>OX123201.2:12158564-12803564 GCA_944739405.2 Euclidia mi
ATCAGTCCCTCCGCGACCACAACCGTTGCAAGCCGGTAGAAACGTAGGAGAATAACAGAGGTATTTATGCCTTGAAATAAATAAATTATCGCGACTAAGACCCGCTAAATAATATTGTATGATGTATACAAATCGCGAAAGTTTAAAATCGATTAACAGGATACCCTCTAGGATATCTGTGTTCATACTCTGGCGTCTCGTCTGATTCTGGATAGCGTGAGCGCCACGCCTGCGGCCGTTCTATACTCTCCGCTTCACTTATTTCACACTGTAACAAAAAGAACACTGTTGGATTGAAGCATCATCATAGCATTATTCCAATTGCATCCAAGTCCTTTTGGCTTAGGGATCCGCTTACTTGCTTAACTAGATTTGACAGTATAGAAATTGTTCCACAAAAACTGGAAATCTGTATTGAATTGTCATCATCATCACCCTAGCGTTCGGTTATCTTAATAATTGGATCCAAGACTTTTCGTCTTATGGCCCTGATACACTTGAGCATTCACCCGTAATGAGCATTCTCACGAATATAACAAAACAAATGACTGTGTTTTAGCGAGCATTCTCACGAACATTCGGGCGACCCTTAGAATATAGATAATACATAGAATTCGCGCTACAATGGCGGTTAAACCCAATATATTTACTTCACTTTGACTTATGATTTTAATATAGGGAAGAATCTTCGTAGTTTGTTAATAATTTTAACTTGACTTGTGATGGGCTTACTCAGAATAAATATCGATAATGTTCATAATAGATCCTTAGATTTGATTTACTCAGAATTCATTACAATAGAACGTTGATAAACTCTCGATATCGATAAATAAATTTGAACGTAGGAACAGACACTTGTGTTATTTATTAAACCTGTTCAAACTAAAATCTGCATTTTATTATTTAGAAACGTCCTTTGTTTATCTCTCTTACGCTAAAAATAATTCATAGGTGAAACTGAAGTAAACGTATGGGTTAGGTGACAACCCGCCCGGTCGAAAACTTGCCCGCGGGCGAGTTGTTCCGTTTGATTAGATGTTGCGGCCGTATTCGCCCGAATGTATTTTTATGACAACGTATTGAGTAAAACTGCTTTTGTAGTGCGATTTTTATATTTTTTATATATTCTACGGATTATTTGAATTTAGAGTGTTCGCTAGAATGATCGTGAAAATGTTCGGTACGCAAAACAAAAAAACGGCGAATGCTCGCTGTTCTGTTACAAGTAAATGCTCAGGTGTATCAGCGCCATTAGAGCCCAGAATCCGCATACTAGTCTAACCAGATTTGACAGAATATTAGTTTCCCCACAATGCGACTGCTATCTCACCTCCACAATCGAAATAGCGATATGCCATTACTTAGACTAGTGTCTGTATATTTGGGTTACTGACTCTTCATAACGTCTATCAAAGGTCTTCATAACTAACAGCCGGGGCGCCTGTAAAAACCAACGCATATTTTAAAGTTAGTGTTGCGCTGAGAATTTGAACCCAATACCCTCTGCATGACAGTCTGTTGATATATCCACAAGACTATCGTTGCCTCAATTCCATATCACGAATGTCTCCATTAAATAACGTAACTATTAATACATAACTTTAATCAACGATGTTTTTCTGGCACAAAAACGTTCTTTAGGAGCAATATGTGATGCCGATCCCCTCGATTCTTGTAAACCCCTATTTAAGAAAACTAATATTCTTACAATTTTTTCCCTCTACATAGGCGAAATTGGTACATTCGTAAGAAAACACCCACAGTTGTTTGAGAAAACTTCTGAAAATAGTCTGTTCAGTAAAAGAGATTCAAAATTGTCTTTCCAAGATGTAGAACTAGTTTGTACCACAAAAATTGTATGTTTATGTGTGTCAAAATTTACAATAAAATACCTCAAACAATAAGGGAACTTCCACTTAGACTGTTCAAACTAAAATTAAAACAATGGTAAGCACAAAAATGCTACTATTCAATTAAAGATTTCCTCGATAACAAATGGCATAACAAACAGAATATAGATCAATGTTACCTATAATTAAGTATTCCAATTGATTATTATATAGTTGTTTCTTTGTAGTATTTGGTTAACTTTGTTTGTACCTACACCTGAATAGACCTAAATTATTGTATGCCCAAATGGGCTGATTGATGTGCTGTACCTATTTTATAACATCTGTATTTACTCAATCAAAGCAATAAAGATATTATTATTATTATTCATATCTTAAAAAGTACATTCTAAAACATTTCTAATAATTTACATAGGTTTGGAGGCAGTTCTATAAAATTCTATAAAAAAGATAGTAAACTCCCAAAGGCAAAGACGTAATAAGGTCGCGGCAGATAATGCGAGATAATGCTAATTATGAATGTACAGCTCTCTAATATATTACATATTAACCCCGGTGATAAGGTTAATTGTCTCTAACGTTTTGGCTTGTATTGTTTTGCTATTCTACTACTGTCGTTAACGCAAAAGTTTGTTAGGATGGATGGATTTTAGGTATGTATGCTTGTTATCTGTCACGGAACAACTACAAATCAGATTTTGCTGAAATTTTGCAGTTACATCAGAAACAACTATTTTAATTTTCAGTTTATTTGTGAAAGTCCCAATTGATTATTTTAAATACCTAGTTAGCAAGATGCGATTCTTCGAGCAGCACTTTGGTAGTAGATGACCCGCGAAGCCTAATTTCACACGACAGATGTGAGAAGTGAATGTGATGATTGACTTCCTTCATTGAATACAAAACAATACAAGAAATATCAGCATAACTATTGGGCTTGTTGCTTTGCTGCCAGAATCATCATCGTCCTAGCGTTACATGCGAGATTTTTCATCTTGGAGCCCGCTTACTAGTCCAAGCAGATTTGACAGAATAATAGCTTTCCCCCAGAGCGACTGCCTGTTGACCTCCACATCTCGAAGGGATACCAATAATCCATGGTTAAGACTAGTGTCAATTTATTCAGAGACACTGACTTGCTATGACGACTGTCATAAATCTTGGTGGCAAGCAGTCCTTAAAAATTCAATACGCACAGAAGTCCGAAAAGGATGAAGCCGTGGATTAGAACCCGATACCCTCTGCATGGCACTCTGTTGGTATCTGTACTAGGCTATCGCTGCTATTAAATAATGTTACCTACTATAATTCAATGCTCACCTGGTTCCTCAGCCTAGCTACTCTTCTTCTTGTGAACCCTGGACATCCTCTGCAGAGACAAATAAGCGCGTAGATGCACTTAAACCAGCGTGCAAGCAATTCACCTAGAAAAAAACATGGGGTAAGCGAGAGAGCTACTGATACCATATGCTATTTGTTGTTTCTATCTCCGTCATTCATTGGTACAACACCAATCAATATCAGTAGACCAAAGATTGAGCTTAGGATTACAAAAGTCTACCTTTGCTTATCTCCATGAGTAAGAGAAAATAATGATAATCATTTCTTAGAGAAATCATACATGGCCGTCTGATCTGAGCTTCGCATCGAAGCTACCTGCAGATTTAAGGTAATTGACTGTACCTATATAAATCAGACGATTTTATGGGGAAAGAATTTCGTAAAATCTGTGAACATTCAGTTCATCATCATCATCATCCTAGCGCTGTCCTGGTGCATTCCAAAACCTACGCCTTGGAGCCCGGGGTCCGCTTTCCGGCTGTATCTTCTCCACTTCGCACGGTCTTCAGCATCCCTGGTGGTTAGTCGATTGGCACGCATATCATCCCTTACGACGTCAAGCCAGCATTTCTTTGGCCTTCCCTGTTTAACGGGGCCGGCGGAGGTAGCATAGCAAGACATTTGTTTAATCATTTAATTTAATCATTTAATCATCATTTATTTGTTAAACATAGGTCTTACAGGTCTTACAGGTGTCATATTACTAGTCCACTATGTTTTACCATTAAATGGTGTACAAATTGGATACAAGTACAATGCTAACTTTAGAATTATACAATCAATATAATATAAAATAAAGTTATAAAAACAATGTATGCTTGTATTTTTCTAAATAAATAAAATTGGAATAATGTGGTAATACTAATAATAGTCAGAACATGTCAAAAGATGAAATTGGATAGTATGTCAATATAATTATTCGAAACAAGTCAAAAGGTAGATAAATAAAATGTCAATAGTAATAAACTAATAATACATGTCAAAATATTAAAATAACATGCCTAATAGGATTAATTAGTTAGAGTGAGTTCATGTCAGTACATTTTACATAATTTTATCATTATAATATTCATCTATTGTATAATATGCTTTGTCAAGTAGGAAACATTGTAATTTATTCTTAAACAATTTAATATTATCGATTGACCTTATCTTAATATTAAATTGACTTTAGGCGCCATAACAAACACACTTTTGTGGAATAGTGCTGTTTTAGCAGGGACTAAGTGAAGTTTACCAGTTCGGCGCCCACTACTTACTTCCGAAAATTTTTTCCAGTTTCGTTTTACAAACATTGCGGTCTCAAAAATGTACATGGATGGAAAGGTCAATAGTTTTAATTTTTTAAAATGTGGTCTGCAAGTATCTGTAGTCTTTAAGTTCGAAATAGCTCTAATACAGCGCATCTGCGCTATAAATACTGATTCTCTACCAGAGGCATTCCCCAAAATATTATGCCGTACCTTAACGTAGACGCTACAAAACCGTGATATGCTGCGATGACCGTCGCTTGGTTTGCAGTTTTATTCAACATATACAGTGCATAAGCATACTGATTTAATTTGTTACAGACTTTTTCAATCTGTGTTGTCCATTTGAGGTTATTTTCTATGTGTAGTCCGAGAAATTTTGCAATGTCCGTTTCATTAATTTTAATGTCATTATACTTAATATCTAAATTTAAATTCTGATTCGATTTTTGTCCAAAATTCATAAATGTCGTCTTACCTAGATTGATTTTCAGATTTTGTTTTTGTAGCCACGTTATAAGGAATGAAAGGTTACGATTTATCTCTACTTCGATGGTATCTACATTATCATTGCTAAAAGTTTGGAAACTAGGTGGCGCCACTGCCTGAGTAAACATTAGCTCCGTGATCAAAATTCTTTTAAAATAGTTAAAGTTAATAATACGTGGTTTTATATACATAAAAAGTGATAAAACACCATAATTACCAAGTAAGAATGTTATCAAGTGATAGTACAACGGATCTGTAAAGTTATAAGACGATTTATATTTGTCAATAAAAGTGGAATAAAAACTGTTTTAACAACAATCATACAAAAATATTTGTGCTACAAACTTTAAAAAACGAATAACAATCGCATTTTACAAAACTTAGATCAAAACAACATCATAAACAAAGTGAAGTGAAAATAAAATAGTGCAAATCACCGTTACATTCCTGTAATATTTTAATCATACCGCCAACTCGGCACTTGGTTAAAAATTATGAACATTGTACTTTGAACCTGCGCTGCTTGAATCTTGATAGTGACATCGTTCTGTTTGTATGAATATGGTCAATAATTTCAAAAATCCTGCGTAAGCAAGAGGTGTGCGTTCGAATCCTACTGGAGAAAGCGTTGTCTTTTTTAACGTTATTTACAATCTGAATTTGTGTACGTATGGTTAAAACTATTATGGAAGACTTACAAAATGTTAACACGCAAAGAAGATATAACTTAAAATTGAATAATAGCGAAATGGAAATGGACGTTTCGTACCAGAGCCTGTCAGGAGGTTGCAATGATTGCGTACAACTTAACGAAACAATAAACAAGTTAAGATCAGATTTACTTAGTGCACACATGGAAGTCGATAATTTGTTATCAGAGAATACGACGTTGAAGAAGGAAGCGCAGGCAAATCAACAAAAAATTGAGTTATTAAAATCTATAGGTATAACAAATATACAACAAATTGAGAGTGTATCATCACCCTTGAAGTTTTATTCACCTCAATTTGGAAGACGTGTTAGATATACCAATGCCAAGGTTGGCCTGCCCAGGACGTCTTCTCGTGAACTAACATTGAGTGCTGTCAACTGTCTAAGTCCTATCAATAACCGTTTAGGACCAATCAATGGAAATATGAATCTTAGTTGTGATTCGGTGAAGAAAATGTATAGTAATCTGAATGCCAGCCCAAGTATTAGTAAGACTGTAATAGACATGGCCGAAATTGTTCATACTCCAGGAAATAACAACACCACAATTGGCATGCCAAATATCGTAAATAATGAATGTAAGGAGAACAGTCTAATTAGATTCGAGTCATCGGAAAGCAATTTAAGCGCAAGATCTATAAACAGGAGTCTAGTCAGCTACAAAAATGCATTCACAAATGAAGAGGAGTTTGGGCGGACTTTTACAATCAAACACCGAGTCATGATCTTCGCTGATGAGAGTGGTTACGGTATGAGAAAATTGCTGCAGGACCTTCTTGGTGAAGCTTTCTTTGTTACATCCATTGTAAAACATAATACACCAATATCAGAAATACTAAGCTCTTGTATTGCTATGTGTCAGGATTTCGGCCTTTCTGATTATATAATTATCTTGGTATATCACATGATAAAAACCCCATGAAAATGCAGTCGTATTTATACTTTATTTTAGACCAGCTCAAAAATACAAACATTTTAATGGGAGACATATTAAAAACCGTTATTTGAACGTATCTAAGTGTAATAACTTGTTAAAACTTTTATGTTGTAGCTGTAACAATGTAAATTTAATTTTCTCACGAGAAAATGGTTCCTTTATAAATAACTATTTTATTACTGTCATTCGTAGTAGATTGTTTCATAGAGAAATATTACGTCTCAAGTACAAACATGATCATTTAAATTATATAAATAGGTTTAATATTAACATAATTTCTTCTTCCCCGAAACGTAATCGTTCTGTTCATAGTCAGACTGATTATGTACATACTATCTACGAATCTACGGATGCAACCACTCAAACTGCTGCAGAAATAACAAATAAAACTATGAATCTTTTTCGTGAATAACTGCGTAAATTTGCACCTATTTCACCAAAACGTTTGTGGAATTAATAGTAAAAAAGACGAATTAGAATTATATGTTAACTCTTTAGAGCCTAGAGTAGATTTTATTTGCATCACAGAGCATTTTCTAAATAAAATTTCTCTTCCTATGTTCAATATACCTAATTATAACCTGGTAGCACATAATATAAGGACAACCAAAAAAAGGGGTGGTAGTCTTATTTTGGGGAAAACAGATAAGGAAATTGAAGACTGCTCGCAGATCAATAAATTATACAAAACGGAATCTTTTGAGATATGTAGCATTAAAGATGTCAATACGGGCTTGTATTTATGCTGCTGTTATCGTAGTCCAAACGATAAAAACTTTGATGATTTTATGCAGCGCCTAGAAAAGACACTAGAATTCTTAATTAATAAGAAATCAATTATATGCGGTGATTATAATGTTGATCTTCTCTGTGAAAGTAAGAAACGCACTGAATTTGTGAGCTTGTTGCGATGTTATAATTTTAAGCCCCTGATACAGGAGGTTACTTTTATTCGTAATAACTCTTCGTCTTGTATCGATAACTTCGTGACCAATTTAGATGGACACTATGTGCGGTCGATAGAGGTTGACCATAATGGGTTGGCTGACGGACATGCAGGGATATCTTGTAACGTGACTCTCCAGAATGAGGTTTGTAAGAAATCAGTCATAAACCAAACTATTTCCGTAGACCGAAAAATATACAATAAAAAAAATCATGATACGTTTCGACATTTAATTTTGGGTAGTTGTTGGCAGTCGATGGGAAAAAATACATTTTTAAGTAAATTCATGAATGCTTTTAAAAGTAGTTTTAAAAAGAGAACAAAGCGGATCAAAGTGAACTGTAATATGGGTATCCGCTGGATAACAAAGAGTATTAAAATTTCAAGTAAAATGAAACGATTTTTGTGTGTAAATGGAAGATCCTTGCAAGAGAATAGCATTTCAAGATATAAAAGTAATTATATCAGATTATTTAGACAAGTAGTTAGGACAGCTAAGAAAAATGCGGTTAAGAGACAGCTTCTACATGCAAAGAATGTTATCAGAGAAATCTGGAAAGTAGTAAATCGACACAGAAACAAAACAAAGCACAAGTTATTAAGGCGGTTCACTATAACACATAACAACAATACCATTGACAACCCTAGAGATATTGCAAATATATTTGCCAAGCTATTTAACCGGACACAGTCTCTTGATTCTAGCAGTATAAATCGGGCGACATCGTATCTATGTGAAAGCGTAAACAGGGTTCAAAAGAATATGATCTTGTCATCTGTAACACCACGCGAGGTAGAAAAACTTGTTGTTGGAATGGAGACCAAAAGTTCATGTGGATACGATGAAGTACAAATATCTCTTATCAAAGAACATATTAAGATATTAGCGAATCCCCTATCATATTTTTTTAATAAATGTTTTGAAAATCATGTTTTTCCTGATCAATTAAAGATAGCAAAAGTTGTACCATTGCTAAAAAAGGGATCGCATATGGATGCAAGGAACTATAGGCCCATATCGGTGCTGCCTACACTTTCGAAAATATTCGAAAAGATAATAAAAGATAGACTCGTGGGTCATCTCAGAGAAAATAGAGTTTTAAATGATAGGCAATTTGGTTACCAAAGGGGAGTTGGCACCATTGATGCAATTAATGCGCTAGTTGATGATATTTTGGGAAAAATGAATTCTAGAATGAAAGTGGCCGGAATATTCCTAGATTTAAGTTCTGCATTCGACACAGTTGACCATGAGCTTCTTTTGGTTAAGTTAGAACATTACGGAGTAAGAGAGGAAGCATTCGAACTGTTTCGTTCTTACTTACAGAATAGAAAAATGTATGTTGAAATAAAAGCCACTGATGAAATAAAATGTCAAAGATCCTATCGCTCTGAACTATACAGTGTAAATAAAGGTGTTCCTCAGGGATCAATATTGGGTCCAATTTTATTTCTCGTTTTTACTAACGATTTAATAAACTATGCAACACGAGTAAACACTGACACTCAACTTATAGTATTTGCAGATGACACAAATGCAGTTGTTAGTGCAAACGACATCGGAGTTTTAAATTATAGAGTAAATACGGCACTTGAGATGTTTCAAAAATGGTTCAGTGCAAATCACTTAATAATAAATTCTAAGAAGACAACTATAATGCTATTTAAATCCACTGCGCGTACTAATGACAACTTAAACATCAGACTAAATGGAGTAAAAATAGATTTGGTAGACTCCACAAAATTCTTAGGCATTTACATAGATTCTTTCTTTTGCTGAAAAAATGAACTACAAGCCATTGATTCATCTATATCATCTGCATGCTTCGCCTTAAGAAGCTTACGTGATGAGGTCAGTTTAGAATATTTGAAAGCTGTTTATTATGCTCTGGTTGTGTCTAGGTTACGTTATAGTGTCCAGCTTTGGGGAAATAGCTATAAATACAACTGCAATCGAGCTTTCATATTACAAAAGAGGGCTATTAGGACAATTGTACGAATTCCACAATGGCAATCTTGTAGAGAACATTTTAAAACGCTATCAATGCTTACTGTACCTTGCCTATATATACTCATTGTTCTAACTGACATGGCTAAATATATAACCAGGTTCGAAAATGAGGAGGAGAGATTGTTAAGGGAAGGTACAAGAACACTGAATTTTAAAAATAAACTGTACCCGAAATTAAATATTGTTAAGCATTGTGCAAGGTATCAAGCAGTGAAATTGTTTAATTGTTTGCCTATTGAGATAAAAAATGAAATTTACAAGCCGCAGTCGTTTAAAAACAAGATTAGGGCCTTCTTATTAGAGAACTCTTTTTACTCGATTGAAGAATTTACTGCAATGAATTATAATAAATAAATTTTGTTGACATTATTTAATAATATTGCAATTATATATATATTATTTATTAATTGTTTATTTTTTTTTATAATTTAATATTAATTTGACATTTAATGCTTTTAATTATCTTTGACATTTTCTTTTATTTAATTACATTTTTATTTATAATGAATATGTATTAATATTGTAATTTATCAATTAAGAATAGTAGGTAAATATTTTTCATGTGTATGGTGCTATGCTGTGGTGATTTTTTTATGTGAAATTATATTAGCTTAATAGTATAAGGTGAAGACAGAAATTTTTGTCAATTATTTTAAATATTTAGTTGTAAACTTGTAAGATGTTTAAGTGCTATGATCATACTATGTACAAACTACACATATTCAAACACAATTTGTAATTGTTTACTTGAATAAATAAACTGAAACTGAAACTGAAAAACAACTGTACTGTCATCTGCAAACATTGTCATGGGGAATGCAGTTACAGATGGAACATCATTTATGTAAATAATAAATAACAAAGGGCCTAAAGTACTTCCTTGCGGTACCCCATACTTTACATTTCTTAGTTCAGATTTATAGGAAATTAAAGTTTTTGACCTACTACAAATTTTATTAGTGATGGTCACTTGTTGACGATTGGTTAAGTATGACTCAATTAGTCTTGATAAATTGCCCCGAACACCATATGCGTTAAGTTTGTCTATTAGGATTTTGTAGTCTACATAGTCAAAAGCCCTCGTCATGTCCATGTATAGAGCTTGAACAGGTAAGGATTTATCAATTCTACACATTATAAGATAAAGAAAATCATATATAGCAGCATTTATACATTTATTTCGTCTAAACCCTTTTTGACATTCCGTAAATGGCGCATTTTTTTCGAAAAAATCATTTAAGTTGTTAGATATCACTTTCTCAAATTTTTTTGAAAAAACCGATATTAACGCAATGGGTCTATAACAAGCCATGCTTTCTTTATCGCCCTTTTTGAAAATCGGTTTAACAACTGACAATTTGAGTTCCTTAGGAAAAATACCATCTAAGATGCAGTTGTTAATTATATGGCTTAGAACAGGAGCTATTAACGTTGATACACATTTGACTATTTTTGTACTGATTTCATCATACCCTGTGCTATTTGTGTTCTTTAATTCCAAAATAATTTTATGTATGTCCTGCGGAATAGTTGGTTTCATAAACATTGTTACTGGTCTGTTAATAAGGCCAAACGTGGACTGCTGCGTAACATGTATGGGCTGTACTTGGTCAACATAAAAATCATTAAATGCTTGTGAAATAACATGTGGATTTGTTACTATTTGGTTACCAATTTTTATTCGAGTAATGGTTTCATTGGGATAATTGTCTTTACATTTTTTTATTATTTCCATGCAGCTTTACATATATTACTAGCCTTTTCAATTAAATAATTATTGTGAGCCTTTTGGGTTAGTTGAATTATTCGCTTAAGCCTTTGGGATAGTGTTTTAAAGTTGTCCTTGTTGTGCTGCGTTGGAGAAAGCCTATATTTCCAAAGCAGTTCTCTTTTTCTTTTACTGCATACTCTGATACCACGAGTTACCCATTTTGTTTCTATTTTTGAAAACACTTTAAACTTTACACTTGGAAAACATAAGTTGTAGAATGTTTGTTGTGTGAACATTCTGTTCATTGATTAAAAATTATTCTTCGTTGGAAAAACTATATCTTAAAGCTAACTGTAGAGTAGTGGGTTCATGTAAAATAATTAAATTACTTCATTGTTTTCATCAACTAAGTCGAACTAAGTTTTTATGAAATCATTTCAGTTAGACCGCTCCCGACATTTTGTTTCTTATAAAAGAAACGTTTCTAATAAAAGTATTGGTATTTCTAGAAATATAAATTAAAGAGAATTGTTTTTTTATTTGAAAGTAACTGGGTAAAAGCTGAATTCTTGTAGAAACCATAACACAAACCGAAATTATTCTAGTTAGGAAATACATGGTGGCGATAAAGTAATCTCAACGTTGAACTTATCATAATGACGTGAAATATGACGTGAAATGCTTTAACCTTAGTATAAAATATGTTAAATGGTTAAAGCACAGTACTTACAGTCAAAACATGACGCGAAGATGTTTTGTCTGTGAATACCGGGGAGCGGAACATAGCTGAAGAACATTTACCAGTTCATTTGGACAATTTCGGTCGGTTTATTTAATGCAGCGTGAATTTAGTCATGCAAAATGGTCCACTGTTCAGTCGTTCATTGATTGTTTAACACCAATTCATAATTACTCAGATAAATAGTCCAATATTTAAAAAAAATCGATTTTGTTATTAATAGAAAATCAGTATATAATATTTTAGTAAGTTTTAGATTTTCGTTCAGTTCAGTTTGATTTATTTAAAAAAAGTTTTATTCGATCACAACAAACTGACAAACAAAATGTTACCCATGTGTTCCACCTATAATCTTCTTTTGAACCGCAGTTTAACGTGTTAACTACAGATATATCTACCGAAAAATTACCTAAACAAATGGGGTCACGTAAAATTTTATTACACAACGGTTGGCCGCGATCGTAATGAACGACTTCCTTCCGAAAAAATGTTTTTATATTATCACGCCTCATTATCACAGGGAACACGGAATTATAATTATTTTTTGGAAGAATGCCCATTTGCCATAAACATAATATATTGTACGACAATAATAAACTTTTATTTTTTAAATAACATTTTGTAGAGTATATTGGTCGAGTGACATTACTGGTTTTTTGTCAGGAAACCCGTGTGAAATAGGACAAAAGCCAAGAAGTATTTGTTGCACAACACTTGTTTCAATATTAAAATGAATTTAAACTTTATTTGTATCTATTTTTTGGTTTCAGTACAAAAAAGTTTTTTGAAAAAGACAACTCCCTCATTAGGACTAAATCCTGTATCGCTAAGGACTTTAAACAAACAACTAATGGACACAATGAACACCCAACTGCCATGCTACTCACAATATTAGCGATGACGGCCGGTCTATTGGTGTTTTTATTGTGATAGTTGGTAATCAAGCAGACGAATTTGCTGATGGTAAGCGACAACTACTGGGACACCCACACACGAGACGTGTGGCTCCTCTCGTCTTTCTGGCCTGAATAGCAAAAGGAGTGGAATGAGGTAGATAAGAAAAGGTTATGGGGCCACCGGCTTTTCAATTCACCGACCGAAATGCGAAAGTAAAATTACCTTTTCTTTACGTCATTCTTGTGTGAGAGAGTAAAATTTCCCCGCTTAAACTGGCGCATTCTCATAACGTTTTAAACATGCATTACCTGACTGTTTATCATGTGCAGTACATTTATCACGAAGTCTAGTTCAAGTTTTGCCCTCGATTGTTGCGGTGACGAGTGACTAGGCGACAGGAACAATGTCCATATATTTTTAAAGCGCTCCTAGCGGATAGTAACTTTGTAGACCACCAGAGGGCGCATGCAGAAAATGTATCAAAATTGTTCCCGTCGACTGTTCACTCGTGAGAGCCGTAATTGCATTCCCGAATCGACTTTCGAGACGAAATTTGACCAAAGACTGATTCTGATTCGACCAAAAAGGCCGAAGCTGTCGAATGACTTACCAACATTGGTGAGATAGAGTAGGAAGAGTGGCATGCCAAGCAGCGCGTAGAATATCGTGATCACTTTGCCCCAGTTTGTGCGCGGAGACAAGTGACCATACCCTGAGGGAAAATAAAGATAATTTTAAGATTTGATATAGTTCTGGTTGTTTATTATTTTACGATGACCACGCACAACCTTCTTCAGTCCACTCTGCTGAACGAAGGTTTCTCCTAGTTTGCGTCAAAATAGCATTGTCAGACAACTGGCAGATTTGGCTTACTATGCCATGCTGATCAGACGGGTCGATGGGTTAGGTTAGGGTATAGGGTTTGATGTAGAGTTTTCTGTGTCTTCATAAACTAAGTGCTCCTCGCTATGTGCAATTTTGTGTGATCGACTTTTGACACCTTTCCTACCACCTCCCATAGTCCTTAAAACCTAAGGTTTAAAACCTAAACTTTAAGGTGGTAAAGGACCGAATCTCAGGGTTGCACACCTTACTTGCGTGCCTCTTTCGAGAGTACATTTTCGTTCTCCAAAATTAAACCATTAAATTAACTTTTACTGTTGAATGTACTCACCTATGGTAGTAATAACAGTGAGCGAGTACAGGAACGCTGATGAGAAGCTCCACTGTCTAGAAGAGCGGCCGCCATCCCACCCTGCGCGGACCGCCGTCACCACCCGCTCTTGATACTTCTTTACTTCTATACCTATCCTGACAGCAGAAGGGAAATAAACAAACATGAGTGTGCCTGGTCATTCAGATTGCACTGTTTTTTTTTAAAGATAGCTACCGCAACAGGTTAAGATTCTGTGCCATAGGGGTCTTAACAAACAATCAATGAACGTACACAAAAACCCAGATTTGAAACAACTATTTGTGATATTAACACAAAGTGTGGTCTCGTGTGGGAACCGATAGTGTGAGGCAACAGCTTAAACATGCAATTTCATGTTTAATTTTCTATGAACTAGGAACTCCAAGCAGTCTATTTTTGTTAAAAAAAACTACGCTAGGTGTTGCAATATAAAATTATTAAAATTAGGAAATTAAATTATTATGAAAATATTCTACTCATTGTCACAAAATTCGTCATACACACTTACGTTGAACACTTGGTATGAATCAAATGTTATTTTTTTCGAAATCATATTTGTTATATGGTGACAGAATAATAGATTACCTTTCTTTGAGCGCAGTCTCATTGAAGAGGTTGAGAGCCAACGTGACGTTCTCCCAGAGATGCTGCGCCGTGTTGTCTCTCGCCTTCGTCATGTTCTGTGCGCGCTCCGCCTCGCTAGCGCCCTCTATCGCTTGGAACATGAATGCACCTGACGGGAGAAAGGGTTGTGTTTATTTACCCAGATATTTCAACATTTTTATTCGAATCTTCTAATCTGGATTTATTATTACAACGTAAAACCCAAAATAGCAAAGAAGACGCCGTTGGGACAAAGATGACATTTTGTAGTCTTCTGCTGGACAAAGGCCTCACCCAATTTGCGTGATAAAAGTAAGAAGGCAGTAGGAAGATTTGGCTTACTTTATCACGCTGGCCAAACGGGCAAGCATAGGTTTTAATGGCGGGTGTACGATTTCTTTCGAAAGGTACTATATGCTTCGTGTATTTTCCTTTGTCGCCACTTACAGCACCCCGGAATGAAAAGCGATAGTGGCACTTTGTATTCTTAATCCGTCACCATACGGAAAGATGTTTTAGTAGTATTTAAATTCATTAAAAACGTACTTTATTAATTATCGATATGCTCAGAGCTGAGGAGCTGGTAACAACACAATGAAGAAGTAAAATATCTTTGATTTTTTTTTGTATTTGTTTATGTATTAATTTCTTTGATTCAATTGTCTGCAATTTTTTCTACAAAACTATGATACAATTAATCATTCTATCGACTCACAGATTTGGACACATTACAAGCTGAAAAGATATAAATATTTTGTGAAAGAAGATTCTACACTCATTGAGCCTAAGAAATAGACCACCCAGATGCAGGCCAACTATTAATAAATCTAACAAACCTCCGATGAGGATAGACAACATCATTCAAACGATTATGTCATCCATGAAATTAATTCGTAAAATAGTTACATCAAATGAGAAGCCGTTCCAAAAACGTTGGCACATGTGTTGAGTGTACCCCAGGCATTCTCGCTGGTTAAAAGCCAGGACCTTTTCATTAAGAGCCCTAAAGCTTAAAATTATCTATACACCTCCCAAGTAGCATTTGATGCTCTTTAAGAGTTTACATTCAGTTCACTGGTGGACTTAAAGCGTTTGTAAACTCTTATTTTGCTTCACATGTGATGTGTAAGCTGTTTAAATGCAAACACTACTCTTTAAGCTGTTTATGTGCTGTACAGGCATATAAAAGTAGCCTGTCTGACGGCTGTCAGCATTATAATACGACACTAATACCTTTCAGTCAGCTTTCATTTTATAGGCTGATTAAGAACATTTGAACAGACCACATATTATGGCATTTGCTGTCTAGCGGTCTACCTGTGCCATATTATATTGCTGGCCTTTTAATAGACCACATGTGAACAATTATGAAGGTGGTGGTACACATGTGAACCTTTATGAAGACAACAACATTTTTATACCACACACGTGAGCCTTAATGCAGAACTTTGCAGTATTATTGGTATTATGGTACACACGGGAACCACCATGTAGGTCACAATTTTAATTTGGTGTTACAATGGTTCACATAGATGTCCACCATTTTTTTTTATTATAACCTAAATATTAACAAAAATATTTCATATAACAATAGTTTTATAAAATACTACAGTGTATTCCTGTTACATTTTTTGTTTCATGTTACAAATATAATGTAATAAAATGACTTCTAGTCTAACTTGATACCATAAAATAACAAACTAGGAAAACCGACTTCTTTCCCCCTGCCAATTTTAAATGTTTTTAAAGTATTCAAAGCATTTCTCATGAGGCGCGTGAGTTTTTAACAGTCAATATGTATATATTTCACAGTAAAGTTACATTCCCATTTGGAAAACACTGTTAGCATTTGTAAATATTATTAATATAATATATTACCACTTTTTAATATAAAATCCTCATTTATAAATAGAGATAGAGTTTCTGCGAAGACTATTTAATAACTTTGTGATTTTATGATTATTAGCTTTGTTATTGCAATAGTTTAGGGTAAGCTTGGTTTGAAAGCTGCTTCAATCTATTTTGGTAAGCAATTATTACTATTAAGCCTTTATAATTAGTCACTTGTTACTCATTATTACTCACTTGTTACTCATTATTGCTCACTAGTAGTCTTCTATGGCGCCATTAATCAGCTTTGAGTTCACGGTTACCTCTTGTACTGCTGATGTAACGCTATTATACAGCTACTCTGCAGCCATTTAAACTAAAGGCTGTCTAATTTGCCCAAACTGGTCGTATATCAGCTGTATAGTAGGCTATACAGCCCTTATACAGCTTGTAGAGTAAATGTGAACCATTAGACAAACTCTATACAGCCCAAAAATGCTACTTGGGCTAATACGTGCAGCCTTTCACAGCATTCACGCCTCTGAATCGCCTCGCTAAGGTAAATAGAAATTATGATTAAACGTCCAACATTTAGTGAAGCTTTCACATTTTTATGGACCAACTCTTTGTGAAATTAAGGTAATTTAAATTGCTTATTTAATGGCTGAATAAATCAAAATAAATCGTGTTACAAATTGAAAACTGTTTATTTGTATTCAGTGAAAATGTTTGCACTACTTAACAATCGTACAGTGCTGATATAATTCTTTAAGTTGAATTTAATGAGTCTTGTACTCATTCGTGTACATTCAAACAACGTAATTACTATAAAAAAACAAGATGTTGATGAGTACTAGACATAATTTTCTTTTGGTAATGGCACACTCCCAACCTTCTCATAGCAAGAAGCGGCCCGTGCCCAGCAGTGGGACAGTATATAGGGCTGATAATGATGATGATGATGGCACACTCAGTAAACAGTTCGATGTTTTTACTAGCATATATATCATGAAACTCATTTGCCAACCATTAGCGACATTTGACGACTCAGTGGCGTAGCGGAGGTGGAATAGGCAACTACTCTCAAATAATTGTGTACGTGAACAATGTGAATGCGGATGTTTGTCTTGGTCTACGTGTTTTTAAGAATGATATGTATTGACAAAATATATATAAATGTTTATATAGCCATTGCTAGTACCCATAGTACAAGTTCTACTTAGTTTAGTTCTTGATGGTGTTATTTGTATTTGATAGAATATTATTAATTAGAAGTCCAAAACAGTAGGCAGCAGTCTCATAATAGGGTTGTTTCCAACTAGTCAAATCAAGCACTTTTAATTAAATGTCATAAACGACTTTTGTCAAGGGTTTTGTATGAAATATGACGTAGTGACGTCATAGTGTTTTGCTGTCAAGTAGAATACTTATTATCAATAAATTGACGACAAAAAAATTAAAATAAAGTTTTATCATGATTGATGAATGAAGTAGTATTATTTTGACATGTTTCACTAGATAAAAATACTTGTATAATTTATTTCACTGCAGGAACCTTCCCTATTGGTTTTGCTGTAATATTTTTTGTCCTTTTTTGCTAAGACATATCCTTCGACAATTTTGCCTATGCCTTTGTATGCCACTACAAATGTCAACACACATATCAATTATTCAACTTACTTACTACAAACATTAATTGATCCTAAGCACACACTGTTCACCTTCGTAACTTCACTCATTAAACAACGCCAAACCTCCAGCGCCCAACATCGATCAAATTCTAGTCACACACCCGATCGCTTGCGACAGGGCTTATACATTGATCGAACTATAATAATTATATTCAATCAATTCGAAAGCATGATTTATACAGCATTAATAATAGTGCTCAAATTACATTGGCAAAAAAAAAAAAAAGAAACTCAAAATCCCATTACCGCGGGATGAGCCGCCGCATTTTTTTCATTTTAAATATAAACCAATTTCGCAATATTACAAGAAAAATAATATAATATTTCTTTTCATTTCGTTAAAAATGATGATCTTAAACGAGCTAAGTTCAGTAGTATAAATACTTACATCTGCTTCCGACACAGAAAGCAAATAAGACCTGCCGTAGCAATATTGCCAAAAAATGTAAGCCTAAAACATCTCTGATAATGTCATAATTGCTTCATTCATTTAGCACCACAGTATTTTATGCTACTGTCATTTTTTTGTAATTGTCTAGTAATTCATCAAAATTGAATCTAAACACGAACGAAACTATCTTGCGATCGATACGTTCTAGTGTGTCATCTGCGAGTGACTGAAAATATAAGCTTTGTCGCAATAAACTCCATTTAAGAAACCCAAAACACAAACCATACTTTTTACTCGAGCTCAAAGCAGCCAAGTAATGTGACAGTACGTATGATTTATAGCAGATATTATTGATAACTTTTACATTAATTATATTTAATGGGAAATATCGCAGTACATTTTCCTTTAATGGACTCTAATGACGCGTATCGTCAGGTTTAATATCATTAGTGTGCCATCGACGACACCCTTTGATTTAGTCCCATCCTTCCTCCATCTGTAATTAAGTGATAATGTATTGAGATTCAAAAAGCATGATCATCCGATTATTATTCGATCATTATTCATAGGCCTTTTGTTGAGCCGGATTGTTCAACTTTTGATCTACTTTGATGACTTTGTGGTTTATGCATAAACCAAAAAGTCAATTTACTAGAGAACATATCCTTTTCATTTCTTTTTTAGAGAACTGCGGTCCTAGCCAAACGGCATTCGCTCTGATATCTACTTTCGCTAACGCTTAGTTGCCATAGCAACATAAGGAATTCCTTCTTCGTTGACCACGTGATATAACGAAGGCTTATGTCAGTTCCATACATTTTTGCACTTAGCGATTAGCGATATCGTTAATCGAATGCCATTTGGCTAAGGGGGCAGATAATAATGGAGTAGCTACAGCATTTTTATGGTTAAGAGATGTGTTTTATGATGCGTACTCTTTGATCAAAGTTATGTGTGCTTTGATGATAAAAGTACTCTCTGAAACGGTGATTGACATTTAGCTACTTTGTAAGCATTTACGTCAAAATTAATAAAGTAATCTAAGGCAGATATTCTAAGCTAAAATGTGATATATAATAATCGATATACTGCCATACTAAGCGCAAAAGCCGTATCTCAACAAAACCGAGTTTCGAGATAATTGAAGTTAAGTAACAATTTATTTATTTTACTTTACGTACTTGCAGCTATTGTCTTAGTAAATCCTATACGTCATTTTAAGAGATTTGGCGGAATACATATTTACGGCTAGTTGCTTACTTAATATTGATATATCGCTAATACCCTTAGTGAATTATGGTAAAACTGAGATAGGGAAATCTTTCGGTATTTTCCTACAGTATAAAAAAAGCCAAATTTCCTTTATTTTGTAAAACTGCTTCTGCGCTGAATAATGTTTTTGTGCTAAGCGTGGCTTTCTAATTAGATACCTGCTGTTTTTTATAGTTCACGGTATAACCCCGAATTACAGGTTCATCCTCTGTCTCTTGGAGGTAGTAGACAACATGAAGGTAACTTTCACCTTTCACGGTTCAGGTCCTTTTAACGTAGACCACCGTGGTGTCCCGTAGCAGCGGGGTCATATAAAGATCAAATGTATTTTTTTTTACAAATAAATGATTTGAATTGATTACTGAAATTAAGCCACATTTCAAATGATTGACGTCGTAGTTTTACCCTGATTGCGACAAAAACAAATAGTTACAAATAAAAAAAATATGTTTACCACGCACACCATGAATTGAATGGTGAACCTGTGTCAGCGACACAATAAATATGAAAAAGAAATAACCATAATATTTTACAGCCCCGCAGTAACCGTGGTGTGGTGTAATCTATTGGTTCCACAGAGCTAATTAAAGCCAACCGAAAGATCAATTAATTATTCTATCAACTCACAGATTTGGACACATTACAAGCTTAAAAAATATAAGTATTTCGTCAAAGAAGATTCTACACTCATTGAACCTACAAAATAAACCACCCAGATGCAGGCCAACTATTAATAAATCTAACAATTCGATGAGGATAGACAACATCATTCAAACGAATATGTCATCCATGAAATTAATTTGTAAAATAGGTACATCAAATGAGTAGCCGTCCCAAAAACGTTGGCACAAATTTTGAGTACCCAAGGCATTTTCTCTGGTTAAAAGTCAGGACCCTTTCATTAAGAGCCCTAAAGTTTCTCAGCTCCAAGTTTCGTTGCTTCTAAGCACAAAAGATATTGTATTTTACACAATTTTCGCATATATTAAACCTAACTTTAATTAATTAAAATAAGTGTCACCTATATTTAGCTTTGTTGATAAATATTTCTTTATGGCACTGTTTACATCAAAATTTTAGGTCCTAGGTCTTAAAAAATTTGGCATTTTATATGAAAAGTAGACACCAACGCAGGTCTGGAGTAGGATACAATTTCGCTATCCTTTTGAGTAGCAATGGGTGTTAGCAGATGCTCTATCACAAGGCCTCATCACATCGACATCGATGACGATGATGATTTTTGACGTAGATTGACTACCTGATTATCTTATCAACGCAGAAGATAAACTGATCATTAAATATTTTCAGCATCATTTGAGACATTACCCATAAAGGGGTAACATTTCGGTACAAATTCAAATTCAAATCATCTTTATTGCTCAAACTGTGGTATTACAGAGGTGTATTACAGAGATCTTAAACACTAAAGAATACAGCACAATTTACCTTTCTAGGTATGGAATAATTGGTTTTATAGGAACATTTTCAAACAAAAATTTACAATTAGGTACAACTAGGTCAAATATATTGTTTCTATCAATCTTTTCAATATTTTACAGACGAATTAAGTGAAATGCTAGCTGTAGTTGATGTATAATTTAGAAATAATAATTTTTAATTTAGAAATAACAATTTTAATCATAAACTTTCTCTGCCATCTGTACAATTTTAACAGTTATAAATTACGCGTTTCAATTCATTTTAGTCCTTAATAGATCAAAGTTATTTACACAATCAAATGTGATATTGTACGTGTAATTGGAATACTTTGAGAATAGATCCTAAAAATATGAAATATTTTACTGGCAGGTGTACCTATTAGTGAAAATGATGCGCAGTTCAACCAAGCTTTGAGATTTTTCTACAAAGTTATATATTATTATGTGCGTCCCATTTGCGATAGGTGTTGATGTCACGTGTCATAAGCGTGTATACCTTTGAATACATTATGGGTAGGTTAGGTTAGGTTATTCATTTTTATGTTGTTAATCTCAGTAGGAGTATTTTTTATAGCGTCTCGCCTGTATCCCGAAGGGGTAGGCTAGGGTGTAATATTACATCCACATTTCACCTTATGAATTTTAGGTCCCACGTAATAGGGGGCGAGCCAACTGCCGTTACCGGGCATATTGCCAGACTACGTGCTACTACTGAGAATTCTGAAAAACTCAGCAACACTTTTGTCCAACCCATGTATCGAACCCAGGACCACGATCAGCAGACGCATATGTTATCCACTGGACCACGGAGGCAGTCAAAGAAGAGTATAAAATTATAAGAAAAGTATTTCATTTTATTTACAGAGTAACATTTGTGAACGTCACAAGAGTTATTAAATCTAGATTTGGTTCGTTGCGTTATTATTTAAAATTGGCAAATTGTTACAATTATCTCGTGAATAATTTATAGAAGCATGATCGGAGCATGTTTGATTTAACAAGTAATAGGGGTTAAACGGCTAATTTAGGAGCATAGAAGCTTTCTTTGATTTTCAGAAAGTAAATTGAATAATTTGAGTAGCCAAGCTTCAAAATCATATGCGTGGAAGAATTGAGGTCATGATAGACATTTTTCCATTTCAAGATGGAATGGTAGCACGGGATTTTGACATTTTTATAACACAGCTGTCCTATGAAAGAGAGTGACAACTACAGTCGTGACAAAAATTAAAATGATTCTGTATTGTGTATGAATTTTAGAATGTTTGTTTGAAAAATATACAAATATTTTCTTCCTTGGCCTATTTGGCTTACATTACATAACATGTTTACATAAATTAAGTCATATTTCATAATAAAGTTCGCAAAAGACACCCATAATAAGTATTACTTTACGCTTTCATAGAAAGTATCTTTAGTCCCACTTAAGAGCTTAGCATGACCACCTTTCATCTTCTGCCAACTATCGACTTATTATTAATTTATCAACAAAATGACTTGCAAGACATCTTTTAATTTACGTTGGAGATAAATTATGAAGATCACAACATCTTAAGGAACATGGTTTTTAATTTTTCTTGGCCGCTCTTTGATATCGCGGAAATTATGTTGATGTCTGCCAAGGTACATTGAAATTTAATGTCATACTTAATTGCTGAAGCTGCATCTCATTGTAGTTAACGTTGGATAAAAATGAATATGTTGCATAGATTTTATAAAATGTTCTTTAGAATTGTACGTTATTTTGAGTATTTCTTTTACAGAGTATATTTTCTATCATATAGAGATCGTAATTTATTGTATTATACAAATTAATGTATTCAAACATTACTTTACATATATGGTGACTGTATGGTAGCTCATAAAACATGTCGTAATAATGTAACATTGATTAAAATAATTGAAAAATAAATTTCCAACAGTGATTGACAAACAATACTTACACCATGACACAAATTGACGTGACAGCCTTAATTAAGATATTTTGTTTGGTCATCTGTCATGCATGAACAATATGATGAGAATGATAATACAAGCATTAATGCAAAAGCACCTCTATTATTTTTCATTGCAAATAGTATACATCCAAAAGATCATTAATATTATTACTTTTCTTTTCAATAACAATCTATACTTAGCTTTAACATAAAAACGAATAATAAAGAGATTTTGCCCAAAGCATTAAATTTTATGCTCAATTATTCCATTTTAAATACATCTTTACCACCTTTAAAGGCATCCAATTTCAGCTAAACTGTGCCACAGGCTTTTGTCTCGACATCCGGTACCATTAACACCTATTTATGAAGGCTCTATTATATCCTATACACCTAATACGTGCAGCCTTTCACACCATTCTCGCCTCTGAATAGCCTCGCCAGGGTAAATAGAAATTATGATTAAACGTCCAACATTTATTGAAGCTTTCACATTTTTATGAACGAACTCTTTGTGAAATTACGGCCTTTTAAATTGCTAATTTAATGGCTGAATAAATCAAAATAAATCAAGTTACAAATTGAAAAATGTATATTTTTATTCAGTGAAAATGTTTGCACTACTTAACAATCGTACAGTGCTGATATAATTCTTTATGTTGAATTTTATGAGTCTTGTACTCGTTCGTGTTTATTCAAACAACGTAATTACTATAAAAAAACAAGATGCTAGGTGATTAGTACTAGACATAATTTTCTTTTGGTGATAGCACACTCCTAACCTTCTCATAGCGAGAAGAGGCCCGTGCCTAGCAGTGGGACAGTATATAGGGCTGATGAGGATGATGATGATGATGGCACACTCAGTGAACAGTTGGATGTTTTCACTAGCATGTATTATATCATGAAACTCATTTGCCTACTGTTAGCGATATTTGACGACTCAGTGTACGCCACTAAGTCGTCAAATGTCGCTAACAGTAGGCAAATGAGTTTCATGATATATATGCGGTGGTGGAATCGGCAGCTACGCTAAAGGTTGGGGCTCGATTCCCGTTCTATTCAAATATTTGTGTGCGTGAACAATATGATATGTATTGACAAAAATATATATAAATGTATGTATAGCCATTGTCTAGTACCCGTAGTACAAGTTCTACTTAGTTTAGTTCTTGATGGTGTTGATTGTATTTGATAGAATATTATTAATTAGAAGTCCAAAACAGTTGGCAGCAGTCTCATAATTGGTTTTGCTGTAATAACTTTTACCCTTTCTTGCTAAGATTAAAACATATCCTTCGGCAATTTTGCCTATGCCTTTGTATGCCACTACAAATGTCAACACACATATCAATTATTCAACTTACTAACTACAAACATTAATTGATCCTAAGCACACACTGTTCACCTTTGTAACTTCTCTCATCAAACAACGCCAAACCCCCAGCGTCCAACATCGATCAAATTCTAGTCACACACCCAATCGCTTGCGACAGGGCTTATACATTGATCAAACTATAATAATTATATTCAATCAATTCGAAAGCATGTTTTTATACAGCATTAATAATAGTGCTCAAATTACATTGGCAAAACAAAATAATACGAAACTCAAAATCATATTACCGCGGGATGAGCCGCCGCATTTTTTTCATTTTAAATATAAACCAATTTCGCAATATTACAAGAAGTATAATATAATATTTCTTTTAATTTCGTTAAAAATTATGATCTTAAACGAGCTAATTTCAGTAGTATAAATATTTACATCTGCTTCCGACACAGAAAGCAAATAAGACCTACCGTAGCAATATTGCCAAAAAATGTGAGCCTAAAATATCTCTGATAATGTCATAATTGCTTCATTCATTTAGCACCACAGTATTTTATGCTACTGTCATTTTTTTGTAATTGTCTAGTAATTCATCAAAATTGAATCTAAACACGAACGAATCTATCTTGCGATCGATACGTTCTAGTGTGTCATCTGCAAATGATTGAAAATATAAGCTTTGTCGCAATAAACTCCATTTATGAAACCCAAAACACAAACCATACTTTTTACTCGAACTCAAAGCAGCCAAGTAATGTGACAGTACGTACGATTTATAGCAGATATTATAGATAACTTTTACATTAATTATATTTAATGGGAAATATCGCAGTACATTTTCCTTTAATGGACTCTAATGACGCGTATCGTCAGGTTTAATATCATTAGTGTGCCATCGACGACACCCTTTGATTTAGTCCCATATCGTTCCTCCATCTGTAATTACGTGATAATGTATTGAGATCCAACGAGCCTGTTCGTCCGATCATTATTCGATCATTTATTCATAGGCCTTTTGTTGAGCCGGATTGTTCGACTTTTGATCTACTTTGACGACTTTGTGGTTTATGCATAAACCGAAAAGTCAATTTACTAGAGAACATATCCTTTTCATTTCTTTTTTGGAGAAGAGATAATGATCACTCTTATTAATAATGGAGGAGCAGCAACATTTTTATGATAAAGAGATGTGTTTTATGATGCGTGCTTTTTGATCAAAGTAATGTGTGCTTTGATCATAAAAGTACTTTCTGAAACGGTGATTGACATTCAGCTACTTTGTCAGCGATTGAACGTCAAAACTTATAAAGCAATCTAAGGCAGATATTGTCTTAAATATGATATAGGTCGATTTAGTCGCTGGATATTAAGGATTAATTTCTAAAAACAAACGCGTACCTGTTCAATACGTGGCTCGCTTAGAACAGGCACGCGTAATCGTTTTCTTTTTAAATTTACGGTAGAACCCTAAATAACAAGTTCATTCTCCGCCTCTTGCGGCTAGGAGATGGTCTGTGCGTAAAAATACCCTTAACGAAAACTAAAATCCCATGTTGTACCAATCACCACGAACATTTTTTACTTCGGCACCATGCCTGGGAAATTACTGGTTCAGGAGATATTGACGCTCAAGGTTAGTATGGTTTTCTTTTTTATTAGGTACAATATCGATGCATTTACCCCGCCAATATATTCTTTAGATGCCCTATGACCCCATGGATAAGTAGGTATTTCGAGCATTGCACGCGCGCGCTTTTACATGCGGTTTAAAACTTGTGAAAACTTTAAAAAATATCGTTACCCAGGTATTCTTTTTGGTTAGTATGACTTGCATGATGTCCACAACGAGTAGATTTCGGCTTGGTGATGGTTCTTGTGACATCCTGTATAAATATCGAATATATATTCTATAAATAATACTTGACTTCGTCAGCCGTGTGGTTGACGGCATAGAATACAAGTGTCACCACCCCCTATCTTCCCATGGGTGTCGTAAGAGGCGACTAAGGGATAACACGATGCAAATACCATCTTTGCGTAGAGACGGAAAACTCGACATCAAACCCTATACGGAGGTCCCGGGTTCGAATCCTGGGTCGGGCAGTGTTTTTGGGTTTTTCTGTCACGAAATTCTCAGTAGCAGCACCACGCACGGAGTCTGGAAATGTGCCCGGTACGGCAATAGGCTCGCCCCTTATTACGTGGGACTAAAGTATATCTGGCGAAAAGTGGGTGTAGAAATACACCTCTGCCTACCCCTTCGGGGATAAAAGGCGTGACGATGTGTATGTATGTATGTATGTATAATACTTGATTTTTATTGATATTTGTTTACTTAAATTAAGCCACGTTTCAAATGATTGAAGTCGCTTTTAATTTTACATCTCGATTATGACATAAAAGTTTCATATAAAAAAACACATGGACCACGCACACCAATAAAACCTAGGATGATGTATCTCTATGGATTTGACAAGCAAATAATAATACCGTGACAGACCGAGATAATGACATACAGAAATACATAAGAGTAAAAGAGACAAAGATATAATTTTTTGTCAGAGTTTTCGTTTTTTTTGTTGGTCACAACTGAATATTGTGACCAACAAACGTTTGAGCTCTCGATAATTTCCGCGAAAAATTGTGTTATTATTATTATTAATTGTGAATGCTTAGTGAAAATATCATTGGTTCCGATTTATTATGGTGTTTTGTTACATTTTAGGCTGTAAAAGCCATAGTGAGCGGAAATGTGAGAACATAACCATTTATTCGTAAGTACGATATTTTAGTTATAATATCTATTAATACATACAAATATTGATAGGATGATACAAATAGCGTATCATTACATTAGGAAATAATTTCTAAATTACATCAATAAACCAAAAAATGCTATTTTATTATCACCGCGATTTTAGTATTACACAATCGAATTTAATAGGTCGTTGAATGTTGACCTAGCCAAAAGTCATCGATACTTTTTAATTTTACAGCGTTAAATGTTTTTTAGGGATACCACAGAAGCGTTTGGGAAATTACCCAAATTTTGGGTAATTTGCCGTTACTTAGTTTCATATGAACCTAAGATTAATTATTTAATTTGTTTTCCGATTCTTTGTAGTAATGAAATTATTTGTTTATAGATTCCCAAAGGACTGCAAGATCCAAAAATAATTGTGGATACGTGCAACAGGAGGAAAAAACTGGAATCCGAATAAATATGCAAGAGTATGCTCTAAACACTTTGAACAAAAGTGTTTTAGGAAAACTCCCCGCAATAGGTTTGGAATCATTCTCGAATGATAAAGAAGAGAAAATAAGAAATTTGTATACAAAATTAATTTTGTTCAAAGGACAGTAAAGTTTAGTGTCAAATAATATAATAAAAGATATATAACTCTGAGCCTCGTGTTTATTTGGCGAGTGAAGCCAGTCCCACATATTCGACATTTTTGTTATACATAATAATATTAAGTATAAAAAATACATATCGCACACCTTATGGATGGATTTAAACCTCCTTGTAAGGTTAGCTATATTTTTATTTTTTATTGGGCTGTAAATTATATTATATAGATGTTTGTTACTATTCGTTGCAAAAATACCTAAACGGATATTGATGGAACTTCTCGAGTTAGCTCATAAATTCATCGAAATACCAAATTGATTAAAAACTATAGGAGAACGCGGTCTCAGATGTCTGGTAAGGTATTCAATTCCGGAACGACCGGTTGGCGCAACGGGAGTGTAAACGACGCCGAAGGTCGCGGGTTCGATTCCCACACAAGTCAACATTTGTGTGCATGAACATGGATGTTTGTCTTGTTCTGGGTGTTTCAATATATAATATGTATGTATTTACAAAAAAAGTATATAAGTATGTTTATCCATTATCTAGTACCCATAGTACAAGCTCTGCTTAGTTTGGGACTAGATGGTGTTGTGTGAATGTGGTAGAATATTATTATTATAATTCAGGTTTGATACAATGTTACTTAAAAGTTAATATGTACTTCGTAGAATTGTAGGGTAAACATTTACAACATCTGGTAACACCAACTCAGGATGTACTCTATGTCCGTCCTTTACGGGTGTACGCAAATGTCGAGTCCATTTGATTCTTGGTCCTAGAATAAAACAGATTGAATGGTGAACCTGTGTCAGTAACACAATAAATATTAAAAAGAAATAACCATAATATTTTACAGCCCCGCAATAACCGTTGTGTGGGGTAATCTGTTGGTTCCACAGAGCTAATAAAAGCCAACCATGATAATAACATGTTTATCGGCAAAAGGATGATACTAATCTTTAGCGTTATATGCAACACTTTTGAAAAACTGATATAGCATGATACGAACGATAAAGTCGTCCTCAGTTTCATTATGAAGGTTTTATGGGTTAACTAAGCTAGGCTTGTGCGTGGCATATCTCTTACGAACTGGACTGACCAGTTGAGGAGTGTAAGTAATAGGCTTCTCCACCAGTGCATTACGAGAAGAATGGCGGCGGATCCTGAACTCTGCTACCAATCCTGATATGATGACCTCAACCAGTCCACCAATAGTGTAGAAAAAACAAGGCTAGACAAGAAAATCAAAAAATAGTCATACACTTGGCAAACTAAGCGAATGCACTATCTAGCTTGGATCAGAATGGGACCTAAAATATAGTAGCGCATTTTTCACTTTGACGTAAAGATCAAATATACAAATAATATAAAATTTTATAACCAGTACACCCTAAACTTGTATTTTGCAAAAAATATATTATATTGGAAGATTTCTTAAATCTTAAACATCAACACAGTCTACCTTTCGTCAGAATAATTGACAGCCACGCGGGTTGAGTCTTAAACACAATCTAGTAATTCTATATTACTAAATACTTGTAATAAACTACCACAGTAACAGTCCCAGTAATCCCATATACCCTTGAAGTCAATCACAGATTGTAATGGCGGATTTATAACATAATATTATAGGAACAAAGATGAATGAAATTACCCGTTCCAACCAAAGTACTAAACCGAGTAATAATAGAAACGTAAATCAGACATATACTTAAGGCTCAGGCAAATGACCTATCTGATTTTAAGCCTTTTATGGCAAACATACTGCTCTGCAACTAATTGCTTAAGATTTTATGAGGCACTTGTCTTGATCCACTTACTTGAGTGTCAAATTGTCAACAAATATGATATGAGCGGACCAATTCGCCTAATTATATTTGTTCAAAATGTAGTTTCCATTTAATGTCAGTCAATCAATCAATTAATCAATCAATCATTTATTTATTTGTAAACATAGGTAGGTATACAAAGTTGGTAATATTTGTTTAGGTTTCACTATGTTTGCCAATGCTTGGCGTACAAAATTAAAGAAATTAAATACAATCATCAATTAATTAATGGATGCAAATTGAATATAAATAAATTATCATACAATGTCAAACATGTTCCAGATTGCAATCAGATGCTTATTACAGGTCGATACACTAATTCCAATATCAATTCAAATCAAATAAATATAGCTTAACAAATTATAATTTAATTAATACAATGTGATTCAAAATAGTTACCATAATACATTACAAATCATTGCAGAATAGTTATAAATATATATCACTTATTGTGTAAATACCATCGACATAGACGAGGAATTTTTGAAACGGACTCAATTAGTTTGAATTTGATCCGCCAGTCGGAGATACGAGTGTCCTATACTGTGGTACTACTAACTAGGTTTATCATTCAAATATTCCGTGACAGAATAATAGCACTTTGCCGTTAAAAAATCGTATAGGTGTTTTTTAAAATGTTTGTAGGTTTGGTGCGTTGCGTATCCTAATCGGTATATTATTAAATACTTTGGGAGCCATTCCCATCAGGCTCTTACCAAACAGTGATGTACTATGTGGTGTGACGCAAATATAATTTGCTCTGCGTTTAGATTTTAAGGTCTCGAACAAGGTGAAGTTGCCTTTTACAAATACTGATACTTCATAAATGTACAAGGATGGTAAAGTTAGTAATTTTAATTGTTTAAAAAATGGCTTACGACTATCCGTTGACAGTAGTTTACAAAACGATCTCAAACACTTTTATTTGAGCTCTGAACGCGAAATCCTTATCCGTGGAATTACCCCAATAAACAATGCTATATCTTATATTTGAGGCAACAAAAGCATTGTAAGCAGCTAGAACAGAAGACCTATTGGATATCTTTGCTAACTTCAATAGGGCATAGGCAAATTGGTTTAATTTGTTACATATCATATCAATGTGATGTTTCCATGTTAAGTTTGAATCTAGATATAGTCCAAGGAATTAAGCCTTGTCTGTTTCAGCTATTCTACTATTATTATAACTAATTTCCATGTCAAGATGATTAGATTTATTACAGAATGTCATGATTTTTGTTATGTCCAGATTTATCCGTAAGTTATTCTTCGGTCAGCCATTGTATTCTTTTTTATTTTATTTTTTATTTATAATAACATACATTGTCTTTACAGGTAATATACAATGCAACAATATAGTACTTACATACAAATCTTAAAACTAATTTGACAAATATGCTAGTGTCACCTTCACAAATTCCGGCAATGTGCACATAAAAATATCAATTTTCTGTGAGACGCTGTTAATTGTATTTATTGCTCGCACAAGAGGAGCATACTTCAAAAGGTTGGTACGGGATTATGTCATTGAGAGCACGGTTTATATCACTTTCATAGGAATCGATATTTTCTCCTGTGTAGATAAGAGTGCTGTCGTCTACAAATAGAAGCATTTGGTGTTTGGTGCTTTTTAGCATATCATTTATATATATATTATAAACAATAGCGGACCTAATATACTTCCTTGTGGGATAGACATTGTGCTTTGCCTGGGTTGGGACTTGTATGTAGTATCCAATTTAGTATTTGGACATATTTTATCAATTGTAGTTATTTGTACGCGGTTTCCCAGGTAAGAATTAATAAGTTCTAAAGCCTTTCCTCGTACTCCATATCTTTCTAGCTTATACAACAATATTTTGTGATCCACGTAATTAAAAGCTTTGGTCATGTCCATTAAAACCGTTGCGACGGGAGTCCTCTTATCAACTCTAGTAATTATCTTAGACATAACTTCATATATGGCTCTGTTTATTGACCTGTTTTTCCTGAAGCCATACTGTTCTTTTGCAAGAATTTTATAATTTTCGAAGAAGGAGTATAGGTTATTGTGTATTACTTTTTCTATTATCTTTGCAAAAATCGGAATTGTGCTATAGGCCTATAATTAGCTAATGATTTTTTGTCGCCTTTTTTATGTATAGGTTTAATTATTGTAGTTTTCAATACGTTTGGGTAATGGCCATATTCAAAACATAAATTTACAACTCTGCCTCATTGGTCTCGCGGCATAAATGTGCGCGTGGGATTGGGAGGTCTCGGGTTCAATTCCCGGGTCGGGCAAAGTGTTATTGGGTTTTTCTGTTAGAAATTCTCAGTAGCAGCACGGAGTCTGGTAATGTGCCCGGTACGACAATAGGCTCGCCCCCTATTACGTGGGACCTAAAAAATTCATGGCGAAATGTGGGTGTAATATTAGGTACACCTCTGCCTACCCCTTCGGCGATACAGGCGTGAGTCTATAAATAAAATAAAAATCGTTACAAAGATGGTGATATGCAAATGTATGTAGTTTATCAATTTAAAACACTATTCTTAAATTGGGACACCTGGCAACCCTAGATTTTGTTCTTAATTTCTTAATGACAAGCAAAGAAAATTATTTTAAAAATAAACATACTAATAGTGTAAGCAAGCACCAGCACGATGACGGCGACGTTACTGAAGAGAAAGTCGAGGAGGCCACGCGTTCAGCGCCCATCGTACATGCCATGCGCTTTGCCAAGCTCAAAGCAACTATATGGCAACCTTAAATATCTCATATACACGTACGTCCATATTTAGAAAAAAAACTTATAGAATGAAGATCTGTTGACTAATCCAGACTGTTGGTTGGCAGCATGGCGCACTGGGTGAAGACTTTCTATCCAGAACCAGAAATTGGGACACCCAACAATTCCAGCTTAGATTTTAATGGTGACAATAAAAAAATACTTATAGATAAACATACCATCGATGGTATAAGCGAGCATGTCGGGTTGCGTACACAGTAAATAATGACGGCAATTTACCGAAAATTAATTACGTTTTCATATAGGTACTTATTTGTTTGCTTTAATTTACAAATGGAAATATGAATGCTATTTTAAATTTATATCATTATTATATATAGTGATACTGAAATAAAAATAATGTCAGTAACTTAATTTCACTGCCAGTGGGATCTCCACCTTGTCGTGGTGGGGGGTTCAGTAACCGTGGGTTTGAGGTTTGAGGTACACCCACGGTGAAGCTAAGCGGGATCCCGAGAGGGGACGCTCCACGTGAGCTTGGGTGAGGCCTGCGTAGGATGCGTCCAAAATGCGGGTGCGGGAGACAGTTCTGTCTGTCCCTCGCAGTCGGGTGCGGTCGTGGGATCTCCTGCGACTAAATGGGGGCGCACCATGCGACGCAACGTCGCTGAGGGGCCGCAGAGGAAGAGGAGATGCGGTCTTGCGTTGCCGTCCTCCCTATTCTCTGCGGCCGCTGGGTGTTTTGGCGGCGGAGCCTAACACCTTTATCCGCCGCCAAGGGGGTTTTGTTCGGGGCCCGCCTGTCCATCTGGCGGGCCAATACCCGGCAGGGGGTTGCGACGAATGCTTCGGCGATACCCGACTCTCCGACACATGGGTACATGAGAAAGTCGAGGTGTTTTTTAGTGGTAACACCACATACTCCGGCTCTCATTTCCCCAAGAATCGGAGATCCGAAGGGATTTTCCACCTCGTAAAAAAAAATAACTTAATATTTTACTTACCTATATTATTATGATTCGTTTTATTGTATGTGAGTAGAAGTAGAACTAAACTCTCAGAACTTCAATTTTAAACCAGGCCATTATTTTAATAAAAAGGTAACTTATTACCGGAATCAATGATAAACGCCTGCACCGGGGTCTAAACAAACTCAACCAGCGGACATAGAGAACTATTAGAATTAGAATAATAAGTATGATATGAATGGAACCACATAGACACAACGCACTGACAGTGGCAAGGTGACCACTAACACCACTAAACTGTAAGCGCAAATGCTTGGCAATAAAACAAGTAAATAATAAACGTAGCAAATAAGTCTTTATTAGGTGTAACATATAAAATCGTATACTAATCTATATACATATAGTACAGGGTGTCATCTCTTGCAGCGACTCAAACGCTTGAAGGCGCGCTTCAAGCCTGCTATGTAGTAAAGCACTTGCTCCTGAAATAAAGTAAAACAATAACTATTTATTCATTTAAATAAAACTGAAGTGCTTGTCTGTACTTTGCTTTTCCGAGTGCATATAGTTGGTTAAACTACACAAAGTCATAAAGAAAGTTATTTTTTAAATTTGTCTTTTTTCTGTTTGTGTGGGGTAATCGCTGAACTGGTTTTCATAAGACTTACATTGTAAAGTAAAGGATTTTGTAGGACTACTTAATTATAGGTAATTTGACCGGTAAACGGGGCTGTTCGTCAGATACCGAAAACGGGGGAAACTGCGGGGAACAAGTATTTTGTTGGCGTTCGTGGTGACCGATTAAGAATACAGTGTATCACTCTCCCGTTTCATAGCGTGGCTTTCGAAAAAGGCGACTAAGCAGAACATACGAAGCAACTATTTGCTTGAGAAGTAATGGAAATCTTGACATTAAACTCTGGCCAGCGTGAGTGCCAGATCTGCCTACTGACTCACAATGCTATCTTGGCATCAATTAGGAGAGGGCTATGTCCAGCAGTGATAAAGGAAATACTGTTGAAAATTCACAACTTTAATTACAGAGTCTGGTAGTGACTTCTCTCAAAGAACAGTTTCGAGGAAACATTTTGAAAACCAATATCAATTAGTTTGGACGTGAAACATTGCACTTCTGCTGGTTTTATTGGATTTTCGATAAACATTCACTTCGTTTGTTGAGATCAAGTTCATATAATTATATCAATCGTTGCATATAATCTAGTGTTAACACCAAAACCATTGCGTTAACTGTTCTTTAATACTTGGACGATATTATAAGTTTGTGTTTAATTTTAGCTTCTCCTGTTTTAAAATAAATAATTACTTTTATAATACTATTGTAAAATTAAAAACTATAAAGTATATAAACCTTGAAAGGTTTTTGATATGGCCTTGATAAATTTTATACACAATTCAACAGCGTCGACAACAACGAGCGTCTCTCCCTAATATTCTCGAATCGCAATAAAGAACGACATACCTACGAAATAGGGCTAGGCCTAAGTCTAGTATTATAGTTAGGTCATGTTACGAATAATGATTAAAAATAAGACCTACCGTGATACAGTGGGCTTTAAACCATTTCAAAAACGAACAACTCTTGTACATCATATTTCTTTTATCCAAGTGGCTATAATAACATACCTACAACGCAGTAAGTTGCAGTGACAAATATACCTTTTCAACCACAGATATATTTAAATAACATTGAAAAACTACGTGAGTTCTACAACAATTATGCCATAAATAACCGACACAGACTATAAAAGACACAATTTAGTGCTTGCCTAAAGCACTTACTTCCTTGCGTTTGCGTCACATCCTTTAGACAAAATCTAGTGCTTGCGTAGAACTTTTATTAGAAAATCTGCGAGCATTTTCAGAAAGTGTAAAATTAGTGGCCTAGTTCTGTGTCGAGGCTAATGGTTATTACTGCAGGTATTCTAGCCACACTTGATGTATGGACTAGATTTTTGAGATTATATATTATAACGTTCTGGAACAACATTCAAGAAAATGTTCATTTAAAATGGTCCTATATAATTATAATTATTGGCAAAATACTGTCGGTAACATGTCATACATGACGAAAAAATGTGGTTGTCAAATCAAAGATCGAACATGATATTTGACAGACAGTGAATTTCTTTTTTGACGTACGCGCCCGCCGCGCCAAGTATTGTCTGAAAGCATTTATTTTAACTCATCGATTTTGAAGCTAGCTCTATTGGCGATGCAAAGATCATCCGCGCCCCTCTAGCGGCGAATTTGGAAGCTGTCCGGGTACGACACTTTTGACAGCTTTCAATACAACTTTACTTCGAGGTTATAGTGGTAATTGTATTGAGCTGTACGAATGAAAAATGCGAATCCTCAAGTATTTCGGACACGTATCTCGAAATGAGAACTCCATGGAGCGTCTGGTCATCCAAGGCTTAGTGGAAGGCAAGCGCTCTCGCGGGCGATCACTTACGCGCTGGACTGATCTAATTAAATCTGTCACTCAGAGTTCCGTTGTAGAGTGCTCACGCAATGCAAAGAACCGTAACAAATGGAGAAACATCGTAAAGGCTTCAGAAGCCAAGGAGAAGGCTGATGACGACCCAAAACCCGCATGACAACTCACTCAGGACATTCATCACGGAGCCACGACCACTCTGTCAAGAGTGTACGACTGCAAAGAGAGTATTGAGCTGTCAAAAGTGTCGTACCCGGACAGCTTCCAGATTCGCCGCTAGGGTCGCTATTTAGAATCTTAGCATCGCCAATGAAAATGCGGGCAACAGCTAGTTATTATTAAAAAGTCGTCGCAAAATCTGTTTGCGAGTGACTTTCTAAAATATCTTCGAGATCGAATACAAATGTGTATGACATTCAATTTTAAAAAAGTTTTAAAAAAAATCTTTAAAATGAATATTATTAATCATTTTGCAAATGGCATAATTCATTTTGGAATTGAAAACCAAATAACTATCGTTTGCGATTGATGACAAATCGAAAACTCTTAGTTGATACCGAGCTGTTAGCGATAAGGCCGCCCATTGTACTATGTTTGTAAAATGATCAATTTTTAATGTCCAACTTAGTGTACAATAAAGTGTTAAATAAATAAATAAATAAATTTTATAAAGCTATTAAACCAATATATCGATTAAATACAATTCTCAGTTTTAATATCAACTATTTCAATTAGAACCATTTATCAATGCAATATCATATATAATATTTTAGTAGATATCTTAAATTAAATAGAAAATAACGAGAATTATTTATGAACGCAGAAGGCTATATTAATATTAAAAAAACGCCCAAGTAACCATGTCTACAGATTTTTTCTTAGTCTATTACGACATTCGCGGAATAAAAAGGGTGTAGGGGTACATTGTATTCTAAATTTGGCACCACACTTGGCTTGCCGTTCGTAATAAATCGGCAAAGTGAAGCAACGCTTGCACAGTTCACCACTTGGATGGGTAACCATGAGAGGCATTTAAATTAGAACTCTATCGTGCTTCGGAGCCCACGTTAAGCTGTCGGGCCCGGTTGTTATTTAGGGACAAATATCGTTAGGCCATGCCCAAGGCCGGGTTCGGGTGGTCTGAAAACTCTGACACCAGAGTCGGCCAGCAAAAGAAAGACCACATTTTATACATATATATGGTTATTATAATAATGACCTGCATGAGATTGAAGCACATGGCGACGAGCGCCATGCCCAGCATCAGGTACAAGGAGCACACGATGAAGGACGTCTCGATGCGCGGCGTGTACACGCGCTCGCCCGGCACGAAGTCGCCGAAACCGATACTGGAAATATGGCACACGTTACAGATATACTTACAATCTGATGAATACCACACCCTTGTTATATAACCGCAATCGTATTTAAATAATGGGCTAAATAGTCACAGTTTACTGGATACTGGTAGAACTGCTAACGGGCTTCCACTGTTAAAAGAATGCATCGAATAATGAAGCTATAGGTTAATTATTGCGGTGACTGAGAACGAATTCAGGCGTCACGTCCCTAAACAAATAATATGTGGTTTATAGAAACATCTTTAATACCGTTAATATTAATATGTTTATCTTTTAGCATATTTTTTTTATCTTTTAGCAAATAAAATAATATAATTAATGCTCTCAACGTTAATGATAAGTTAATACGTCAATTCGAATTCATTCTCATTTTTGTCAACGATAGTTTTGCCCGCCAATACTTGTTGACATATTCAAGTTGTTTCCTATATTATTTTGGGCATTTTTTTTCGTATTATCAAATCGCTTTCACAGTAAAAATTGTTTGACAAGCACTGATAGATAAATTAAATACTACTGTTATATAGACAGTACCTGCTGAGCGAAATGAAGCAGAAGTAAGCTCCGTCCAGAGTGTCCCACTGCTCCCACATGCCGAAGATCATTGAGCCGAACATTAAGTACCTGCAACACCGATATAAAGTTTCAATATAGTGGAAACAAAACTGACTTCAAACTGAAAAGACATAACAACTACGATGCTGAAAAAAGAATACATGAATGCCATAGTTAAAAAGTTTATAGAAGTTGCTTGATCGTGGTAGATTTTTTATTACCCCTTGCTATTGTAGCCACGATTTCAATAGAAAGTATCCAACATACAGAGTTCTCACTTCACACTATATAAAACCAAAAACTGTTGTGATGTTATAAACCAAAGTAGATACATTAAATTATTTGTATTCCAAAGTGCTACTAACAATACAAAACTAAATAAACAAATTTGAAAAGCCACTGACAACAAAATACAATGTTGATCTATGTTTTTTACTCGGAGCAGTTATGATGATGACAGCCAAAATTATTTACATCAGACATTTATTAACTTAAACTTGTTTGTAATTTGGCAACAGCGAGAAATATCTCTTGGCGAATAGATAGTAAATTATAATTTTAATCTATTTTATTTTCAATCTAGAGAATAATTATTAAGAGGATTCTAGATTGAACGTCGACCTAATTGTTATAAATGGAAAACTAAAATGTATTTCAGTAACAGAAATATTTTAGTAATAGAATCAAAAATGACAACGAAAGAAGTGATTGACTATAAAATATCTTGCTTTCAGCTATTCATTTTGTAGTAAAGCAAATTAGTGGAATTTTTGCCATAGATTTCGATTTACTTTGTTTATGTCTGGTATTAATGTTGGACAAACGATAAAGTATTTCGTTAAGCTGAGTTGAGATTCTTCTTTATTCAATTTTATTGAATCTAATCGTACACATTTTACACATTATAAGACAGGTACTAGAAATAATTTTGTGTAAGTAGCTATTTGTGGAGAGCCTTGGGGAGACCTATGTCCAGCAGTGGAAGTCTAATAGCTCATATTGTTATGATGATGATTTAAACTATTTAGAAAACGTGTAATGATAGTTTTGAATATTATTTTTTTTAATAAGGATATAAATTGTGAACTGAGTCGTATCGCTAAGTCTAACCGAGCCTTAGTCTTAAATTTTATACTTTCGAATAGGCTTCTACGCTGCCCAGAGAAATCGGTATAGGGTTTGATGACGAGTTTTTGTCTCCACCTAAAGATACTATGGGCTTTATTTATTTTCCATATTCGCCTCTTACAGCACCCACGGAATGAAGTGGTGTAATGAGCTAGTTTCACTTTTGTTCTTAATTAGTAACCACACGTACAAAACCTCAGTGGCTTACTCTGACAAAACTCATCCTCTACCCCAGTTGGAAACCGTGATCTGTTTTCTAGTCTAACCGAATTTGAATTCATATTAGCTTTTTCGCGGAGCAACTTCCTGTACAACTTCCACAACCCAAAGGGATAGCTATATTCCATGGTATAGTCTAGTGTCAGTTTATTCATAGCTACTGAATGACTGTAACGACTGTCAAAACTGAGCATAGTGCACCTAAAAAAGTTTCTACTAAAGAATTGATATACATACCCAACCATGATAGACACGCAGACGCTGATGGGCACCGTGATGGTCTGAGCGTCGAAGGTCACGTAACTAAAGTCTGATGACGCCACACTCTCGGCGTAGTAGGGCGCTGGTTCCGACCAGCCTCGTAACCTTGGGTCCGGCGGCCGGTATCGCGGATCGTGTGGTTGGGGCATCGATATGCTTCTGATGTAGTCTGGCCTTCTGGAAAAGAAATATGGCATACGTTAATCGATTTTTAACTTCCGCGATTTGTATACATCATACAATATTAATAAGCGGGTCTTTGTCGCGATAATTGACATATTTAAAGGCATAAATAACGGCTTGCAACGGAAGTGATCGCGGAGCGACTCCCTTCGCGACCACGACCGTTTCCACGATTGTTGCAAAATAATATTGTATAATGGCATACGTTTCTCAGGGAGCTATTCTAGGGCTTCGACTATTAAAATTTATCTGTGTTGTGTCGTGAGTTCTGTCCGCACCGAGAATACTTCGTGTAATCCACGAGTTGTTGTCTCGAGTCTGAATGTTCTTTATATCCTTAGCTTGAATGTTTTTAAAGTCCTCTGAATACGCATCTGTATCAATGTTATCCCCATCACCCGATTATACTTATGTATGCATGTCTTCAAAGAATGAAAAATCCGATAAAATAATGTTATGTAGCAGCTGGTTTACAAGAAAAGGTATAATACTCACACCACTCAACTTGGTTATAAAAGTCTCTATTACTCACAATAGTCCCACCTAGTATACATTGGCAAACTGTCAACACTTACAATAAGCTCAGTGGCTACCGACAGTTCTCCAACATTTTATTGCATCTCCGTTTTAAGTGTGTGTAACCGTCATTAATTTAGAACATCGAAACGTAAATATGGCGTCACTGCTGTGTTTATATTATTTATGTTCGCGGCTATTTCTGACCAGAGCATTGACCATCGTGGTCGAAGACTTGACGAAGTGTGCCAATGCCGTTACAAGCTTATTGCTTCGGTTTTGGGATATTGTGTCGTTGAGAGCGAGAAGCGATTAGAATTAACAAAAATCGTTCGCAACAACGTGTTTTGTATAGAATAACAGCTAGTTCAGAATTTAGAATGCGAGTTTTGGTTTTAAAGGTTTCTATTATATTGCGAATAGGATAGTTATAAAGAGAAGCTGGGTTTATATAACTTTCACGCGCAAAATATTTTCATTTGCAGATATATTTCGAATTATGTAGCGTAGCCACGTTTTAGTTTCAGTCATGTTTATTCGATGTATTAGAAAAAACGTTGTAAAATTGAAAACTTTGGCTGAACATTCGATTCAAAATTGACAACATTACAATTTTCTAGAACCAAAAATGAAATATTTACCAATATTTGTACACTGCACTGTATACGTTAACTGATAATGAATATTTAATATAATGAATATATAGATCTACAAAAAAATACCCTCCATGATTATGAATAAATCCGCTAACAGTGCGACCAAAGCTTTTCAGAGGAGATTGATTCACTTTTGGAACTAGGCCCCGACTCCAAGTAGATTGGTGCCAGATTAAAGCTACAGCTATTAAGTCTTATCTAAGTGTAGACCTATCTACCAGACACTGTTTATTGCCACAATTCATAGCCAACAATATGTCTCTTTGTAGTAACAGATGGTGTCAGCTTAACAAAATACTTTTTGATTCTTCAAACGTTTATAATTAATATCAACTAGTTAATTAAATATCTAATTGGAATTTCTCGAAAACAATTTTCAATTTGTTTAACTGCCTGAAACATAAAGATTTACTTAATGTTTTAGGCAGTCTGTCAGTCTATTTTGAATATTTCAGTTTCAGAATGTTGAATATTTCTGAAATTTAAATTTTAGTTCATGCTAGTGAATTCTTTAATTTACGAAATAAAATAGATTCGTGGCACCGAGTATTTTTAGAAACATTCCACAACGCAACCGATTTTTTTTCATAGGTAGAATAATATTGTAGTTTCTAAGTTAAAAAAAAATATATAAATATAAATTATTTCTAATGCTCAAAAGCGAAAATGTACTTTTTGTCTTTATTGGTATTCATAACCCTGACTTGTAAACCTGGTTACGTTATCATACTATATGCCCAGATGGTGTGGTGATTATGCCTACGTCACCACTTTGCATTGCGCCGAATTTTACGAGTTCATCATCATCAGCATCATCAGCTCTTTATACTGTCCCACTGCTGGGCACGAGCCTCTTCTCACTATGAGAAGGGTAAGGTCCACTACGCTGGCCAAGTGCGGATTGGCAGACTTCACATGTCTTTCGAGAACATTATAGAGAACTCTCAGACATCCGATAAGCAAGCGATAATTTAATACGCACTTAACTTCAAAAAGTCACTGGTGCGTGCCGTGGATTCGAACCCAAGTCCCTCTGCGTAGCAGTCTGTAGGTGTCTCCACTCGGCTATCGCTACTTACGAGTTCGATGCTCTTAAAATGAATGTAAATAAATAACAATACACCGCACTTGTGAAGGTACAAGGAACGTACAGGAAAGTCTGCTAATTTCAATGGTGCAATGAATGACAGTCCGCAAAAACACGTGCTGTGAGAATTTCACGGCCGACTGGCAAAAAAGGCCTTAGGCACTACATATCCTTTTAAACGCTTTTTGTATAAAAGATTAAAAAATAATAATAAAATAAGTATGGGTTGCTCTAAAGGTACATGTTGGTAAGCCTTACCTAACAGGATACCCTCTAGGATATCTGTGTTCATACTCTGGCGTCTCATCTGATTCAGGATAACGTGAGCGCCACGCCTGCGGCCGCTCTATACTCTCCGCTTCACTTATTTCACACTGTAACAAAAAGCAAACTGTTGGATTGAAGCGTCATCAGACCTTACTTATTTTTTCAGAAACGAAATGTGTAGAATAATTTAGTGTTAGTATGTGCTATGAGTGTACGCATACTTGCTAGCTTGGATCGTGGGCCTATTTTTAGGTATGAGGTGCTAAAGGTCCACGGGAACAATTTCCATACATTTTTTAAATGCGCCCCCTAGCGGTCTCTACCGATCGCTAGATACCAATAGTTATTTTGGAAGCTTTAAAGCGTCTGGAAAAAAATACTGCCGTCGTAATGAGTCTGGCAGAATTATTTATGATTTCTTTTTATTTGACGCAGTCAGCTGCGTCATTCGTACTTGCCAGAAGGGGCCCACTTTAGAGGTGGTGGGACCCGAACCCAATATCCCCTTCCCTCCTGGCTTTTATCGCAACCTGGTAAGACACAGAACCAGTACCCAGCACAACCAGTCCTGGGTTGGTATTGAAACATGTAGGCAGGCCAGAGAGGCTCTTCCCGCAGCAGACGGTAAGATAGCTAAACAAGTCCAAGTGGAGTTCGGGTAACAAATCTCCGAAGTCCGGCATATTTTTAATAGTCAAACTCGAATTGCAATATAAACAACTACAGGACTTCAGTGACTACATAACATCAGGGAACATGAAAAATGATTGGGTAAAAGAATATGACAGTAAAATATTGAGCTGCCCTGGGTGCGGCCCAGCAGAAACAAACTGATATGTGTGCATAATAGCCACGCTTTCAGCGAATGTGTGCAGATACGCTCGGCGCATTTTCCGTCAGATGTGTACCGACTCATTTGACGGAATAGACGCGACCGAAGATACGTTCGACGCATCTTCCGTCAGATATGTTCCGACCCTAAAGCCGCAAACCTCAAAGTTAGGTAGCATCCGACTTTGGCCGCGCGGCGATCGGCCGCATGCGATTAGTGACTAAGGCTGGTTTCAGAGTGACGCGTGCGGCACGCGCCGTCGGCCAGGGCGTCTCAACAGCGCGTTTGGCGCGCGGACCACTGTGAAACGAGTTCGCGTTTCTCATTGCAATGTATGAAGCTTCGGCAGCGCGGCCGGCGCGCGCGTCTCACACGCGGCGCGTTTGAACTGCGTGACTATGAAACGCTACTACTAATCTAGTGTAATTGTAAGCGCGCGCGTGTGGCCGGCGCCGGTCAAACGCGTGACTCTGAAACCAGCCTAAAATCGTCCGTGTAAATGATTAGCTGTAGGCGATCGCCCGCCGAATGAAGGAGTATTTCGCGTACGTTGTTCGACCGAAATGACCGACCCGAATGCGATTTTAGTAACCTGTGTAAATGTGCTAGCGATGCAGTTTGATGAGGCAACTTGTGAAGCGACTAGCCGCACGGCGAAAATCAACCCGTGTAAACCCCTCATTACCTACTGACTCTCCATAACGTCTATCAAAGGTCTCTAACAGCCGGCGCCTGTAAAAACCAGTTTAGTGCGCTCTCCAAAGCAAGAGGGAAGCGATAACTACCTAATATTTTTAAAACGCATATATTAAAGTTAGTGTTGCGCTGAGAATTTGAACCCAATACCCTCTGCATGACAGTCTGTTGATATATCCACAAGAATATCGGTGCCTCATTTTTAACCGACTTCAAAAAAAGGAGGAGGTTCTCAATTCGCCGGAATCTTTTTTTTAATGTATGTTCCCCGGTTTCTCTAAGACGCCTGGACCGATTTCAAAAATTCTTATTTTGTTTGAAAGAGTATTCCTCCTAGTTGGTCCCATGATCATCAAGTCAGGATCTGATCATAGAATCCTGAAAAAATCGAAGGAACTCTTCAAATTTTATAAGCACACTTGAAGCGTTTTGGCGATAACAACCCAATGCCGTCGAGTTTGGGCTCGTTTGAGTCGTCTTTACATAGACTTTGATGGTGTATGATTTTCATGGTCTGACGATAGAGTTGGAAGGTAACCATAAGATCTTTGTGATACAATAACCCAATCTCATCGAGTTTAAGGTCGTTTGATTTGTCTTTACATGGACTTTGATACTGGATGTTTTTCAGGGTCTGATGATGAAGCAGGAAGGTGGCCATGGGATCTTTATAATACAAGGACGCAATCCCATCGAGTTTGGGCTCGTTTGATTCGTCTTTACATGGACTTAAGTGCTAAATGTTTACCAAACTCTGATGATAGAGTAGGAAGGTAGCCATGGGATATTTGTAATACAATTACGCAATTCCATCGAGTTTGGGCTCGTTTGAGTCATCTTTACATAGACTTTGATGCTGGATGATTTCCATGGTCTGATGATAAAGCTGGAAGGTAATCTAATTTCATCGATTTTAGGGTCGTCTGATTGGTCTATTTATGGAATTTGGTACTGGATGTTTTCCAGACCCTGACGATTGAGCAGGAAGGTGGCCAAAAAATTTTGCTCCAAAACCAATAATTTTTTGTTTTTTAGTTCCTTAGTGTTTTTTGAAGTTGGTTTTTTTTTATTTAAAAATAATTTTTTCATATCACGAATGTCTCTATTAAATACGTAACTATTCATATCTTAAAAAGTACATTCTAAAACATTTCTAATAATTTACATAGATTTGGAAGCAGTTTTATAAAATAGCGCAGATAGTAAACTCCCAAAGGTAAAGACGTAATAAGGTCGCGGCAGATAATGCAAGATAATGCTTATTATCAATGTACAGCTCTCTAATATACACACCGGCACAATTAGGGGAACACAAAAGAAAGGTCGATTTTTTCAATTAATATAGTTCTATATTTTTTTGCAGTTATAAAATAAATACATAGTCTTAAAATATCTTAAATTAAAGCAAAAGAAGCTACGTATTGGCAAGTTTTTAGAAAATACACCTGAATTGCGAAAATTTGCAAAATAAAACATTTTTACGGTGAGACTTAAAATTTATTTTTTCTTTTAATTACACAAAGTTATTGAAATTTATATAGAGTATTGGCTCCGCGGGCTCTTAGTAGAGCTTGTATACGATTTCCCATGCTCTGAATAAGGCTGTCGATCATTTCTTGGAGTAAATTGTCACACTCTTCCACCAAAGCCAGTTTCAGCTCTTCAACATTCCTGGGAGCTGGATTTCGCTGTAGAACTCTTCTTCCCAGAATGTCCCAAGCGTGTTCTATTGGGTTCATGTCCGGTGATCGCGCTGGCCAGTCCATTTGATTGATACCAACCTCACGGAGGTAGCTATTCACTATACTCGTAGTGTGAGGGCATGCATTATCATGCATAAAAATGAAATTTTGGCCTATAAATGGGGCAAAAGGCATGAGATGTGGTTCTAAGACCTCTGTTACGTATCGGTGCGAAGTGAGAGATCCATTTTCAATGAGCACTAGCTCTGTGCGGGCTCCTAAACATATGCCATTCCATACCATTACTGACCCTTCACCATATGACACCGTTTCCGTGAAGTTAGTCTGATTGTATCGTTCACCTCGATACCTCCACATCCTTTCCCTCCCATCCACAAAATTGACACAAAAGCGGCTCTCATCGGTGAATAAAACACGACCCCACTCACTTGTCCAATCTCGGTGCTCACGGGCGAAGGCTAATCTTGCTACACGATGAGCTACGTCGAGTTTCAGTGCTTTTGCTGGAACGTAAGACCTTAATCCAACTTCGTTAAGACGTCTTCTAACCGTCCGTTCACTAACATTTACGTTACGGACCTCAGCCAGTTGATTTCGGGTCTAAACAGCGGCTTGTTGACGATTTCTCAAAGTTTGAATGGTGATAAATCGGTCATCAACGGCACTTGTAGCGCGATTTCTGCCCTGTCCTCAACGGCGCACGTAAGATCCCGTCTCCCTATAGCGGCGAACAATGCGGTGAATCACTGAAGTCGATACACCTAAGGCTCGGCTTACCGAGCGGTAAGTATGCCCTTTTCCTATCATGGTTACAGCCCTAGCCACCGAAGTTGCTGGCAAATCACTCATTTAGTATCAAGAATGTGTACACAGTTCAAAAATAAACAGTGGAATGACCCACAGTCACTTTACACTGAACCCAAGAAAGATCTTATCAGAAGCAATTAAGTAGTAGTAACATTAAGTGTCAGAAAATTCTTAAAGTTTCTAAAATCTTTTAACGCACTTTTAAATGACAAATTTGCACTTAAGATAGCTTCCAAAGAGGGTAGTAACACATAAATATTAAAAACTTGTCAAGATACCCGAAAGTTTGGAAAAAAATCGACTTTTCTTTTGTATTCCCCTAATTGTGCCGGTGTGTGTATATTCCATATTAACGCCGCGCGCCGCTGATAAAGTTAATTGTATCTAACGTTTCAGCTCGTATTGTTATGCTATCTTACGACTTTTGTAAAAGCGAAAGTTTGTGAGGATGGTTGCTAGGTAATATTTCACGCAAATACAGCTGAACGAATTTTTACGGAACTTTGCAGCTTAAATATGTATTTTAATTATCAGTTGATGTTTTACTGCTATCCTTTTGCTGTGTTTCTATTTGTCTGGGGCAATCTTTAGAATCGCTGAACCGATAGGGTAATTTAACGGGGCTTCCACGGAAAGAAAATGGAATTTGTAACGCTACATTCATACTACATCTACATCCCTACATATTATCTGGAAACCGAGATACCGAAAATAATGCGGGTCAATCCGCAGGGAAAACATATATTATTAACTAGTTCAATGCGTAACTGCCTAGTGTAACTGTAAATATTATCATTCATAATAAAACGCTCACCTGGTTCCTCAGCCTGGCTACTCTTCTCCTCGTGAACCCTGGGCATCCTCTACAGAGACAGATAAGCGCGTAGATGCACTTGAACCATCTCGCAAGCAATTCACCTGGGAAAAGTTTACGAAGTTAGAAAGGGCGAGAGAGTTTATATTAACGCTACTTGTTGTTTCTATCTCATTTTTTCGATGGTACGATTCCAGTCAACTTCAGCAGACCAAAGGTTGTGCATTTGGATTACAAAAGTCAACACATTCATACAGGGCCATGTGATTTAAACGATCATTCACTCGAAGCTTACTGCAGATTTAAATAGGTACTTGATTGTCGCTAGTTAATTCTAACGATTATACAGGATGTTGACATGCATTCGCAAAATATTTTTATAACACAACATAGACAGTATGCTTATTCATCTAAAATTATTTCAAACAGTGTGCGATGATTATAAGACCCTATTTTCATCAAATGTTACTTAGATAGTAAATCAGAATGAACTGTTTACTAGTGCAGAATAAGACTGCACGGTAGCTAGGTGTGCTTGTGTGTGTTAGGTACCTACAATGCGGGCTCGCGGCGATCAGCTGAGCTGCGGCGGCGGTCAATACACCGAGCAGATTTTTTATATGTATGATTACGAAATTGTTTTTTAAAGTTTAGTGACTAATTTTTTTATATATTTGTATTGAGTTATAGTAGTATATTCACCCCTGAAAATATTTTGCAAATGTATATCAACACCCTGTATAAGAAAGAAATTTCTTAACATAGCAACAACACAACTTCATGTGAACATTCTATTCAATTATTTAAAATATTTGCCAAGGACATTATTTCTAACTTCAGACCTGTATCCATTCTCTCAGTGTTGTCAAAAGTTTTCGAGAAAATCATTAATATTAGATTACTAAAATATCTCAACAAATTTAGTATTTTATCTGACAACCAATTTGGTTTTAGGCGTGGAAAATCTACTGAGGACGCTACTCTAGACCTCACAACTACAATAATTGATAATTTTAATACCAAACAGAAGACTATAGGTACTTTTTTGGATTTATCGAAGGCGTTCGATACAGTATCGGTTCCTCTGTTATTAAAAAAGTTGGAAGCAATTGATATCCGTGGTATTAGTCTAAAAATGTTCCGGAGCTACCTCTCAGGCTGAAAACAGATTGTTAAATTAGGGGATTACACTAGTACCGAAGAAAATATGATTTTGGTGTCCCACAGGGTAGCGCTCTTGGCCCTACGCTCTTCCTCATATATGTTAACGATTTGTGTCAGTTACGCCTACCTTACACTAGAATCATAACATATGCGGATGACATAGCTCTAGTAACGCATGGCAAAGATTGGACCGAGGCCAAAGAGAGGACTGAAACTGCTTTGAAGATAGTAATGAAGTGGCTATCCTCTAATCTGCTTACACTCAACATCCCCAAAACCAAGTTCATTACATTCACCCCTTGTATTCTTAGCCAACCTCCGGCAACATTTAAGATTAGAGCACATGTTTGCAACTCTAATAAGTCAACCTTCTCTCATTGTAATTGCGTAGAAATAGAGCGAACTGAGACTATAAAATATCTGGGAATAATAGTGGATAACCTTCTTACGTGGAAGAAGCAGATTGATTCTAACGTAACCCGTGTTAGACGTCTTATATACGTGTTCAAAAAGCTCAGAACATCCGCTGACTTCCAGTGCTTAAAAATGGTTTATTTGGCACTTACACAGTCGGTCCTCAGCTACTGTATTACATTGTGGGGCAGTACTCATAAAACCACTTTATTACGTGTCGAGAGAGCTCAAAGAGCGGTATTAAAAGTTTTAGCAAATAAACCAATTAGGTATTCAACAACTGATCTTTTTTCACTTTGTAAGGTCCTGAGAGTCAGACAGTTTTTTATACTACAAGCGGTTCTAAAAAACACAACTCCGTGTATTTTGACTCACAGTATTCAGCGAAAAAGCGTCGTTTCGATAGAGTGTGCAAAATTTAACTTTGTAAGACAGCAGTGGTAAGTAGGCATTACAAACACATTAGTTCTGAACTCTACAATTTAATCAATAGAAAGCTCAACATCTACCCCTTAACAAAAAGCTTACTGCGTAAAAAATTTACAGAATGGCTACAGACTATGAGTTATGGCGATATTGAACGACTTATGGTAACATAGCACTACCCCACACACCCGCACAAACACAAAAACACACACACACACATATATACACACACACACACGCGCGTGCACACACACACACATACACATACACACACACACACACACACACACACACACACACACACACACACACACACACACACACACACACACACACACAAACACATACACACATTCAATATCAATGTAAGTGTACTAGGTTTATTTATTGTTATTTATGTTTGAACTTTAATGTGTCTGGAACATAACATGTACAATTGTTTATAAATTTGGGCGCTGGTAGCTGCGCTACAGTTATATAACTTTTGTAGCTATCAACGTTTTCTTATGTAACAATATGTAAAATCTAAATTGTTCCAAAATAAATCTTATTATTATTATTTCTTTGTTTGAAAAACTGTCGCTTTATCTTACTAAAGCAGTAATTTGATGAAAAATAATTTACTTAATTGTTTTCACCAACTATAATATATAATATAATTCAATATTCGATATATAGATAGATCTGTAGATTTTAGATTCGTTTTTGACATAAGCTATGGAGCTTATTGTGATATATATTAATGAGATTCGAGATTCGTGTTTGACATATTTTGTCTGGACAAAATATGTCAAACACGAATCTCGTATCTCAAAATCCATGTATGCTTCGAATAATGAAAATGGCCGTATAAGTCGAACGAAGTTTTTAAGTAATCATTTCAGTTATACCGCTGCCAACTTTAATTGAATTGTTTCTTATAAAAGAAACGTTTGTAATAAAACAGTTTCTAATAAAAGAAGTGCTATTTAAAGAAATATAAATTAAAGAAAGTTGTTTTTTAATTTGAGAGTAACAGGGTAAAGCTGAATTCTTGTAGAAACCATTACTCAAACCGAAATAATTATTCTAGTTAGGAAATACAAGGAGGCGAAAAAGCAATCTCGATCTTGAACATTATCATAATGGCGTGAAATGTTATGGTGCTTGAATCGTAGTATAAATGTTAAAGCACAGTATTCACAGACAAAGACACACAAATAGTTGGCGCGAAGATGTGGAGCGGAACAGCAAGAACATGGAATTAATGTTATTGCGCATTTGGACAAATTTTGTACGGTTTATTTAAGACGTGAATTCGTGCAAAAGAGCTCACAGTTGTTACTCATTCGTTCATTGATTGTTTTGGTATCACAGGTATAAGGCTGCCCTCACATTGGGCGTCAGCGTCAACGCAGTGACACGTCAGCGTCTACGCGGCGCCGACGCCGAGGTTTTTTTTTTCTCAAAACAAGACAACTCCCACATTAGGACTAAATCCTGTGTCGCGGGGGACTTTACAAATATACAAGTAACGGACACAATGAACACCCAGACTCGAAACAACAATTTATGAGTCTCACAAAGTCGCTGCGTTGACGCTGACGCCCAATGTGAGGGCGGCCTAAAAGACAATGTTTTAAAAAATAAATTTTAAGAAAAGGAGTTTATCAAATTTAACATTTTTCTTCAATTTTATATATTTTAAAAAGATTTATTCAATCAGGACAAGCACAGAAAGAAAAGACCACCCATGTGTTCAACCTATAATCTTCTTTTGAACCGCAGTTTAACGAGTTAACTACAGATATATCTACCGACAAATTACCTAAACAAATGGGGTCATGTAAAATTTTATTATACAACGAATGGCCGCGATCGTAACGAACGACTTCCTTCCGAAAAAATGTTTTTATATTGTCGCGCCTTATTATCACAGGGAACAAGGAATTATAATTATTTATTGGAAGAATGCCCAATTGCCATATACATAAATTATATGACAATAATACAATTTTATTTTTCAAATGAGATTTTGTTGAGTATTTTGGTCGAGTGACATAATTGGTTTTTTGTCTGGAAACCCCTGATTAATAGGACTAAATCCAAGAACTATTTGTTGCAAAAAACTCGTTTAGCTATTACCATGGTGTTAAGCTGCCATGCTACTCATAATATTAGTGATCAAAGCCTCCCTATTGCTATCTTTACTGTGATAGTAGGCAATCGAACAGACGAACTGCCTGATGGTAAGCGATTACTCCCACTTAAGAACACAGTAACACAAGAGATGTCACAGTTGTGGCTCCTCTGGCCCGGATAGAAAAGGAGCGAGATGAGGTAGATAAGAAAAGGTTATGCAGCCACCGGCTTTTTAATTCAACGAACGAAAGGCAAAAGTAAAATTACCATTACTTTACGTCATTCATGCATAAGAGGGTAAAATTTCCCCGCTTAAACCGGCCCATTCTTATAACCTTTTAAACATGTATTAACTGTCTGCTTATCACGTGCAGTTAATTCATCACAGGGTCTAGTCCGAGTTTTCCACCCGTTATCACGGTGACGAGTTACTTATCAATGGCAACCATTTACATACATGCATTTTTAAAAGTGGATAGTAACGGTAAGCAGAGCCCGCCAGGGGGTGAATTTAGAAAATATAAAATTAGAAATTGCTCCTGTCGACTAGTCACTTGTGTGACCCGTAATTGCATTCCTCATTGAATTTCGAGACGAGATTAAGCCGAATACAGATTAATCGTCATGAGAAATGCTGTTGAATAACTTACCAACATTGGTGAGATAGAGTAAGAAGAGCGGCATGCCGAGCAGCGCGTAGAATATCGTGATCACCTTGCCCCAGTTTGTGCGCGGAGACAAGTGACCATACCCTGAGGGATAATAAAGATAGTTTTAAGATTTGGTATAGTTCTGGTTGTATATTATTTTACGATGACCACACACAGCCTTCTTCAGTCCACTCTGCTGAACGAAAGTTTCTTTTAATTTGCGTCAAAATAGCATTGTCAGACAACTGGCAGATTTGGCTTACTATGCCATGCTGATCAGACGGGTCGGTATAAGGTTTGATGTAGAATTTTCTGTGTCTTCACAAATAACTCTATGTGCTCCTCGCTATGTGCAATTTCGTATGATCGACTTTTGAACCCTTTCTTACCACCTCCCATGGTCCTAAAAATCTTGCGGTGGTAAAGGACTGAATGTCAGGGTTGCACACCTTACTTGCGTGGCTCTTTCAAGAGTACATTTTCTTGACGCTCTCCGAAATTAAACTATCAAATGAACTTTTACTGTTTAATGTACTCACCTATGGTAGTAATAACAGTGAGCGAGTACAGGAACGCTGATGAGAAGCTCCACTGTCTAGAAGAGCGGCCGCCGTCCCAGCCCGCGCGCACCGCCGTCACCACCCGCTCTTGATACTTCTTTACTTCTATACCTATCCTGACAGCAGAAGGGAAATAAACTAACTTGAGTGTGACTGGTCTTTCAAATTACGGATCGTGATTTTGACTAGTATTTTATTCAACTCTACTTAATTACCTTTAAGAAACCGTGATCTAAAGTCGTCCCACTTACAAGCCAAATAAGCTAAATGAAATCTTTTAAGTCTAGTCGGAAATCAGTTGTTTAAGTGTATCTACCTAACTGACAGCTTCAGAAATAAGGCTTTTAATGATGTTTAACAACTTTTACGCCAGGTTTGGTGATATCTATTTTCAAAACACTAAAATAAGTGTGAAAAATGATTATGAGGGTATGATTCGCATTCAAAGTCACAAAATTCACACTGGTGCTTATGTCTTATATGGTCTAGTGGTAAACAGAATAATATTTTTCCCGACCCGGGAATCGAACCCGGTACCTGCTGATCAGCAGACGCATATGCTACTGGACCACGAAGGCAGTCATATAAGTATAGGTACAAATAATATTTTTAAATCCTTTTGTTTGATAATGACAGAATAATAATGTACCTTTCCTTGAGCGCAGTCTCATTGAAGAGATTGAGAGCCAACGTGACGTTCTCCCAGAGATGCTGCGCCGTGTTGTCTCTCGCCTTTGTCATGTTCTGTGCGCGCTCCGCCTCACTAGCGCCCTCTATCGCTTGGAACATGAATGCACCTGGTGGGAGAAAGGAGAAAGGGTTGTCTTTAATGACCCAGATATTTCAGCATTTTTAATCGAATCTTCTAAACTGGATTTATTGTTAGAATGTTAATCCCAAAATGTCTAAGAAAACGCCGTTGGGACAAAGATGACCTTATCATCTTCAGCCTTTTGTAGTCTTCTGCTGGACAAAAGCCTCACCCAATTTGCGTCACAAAGCGTAGTATGGCAGTAGGATAGGATTTGGCCTACTTTATCACGCTGGACAAACGGGTACGTATTGGGTTTACGATTCCTTTCGCAAGATTCTATATGCTTCGTGTATTTTCCTTTGTTGCCACTTAAAGCACCCCCATATGAAAAGCGATGGTGGCACTTTGTATTCTTAATCCGTCACCACACGGAAAGATGGCATAGTAGTATTTAAATTCATAAAAAACTTACTTTATTAATTATTGACATAGCCCAGAGCTGAAGAGGTGGTAACTAAACAATGAAGAAGTAAAATATCTGAGATTCAATTGTCTGCAATTGTTTCTACAAAACTATGATACAATTAATTTTTCTAGACTCGCAGATTTGGACACATTACAAGCTTAAAAAATGTAAATATTTCGTCAAAAAAGATTTTACACTCATTAAACCTTCAAAATAGACACCAAGATGCAGACCAACTATTAATAAATCTAACAATTCGATGAGGATAGACAACATAATTCAAACGATTAATTAATTTGTAAAATAGATACATCAAATGAGTAGCCGTTCCAAACACGTTGGCACAAGTTTTGAGTGTACCCAAGGCATTTTCTCTGGTTAAAAGTCAGGACCCTTTTAAGAGTCCTAAAGCTTCGCAGCTCCAAGTTTCGTTGCTTCTAAGCACAAAAGATATTGTGTTTTACATAATTTTCGCATATATTTAACCTTACTTTAATTAATTAAAATAAGTGTCACCTATATTTAGCTTTGTTGATAAATATTTTTTTATGGTACTGTTTGCATAAAAATTTTAGCCTAGGTCTTAAAAAATATGTCATTATATGAAAAGTAGACACCAACACTGGTCAAAACATACAATTTCGCTATCTTTTTGAGTAGCAATGGGTGCAGCCACCCTATCACAAGGCCTCATCACATCGACATCGATGATGATGATGATTTTTGACGGAGATTGACTACCTGATTATCTTATCGGATCATTCTCACTAGTTCCACCAGCAATTAGTTCCATGGAAATAGTGAGACTTTTTTTTCTCAGTAGTTCCATGGACTTAATAACTACGATGGAACTACTGAGAAAAAAAAGTCTCACTAGTGCCATGGAGCTAATTGCTGGTGGAACTAGTGAGAATGATCCATCTTATCAACGCAGAAGATAAACTGATCATTAAATATTGTGAGCATCCTTTGAGACATTACCCATGAAGGGGTAACATTTTGGTATAACTAGGTACCTCCGAGAATTGATCAAAGATATTGTTTCTATCAATTTTTTAAATATTTCACAGATGAAATAAGTCAAAGGCTTGCTGTAGTTTATGTATAACTTTAAATATTTCTTGCCCTCCATGAACCTTGCCCGTAGCAATAACAATTTTAATCATAAACTTTCTCTGCCATCTGTACAATTTTAACAGTGATAAATCACGCGTTTCAACTCATTTTAGTCATTAATAGATCAAAGTTATTTACACAATCAAATGTGATATTGTACGTGTAATTGGAATACTTTAAGAATAGACCCTAAAAATATGAAATAATTTACTGGCAGGTGTGCCTATTAGTGAAAATGATGCTCAGTTGAACCAAGCTTTGAAATTTTTCAACGAAGGTATGAACGTGCGTCTCATTTGCGATTGGCTTTTCAGTTTTTGGTGTCGCTATTATGATTTATTGTGTTGATGTCACATGGCATAAGCGTGAGAACCTTTGTAAGGTTATTCATTTTTTTTGTTATTAAAAGTCAGTAATAGATCAATGTCAGTAGGTGTATAAAATTGAAAAACTTTTGATTTTTATTTAATTTAATTTACACTTGTGAACGTCACAATAAATATTGAATCTATGTAGCTTTGGTACAATTTGTTACAATAACCTTGTGTAAAATTTATAGAACTATGAATGAGCGTTTAATGAGCGTTTTAATTAAAAAGTTATGTAGGGGTTGACTGTTAATTTAGGAGTACCCCCCCCCCCGTGGGATCTCCACCTTGTCGTGGTGGTAACCGTGTATTGGTTACCCGCGGTGAAGCTAAGAGGGATCCAGGAGGGGACGCTCCGCGTGGGCTTGACGTGGCCTGCGCAGGATGCGTCCAACGGTGCGGGTGCGGGGGACAGTTCTGTCTGTGCCTCGCAGTCGGGTGCGGTCGCGGGAGGAGAGGCGTGTCGGTGTTGCGTTGCCGCGCGCCCTATCTCCCGCGACCAAATGGGGGCGCACCATTCGATGCGTCGCGGTGGGGCCGCAGAGGAAGAGGAGATGCGGTGTTGCGTTGCCGTCCTCCCTATCCTCTGCGGCCGCTGGGTGTTATGGCGGCGGAGCCCAACACCTTAATCCGCCGCCAAAGGGGTTTTGTTCGGGGCCCGCCTGACCATCTGGCGGGCCAATACCCGTCGGGAGCTAGCGACGAATGCTTATGCGAATCCCTACCCTCAGACACACGGGTACATGAGAAAGTCGAGGTGGTTTTTAGTGGTATCACCACATACTCCGGCTCTCATTTCCCCCAAGAGCCGGCGATCCAAAAGGATTTTCCACCTCGTAAAACAAAAAAAAAGTATAGAAGCTCCCTTTGATTTTCGGAGTGTGAATTGAATATTTCGAGCTAAACCAAGCTTCGAAATCATATGCATGGTGTAATTTAGGTCATCAAAGACATTTTTACTGCCTTGATCTCATAGTAAAAATGTCAAAATGTCATTTTGACATTTTTATAAGCCAGCTGTCATATGAAAGAGAGTGACAACTGCACTCGTGATAAAAAAAATGATTCTGTATTGTGTATGAATTTTAGTATTTTCGTATTTATTTTCTCTTCCCTGGCCTATTTGGCTTACATTACATAACATGTTTACATAAAGAAAGTCATATTTCTTGATAAAGTTTGCCATAAAAAGCTATTACTTTACGCTTTCATAGAAAATGTCTTTAGTGCCGCTTAAGAGCTTAGACCACCTTTCATCTTCTGCCAACTATCGACTTATTATTAATTTATTAACAAAATGACTTGCAAGACATCTTTTAATTTATGTTGGAGATAAATTATGAAGATCACAACATCTTAAGGAACATGGTTTTTAATTTTTCTTCCCGCTCTTTGATGTTGCGGAAATTATGTTGATGTCTGCCAAGGTACATTGAAGTTTAATGTCATAATTGCTGAAGCATCTCATTGTAGTTAATGTTGGATAAAAATGAATATGTTGCACAGATTTTATAAATTGTTCTTTAGAATTGTACGTTATTTCGAGTATTTCTTTTACGGAGTATTTTTTGCATCAAATAGAGATCGCAAGTTATTGTATCATACAAATTAATGTATTCATACATTACTTTACATATCTGGTGACTGTATTGTAGCTCATAAAACATGTCGTAATAATGTAACATTGATTAAAATAATTGAAAAAATTAATTTCCAACAGTGATTGACAAACAATACTTACACCATGACACAAATTGACGTGACAGCCTTAATTAAGATATTTTGTTTGGTCATCTGTCATGCATGAACAATATGATGAGAATGATAATACAAGCATTAATGCAAAAGCACCTCTATTATTTTTCATTGCAAATAGTATACATCCAAAAGATCATTAATATTATTACTTTTCTTTTCAATAACAATCTATACTTAGCTTTAACATAAAAACGAATAATAAAGAGATTTTGCCCAAAGCATTAAATTTTATGCTCAATTATTCCATTTTAAATACATCTTTACCACCTTTAAAGGCATCCAATTTCAGCTAAACTGTGCCACAGGCTTTTGTCTCGACATCCGGTACCATTAACACCTATTCATGAAGGCTCTATTATATCCTATACACCTAATACGTGCAGCCTTTCACACCATTCACGCCTCTGAAAAGCCTCGCCATGGTAACTAGAAATTATGATTAAACGTCCAACATTTATTGAACCTTTCACATTTTTATGGACAAACTCTTTGTGAAATTACGGCCTTTTAAATTGCTAATTTAATGGCTTAATAAATCAAAATAAATCGTGTTACAAATTGAAAAATGTATATTTTTATTCAGTGAAAATGTTTTCACTACTTAACAATCGTACAATGCTGATATAATTCTTTATGTTGAATTTTATGAGTCTTGTACTCGTTTGTGTATATTCAAACAACGTAAATACTATAAAAAAAGGCAAGATGCTAGGTGATGAGTATTAGTCATAATTTTCTTTTGGACCCTCCTAACCTTCTCATAGCGAGTAGAGGCCCGTGCCCAGCAGTGGGACAGTGTATAGGGCTGATAATTATGATAGCACACTCAGTGAACAGTTCGGTGTTTTCACTTGCATATATATCATGAAACTCATTTGCCTACTATTAGCGACATTTGACGCACCTCTGGCGAAGCGGAGGTGGAATAGGCAGCGAGGCCGTCAGTCGTGGGCTCGATTCCCGCTCTATTCAAATATTTGTGTGCGTGAACAATATGATATGTATTGACAAAAATATATATAAATGTATGTATAGCCATTGTCTAGTACCCGTAGTACAAGTTCTACTTAGTTTAGTTCTTGATGGTGTTGATTGTATTTGATAGAATATTATTAATTAGAAGTCCAAAACAGTTGGCAGCAGTCTCATAATTGGTTTTGCTGTAATAACTTTTACCCTTTTTTGCTAAGATTAAAACATATCCTTCGGCAATTTTGCCTATGCCTTTGTATGCCACTACAAATGTCAACACACATATCAATTATTCAACTTACTAACTACAAACATTAATTGATCCTAAGCACACACTGTTCACCTTCGTAACTTCACTCATCAAACACCGCCAAACCCCCAGCGTCCAACATCGATCAAATTCTAGTCACACACCCGATCGCTTGCGACAGGGCTTATACATTGGTCGAACTATAATAATTATATTCGGTCAATTCGAAAGCATGTTTTTATACAGCATTAATAATAGTGCTCAAATTACATTGGCAAAAAAATAATAAGAAAAAACTCAAAATCCCATTACCGCGGGATGAGCCGCCGCATTTTTCTCATAATAAATATAAACCAATTTCGCAATATTACAAGAAATATAATATGATATTTCTTTTAATTTCGTTAAAAATGATGATCTTAAACGAGCTAAGTTCAGTCGTATAAATACTTACATCTGCTTCCGACAGAGAAAGCAAATAAGACCTGCCAGTAGCAATATTGCCAAAAAATGTAAGCCTAAAATATCTCTGATAATGTCATAATTGCTTCATTCATTTAGCACCACAGTATTTTATGCTACTGTCATTTTTTTGTAATTGTCTAGTAATTCATCAAAATTGAATCTATACACGAACGAAACTATCTTGCGATCGATACGTTCTACTGTGTCCTCTGCGAATGACTGAAAATATAAGCTTTGTCGCAATAAACTCCATTTAAGAAACCCAAAACACAAACCATACTTTTTACTCGAGCTCAAAGCAGCCAAGTAATGTGACAGTACGTACGATTTATAGCAGATAATTATAGATATCTTTTACATTAATTATATTTAATGGGAAATATCGCAGTACATTTTCCTTTAATGGACTCTAATGACGCGTATCGTCAAGTTTAATATCATTAGTGTGCCATCGACGACACCCTTTGATTTAGTCCCATCCTTCCTCCATCTGTAATTAAGTGATAATGTATTGAGATTCAAAGAGCATGATCATCCGATTATTATTCGATCATTATTCATAGGCCTTTTGTTGAGCCGGATTGTTCAACTTTTGATCTACTTTGATGACTTTGTGGTTTATGCATAAACCAAAAAGTCAATTTACTAGAGAACATATCCTTTTCATTTCTTTTTTAGAGAACAGATAATAATGGAGTAGCTACAGCATTTTTATGGTAAAGAGATGTGTTTTATGATGCGTACTCTTTGATCAAAGTTATGTGTGCTTTGATGATAAAAGTACTCTCTGAAACGGTGATTGACATTTAGCTACTTTGTAAGCATTTACGTCAAAATTATAAAGTAATCTAAGGCAGATATTCTAAGCTAAAATGTGACATATAATAATCGATATACTGCCATACTAAGCGCAAAAGACGTATCTCAACAAAAGCGAGTTTTGAGTTAATTGAAGTTAAGTAAAAAATGATTTATTTTACTTTACGTGCTTGCAGCTTATTGTCTTAGTAAATCCTGTACGTCCTTTTAAGAGATTTGGCGGAATTCAAATATACGGCTAGTTGCTTACGTAATATTGATATATCACTAGTATCCTTAGTGAATAAGGGTAAAACTGATATAGGGCAATCTTTCGTTTTTTTTTCCTACGGTATAAAAGCCAATTTTCCTTTATTTTGTAAAACTGCTTCTGCGCTGAACAAAATTTTAGTACTAAACGTGGCTTTCTAATTAGATACCTGCTGTTTTTTTATAGTTCACGGTAGAACCCCGAATTACAGGTTCATCCTCTGTCTCTTGGAGGTAGTAGACAACATGAAGGTGACTTTCACCTATGGGTTCGGGTCCTTTCAACGTAAACCACCGTGGTGTCCCGTAGCAGCGGAGTCATATAAAGATCAAATGTATTTATTTTTACAAATAAATGATTTTAATTGATTACTGAAATTAAGCCACATTTCAAATGATTGACGTCGTATTTTTACCCTGATTGCGACAAAAACAAATAGATACAAATAAAAAAAACATGTGGACCACGCACACCAAAAAAACAAATTGGATGGTGGACCTGTGTCAGCAACACAATAAATATTAAAAAGAAATAACCATAATATTTTACAGCCCCGCAGTAACCGTGGTGTGGTGTAATCTATTGATTCCACAGACCTAATAAAAGGCAACCATGATAATAACATTTTTATCGGCAAAAGGATGATACTAATCTTTAGCGTTATTTGCAACAGTTTTGAAAAACTGTTATAGCATGATACGAAAGATAAAGGCGTCCTCAGTATCTTTATGGATATTTTATAGGTGAGGCTTGTGCGTGGCATATCTCCTATGCACTGGACTGACCAGTTGAAGTCTGCAAGTGATAGTTCTCTCCACCAGTTCATAAGCAAGGCACTAATTCGAGAGGAATGGCAGATAATCGTCAACACTGCTAACAAACGATATGTTGACTATTACCACTCAACCAATAGTGTAGCGACCAAGAAGAAGAAGGCTAGACTAATAAATCAAGAACGATACTGACGCTTGCCAAACTACTCTATGTACTATCTAACTTAGCTTATAATGGAACCTAACATATAGTAGGTAACGCACATAGCTCTTTGAAGAAAGGATCTAATAACTCGCAGATAATATTTAACATCATTACTCCAAAATAAATTAAAAAAAAAATTAAATTTAAAAATGCATTTGACAAATAAACAAATAATATCAAAATTGTATAATCATGTACTAGTCCCTCAATTTATGTTTTGTAAAAATTATACTATACTGTAAAATTTCTTAAATCTAAAACATCAACATAGTATATTTTTTGTCGGGATAATTGACAGCGACGCGGGTCGAGTCTTAAACACAATCTAGTAATTCTATATTACTAAATACTTGCAATAAACTACCCCAGTAACAGTCCGAATAATCCCATATACCCTTGAAGTCACAATCACAGATTTTAATCACGGATTTATTAGATAATATTATGGGTCACATTGTAATGGAACAAAGCCGAATGAAATTACTCGTGCCATCGAAGTACTAAACCGAGTAATAATAGGAACGTAAATCAGACATATACTGAAGGCTCAGGCAAATGACCTGTCTGATTTAAAGCCTTTTATGGCAAACATACTGCTCTGCAACTAATTGCATGAGATTTTATGAACCACTTGTCCTGATCCGCTTAGTGTCTTAGTGTCAAAATATTGTCAACAAACAAATATGATATGAGCGGGCCAATTTGCCTAATTATATTTGTTCAAAATGCAGTTTCCATTTAATGTCAGTGTCATACTCATGACACAAATGGACACAAAACTCCTAAATTAACTGATATTTGAATGTTATTGGAATGTTATAGTGACTAGATCGTAAATTGAACAATCTGTTAACGTCGAACCATTGGTAGAAGTCAAATTAGACAATTATGATATTAAATTAACAGAATACCGATTCATAACAGGCGTGAGTCTATGTATGTATGTATGTATGTATGTAATACCGATTCGGAGTCAATTCAAATTGAATCTCATTTAGTTCAAAATATAGTTTCAATGTCATATAAAATACGAAAATTGGCCTTCTGAATAACTCTTACTATTTCTTCTTCTAATACATATCTAGAAAATGCTATGCATAACAACATCAGCTCTACATTTGACTGAACTTTTGATCTTGTGTTTACCGATTTTGCCCATCAAGCTGGTCGCCGTAGGTGCGATTTTCCGATATTTATGTGATAATAACTGCTTTTTCTGTGCCTGGGTGTAATTTAACTATACAATTAGATATATTTATTTAAGGTATAAATTATCAGGTAAATTATTTTTTTTGGTTATCTTAATGCAGACTTTGCCCAAATTGGGACAAGAAGAATGTGAATTCATATCATCAAAATTTTATTCATCTTCATTGTCTTTTAAGGCAAAACAATAAGATATTGTTTATAAGTATTTTGTTAGACATTACTCCAATCCCGATACAGATAAAATACCTTGATTTAAATTGGCGCTAGCCCACCTAAACAAAAGGTCCCGAAATAGGATTGTTAATTTATGGATTCTGCTGTAATCAGAGATACGAAGTAATTGTTCTGGTAATTCGACTAGCGTGACCAACTTTTGAGCCAATGTTTGTGAATTATGTGGCCAACAATATTGGTTCTGCACTTCTGTGCTCATAATATTGATAGATTTGTCATGTAGAAAACTGTGGCGATGCTAGGTTTTTGTCTGTTGTTAATTTAAAGAGTTAAATCATCTACGATCTCGTATCAACTTGGAGCTGTTGAATCACAATTAAAAAAAGAGTTCCATTTCGCGTCATGGTACTAATTGTTTATATCGATAAGTATCTATGTTTACATGGTTCATACCAATTATTTGTTTTACTTTGATACTTAATTGTATACATAGTAATAGCAGACGATAGCCCTTCTTTCTTTCCATATGAGCCCTGATTTTACAGGGCATGCAATTTTACGTAATATGTTTAGAACACAAGACTATAGACTGCGTTCACCTGATTTTTACAATAAGTACTTATTATACGGGACATTCCGATGCGACACACAGTTTATTTTCATTTGATTTATACACCAGTAGGCTAGGGCTAAGGCTAAGGCGGTTATTACGACTTGGATTTGTGCCAGATACTTTTTTCTATTACCCTTTCAGTAATTCTACTTGTCTATAGTTCTTCTTCGTTTTGTTTAAAATAATTTAGAGACATATTATATGGTTGTTTAAAATAAAAGTCAGGAAGCTAATAAAATCATCAAAGACTGAATAAAGAAATATTGGTAGAGCAGCAATCTTAATTGATTGAAAATAGATTCAATATGATATGGTATGAAATTTTCATACCCTACGGCAAAAATCATAGACAATTATGGGATTTGGGCAAGCCTTGTTTACGTGGGTCATGCGTGAATGAAATTGTTAATTATGGCTTCCTCTGCGCCTCGATGAACACGTTAAACGTTCGATAACAACTACCATACGATATCAACTACCACAGCATGAAGAAAATGGTTGTATGAAATATATTTTTTAAAGTTTTAATCTAATATTGTATTTGTAAATTACAGAAGCTGCTGCCTTACCTCCGCAACCTACAATAATAGCGATATTCCATGGTGTAAGCCAGTGTATGAGAAGTTGGTGGTATTTTTCTGTCGAAAAGCTATACTCCGTCAAATCAGGGCAGATCAGTATGTGGACTCGGGTCGGATGGGTCCGAGATGCAACCGGGATAGTGCTGGTGATGATGATGATAATGAGCAAATTACAGAATCCTTTAACTTATTTTCTACTTCACAGACGTACATTAAATTATGTTTCGGTCATTCTAAGCCCCACAAAAGGTATTCAAGCTTAAGTCCGTGTGTAATGAAGTAGGTGAAATACTGCAAGATAAACAGAAAGGTGAGTCATCACACTGACGAGCCTGCAACGTTTAACACCGATAGCGATGGTCTCATGTCATGCCAAGTACGACCCAAGCATAAATTAACGTCGCAACTCACATTCCCTTTATTTAATGGTCTAAATCACAATGAAGCTTTATTTTTATCCGGCTATTATTCTATCCTACATTTTGAGCAGACGCTTGCATTACCAGTAAGAGTAAAATTCTAGTTTTAGTCACGAAGCATTATTTAATGCTACATTGTTTTAGCATACACGGATGAAATTTCTTGAAGACTATTAGTTTTTATTTTTCATCTTAAAATACATTTCCCACATACAAAAATCTTGCGAGACTACAAGATTCTGGGAAACCTATTAATAAAATTCAAGACCCAAAAAAGGATGTTTGAAAAAAATACAACTACTGCACTAAGAATAAATCATGTCGTCGGGAGACTTTAAAGATATACATCCAATGAACAAAATTATTCCCACATACTCGAAACAACAAGTTGTGGATCACACAACGTTTTGTCTCATGTGTAAATCGAACCCACAATACTAGTTACATTTTTAACGGCGAGGCGACCGCTTAGGTCGGTTTCAGATTAGGGTATTTTTCTGCGCGTATACGGTTGTTTCAGCATACGCGTTACACGCGTGCTACATTATGCGCTACAAAAAACCGGACTCGCGTAAACGGGCATATTTCGGCGTGTTCGCTCGTAACGGTAGTGATATCGTGTCAGTATATCGTTTCAATCACCGAACTGTTGCTACCCTCTAGTTGCAGTAGTTCGGTTGCTAGTTCGGTTGCAAAAAAACAAATGATAGTCACGAACGTCAAAATAAAAAACAAATGAAAGCCACGAACGTCAAAATAAAAAAAAAACAAATGAAACTCACGAACGCATACTACTTGAACGCTTTTATATTTTAAAAAGTACATGTGAAAAGAGCAACTTTGTATAGGAAAATCTCTGTAGAAATTTCCCCACAAGTTTGTACTTGTGCTTCTCTAATAAAATCGCCTCTCTCTACATATTTCTTGCTTCTTTTTGGCAATGTCTTCTTTCCAAATGTTTTGTATTGGTCGAATTTGAAATTTGCAAGTGTCATATCATCCTTCAAAATGTCTAGTAGCATTGTTGGATTTTTTTTAATTAGCCCATTAATTTTAAAATTCCATCCTTCGACGATATTCGTTGTCCGATGGCGTTCCGAAAAGACTGACCATACATTAATGAAATCCGGCTTCATCCAAAACTTTTCAAAATATTTTATGAATTTAGTCATGTTTTTATCTCCTGAAGATATTTCATTCGATTTTATATATTGCCATCCATCATTTATTCTTTGCACAGGGAACAAAGCTAACACAGAACACATATTAATTATGTATTTGTGTTTAGTTGTTGTTAGATTAAATTCCGCTGCTTTCCGCTTCAAACAATTACGGAAATGAAAATAGCAACCAATCACTGATGCATTTTTAAATTCAGATTTTAACACATTCAAGGTTGCTTTTTGGTAATCCACGTGTATTTCTTTAGGATCCCACTCTGGAATCTTTGATTTGATCATTACAAAGACAATTTCATATGCCTTTGTGTTTTTGTGGGACATGAAGGCAAATGCCAGCGGTATGACATTTATTGATTCAGTTGAACTATCCAAGTCTCCATGTATGCTAAATAATTGTGAAAATGGCATAGGGCTGGCTTTAAACGTACCATCCATGAAGTAAACTTTTATCTTTTTCATAAGAGCACGTGCATGACTGCTACAAAAATAATTATTCTAATGTCGCCATCAAAATAATCAGGCAGTAATAAATCAAAAAACATCGTTGGGACATGCACCTCGGAAAGAGACGATGGACGTATTTTCTCTACTCCCGTATTTCGTTGAATCTGACGATATATTGTAAATTTCTTTTGCGTGAATGATGGGATTGGGTTGTGAGAGGCTAAATCTAGGCCCTTATTTTTGATTGCCAACAAACATTTTCGATATACTCTGGGTGCAGGTTCTCTCCCTTCTGCAGCCTTCGTTATGCTTTCATTGATTAAAATATCAATTTCATTTTGGGATTGGTCCGAACTGCAAGTGTAATCACACAAATCAAAACAGGTAATCACCTGTTTTACCGATTTTGTCCTCTTCCTAAAACAAAGTTATCATTCCCATCAGACCCGTGGTTACACTGTTTAGTTACACACGCGTAACAAATATTTGTCTCGTGTGGGAATCGAACTCACGACACCCAGCGCGGCAGTATAGTGGCGAGGCGACTACCTTAACCGCTACGCCACGGTGACAGTATATATTATGACAATTATCTATATAATGCATGTACCTTATTTACAAAAATTTAAAAATATGGTATTTAAGTAGTATCATGACTGATGATAGACAACTGTATTGTACCCATAACACAAGCATTTAATTTTTTTTACTTAGGGACTAGATGGTGCTGTGTGTAAAATGTCCGAACATTATTATTATATCTCTTTATTTAATGAAAAAAACAAAGTTGGACATACAAAAGAAAATTGAACGGTGTGACCACGGGTCTGACAGATTTATTATTCTATTATTATTATAAATCTCTGCGGTAAACTAAGTGCTGCACTTACTTTTGATAATGTAACATAGCCTTTGCATTGTATATTTTCAGTCTTATAATGTTAGCAACGCCAGTAGCTGCTTTTTGTGGTGTATACTGAATTTCTATAAAACTGATATCCAGAAAAAAGTAAAACTCTTCCTCGTCCTCGCTAAATTATTTTAAAATCGCTTTTATCATTCATGGTTTAATATAAATATAATTTCCACTTTACAATAATGCAATATAATGGAATCATCGACTTGAAACTACAAGGAAAACAAACTATGTACTTACTCATCAAATAGACGTTGTCATTAATGATTGACACACTGGAAACTTACATACAAAGTCGCGAAAAGTTTGTCTGCCTTTATAGTTTGCCACTTTTTTTTTCGAGTTAAAAATAAAATGAAGGTATATATATATATATATATATATATATATATATATATATATATATATATATATATATTACTATTTTAGTCCCATACTTTTTGGTTTTCAGGGTACGGTCTACCCGGCATGTCGGATCACTCCGGCCACTTGGATCCTATGCCTATAATCCCATAGGATCCTAGTTAATTTTATTTTTCCTATGGGATCAAATTATATTTTTCGTTTTGGCTCCCATAGTATCAAAATAGGCTCAGGAAAACAAATGCCAAAACTAAAGCCTATTGAAAAGTGATAAAACATCGAAACTGCTTGTTAAAAATAGGATGCAAGCTATTGTCGACCTCATTGACTTTCATTAGAAAATTGTTATTTTAGACAGTAACAAGGTAACTGAAATGGTTTATAACTAAAAATAAGTAGCAAAATTCGTCGATAAGGTCGAAAATCACATGCACTCATTTTTCTGATATATCTTAAGGCTTAGCGTATGAAAATTGGGTACAAGCAATTTTCAATCTTATTGACAAATTTTTAAAAACATTATTTTATTGTCACATAGGTAATACTGACCACGAATATTGATTAAAACTTTTTTATTTTGACGTTCGTGGCTTTCATTTGTTTTTTATTTTGACGTTCGTGACTATCATTTGTTTTTTTTTTGCAACCGAACTAGCAACCGAACTACTGCAACTAGAGGGTAGCAACAGTTCGGTGATGGAAATCAACCGAACTTCTGCTACTAAAAAGTTGCATTAGTTCGGTCAACCGAACTAGCAACCGAACTACTGCAACTAGATGGCTTATACGAGCTTAGACGCGCGTCAACGCTCGTACGAGTTGCGCGTGTGCAAAAAGGCGCGCCTATACGCGCCTATATGTGCTTCCAAACACCAGCTTATACGCGCGTATAAAACGCTAGTTTGAAACCGCCCTTACGCCATACGTACAATCAGAGAGATAGACAGTTTTCTCTCCAGTCGTATTATACAAAAGGCAGTCACGAAGAAACGCCCGATCCCATTCATTATTAACTTACTTATTAAACTTACTCGGACAGATAACCTAATTAGAAAACAAGTTCAATTACACCGAATTTTTCGATGAAATTTTTTAAGGGTAACAAACTAACTTTAATAAAAAAACGGCAACAAATTTCAAGATTTTGCGTGCCAACTTATATTGGCACTAATTCCTACACACAATTTACAAAGAAAGTTTCCTTTTCACGGAAAAAGAACCTCTTTCTTGAACAAAAAGTAAAATAAATAGCTCGCTTTTCTCATAACGATGAAAGTTTTTAACCGACCAAACCGTATGGGAGCACGGCAGAGTAATCGCCAAGTTCTCAACTAACCTCTTTAATTTGTGCGAGCAATTCTAGTGAGCACCGAAGTTTATAGCACACCTTCTTATAGTTGAGCCATAAAACCTGCGAGAATTATGCGGGTAACGTCGGCGGTTTATATTTAAATGTATACGGGTTTTATGTGTCTTTTTCGGTGTCGATTTAGGACGAATAGAGAACAGGGTTAGGGTTATAAAGTTTGTATTTGAAAGGAAACGGTCGCGTGACGTAATCAGACGATTTTATTTTTATTGTTTCGTAAACCAAATTGAAGTTCACTAATGTAAGATTGACTGATTTTTTAGCAAAGCTCTTATAATATAACTCTCACACAGAATTTATGACTTCTGACGTTTTCAACTGCCCAACGATCCAATTTATAGCCATACGATAAAATATAGCCTGTATATTCGAATCCATAAAGACTGTTCTCGTCTTCTTCCCAAATAACGCACTCATGAACTTCAGCCATGGCATTTGTCTCAATGTCTCAATGTCAATCGTCGACCCAAATAATCCACCCCTAAAAATAAATCCCTAATAAAGGTATGCCACAATATTCCACGCACCTCATACAGTTCGCTTCATAATCCTGAGTTTTATGGCCACAAAGCAAACTAATGCATTCAAGTACACCTCACGCGAGCAAAAAGCGTTGCATACAAACTTTTCACTGTGCACCACTACGGTTCCGTACGTGAATTAAACTGCGACATGTTACTCCATGTCGTGTTGCAAAATTTCGTCAGCTAGTAACTTACTTACTTAGTTAAGTAAGACCTTACTTAACTAAGTAAGTAAGTTACTAGACCGCTTTGAAGCGGTTTTCGCGACTAATGAGGATTTCAAAGTTTGTTATGCATTGTAATTATATTTTGTACGGGACGACTTTGGTGGGATTTTTATTTTGGTTAAAATATTTTTGTATTAAGTATAGTAGTTACTTTATTCAGTAAGTAGTTATACTTTTTCTTAGCAGTATAGAGCACGTCGTAAACCAAATAATTATAACTAGTAAGAGTAAACATAATATGAAGACCATATTATAACTACGGTCACGTGAGAAGGCTGATAGGTCCTTGGGAGAGGCTTTTCTGTCCACAGTAGGCTAAATTATATTTAATTTATTTATCTTATTAGTCAGTTTTAGCCAATGCATGACCATTAAATCTATACAAAGTATTCTAGCACCACTAAACCCATTTAACGCAGTAATGATAATATCTGGTCTTCCATACCTACTCACTGGACGGTTTCTTAGTCAACAACACATTAAGGAATAATCTATTTTAGAAAAGTACCAAACCACGTAATTTATTGAAAATAAAAGTAACAGTAACCTCTTATTTTCTCCGACATTTGAGATCCTTGTCTGAGCAGAGACCACGGAACGCCATTTGCAACGATCCTGACATATCTCTCTTGCTTCATTCACTCCCATCAGATCCCTCATACATGCTCTTCTATTCAGGGTACTTCTAACCTGTCCTGTTTTTAGGATTTGATAATGCTTTGTTTATTTTCAAAGAAGCAATATTAAATGAGAATACATATTAAGATAATTCAATAAATTGTCTTCTGAAATACAACAATTCATTTGCACGACCATTCAAATTGAAAATATGGAAATTGATTTTAATGTAAACGACATTTCAATAATGGGCTTTAAATATAATAAGCTACAGTTAACTAAAATATTTTATAATTGAAATCTGAACACAATCAAGAGAAACGCTTTTGATCTTATTAATTTGAACGCCTTCATTCTGACGGACAGATTACATTCAAAATCTTTAACAGGGATTGACATTTTGTTCAATGTAAAATTAAATTGTTAAGGATTGAACATCTTACAAAATAGGTATAGCCAAGGTATAATGATGCAATAAGCAGAAAATTTTAATTTAGTTAAGTAATAAAATCAAGAACGTGAAAATAATTATTAAAAAAATCTCATCTAATATTCTTGTCTGCTATTTGAAGTCATTGCTTTCAATTTACGTTTAAAGAATTGTGTTCCATTGTAGTTTCAGAGACGTCTCATACATTAAGAAGACTTACCTTATTTTCTTACCTATTCAACGAAGCGGCAACATTGCATCCAGAAGTGCTGAACATTTCCGCAGGCCTCAAAACTATACAAAAGCCGAAGGTTCCCGTTTCACTGAATCCTAAGCGACGAGCACTTGCAGAATGAACGGAGTGCATTTTTGAGCACCTAATGTTGGTAAGTGGTACCCGACCGCAAAGAATGGAAGCTTTTCTTCATAATAAGTACGTAGTACACCTTTATAAATGCTTGCCAGGAAATTTCTTAGGAAATCTCGACAACATTGTTGGTTATAAGGAGATTATTATCTTGCACTTGGCACGACCTCATATCCAGAACTGTGGAAGGTCTCACGAGTTACACCTATACTCAAAGATGGTCCAAAAGGAGATGTCGAGAACTAAAGACCCATTGTCGTGCTCTCTGCCTTCGGCAAGGTATTTAAATCAATCGTAAACTACCATATAACCAGACTGACCAGGTCTGGGGTAAGTCAAGGGAGTATTTTAGGAGCAACACACTTTCTGATAATGATAAATGACTTGCCGCAGGCAGTGAGCACGGCTCGATGCCTCATGTTTGCTGATGACTTGAAACTGTTTCTGGGTATTCGGAATGCGGATGACTGTGATGCGCTGCAGCAGGACATCAACAACGTAGTAGCGTGGAGTGAGCGTAATCAACTGGAATTTAATCCCACCAAGTGTAAAACCATTACCCTTACTCGGTCTTATTCACCTTACAACTACCATTACAGCCTGCACGGTAGTCCGCTGGAGCGTGTCACTGAAATTCGTGATCTGGGTGTGATCGTGGACAAGGAGCTCAGCTTTAACACCCATATCACCACGATGTGCAAACTTGCTTATAAAGCTCTCGGCTTTGTTATGAGACAGTCAGCTCGTTTCAATGACAGAAACGTCATCATCTCTTTGTACTTTGCTCTGGTTCGCAGTCGACTTGAATACAAGTCAGTGGTCTGGGAACCACACGAGGCGAAGTATAATATACTGATTGAACGATTACAACGTAAATTTGCAAGGGCGCTATATAAAAAGCTTTACGGTTATTATCCGTATTTATACCCGTCATTTTTCGTGTCTGGCATGGTGGGTATCGATACCCTCGAGTTGAGGCGTAAAATCGCGCTAGCAGCGCATTATTTCTTGTTACTCAATGGTGACATCGATGATTCAGACACTCTCAAGCGTAGTGGATTGTCAGCTCCAAACCAATACAACCGGTTGCGCGCGCGCCGTCTGTTAGCGGCTCTGCCTTTCCGCACATGTACCTCACAGTACGCGCCTACTAATCGAGCTATCAAAATGCTCAATACTCTGATTACTCAACAACCAAATGTTGATATTTTTAATGACAAATTTGTGAAATTCATCCGACATGTAAAAGATCTCCTCAATGCTTAATAATTCGAATAAGAATAATAATAATATAATTATGTGGAATAATAATAATATTGAAAATTGTTAATATTGACATTTGGTTTTATAATTGTTTGACATTAATACAATCAGAATAGATAATATAATTATCTACTTAATGTTTAAATTTATGAAATGCTTATTATATTTGACAAAAATAATAATGTTTTAAATTAATTAATATGCAATGTTTAAACTAATGATTGTAACTAATATATATTACTCTGGCTTTTGCTACGTATTGGGTAACTGTAAGTAGCGAGAGTACCTGAATTGTGTAAATAAATAAATAAATTAGGTATGGAATTACAGTGGATTAGACGGATAGTACTTACTGGTTAATTGGATTTTCTGCAGGTGCTTTTGTTTGAGTATGAATGGGGCTTAATGTTTCATGTGCATTGGCACTTCCGACATGCTTTTCTTATAAGTCAAAATGAATATTTTTTTAGTGTGAATGGGGCTTAATGTTTCATGAGCATTGGGACTTCTGAAATATTTTCAACGATTGATTAAAACATGTTGAGTCATAGAAACAATTTAGAACAGAAGCATATTACAATACATAGTTGAAAATTCTACTCATTATCATAATTTTGGGCTCTATGTAAACCAACATGAATTTCAATCCAACCAATGTTTATCAAGCAACATCATAGACAAATGCCTGTAGGATATAACGTTACTGGGAAATTTACAATAATAATGTAACTATAATGAGAATTGAAGATTTAAAGGTAATATGAAAAACATGAAATAATATTTGTTTTATTACGTATTTCGATGTGAAATATGAGCTTTAATATAGATAAAAGCTTTTTTATATCATCACGTCATCATATTTTTTATGTATAAGCATTAACATGGAGTTAAAAATTCTGGAATTCCATATTATGGCAAACGGATTTTGGTTCAACCTTAATGCGATATTCTTGATCTAAAGTTTTACGAGGGGTGTATAATAATTTACCTTTTGCCGACTCTTTAACAGTGGAGAGACCATGTAAATTGTGATGAAAATTCCACCATATGCATTAATGCCTAAAAGGATAACCTTAGATTGGCCATGATGGCATATGATATGATAAGAAGCTTTACATACCTTTCTTCTTTTCGCAAGTGGTTCCTCATCCAAAAAATTACCTCAACAAATGTTGTTTATGTTTAAACAACATTTGCTACATCTGAAGTGATTTGTAAATTAACAAGACTCATAGATAAAACGCTAAACACAAACCATTTCTACAATTGTATTTTACGTACAAATAATCTCATACAGTATAATTATTCAGAACTTGAAAGTGAAATAATTTATTATTATAAAGCCAAGCGTTTTGCATTCACAGAGTCCATTATAAACCCCGCAGAAACCGGTAATGTGTCCAACTCGTAAAGTTCGCTAGTAATTTTATAAACGATTTAACACATGAACTTCTTGCACGCGAATTAGGAAGTAGCTTTATTATTTTAATTGGAATAGTTTGGAAGTATATGCAAGACTAGAGGACGCCAGCAGCTACGCCTGCATTTTTATTTAATTTACCCGTTTTGGCCGATCCCGTGGGAATTTCGGGAAATCCCTTCTTAGTGCACCCCTACGGTCCCCAAGGAACATACACGCCAAATTTCAGCTTCCTGCGCTCAATAGTTTTGGTTGTAGCGTGTCTGTCAGTCAGTCAGTAACGCAAGGATTTTATATATTAAGATGATTAATGATTAATAATTCGTGAACCTCTGAAACTGGGCTCTGTTGATATTCAATGTCAACTTACACATATATTTTTAGATATCTATCATACTTAAAAATATGTATGTCAATCCATTGTCTAGTACCCATAGTACAAGCTCTGCTTAGTTTGGGACTAGATGGTGTTGCGTGTATTATTATTGTGTCTATATTTATATTTTATATTTTTAATGTATGTTGGGTTACACAGTAAATTATGACGGCAATTTTCCTAAAATTAATTACGTTTTCATATATATGTTTGCTTTAATTTACAAGTGGAAATATGAATGCCATTCTACATTTATATTACTATCATAATATCGGTATTTTTTGTATGATCGCAAATAATATACTTCAGAAGTAGATAATATTATGTGCAGAATAAAATATGTTGCTTTAGAAATCGAGTGATGCTAAAATTACAATAATGTTGGTAGCTTAATATTTAATAATAATTATGTTTTTTTTTGTATTTGAGTGAACTAAACTCTCAGAGCTTCAATTTCAAATGAGGTCATTTTCTTACTGAATAGATAACTTATATCCGGAATATAGATTAAACCATTACATCAAAGTATTAATATTGAACCAACGAAAACAAAAAAACTTTTTGGTTAACACAAAGTCTTGTCCAGTTGCAGGATGACAACTAAAACCACTACAGTCCGTTCACAGTTATTTTACCTCTAGCTGTTAGATTGGCCAACCTGGGCGTTGTGTTGCTATATTTGGTATATAACACTCCCATTTTAAATATACAGTATTGCTAAAAATGTACTTAATTTTTTTATTGCCTACGCGATCGTATTAAATATTTGGAAGTAATGTTTGTAACAAAACCTCTTGATATCGGCATGGCTATATGCATGTACATTTATTTTCTTACGAAATAACTAATTTCCAATGAAGATAAGTAGTTATAATAAAAATTTTGTCTATTTAATATACAAAGGTAAACGCATCATAATTACGTCAATGTGAGGTTTTAATTATCAAATACATAAACTGCAAATTTGATTTTCATATTTATTTTGAATAAGAATGATGTGGGTGTAATATTACACCTCTGCCTACCCCTTCAGGGAAACAGGCGTGAGTCTATAAGAATGATCCATGTGGTGTGCCAATGTTATGATGATTCGTAACTGCTGTCAGATTCTCGGACTGCCAATGATGATTCGTAACTGCTATCAGATTCTGTATCAGACTCAGAATCTAATTCTATTATGAACCTGTCCATTTCAGCATCCGTAGACGCATCTGTTTCACGAAGCTTGTCTTCAATGTGGCGCACATGTTTGCATTGTTTATGCCAGTCTTCTGCAGTGATAGACTGAAAAGCTTCTTCAGCTAAATTCACAATGTTGGTTGCCTCTTGTCCTACATTTTTGCTTGTGACTCGTCTTTTAATGAGACTCCACATAAATTCAATTGCGTTTAGCTCGCAGTGTTATGGCGGTAATCTAACCACTTTGCGACCCTGAACTGCAAGCATTTTATCAGTTTCATATATTGGAGCTTCTTTATGGTCTTTTATAATTTCATACAGTTGAGCTTTCACCATGGTAGGCAGATAAGATAACCCCTTATTTGTGATCCAGTTTTGCATTTCAGCTTTAGTAGAACTTAATGTTGGTACCTTGTTTAACTTGACTGTGTGATAAGGGGCATTATCCATAACAACTACAATATTAGGCGGCAAATGAGGAATAAGTCTTTCCTGAAGCCATTTCATGAAATTTGTTTTGTTCATGTCTTTATGGTAGTCACCCGATTTCGACTGGGATTTAAATATTAATAAAGCGTTTGGTATAAACCCTATTTCACCACCCGCATGAACAATTATCCATCGTGCACAAACGGAATCGTTTTTTAAGACACCCATTTCATTTTCTATTTGCCAGTATTTATTCACCGTGTAAAACGCGTGAATATAGGTCTCATCCAGGAACACAATAGGTCAGCCTTCATCGCGATGTTGTTTCAAATTGGTAAGGTACCTGTATCTCCAAGCTGCAATATTATGCCTCTCTATGAGTAACTTCCTTTTTGATCTACAATTTTTAAATAGAAATTCAATTTGTCGGATAATTTTCCTTAATATAGTACGACCTCCACGAAAACTTATATCAATCTTTAACGCCGCCAAGAGTTAAACCAAAGTCGGTATTTCTTTTCGGACGGTATACATTTCGTTTATTTTATTTCGGACTGCGCACAGATCGAAATCATTTAACACAATTTTCTTTTCTTGCTTGCGTTTTTTTCTAGGCGCGGAGATTTTTTGAGATGTGGAAGCCGCAACTTCGCCTTCTTTAGTGATAGTGCTAAAGGTTTTTTCAGATAAGCATGAAACAAGAAAATAGTCTTAAGAGAGAACCAACATTGCAAAGAGATAGAAAACTTGAAACAAATCCTTTACCAACCCGACTGGCCAGCGTGATTTAATAGGCCAATACCTCCTTTTTTGGAGAGGCCTAGCATTGAACTGCAAGAGGCTGTTATGATATGATATGACTGATTCAAATTAGAATCACACAAGGAGGCTTACAATAATTAGCAATCAGAGGCGGCTCGTGAAAGATTATATTGGGTGTTCACTAAAAAATAAAAATAAACTGCTTACCATTAATTTTGTGAATGCTTTTACAATACTTATTAATAGTAAGACGTGCTAAATCATCGATACCTACCGCCACCGTCCACGCAGTATCAACTCCGGCGCCAGTAAACAAAATACACGGAAAACAAAACAACTACTTCCTTCGCATTTTCGCAACCACATAACCAAAGCGTTTTATCATATTGGTCGTTTTTTTAAGTTTTTTCACAGTTTTTTATAAAGTTTATGCTGTTATATTCCATATTAGTTACACAATTTAACTGTCTTTCTTAAATAAATAGGTACACACAATCACACATACAATGAACTATATTTTAAACACCAATCCTTTTCTAATTACCAACGCACTCGCAGAGAAATGTTTTGCTTATGTTTACATTCAAATGATACCGGCAAAACACTATTAAAAAAAACGGCGCACACGTTTTAATTTTTCTTCGTGACAAATGGTCATATCATTTAGTCGGGTAATATATTCGCGCATGCGCACCTCGTCAAGCTTGCCAGGAGCGACGCTCCGTATTTGCCTTATTTCTCATACAAATCTTTTGTCTCACGCGCCCAGCGCATAGAACGCTCTCTCTTTCGCACTCATTACATTTCAGTATTAAGCGTTGTACTAAGCTTTCGTCAACGAAGAGCGCTGCTATGAGCGCTCCACTCTACAAAAATACCTATGTAGGTTTCAAGAGTGTTGACAAAATTATGAAAAACAGCTTAGTAGTCAAATACTTATTTGTGGTTATAGAAAAGAGAATAGGTGTGTATTAAAATATTGAGTATGTTTATAGAAAAAGTTTATATGAGTTGTATACATATATTTTATAATTTTGGGAGTTCACTGCTCCAGCGCTCCTTTGAACGAGCCGCCACTGTTAGAAATAACGATGAAATAATGCATATACAACACAGTAGTAGTTTTCTATATAGGTATATATAAGTAGTGTCCCAAAAATACAAGCAGTTTAACGTGACTTGTTGCCAACAAATCAAAGCAGACGTGACAGAAATTAGATTACACACTCATAGTGGTTACAGTTGAACATTCTAGTTTCCACTAATATTGGGTAAAATCTTATGCATGGATAACCCTATTTTACATACCTGTCATCACAGAGTACAATTCCAACATAAAGAAAACAAACACCGACTTCTGTCAGAGGTAAAATAACTGTGAATGGACTGTACACTGTAGCTACGCAGAGAAAATCTTTCAATAAAACAAAAAATAATAAACGTAGCAAATAAGTCTTTATTAGGTTTAACATATAAAATCGTATACTAATCTATATACATATAGTACAAGGCGTCATCTCTTGCAGCGACTCAAACGCTTGAAGGCGCGCTTTAAGCCTGCGATGTAGTGAAGCACTTGCTCCTGGAAGTAAGGAAAACGATATTTAAAACTATTTTTGTTGGCTTCCTTCATGGTTCAGTAAAGAGTGTATGCGTCCGTTGATCGGAAAGTCCCGGTTTCGATTGTGGGTCAGGCAAAAGTGTAACTGAGTTTTTTAGAATTCTCAGTAGCAGCTTGAAGGATGGGAATGTGCCCGGTAGCGACAATAGATAAAATTCATAAGGCAAAAATTAGGTGTAATATTACATCTTTGCCTACCCCTTCAGGTATTCAGGCGTGACGATATAAAAAAAGCTTCTCAAGATCGGTCTATGCGGAGAACCTTCGGAAGGCTTTTGTCCAGCAGTGGACCTCTCTATGTTAAAATACATACATACATACATAGACTCACGCTGTTTCCCGGAGTGGTAGGCAGAGACTACGGAACGCTATTTGCAACGATCCTGACATATCTCTCTTGCTTCATTCACTCCCATCAGATTCCTCATGCATGCTCTTCTGTTCAGGGAACTTTTAACCTGCCCTGTTTTTAGGATGTCTCCAATCTGGTCAGAGAACGTCCGCCTAGGTCTTCCCCTTCGTCCTGTCCCTTCCACACTTGCCTTATATATCTGCTTGGTCAGTCTTTTGTCATCCACCCTCTCCACGTGCCCAAACCATCTTTGCATACCTTTCTCGATGCTTGTCACTACATCTTCTTTTACCCCACAATACTCTTATCACACAATTCTTTACTCTGTCAGTCAAAGAAACACCACACATACTTCTCAGTGCTCTCATTTCTACAGCATTTATTCTACTTTCATGACTCTTCTGCCATACCCAACTATCATTACCATACATAAGATTAGGTACTAATACTCCTCTATGCACAGCCAAACGAGCCTTTTTGGACAGACTACGTTAAAATGGTGCTGATAATGATAATGATGATGATGATCAAGTGAAATCCCCTGATGTGGTGATGGATTAAGAATACAAAGTAGCAGTGTTACCCGATTTTATTCTATTCGAATCAATAAAATACAGCGCAGTTGCAGTGCCAAATATACCTCTTCAACCACAGCTTCATATGAATAACTTTGAATAACTACGTAAGTTCTGCAGCAATTATACCATATATAACCAACATAGTCTGAGAAAGACACAATTTACTGCTTGCCTAAAGCACTTACTTCCTTTAGACAAAATCTAGTGCTTGCGTAGAACTTTTATTAGAAAATCTTCGAGCATTCTCAGCAAGTATAAAATTAGTGGCCTAGTTCTTTGTCGAGCCTAATGGTTATTACTGCAGGTATTCTAGCCACACTTGATGTATGGACTAGATTTTTGAAATTATATAACGCTCTGGGACAACTTTAAAGAAAATGTTTACTAAAAATGCCAGGTGGTAGCGCCATCTACCTTCCTATCTATAACTAATCGCATCAACGTCAATCGTTCCACGCTTGTCTAGTGCGAGCGATACCATGTTTCCGTCCCTGTCTCCCATTCCCAAGAAGGGGCACGCCTTTCGCGGATTGGTCGCCGCGATCGTCGACGCGAGAAACAATCTAGAACTTTCGAGATTCGCTAAATACGTGTCCGCTATACCGTACCGCACCGCGCCGCTCCCGCTATAATTATTACCGCTTATACAAAACCGCTCGCAAGTGAAAGTGATTTGTGAAGTGTAGTGATTCAAGCAGCTTCAGGATTCCCGAAGACATCAAGAGACTGCCCTTCTGAGAAGAAGAAGACTGTCGAGCAAAGTAAGTGCCCCTCATCATTAGAATATCCTATACCCACTCACAATCCTTTTCCACATCCTCTTCGATTATCCAATCCTAAGCGACTAAAACCCGCTATCCTTTGTATACAGTCCATTTCCTTCTCCAAGTCGCCTAGAACCTACGGTTTCGGTGTATCGCCGAACCACCAGGCAAGACAGTTACATAAAAAATGTTGCTATATTATAACTATGTAAACTATGTAAAATACTGAGGCATTATTATTATTAGATCTTACTAGAAATTCCACTGAGGTACATGACAAAATGTGGGTATTATTACTCATATTTTTATCGTCGTCGTATTATTACCATCTTCATCATGATCATCGTCAAAAAATATGATTTTACTTTGAGCAACGTCCGAGTGTCTGGACTTATCCCGGTTGCATTCAAGACTTTCCTTGGAGCCCAGAATCCGTTTACAAGTCTAACCAATTTTGACCGAATATAAGGGTACAATGTATTTTTACCATGGTGGGTGAAAAGGGTCCCTTGCCTGACAGTGGGGCAATTGTACAAGATTGAAAATATCATCACCCTCATCATCGTCTACAATTACTAATTAGATATGTAAAAAGACATGTATATAATATCGTCAAGCCTAAATTAATGTTGAAGCTTGAAACATGTCATTTGACAGACAGTGAATTTCTTTTATGACGTACGCGCTCGCCGCGCCAAGTATTATCACATAATGTCTGAAAGCATTTATTTTAACTCGTCGATTCTGAAGCTTGCTCTTTGAAAATGCGGACAACAGCTAGTTTTTTTTTATAGACTCACGCCCTGTATCATGTATGTAATATTACACCCACATTTTGCCATGTTTTTTTTTTTTTAGGTCCCACGTAATAGGAGGCGAGCCTATTGCCGTACCTACCGGGCACATTCCAGACTCCGTGCTGCTACTGAGAATTTCCTAACGGAAAACCCAATAACACTTTGCCCGACCCGGGAATCGAACCCGAGACCTCCCAATCCCACGCGCACATTTATGCCGCGAGACCAACGAGGCAGTCTATACAGCTAGTTATTATTATAAAGTCGTTGCAAAATCTGTTTGCGAGTGCACTTTCTAAAATATCTTCGAGATCGAACACAAGTGTGTATGACATTCAATTTTAAAATAGTTTATAAAATAGTTGTTTAAAAATGAATATTATTAATCATTTTGCAAATGGCATAATTCATGTTTAAATTGAAAACGAATTAACTATCGTCGGCGATTGATGACAAATAGAAAACTCTTAGTTCATACATTTTATACAGCTAATAAACCAATATACCTATCGATTGAATACAATTCTTAGTTTTAATATCAACTATTTAAATAAGAACCATTCATATTATTTTAGTAGATATCTAAAATTAAATAGAAAATAACGACAATTACTTATGAACGCTGAAGTCTATATTATTATAAGAAAACGCGCAAGTAACGATGTCTACATATTACACTTTCTTCGTAAAAATACATAGTTTAGACCTCAAAACGTAAACATCAGCAAGCAAGGATATTTCTTACTAGTTCTTTTTACTTATCTCGCCAATGGTTGGCATTGTAAGAGAATGGCGTTTAAACTACTCTACCACGCTCTAAATGGCTTGATATGAGATTTGATGTCGAGTTCTCCATCTTTTCCCAAAGATACTATTGGTTTCATGATTTTTCAGTGTAGTGGTACTTTGTATTCCGATTCGGCAAAGTGAAGCAACGCTTGCAAAAGTCACCGCTTGGATGGGTAACCACGAGTGGCATTTAAAACAGAACTTTATTGTGCTTCGGAGCCCACGTTAAGCTGTCGGGCCCGGTTGTTATTTAGGGACAAAAATCGTAAAAATCGTTAGGCCATGCCGAAGGCCGGGTTCGGGTGGTCTGAAAAGTCTGACACCAGAGTCGGCCAGCAAAAGAAAGACCACATGGAGAATTTATACATATATAAGGTTAATATAATAATAACCTGCATGAGATTGAAGCACATGGCGACGAGCGCCATGCCCAGCATCAGGTACAAGGAGCACACGATGAAGGACGTCTCGATGCGCGGCGTGTACACGCGCTCGCCCGGCACGAAGTCGCCGAAACCGATACTGGAAATATGGCACACGTTATAGATATACTTACAATCTGATGAATACCACACCCTAATAATATAACCGCAATAGTATTTAAATAGTGGGCTAAATAGTCACAGTCTACTGGATACTGGTAGAACTGTTAACGGGCTTCCACTGTTAAAAGAATTAACCGAATAATCAAGCGATAGATTAATTATTGCGGTGACTGAGAACGAATTCAGGTGTCACATTTCTAAATAAATGCTATGTGTTTTATAGAAAACCTTTAATATGTTTAATATTAACAGAATTACGTATACTATTTTCTTTTGGCAAGTAAAATAATATAATTAATGCTCTCAACGTCAATGCTATGTTAATGCGTCGTTGAAGCTTCGAATCTATTCTTATTTTTGTCAACGATAGTTTTGCCCGCCAATACTTGTTGACATATTCAAGTCTGTTCCTATGTTATTTTGGGCAAATTCTTTCGTATTATCAAGCGCTTTTACAGAAAAAAATTCTAAACAAACACTGATAGAGAAATTAAATACTACTGTTATATAGACAGTACCTGCTGAGCGATATGAAGCAGAAGTAAGCTCCGTCCTGAGTGTCCCACTGCTCCCACATGCCGAAGATCATTGAGCCGAACATTAAGTACCTGCAACACCGATATAAAGTTTTAATATAGTGGAAACAAAACTGACTTCAAACTGAAAAGACATAACAACTACGATGCTGAAAAAAGAATACATGAATGCTATAGTTAAAAAGTTAGTAGAAGTTGCTTGATCGTGGTAGAACTTAATTACCCCTTGCTATTGTAGCCACGATTTCAATAGAAAGTATCCAACGTACAGAGTTCTCACTTCACACTATATAAAGCTAAAAGCTGAACAATTGGTAACGATGTTCTAAACCAAATCAGATACATAAAATTATTTGTATTCCAAAGTGCTACTAACAATACAAAACATTTAATAAATAGACAACTTTGAAAAGGCACTGACAATAAAATATCATAAGCTGTAACAATGTTGATCTACGTTTTTTGGAGCAGTTAATCCGAGACTTGATGACAGCCAAAATTATTTACATCAGACATTTATTAACTAAAACTTGTTTGTAATTTGGCAACAGCGAGAAATATCCCTTGGCGAATAGATAGTAAATTATAATTTTAATCTATTTTATTTTCAATCTAGAGAATAATCAAGACAGTTCTAGATTGAACGTAGACATAATTTTTATAAATGGAAAACTAAAATGTATTTCAGTAACAGAAATATTTTTAGTAATAGAATCAAAAATGACAACGAAAGAAGCGATTGACTATAAAATATCTTGCTTTCAGCTATTCATTTTGTATTAAAGCAAATAAGTGGAATTGTTGCCATAGATTTAGATTTACTTTGTTTATGTCTGGTATTAATGTTGGAAAAAAGATAAAGTATTTCGTTAACCTGAGTTGAGATTCTTCTTTTATTCAATTTTATTGAATCTAATCGTACACATTTTACACATTATAAGACAGGCACTAGAAATAATATTGTGTAAGTAGCTATTTGTGGAGAGCCTTGGGGAGACCTATGTCCAGCAGTGGACGTCTAATAGCTGATATTATTATGATGATAATATTGACCTATTTAGAAAACGTGTAATGACAGTTTTGAATATTCATTTTTTTTAATAAGGGTATAAATTGTGAACTGAGTCGTATCGCTTAGTCTAACATAGCCTTAATCTTAAAGTTGATACTTTTGAATAGGCTTCTACGCTGCCCAGAGGAATCGGTAAAAGGTAAGATGACGAGTTTTTGTCTCCACCGAAAGATACGATGAGCTTTGTTTATTTTCCATATTCGCCTCTAACAGCACCCACAGAATGAAGTGGTGTAGTGAGCTAGTGTCACTATTATTCTTAATTCGTAACCACACGTACAAATCTCAGGGGCTTACTCTGACAAAACTCATACTTTACCCCAGTTGGAACCCGTGGTCCGCTTTCTAGTCTAACCGGATTTGACTGAATATTAGCTTTTTCGCGGAGCGACTTTCCGTCTAACTTCCACAACCCAAAGGGATAGCTATATTCCATGGTATAGTCTAGTGTCAGTTTATTCATAGCTACTGAATGACTGTAACGACTGTCAAAACTGATCATTGATATACATACCCAACCATGATAGACACGCAGACGCTGATGGGCACCGTGATGGTCTGAGCGTCGAAGGTCACGTAACTAAAGTCTGATGACGCCACACTCTCGGCGTAGTAGGGCGCTGGTTCCGACCAGCCTCGTAACCTTGGGTCCGACGGCCGGTACCGCGGATCGGGTGGTTGGGGCATCGATATGCTTCTGATGTAGTCTGGCCTTCTGGAAAAGAAATATGGCATACGTTAATCGATTTTTAACTTCCGCGATTTGTATACATCATACAATATTATTAAGCGGGTCTTTGTCGCGATAATTGACATATTTAAAGGCATAAATACCGGCTTGCAACGGACGTGATCGTGGAGCGACTCCCTTCGCGACCACGACCGTTTCCACGACTGTTGCAAAATCATATTGTATGATGGCAGACGTTTCTCAGGGAGCTATTCTAGGGCTTCGACTATTAAAATTTATCTGTGTAGTGTCGTGAGTTCTGTCCGAACCGACAATACTTCGTGTAATTCACAAGTTGTTGTCTCGAGTCTGAATGTTCTTTATATCCTTAGCTTGAATGTTCTTAAAGTCCTCTGAATACGCATCTGCATCAATGCTATCCTCATCACCAGATTATATTTATGTATGCATGTCTTCAAGGAATGAAAAATCCGATAAATGTTATCTAGCAGCTGGTTTACAAGAAAAGGTATAATACTCACGCCACTCAACTTGGTTATAAAAGTCTCTATTACTCACAATAGTCCCACCTAGTATACATTGGCAAACTGTCAACACTTACAATACGCTCAGTAGCTACCGACAGTTCTCCAACATTTTATTGCATCTCCATTTTATGTGTGTGTAACCGTCATTAATTTAGAACATCAAAACGTCAATATGGCGTCACTGTTGTGTTTATATTATTTATGTTCGCGGCTATTTCTGACCAGAGCATTGACCATCGTGGTCGAAGACTTGACGGAGTGTGCCAATGCCATTACAAGCTTATTGCTTCGGTTTTGGGATTTTGTGTCGTTGAGAGCGAGGAACGATTAAAATTAACAAAATTCGTTCGTAACAACGTGTTTTGTATAGAATAACATCTAGTTTAGACTTTAGATTGCGAGTTTTGGTTTTAAAGGTTTCTATTGAGTTGCGAATTGGATAGTTATATAGAGAAGCTGGGTTTATATAACTTTCAAGCGCAAAACGACAATTATGTAGCATAGCCACGTTTTAATTTCAGTCATGTTTATTCGATGTTATAGGAAATAACGTTGTAAAATCAAAAACTTTTGCTGAACATTCGATTAAAAATTGACGACATTACAAATTTCAAGAACCAAAAATGAAATATTTACCAAAATTATATACTGTACTGTATACGGAAACTGATAATCAATATATAATGGCATGAGTAGAGAGATCTACAAAAAAAACATAGCCTCCATGATCATGAATAAATCCGCTAAAAGTGCGACCAAAGCTTTCCAGAGGAGATTGATTCACTTTTGGAACTAGGGCCCGACTTGAAATAGATTGGTGCCAGATTAAATCTACAGCCATTAAGTGTTATTTAAGTGTAGGCCTATCTACCAGACACTGTTAATTGCCACAATTCATAGCCAACAATCTGTCTCTTCGTAGTAACAGATGGTGTCAGCTCAACAAAATACTTGTTGATTCTTCAAACGTTTATAATTAATATCAACTAGTTAATTAAATATCTAATTGGAATTTCTCGTAAACAATTTGCAATTTATTTGACTGCCTGGAATATAAAGATTGACTTAATGTTTCAGGCAGTCTGTCAGTCAATTTTGAAAATTTCAGTTTCAGAATGTTTAATATTCCTGTAATGTTAATTTTAGTTAATGCTAGTGAATTCTTTAATTTACGAAATGAAATAGATTCATGGCACCGAGGAGTTTTAGAAACATTCCAAAACGCAACTGATTTTTTTTCATAGATAGAATAATATTGTAGTTTCTAAAGCTAAAATTATAATAATATATATATAAATAATTTCTAATGCTCAAAAGCAAAAATGTACCTACTTTTTGACTTTATTGGTATTGAGCTTACAAGCCTGGTTAAGTTAACATACTAATATGCCCAGATGGTGTGGTGATTATGCCTGCGTCACCACTTTGCATTGCACCAAATTTTACGAGTTTATCATCATCATCATCAGCCCTTTCTACTGTCCCATTGCTGGGCACGGGCCTCTTCTCACTATGAGAAGGTTAAGGCCATAGTCCACCACGCTCGCAACCTTCAGACATACGATAAGCAAGCGAAAATTAATAATTTAATACGCACTTAACTTCGAGAAGTCATTGGTGCGTGCCGCGGATTCGAACCCAAGACCCTCTGCGTAGCAGTCTGTCGGTCTCTCCACTCGGTTATCGCTACTTACGAGTAGTAACGATACCCTTAAAATGTATGTCAAAAACGAACAATACTCCGCACTTGTGAAGGTACAAGGAACGTACAGGAAAGTCTGCTAATTTCAATGCGTGACAGTCCGCAAACCACACGCTGTGAGAATTTCACCTTAAGGCCGACTGGCAGAAAATGCCTGAGGCATTACATCCCCCTTTATACGCTTTATGTATAAAATATTTAAAAAAATTAAATAATAACATAACTATGAGTTGCTCTAAAAGTACATGTTGGTAAGCCTTACCTAACAGGATACCCTCTAGGATATCTGTGTTCATACTCTGGCGTCTCGTCTGATTCAGGATAGCGTGAGCGCCACGCCTGCGGCCGCTCTATACTCTCCGCTTCACTTATTTCACACTGTAACAAAAAGCACAGTTGGATTGAAGCATCATCATAGTATCCCTAGCATTATTCCAATAATTACATCCAAGATACTTTTTGCCTTAGGGATCTGCTTACTTGTTTAACTAGATTTGATAGTATATAAATTGTTGACTACCGCGTTGGTCTCGCGGGATAAATGTGCGCGTAGGATTGGCAGGTCTCGGGTTCGAGGCAATAGGGGGCGAGCCTATTGCCGTTACCGGGCACATCACCAGACTCCGTGCTGCTTCTGAGAATTCGTAGAAACCCAGTAACCCTTTGGCCGACCCTCCGATCAGCAGTCGCATACGCTATCCACTGGACCACGAAGGCAGTCTTAATAATTGTAAGAGTAGTTCCAAGACTTTTAGTCTTAGAGCCCAGAATCCGCATACTAGTCTAACCAGATTGGACAGAATATTAGTTTCCCCACAATGCGACTGCTATCTGACCTCCACAATCGAAATAGCGATATGCCATGACTTAGTAAGTGTAAGTGTAGTAAGTGTCTGTATATTTAAGGTTATAGGGGGTTTACACGGGTGGCTCAGCCGCACGATTTGTGCCGCGCTGCGTAAGTGACCGTCTAAATGGCAATTCGGCTAGGTCGCAAGTGACTAAAGCCGCAAACCCCAAAGTTGATTAGCATCCGACTTTGGCCGCGCGGCGATCAGCGGCATGAGACTAGTGACTAAAATCGACCGTGTAAACGATCAGTTGTAGGCGATCGCCCGCCGAGTGAAGGAGTGTTTCGCGTACGTTGTTCGACCGAAATGACCGACCCACATGCGATTTTAGTAACCTGTGTAAAATGTGCTAGCGATGCGGTTTGATGAGGCAACTTGTGAAGCGACTAGCCGCACGGCGAAAATCGACCCGTGTAAACCCCTCATTACTGACTCTCCATAACGTCTATCAAAGGTCTTCATAACTAACAGCCGGCGCCTGTAAAAACCAGCTTAATGCGCTCTCCAAAGCAAGGAGGAAGCGATAACTACCTAATATTTTTAAAACGCATATATTAAAGTTAGTGTTGCGCTGAGAACTTGAACCCAATACCCTCTGCATGACAGTCTGTTGATATATCCACAAGACTATCGTTGCCTCAATTCCATATCACGAATTAAAAACGTAACTATTACATACATACATACATAGACTCACGCCTCTTTCCCCGAAGGGGTAGGCAGAGGCATATTAAACGCCCACTTTTCGCCAGTGTTTTGATCCCACGTAATAGGTGGCGAGCCTATTGCCGCTTATTGGGACATTTTGTTTGCCAGAGCCTCGTCCGTTGATCGGCAGGTGCACCACTTGCAGGTGAGGTTGGCTTGGGACCCTAAGTTCTTGGTGGGAACCCTATGCACCCATACGTAACTATTAATATCTAAAAAAATACATTCTAAAACATTTTTAATAATTTACATAGGTTTGGAAGCAGTTCTATGAAATAGCGCAGATAATATACTCCCAAAGGCAAAGACGTAATAAGGTGGCGGCAGATAATGCGAGATAATGCTAATTATGAATGTTGAATCTCTCTAATTCGAAAAATGAATCTCTCTAATCTATTCCATATTAACGCCGGTGATAAGGTTAATTGTATCTAAATTAATAAATCGAAATTAAACTATCAAATGAACTTTTACTGTTTAATGTACTCACCTATGGTAGTAATAACAGTGAGCGAGTACAAGAACGCTGATGAGAAGCTCCACTGTCTAGAAGAGCGGCCGCCGTCCCAGCCCGCGCGCACCGCCGTCACCACCCGCTCTTGATACTTCTTTACTTCTATACCTATCCTGACAGCAGAAGGGAAATAAACAAACATGAGTGTGACTGGTCATTCAAATTGTATGGATCGTAATTTTGCTTAGTATTTTATTCAACTTTACTTGATTTAAAAGAACCTTTAAGAAATTGTGATAGAAAATGGTCCCACTTACAAGCCAAAGAAACTAAATTAAATCTTTTAAGGCTTGTTAGGCATCAGTTGTTTAAGAGTATCAACCTAACGGACGGCTTCATGAATAAGCATTTTTATGATGTTTAACAACTGTTACGCCAGGTTTGGTGATACCTATTTTAAAAACACTAAAATAAGTGTCAAAAATCAGGGGATCGCATTCAAAGTCACAAAATTCACAATGGTGCTTATGTCTCATATGGTCTAGTGGTAAACCCAGTAATATTTTTCCCGACCCGGCAATCGATCTGCTGATCAGCAGACGCATATGCTACTGGACCACGAAGGCAGTCATAAGTATAGGTACAAATATTATTTTTGAAATCATCTTTGTTTGATAATGACAGAATAATAATGTACCTTTCCTTGAGCGCAGTCTCATTGAAGAGGTTGAGAGCCAACGTGACGTTCTCCCAGAGATGCTGCGCCGTGTTGTCTCTCGCCTTCGTCATGTTCTGTGCGAGCTCCGCCTCGCTGGCGCCCTCTATCGCTTGAAACATGAATGCACCTAGTGGGAGAGAGGCTTGTGTTTAATGACCCAGATAGTTTAACATTTATTCGAATGTTCTAAACTGGATTTATTGTTACAATGTAAAACCCAAAATGGCAAAGAAGACGCCGTTGGGTCAAAGATGACCTTTACATCTTCAGCCTCTTGTAGTCTTCTGCTGGACAAAGGCCTCACCCAATTTGCGTCATAAAAGTAAGAGGGCAGTCGAAGATTTAGCCTACTTTATCACGTTGGCCAAACGGGTAGGCATAGAGTTTAATGGTGGGTATACGATTCTTTTCGCAAAATTCTATATGTTTCGTGAATTTTCCTTTGCCGCCACTTAAAGCACCTCGAAATGAAAAGCGATAGTGGCACTTTATATTCTTAATCCGTCACCACACGGAAAGATGTCATAGTAGTAGTTAAATTCATAAAAACTTACTTTATTAGTTATTGGCATAGCCCAGAGCTGAGGAAGTGGTAACTAAACAATGAAGAAGTAATAATATCTTTGATTCAATTGTCTGCAATTCTTTCTACAAAACTATGATACAGTTAATTATTCAATCGACTCACAGATTTGGATACATTACAAGCTTAAAAATATAAATATTTTGTCAAAGAAGATTTCACACTCATTGAACCTAAGAAATAGACCACCCAGATGCAGACCAACTATTAATAAATCTAACAATTCGATGAGGATAGACAACATCATTCAAACGATTATGTCATCCATGAAATTAATTTGTAAAATAGATACATCAAATGAGTAGCCGTTCCAAACACGTTGGCACAAGTTTTGAGTGTACCCAAGGCAATTTGTCTGGTTAAAAGTCAGGACCCTTTTAAGAGTCCTAAAGCTTCGCAGCTCCAAGTTTCGTTGCTTCTATATAATTTTGACATAAATTAACCTAACTTTAATTAATTAAAATAAGTGATGCCTGTGTTTACCTTTGTTTATAAATATTCTTTTTGGTACTGTTTACATCAAAATTTTAGCCTAGATCTTAAAAATATGGCATTTTATATGAAAAGTAGACACCAACACTGGTCAAAACATACCATTTCGCTATCCTTTTGAGTAGCAATGGGTGTTAGCAGATGCTCTATCACAAGGCCTCATCACATCGACATCGATGATGATGATGATTTTTGACGTAGATTGACTACCTGATTATCTTATCAACGCAGAAGATAAACTGGTCATTAAATATTTTTAGCATCATTTGAGACATTACCCATCATAAAGGGGTAACATTTTGGTACAACTAGGTACCTCCGAGAATTGATCAAAGATATTGTTTCTATCAATGTTTAAATATTTCTCAGACGATATAAGTCAAAGGCTAGCTGCAGTTTATGTATAATTTTAAATATTTCTTGCCCTCCACTAACCTTGCCCGTAGAAATAACAATTTTAATCATAAGCTTTCTCTGCCATCTGTACAATTTTAACACGTTAAATCACGCGTTTCAACTCATTTTAGTCCTTAATAGATCAAAGTTATTTACACAATCAAATGTGATATTGTACGTGTAATTGGAATACTTTAAGAATAGACCCTAAAAATATGAAATATTTTACTGGCAGGTGTGCTATTAGTTAAAATGATGCGCAGTTGAACCAAGCTTTAAGATTTTTCTACGATGTTATATATTATTATGTGCGACTCATTTGCGATAGGTGTTGATGTCACGTGTCATAAGCGTGAATAACTTTGAACGGTTATTCATTTATTATGTTGTTAAACTCAGTAGAAGTATTTTCTATAGCGTCACGCCTATGTCCCGAAGGGGTAGGCTGAGGTGTATTATTACATCCACATTTGACATTATGAATTTTAGGTCCTACTTAATAGGGGGCGAGCCTACTGCCCTTACCGGGCACATTGCCAGACTCCGTGCTGCTACTGAGAATTCTGAAAAGCTCAGTAACACTTTTGTTCAACCCGGGTGTCGAACCAAGGACCCGATCAGCAGACGCATACGTTATCCACTGGACCATGGAGGCAGTCAAAGTAGAGTATAATATATAAGAAATTTATTTCATTTTATTTACAGAGTAACGCTTGTGAACGTCACAAGAGTTATTAAATCTAGATTTGGTTTGTTGCGTTATTATTTTAAATTGACAAATTGTTACAATTATCTCGTGTATAATTTATACAAGCATGATCGTTGAGCATGCTTGATTTAAAAAGTTATTTGGGTTAAACGGTTAATTTAGGAGCATAGAAGCTTTCTTTGATTTTCAGAAAGAAAATTGAATAATTTGAGTTTAGCCAAGCTTCAAAATCATATGCGTGGAAGAATTTAGGTCATGATAGACATTTTCCCATCTTGACGTAGTAGCACGTACGTAGATTTTGTCATTTTTATAACACAGCTGTCATATGAGAGTGACAACTGCAGTCGTGACAAAAAAAATCAAATGATTCTGTATTGTGTATGAATTTTAGTATGTTTGTTTGAAAAATATACCTATTTACTCTTCCTTAGCCTATTTGGCTTACATTACATAACATGTTTACATAAATAAAGTCATATTTCTTAATAAAGGTCGCAAAAGACAGCCATAAAAAGCTATTACTTTACGCTTTCATAGAAAATATATTTAGTCGCCCTTAAGAGCTTAGCATGACCACCTTTCATCTTCTGCCAACTATCGACTTATTATTAATTTATCAACAAAATTACTTGCAAGACATCTTTTAATTTATGTTGGAGATAAATTATGAAGATCACAACATCTTAGGGAACATGGTTTTTAATTTTTCTTCCCGCTCTTTGATGTTGCGGAAATTATGTTGATGTCTGCCAAGGTACATACAGTGAAGTTTAATGTAATAATTGCTGAAGCATCTCATTGTAGTAAATGTTGGATAAAAATGAATATGTTGCACAGATTTTTTAAAATGTTCTTTAGAATTGTACATTATTTTGAGTATTTCTTTTACAGAGTAAATTGTGTCAATCATATAGAGATGTAAATCATATAGAGATCGTAATTTATTGTACTCGTATTATACAAATTAATGTATTCAGCCGTGTGGTTGACGGCATAGAATACAAGTGTCACCACCCCCTATCTTCCCGTGGGTGTCGTAAGAGGCGACTAAGAGATAACACGATGCAAATACCATCTTTGCGTAGAGATGGAAAACTCGACATCAAACCCTATACGACTGCCTCGTTGGTCTCGCGGCATAAATGTGCGCGTGGGATCGGGAGGTCCCGGGTTCGATTCCTGGGTCGGGCAGTGTTATTGGGTTTTTCTGTCACGAAATTCTCAGTAGCAGCACGGAGTCTGGAAATGTGCCCGGTACGGCAATAGGCTCGCCCCTTATTACGTGGGACTAAAGTATATCTGGCGAAAAGTGGGTGTATTTCTACACCTCTGTCTACCCCTTCGGGGATAAAAGGCGTGACGATATGTATGTATGTATGTAATGTATTCATACATTACTTTACATATCTGGTGACTGTATTGTAGCTCAGAAAACCTGGCGTAATAATGTAGCACTGACTAAAATAATTGAACAAATAAATTTCCAACAGTGATTTACAAACAATACTTACACTATGACGGAAATTGACGTGAAAGCCTTAATAAACATATTTGACTGCACGGTTGGCGTAGTGGTTTAAGCGGCCGCCTCGCCGCTTGACACTGCGCCGAGTGTCGTGGGTTCGATTCCCACACGAGACAACACTTTGTGTGATCCATAAAGTGTGGTTTCGAGTCTGGGTGTTCATAGTGTCCGTTGGTTGTATGTTTGTAAAGTCCCCCGCGACACAGGATTTATTCCTAGTGCGGGAGTTGTCTTTTTTAATAAAAAAAAAAAATATTAGTTTTCTTTTCAATAACAATCTATACTTAGCTTTAACAAAAAAATGAATAATAAAGAGATTTCGCCCAAAGCATTAAATTTTATCCTCAATAATTCCATTAAATACGTCTTTACCACCTTTAATGGCATCCAATTTCAGCTTAACTGTGCCACAGGCTTTTGTCTCGGCATCCGGTACCATTAACACCTATTCATGAAGGCTCTATTATATCCCATACACCTAATACGTGCAGCCTTTCACACCATTCACGCCTCTGAAAAGCCTCGCCAGGGTAAATATAAATTATGATTAAACGTCCAACATTTATTGAAGCTTTCACATTTTTATGGACAAACTCTTTGTGAAATTACGGCCTTTTAAATTGCTAATTTAATGGCTGAATAAATCAAAATAAATCGTGTTACAAATTGAAAAATGTTTATTATTCAGTGAAAATGTTTGCACTACTTAACAATCGTACAGTGCTGATATAATTCTTTATGTTGAATTTTATGAGTCTTGTACTCGTTCGTATAGATTCAAACAACGTAATTACTATGTAAACAAGATGGTGATGAGTACTAGACATAATTTTCTTTTGGTGATGGCGATATAGGGCTGATAATGATGATGATGGTGGCACACTCAGTGAACAGTTCGATGTTTTTACTAGCATATATATCATGAAACTCATTTGCCTACCATTAGCGACATTTGACGACTCAGTGGCGTAGCGGAGGTGGAATAGGCGGGATCCTGCCGTTTTGCCGAAAAGATTTTGACAAAATTTCATTACCCAAACAAATTTTTGCAATTTTTTTTATACCATTGCAATATTTCGAATGATTTTAGTACGCATATTTTTATTTGGTAAATTTTTTACTTGGCAGAATATTACCAAGTATAATGTCACTATGGCATTTGGTCTTTTATCAAATGATTTATTACAGCAAACAATCTTCAGACAATAAACGTTATTTATGGAAGTAGTTAGAGTAGCTTAATTATTTAAAAAATGGTTAGGTTAGGTTAGAACTGTGACCTCCTACGCACGAACCGAGCGACCGAAGCGAGCGGTGCCGCGGCAGCGGCCGGCGAGTGCCAGAAACCACTTGCATTAATAGAAAAATGAGATTGATTTTAGTAGGTTACCCGGAACTGAACTATTTAGATTAGGATAATTATTGATTTTGCGTAAAAACTGTTATTCCAACTGAAATATTTGACTGAATAAAAAATGTTAAAAGTACTAGTTGGTAAACAAGTTATAGTTTAAACGTTCATTTCCCAAACATCAGGTTTGCGTTACAATTTTTTGTGAATAGATTTTGTGCTAAGTAATAATTTGGCAAATTAAATTATGCGAAAAATTTTTTGGGAAGTGAAAATTTCTCAAATTACTTTCGGTCGCACAAGGGAGACCAGATATGTATTTACAAAATTTATATAAATGTTTTTATAGCCATTGTCTTGTACCCGTAGTACAAGTTCTACTTAGTTTAGTTCTTGATGGTGTTGATTGTATTTGATAGAATATTATTAATTAGAAGTCCATAACAGTAGGCAGCAGTCTCATAATAGGGTTGTTTCCAAGTAGTCAAATCAAGCCCTTTTAATGAAATCTCGTAAACGACCTTTGTCAAGGGTTTTGTATGAAATATGACATAGTGACGTCATAGTGTTTTGCTGTCAAGTAGAATACTTATTATCAATAAATTGACGACAAAAAAATGTAAAATAAAGTTTTATCATTAATTGATGAATAAAGTACTATTATTTTGACATGTTTCACTAGATAAAAATACTTGTATATTTTATTTCACTTGCAGGAAACTTCCCTATTGGTTTTCCTGTAATACTTTTGTCCTTTTTTGCTAAGATTAACACATATCATTCGACAATTTTGACTATGCCTTTGTATGTCACTACAAATGTCAACACACATCAATGATTCAACTTACTAACTACAAACATTAATTGATCCTAAGCACACACTGTTCACCTTCGTAACTTCACTCATCAAACAACGCCAAACCTCCAGCGTCCAACATCGATCAAATTCTAGTCACACACCCGATCACTTGCGACAGGGCTTATACATTGATCGAACTATAATAATTATAATCGAGCAATTCGCAAGCATGTTTTTATACAGCATTTATAATAGTACGCAAATTACACTGGCAAAAAATTAATAATAAGAAACTCATAATCCCATTACCGCGAGATGAGCCACATTTTTCTCATTATAAATATAAACCCATTTCGCAATATTACAAGAAATATAATCAGGTTTCGTCAAAAATTATGATCTTAAACGAGCTAAGTTCAGTCGTATAAATACTTACATCTGCTTCCGCAAAAAGGAAGCAAATAAGACACGTTTTGGCAATATTGCCGTAGCAATATTGCCAAAATATGTAAGCCTAAAATATCTCTGATAATGTCATAATTGCTTCATTCATTTAGCACCACAGTATTTTATGCTACTGTCATTTTGTTGTAATTGTCTAGTAATTCATCAAAATTGAATCTAAACACGAACGAAACTATCTTGCGATCGATATGTTATAGTGTGTCATCTGCGAATGACTGAAAATATTATAAGCTTTGTCGCAATAAACTCCATTTAAGAAACCCAAAACACAAACCATACTTTTTACTCAAACTCAAAGCAGCCAAGTAATGTGACAGTACGTACGATTTATATCAGATATTATAGATAACTTTTACATTAATTATATTTAATGGGAAATATCGCAATACATTTTCCTTTAATGGACTCTAATGACGCGTATCGTCAGGTTTAATATCATTAGTGTGCCATCGACGACACCCTTTGATTTAGTCCCAACGTTCCTCCATCTGTAATTACGTGATAATGTATTGAGATTCAACGAGCGTCATCATCCGAACATTATTCGATCATTATTCATAGGCCTTTTGTTGAGCCGGATTGTTTAACTTTTGATTGTGTACTTTGACGACTTTGTGGTTTATGCATAAACCGATAAGTCAATTTACTAGAGAACATTATATCCTTTTCATTTCTTTTTGGAAAACAGATAATGATCACTCCTATTAATAATGGAGCTGCAACAGCATTTTTTATGTTAAAGAGATGTGTTTTATGATGCCTACTCTTTGATCAAAGTAATGTGTGCTTTGATCATAAAAATACTCTCTGAAATGGTGATTGACATTCAGCTACTTTGTCAGCATTTACGTCAAAATTAATAAAGCAATCTAAGGCACATATTCTAATCTTAAATGTGATATATAATAATCGATATACTGCCCTACTAAGCGCAAAAGCCGTATCTCAACAAAAGCGAGTTTCGAGATAGTTGAAGTTAAGTAAAAATTGATTTATCATACTTAACATACTTGCAGCTTATTGTCTTAGTAAATTTTGTACGTCCTTTTAAGAGATTTGGTGGAATTCAAATATACGGCTAGTTGCTTACGTAATATTGATATATCGCTAGTACCTTTAGTGCTTAAACTGAGATAGGGAAATCTTTCTGTTTTTTCCTTCGGTATAAAACCCAATTTTACTTTATTTTGTAAAACTGCTTCTGCGCTGAATAATGTTTTTGTGCTAAACGTGGCTTTCTCATTAGATACTGTTTTTTATAGTTCACGGTAGAACCCCGAATTACAGGTTCATCCCTGGAGCTAGTATTACTTACAAATAAATGGTTTTAATCCATTACTGAAATTAAGCCACATTTCAAATGATTGACGTCGTATTTACCCCGATTGCGACAAAGACAAATAGGTACAAATAAAAAAGAAACATGTGGACCACGCACCTATAAAACCGATTGAATGGTGAACCTATGTCAGCAACACAATAAATATTAAAAAGAAATAACCATAATATTTTACAGCCCCGCAGTAACCGTTGTGTGGTGTAATCTATTGGTTCCACAGAGCTAATAAAAGCCGACCATGATAATAACATGTTTATCTATATATACTAATCTTTAGCGTTATTTGCATCAGTTTTGAAAATCTGGTATAGCATGACGCGAACGATGAAATCGTCCTCAGTTTCATTATCAAGGTTTTATAGGCTAGCTAGGCAAGGATTGTATGTGGCATCTCCTTTGCCCCGGACTGACCAGTTGAAATCTGCAAGTAACCGTCCTCTCCACCTGAACTTCTCCTACGAGAGTACGAGAAGAATTTCGGCGAAACGTTGCAAAACTGCTGCCAACTATATGATGACCACAACCGTTTGACCAATCGTGCTGTGACAAAAAAGAAGAAGCTAGCCTTCTTCTTTCCACTCACTAATAAATCAAAATAAATAAGAAAGACACTGATACTTGGCAAGCTAAACTAATTCACTATCTAACTTAGTTCACATTGGAACCTAAATAAATATAGTCGCGCATATATCACTTTGGCGAAAGAATCTAGTAACTCGCAGATATAATATTTAATCGCCTTAACTCAAAATCCATTTGACAAATATACAAAAAATATCAAAAAAAGTAAAACATGTACACCCTCAACTTAAGTTTTATAAAAATTATAATATACTATACTGTAGGATATCTTATATATCTTACACATACATTAAACATAGGCTACCTTTTGACAGGTTAATTGACGCCTCCGCAGGCGAAACCGTGGTCACAATCTGGTCAGCCTATATTACTAAATACTTGTAATAAACTACCACAGTAACAGGCTCAGTAATCAAATATACCCTTGAAATCACAATCACAGATTTTAATGACGGATTTATAACATAATATTATTATGGGCCTCATTGTAATCGAACAAAGCCGAATGAAATTACTCGTGCCAACCGAAGTACTAAACCGAGTAATAATAGGAACGTAAATCAGACATATACTGAAGGCTCAGGCAAATGACCTGTCTGATTTAAAGCCTTTTATGGCAAACTACTGCTCTGCAACTAATTCCTTAAGATTTTATGAACCACTTGTCTTGATCAGATTACTTGAGTGTCAAAGTGTCAACAAACAAATATGTTTTAAGGTTCACACAGAATACCAACGTTGCATTGTGGACACTACCACAATGCAATAGTATACCTTAGTGTGTACCTATTTGTCACAGACTAATGTTATGCCTTGCGATCCGTTATTTTCTTATATGTTCTACTTGTTCTGTCTGTGACAAATAAATAGTTTTCTTTCTTCTTCTTCTTTCTTTCTTTCATATCTGAATACTAAGGGTTATTCAGATATGAAAGAAAGAAAGGACATTTCTTCTTCTAATACTTATCTAGGAAACGTCATGTATAACAACATCAGCTCTATATTTGACTGGCCTATTGGTATTTTGGTTACCGATTTTGCCTATTAAGGACGCCTAGTTTCGATTTTCAGATATTTTTGTGATAATCACGATTTCTTTTTCTGTGCCTGGGTGTAATTTTTTTTTAAATAATTTACTTGATAATTTATATTATCAAGTAAATTATATTTTCTTTGGTTATCATAATGCAGACTTTGCCCAAATTGAGACAAGAAGAATGTGAATTCATATCTTCAACATTTTATTTATCTTCACTGTCTTTTAAGGCAAAGCAATAAGATATTGTTTGTAGGTATTTTGTTAGACATTGTTCCAATCTCGATACAGATAAAAGACCTTGATTTAAATTGGCGCTAACCAACCTAAACAAAAGGTCTCGAAATAGGATTGTTAATTTATGGATTCGGCTGTAATCAGAGATACGAAGTAATTGTTCTGGTAATTCAATTTGCGTGACCAACTTTTGAGCCAATGTTTGTGAATTATGTTGCCAACAATATTGGTTCTGCACTTCTGTGCTCATAATATTGTGTTATCCTTTTGGGAATGGAGCGAAAAATGTTTTGTTAGGCACACAGAGTTTGGGAAAATTTATGACTCGGTTCGTGTTGGTAGATTTGTCATGTAGAAAACTGTGGCGATGCTAGGTTTTTGTCTGTTGTTAATTTAAAGAGTTAAATCATCTACGATCTCGTATCAACTTGGAGCTCACAATTAAAAAAAGAGTTCCATTTCGCGTCCTGGTACTAATTGTTTATATCGATAAGTATCTATGTTTACATGATTCATACTAATTATTTGTTTTACTTTGATACTTAATTGTATACATAGTAATAGCAGACGATATCCCTTCTTTCTTTCCATATGAGCCCTGATTTTAAAGGGCATGCAATTTTACGTAATATGTTTAGAACACAAGACTATAGACTGCATTCACCTGAATTTTGCAATAAGTACGTATTATACGGGACATTCCGATGCGACACACAGTTTATTTTCATTTGATTTATATACCAACAGGCACAATATTATTACGACTTGGATTTGTGCCACATACTTTTTTCTATTACCCTTTCAGTAATTCTATTTAAAGTCAGGAGACCGAGCAGGCAGTCTGTGCTGCGCGCTGTCACTCTTCAAGAAACACAGCCTAACAAAGATTCTTAAAAAGGCATCTAATAGACATCATTGTTACAAACATGGTGATATGCAAATGTATGTAGTTTATCAATTTAAAACACTATTCCTAAATTGAGACACCTGGCAACCCTAGATTTTGTTCATAATTTTTTTAATGACAAGAAAAGAAAATGATCTTAAAAATAAACATACTAATAGTGTTAGCAAGTAACAGCACGATGACGGCGACATTACTGAAGAGAAAGTCGAGGATGCTACGCGTTCAGCGCGCACCGTACATGCCGTGCGCTTTACCAAGCTCAAAGCAACTATATGGCTACCTTAAATATCTCATATACACATACGTCCATATTTAGAAAAAAACTTATAGAATGAGGATCTGTTGACTAATCCAGACAGTTGGTTGGCAGCATGGCGCAATGGATGAAGACTTTCTATCCAGAACCAGAAATCGGGACACCCAACAATTCCACCTTAGATTTGAATGGTGACAATAAAAAAATACTTATAGATAAATACACCATCGATGGTATAAGCGAGCACCAGTACGATGACGCCGATGTTACTGAAGAGGAAGGCGAGCAGGGCCCTGTTTAATAAAGCTGACAATTCGACAAATATGTCAAAAAAGACAAAATTGTAGAATTGTCGCGCTTAAAAAAATATAAAAGAGTATAATAGATATCAAGTATAAACACTTGGATGCGGTGCAAAAACCATTTTTTAAAGATCTTTCTAATATTGTTTTTCAGATATTCTGACAGCAACATTCAAATGAACTTCAGAATTAATTTACGAGTAAATTGATGCAACATATTGAAACCAAATAAAACAAAAGATGTTATTTTTAAATATTTCTATTTCATTAAGAAGTCTAAATTAAGTCAACATTTATTCCATTATAATAGACTAAATATTAAAAATAGCACCTGGATCACAAAATTGGAAACTAATAAAATCATCAAAGACTGAATAAAGAAATATTGGTACAGCAGCAATCTTAATTGATTGAAAATATATTCAATATGATATGGTATGAAATTTTCATACCCTGCGGCAAAAATCATAGACAATTATGGGATTTGGGCAAGCCTTGTTTACGTGGGTCATGCGTGAATGAAATTGTTAATTATGCCTGAAGGAATACAAGTGTCACCACCCCCTATCTTCCCATGGGTGTCGTAAGAGGTGACTAAGGGATAACACGATGCAAATACCATCTTTTCGTAGAGACGGAAAACTCGACATCAAACCCTATACGACTGCCTCGTTGGTCTCGCGGCATAAATGTGCGCGTGGTATCGGGAGTTTTCTGTCTTTTCTGTCACGAAATTCTCAGTAGCAGCACGGAGTCTGGAAATGTGCCCGGTACGGCAATAGGCTCGCCCCTTATTACGTGGGACTAAAGTATATCTGGCGAAAAGTGGGTGTATAAATACACCTCTGCCTACCTCTTCGGGGTTATAGGCGTGAGACTATGTATGTATGTATGCATAAAGACTGTTCTCGTCTTCTTCCCACAAATAGTGCACTCATGAACTTCAGCCACGGTATTTGTCTTAATGCCAATCGTCAACCCAAATAATCCACCCTTAAAAATAAATCCCTAATAAAGGTATGCCACAATATTTCACGCGCCTCATACAGTTCGCTTCATAATCCTGAGTTTTATGGCCGCGAAGCAAACTAATACATTCAAGTACACCTCACGCGAGCAAAAAGCGTGGCATACAAACTTTGCACTATGCACCACTACGGTTCCGTACCTACGTGAATTAAACTGCGACATGTTACTCCATGTCGTGTTGCAAAATTTCGTCAGCCCGTAACTTAGTTACTTAGTTAAGTAAGGTCGCTTTGTTATGCATTGTAATTATATTTTGTACGAGAGGACTTTGGTGGGATTTTTTATTTTGGTAAAATACTTTGGTATTCTAGTTTCTTTTTCTTGTATTCTAGTAGGTACAATATATAGTAGGTAGTAATACTTTTACTTTAAAAAGCTGTCTAGATCACGTCATAAACTAATAATTATAATATTGGTAAGAGTAAACATAAGGTCCGGAACTTCGGTCACTTGGGAAGGTTGCTTGGTCCTTGGGAGAGGGTTCTCTGCCCACGGTAGGCTGAATGATATTGAATTTATTTACCTTATTAGCCATTTTCAGTACATTCATGACATAGGTACCATAAAATCTATACAAAGTACGGTAAGCACAACCAAACCCTGTTAAGATATTGATAACGTCTGGTCTCCTATACCGCCTCTTTAGACAGGTTAATAGTCAACAACACATAAAAGAATAATCTATTTTAGGAAAGTATCAAAAACACTAGCTAATTTAAAGTGCTATTTCATAATTTAAATATATAGTTAGTTTATTAAAGGAGCAAATTAACATTTTAATATAATATTACTCACACACGTATTTTATTCAAAATAATTGATAAATAAGACCTATGTGTAAATTATGAAAGTTTGAAAATATTATTTTAGAGACAGATTTTAAGTTCAATTCAGAATCTTTAGTTTCAAAGAAGAAATGTTATATAAAAAAAGGTTTATATAATTCAATAAGTTGTCATCTGAAATACAACAATTCATTTGCACGTCTATTCAAATTGGAAGTGTGGAGTTTGATGTTAATGTCAATGATATTTCATTAATGGACTTTAAATATAATAAGCTACAGTTAATTAAAATATTTTACTATTGAAAACTGAAGACATTCTTGTCAAATGCTTTGATCTTATTAATTTTAACGCCCATTCGAAATCTTTAACAGGGATTGAACATTTTGTACAATGCAAAATTAAATTGTTAAAGATTGAAAATCTTACAAAATACAGACAAGGTATAATGATGCGATAAGTAGAAAAGCAAGACAACGTTAAGTAATGAGATCAAGATTACAAAACCAAATATAAAAAATATCATCTAAAATTCTTTGTTTTCTGTTATTTTGTTCATTGCTTCTTGATAAGATAAGATAAATTTGTTTGAACTTCCAATTTATATTCAATGCATTGTGCTGATTACTAGTTTAAGCAACGCCTAGTACATTAAGAAAATTTACCTTATTTGAAAACACTTATTCAACGAAGCGGCAACATTGCATCCAGAAATGCTGAACATCTCCTCAGGCCTCAAAACTACACAAAAGCCGAAGGTTTTCCGTTTCACTGAATCCTAAGCGACGAGCACTTGCAGAATGAACGGAGTGCATTTTTAAGCACCTAATGTTGGTAAGTGGTGCCCGACCGCAAAGAATGGAAGCTTTTTTTCACAACAAGTACGTAGTACACCTTTGTAAATGCTTGCCAGGCAATTTCTTAGGAAAACTCGACAGCATTGTTGGTTAGGAGGAGATTAGGTACGGAATTACAGTGGTTTAGATGGATAGTAAGTACTGGTTAATTGTATTTTCTGCAGGTGCTTTTGTTTGAGTATGAATGGGGCTTAATGTTTCATGTGCATTGGCACTTGTAATATGCCTTCTTTACACGTATAAATCACTTCTGTTTGATTAGAATATTTTGAGTCTTACAAACAATTTGCAACAGCAGCATATTACAATGAAACGCATCAATTTATAACATTTTGGACCAAATTATGTAGTTGAAAATGGTTTTACCCATTATCATAATTTTGAGCTCTGTGTAAACCAACATGAATTTTAATCCAACCAATGTTTATCAAGCAACATGATAGACTAATGCCTATAGGATATAACGTTACTGGGAAATATATACAGTAATAATGTAACTAAAATTAAAATTTAAGGTTTCCAGGTAATATTTGAAACATGACATAATATTTGTTTTACTACGAATTTTGATATGAAATATGAGCTTTAATGTAGATAACAGCTCATATTTTTAATGTGTAAACATTGAAAGAGACTTGGAAATTCTAGAATTCTTTCCTTTGTGCATGTGCATTATTGCTTTGCGTCATTGGTAGAGGTGTTTTAAAAGTTCAGTTAGAATATTCATGTTAATGGTCAGGCTGTATCATGGCGTTTGAAAAAGACCATGTAAATTCAGTGCAAAATTCTACAATAGTTCTGTAGTGCGCGTCTTTCTCATATCCATCTTCTCACTACTGTATTGCCTACCTATTTAGTCAGATTCAGCACTTATGAAGTGGGGAAGAAATTTAACGGTCGAAACACGCAACTCTTTTAAGAAACTGGAAATGAATAAGTCCTCGATAACACATGGTACAAAAAGAATTAAAATGTACGGTCTAATCGTGAAGTTTATTCTCTCTCCTCTCTTCTTGTGCAAGCGATTACCGATTTACTTTTCCGATGTATTACGTAGAGCAAAAATTATCTACGAGATAGATATTTGTTACACATCTGAAAGGATTTGTAAAACGTCTAACATAAAAAAAGCAAAACACAAACCATTTTAATTGTTTTTTATATACAAATAAACTCATACAGTATAATTATTCAGAATTTGAAAGTAAAATAGTTTATTATTATAAAGCCAAGCGCTTTGCATTCATAGAGTCCATTATAAACCCCGCAGATGTCAGAAATGTCTCCAACTCGTAAAGTTCGCTAGTAATTTTATAAACGATTTAGCACATGAATGTTTTGCACGCGGATTAGGAAGTAGCTTTATTATTTAAATTGGAATAGTTTGGAAGTGTATGCAAGATTAATATTTTGTGAACCCCTGAAACTGGGCTCTGTTGATATTGAACACATATGTTGGGTTGCGTATACAATAAATAATGACAGCAATTTTCCGAAAATTAATTACTTTTTCATATACTTGTTTGCTTTAATTTACATTTATATTATTATCATATATCGGTATTTTTTGTATGATCGCAAATAATATACTTCAAAAGTTGATAATATTATGTGCAGAATAAAATATGTGGCTTTAAAAATTGAGTGATACTGAAATTAAAATAATGTTGGTAGCTTAATATTTAATAATAATTATGATTTCTTTTGTGTAAAATAAATAGCAGCGATAGCCTAGTGGAGAGACCGACAGACTGCTACGCAGAGGATCCGGGTTCGAATCCATGGTGCGCACCGATGACTTTTTGAAGTTATGTGCGTATTAAATTGTTAATTATCGTTTGCTAAACGGTGAAAGATAACGTCGTGAGGAAACCTGCATGTCTGAGAGTTCTCCATAATGTTCTCAAAAGACATGTGAAGTCTGCCAACCCGCACATGGCCAGCGTGGTGGACTATGGCCTTACCTTTCTCATAATGGGAAGAGGCCCGTGCCCAGCAGTGGGACAGTATAAAGGGCTGATGATGATGATTTCTTTTGTATGTGAGTGAACTTAACTCTCGGAGCTTCAATTTCAAATGAGGCTATTTTGTTAATTGAATAGATAACTTTTATCCGGAATATAGAATAAATCATTACATCACAGTATTAATATTGAACCAACGAGAATAAAGAAAACTTTTTGGATAACACAAAGTCTTGTCCAGTCAAGATGACAACTAAAACCACTATACTGTAGTTACGCACAGAAAATCTTTATCAATAAAACAAAAAATAATAAACGTAGCAAATAAGTCTTTATTAGGTTTAACATATAAAATCGTATACTAATCTATATACATATAGTACAGGGCGTCATCTCTTGCAGCGACTCAAACGCTTGAAGGCGCGCTTCAAGCCTGCGATGTAGTGAAGCACTTGCTCCTGGAAGTAAGGAAAACGATATTTGAAATTATTTTTGTTGACTTCCTTCGTGGTTCAGTAAAGAGTGTATGCGTCCGCTGATCGGAAAGTCCCGGTTTCGATTGCCGGGTCAGGCAAAAGTGTAACTGAGTTTTTTAGAATTCTCAGTAGTAGCTTGAAGGATGGGAATGTGCCCGGTAGCGGCAATAGGCTCGTCCCTATTTCACCCTATAATTCATAAGGCAAAAAGTGGATGTAATATTACATCTTTGCCTACTCCTTCAGGTATTCAGGCGTGATGATATAAAAAAAAATGTTGGGGTAACTGGAATCCGAAATTTGATAATCTGGTTACCATCACGGTAAGCGGTTGGATGCGGGCGGCTCAAGATCGGTCTATGTGGAGAACCTTCGGGAGGCTTATGTCCAGCAGTGGACCTCTCTACGTTAAAATGGTGCTGATAATAATGATGAAGTGAAATCCTCTTATGTGATGATGGATTAAGAATACAAAGTAGCAGTGTTACCCGGTTTAATTCTGGCGTGGGTAATACACACGAAGCAAATAGTGTTTTTTCAAAGAGAAGAAAAACTCGACATCACATCCTATACAAAACCGTTTGACCAACGTGGTATACGGCCAAATCCTCTAATTGACACACAAAGCTATTGTGACGGAAAGGCCTATGTCCAGCAGTGGCCTGCGAAAGGCTGTATTACAAAGTAAAATCCAGGTTGAAAATTCACAACTTTAATCAAAGTCTTACCAGACTCTGATTAAAGTTGTGAATCCTTTGAAATCCTCAAAGGACAGATTCTAGGAAATATTTTGAATACCAATATCAATTAGTTTGGACGTGAAACATTACACTTCCATGTAACTTTTTGATGGTTTCATTGGCATTTCGATACACATTCGCTTTGTTTGTTGAGATCAACCTCATATATATCTGTAGTTGGTAATAATTTGTTACAGGAATTGATTTCAACGTGTGGATCGGACAAAGTTAGTTAGAGGTAACATCAAAATTATTGTCGTATTTTTTGCCTAATACTTATCACACTCAATATTGTTAAAAGTTATGTTCCATCTCAACACCAACTCCATTATAAAAGACTTTTAAACAGTTAAAGAAACGTACATTATCAAAGACATCGAATCAATAAAATACACCGCAGTTGCAGTGACAAATATACATCTTCAACCACAGCTGTATATGAATAACTTTGAATAACTACGTAAGTTCTGCAGCAATTATGCCATATATAACCGACACAGTCTGAGAAAGACACAATTTACTGCTTGCCTAAAGCACTTACTTCCTTTAGACAAAATCTAGTGCTAGCGTAGAACTTTTATTAGAAAATCTGCGAGCATTTTCAGGAAGTATAAAATTAGTGGCCTAGATCTTTGTCGAGGCTGATGGTTATTACTGCAGGTATTCTAGCCACACTTGATGTATGGACTAGATTTTTGAGATTATATAACGTTCTGGAACAACATTCAAGAAAGTGTTCACTTAAAATGGTCCCATATACCTATAACTATTGGTAAAATACTGACGGTAACGTGTCATATATGTCATGTCATACATGATGAAAAAATGTGGTTTTAAAACCCATATTTTTACTGTCTTCGTAGATTTTGACTTTGATCATCGTCCGAGCGTCTGAACTTACCCCAGTTGCATTCAAAACTTTACTTGGAGCCGAGCGACCGCTTACTAGTTTAATCAAAGACCGAATATTGGTATACGATGTAGTTTTACCATGGCGGATAAAAAGAGTTCCTCGCCCGACGACGGTGGGACAATTGTACAAGACTGAAAATATCATCACCATCATCATATTCTATAATTACTAATTAGATATGTAAAAAGACATTATATAATATCGTCAAGCCTAAAATGTTGAAGCTTGAAACATGTCATTTGACAGACAGTGAATTTCTTTTATAACGTACGCGCCCGCCGCGCCAAGTATTATCACATAATGTCTGAAAGCATTTGTTTTAACTCGTCGATTTTGAAGCTAGCTCTTTGAAAATGCGGACAACAGCTACTTTATTTTTAATTTTTTTTATAGACTCACGCCTGTATCCCCGCAGGGGTAGGCAGAGGTGTAATATTACACCCACATTTCGCCATGATTTTTTTTAGGTCCCACGTAATAGGAGGCGAGCCTATTGCCGTACCGGGCACATTACCAGACTCCATGCTGCTACTGAGAATTTCCTAACGGAAAAACCCAATAACACTTTGCCCGACCCGGGAATCGAACCTGAGACCTCCCAATCCCACGCGCACATTTATGCCGCGAGACCAACGAGGCAGTCTATACAGCTAGTTATTATTATAAAGTCGTTGCAAAATCTGTTTGCGAGTGCACTTTCTAAAATATCTTCGAGATCGAACACAAATGTGTAGGTATGACATTCAATTTTAAAATAGTTTATAAAATAGTTCTTTAAAATTGAATTTTATTAATCATTTTGCAAATGGCATAATTCATTTTGAAATTGAAAACCAATTAACTATTGTCTGTGATTGATGTCAAATAGAAAACTCTTAGTTGATACATTTTATAAAGCTAATAAACCAATATATCGATTGAATACAATTCTTATTTTTAATGTCAACTATTACAATTAGAACCATTTAAATTATTTTAGTAGATATCTAAAATTAAATAGAAAATAACGACAATTACTTATGAACGCTGAAGTCTGTATTAATATAAAAAAACGCGCAAGTACGATGTCTACATATTACACTTTCTTCGTAAAAATACATAGTTTAGACCTCAAAACGTAAACATCAGCAAGCAAGGATATTTTATACTAGTTATTTTTACTGATTTCGCCAATGGTTGGCATTGTAAGAGAATGGCGTTTAAACTGCTCTACCACGCTGTCTAAATGGCTTGATATGAGATTTAATGTCGAGTTCTCCATCTTTTCCCAACGATACTATTGGTTTCATGATTTTTCAGTGTAGTGGTACTTTGTATTCCGATTCGGCAAAGTGAAGCAACGCTTGCACAAGTCACCGCTTGGATGGGTAACCACGAGTGGCATTTAAAACAGAACTCTATCGTGCTTCGGAGCCCACGTTAAGCTGTCGGGCCCGGTTGTTATTTAGGGACAAAAATCGTATAAATCGTTAGGCCATGCCGAAGGCCGGGTTCAGGTGGTCTGAAAACTCTGACACCAGAGTCGGCCACAAGAAAAAGAAAGACCACATGGAGAATTTGTACATATATAGGGTTCATATAATAATGACCTGCATGAGATTGAAGCACATGGCGACGAGCGCCATGCCCAGCATCAGGTACAAGGAGCACACGATGAAGGACGTCTCGATGCGCGGCGTGTACACGCGCTCGCCCGGCACGAAGTCGCCGAAACCGATACTGAAAATATGGCACACCTTATAGATATACTTACAATCTGATGAATACCACACCCTAATAATATAACCGCAATAGTATTTAAATAGTGGGCTAAATAGTCACAGTCTACTGGATACTGGTAGAACTGTTAACGGGCTTCCACTGTTAAAAGAATGAACCGAATAATCAAGCGATAGATTAATTATTGCGGTGACTGAGAACGAATTCAGGTGTCACATTTCTAAATAAATGCTATGTGTTTTATAGAAAACCTTTAATATGTTTAATATTAACAGAATTACGTATACTATTTTCTTTTGGCAAATAAAATAATATAATTAATGCTCTCAACGTCAATGCTATGTTAATGCGTCGTTGAAGCTTCGAATCTATTCTTATTTTTGTCAACGATAGTTTTGCCCGCCAGTACTTGTTGACATATTCAAGTCTGTTCCTATGTTATTTTGGGCAAATTCTTTCGTATTATCAAGCGCTTTTACAGAAAAAAATTCTAAACAAACACTGATAGAGAAATTAAATACTACTGTTATATAGACAGTACCTGCTGAGCGATATGAAGCAGAAGTAAGCTCCGTCCAGAGTGTCCCACTGCTCCCACATGCCGAAGATCATTGAGCCGAACATTAAGTACCTGCAACACCGATATAAAGTTTAAATATAGTGGAAACAAAACTGACTTCAAACTGAAAAGACATAACAACTACGATGCTGAAAAAAGAATACATGAATGCTATAGTTAAAAAGTTAGTAGAAGTTGCTTGATCGTGGTAGAACTTAATTACCCCTTGCTATTGTAGCCACGATTTCAATAGAAAGTATCCAACGTACAGAGTTCTCACTTCACACTATATAAAGCTAAAAGCTGAACAATTGGTAACGATGTTCTAAACCAAATCAGATACATAAAATTATTTGTATTCCAAAGTGCTACTAACAATACAAAACATTTAATAAATAGACAAAGAACAATGGCAGGATTATACATGTGAAGTGTTAGAAGCGTCTATAAACGTAACTTATGAAAAACTTATTAATATAATTATTTCGTATTTTGTACGTTTTTAGTTTCAACTATAAAAGCGTACGTTAAATTATCTAAATTGATAAACTATTTATTCATAATAATAATAAAGTCCCGGTCTAGGTGTGGATGATAGGAGTCGACCAGATAATGAAACTACAAATACGTTCTGGAGTAGCATCTGGTCGACCCCCGTTAGCCACACGGAAGATGGTTGGTTTAGGGATGTTGAGCGATCATGTGTGGCAGTCCCTAATATGGATGCCGTAGCAATTACAGCTACAGATGTTAGTTGTGCAGTCCGTCCGTTACCAAACTGGAAAGCGGCAGGTCCGGACGGATTGCACAACTTTTGGTTGAAGTGGCTGCGTAGTGCACTTGCTCGTTTGGCGTCCCAATTCCAATCATCTCTAGAATCAGGAACGCTTCCAATTTTCTTAACAACTGGCATTACCCACCTGCTTTTTAAAACAGGAAGTACCACGGACCCAAAAAATTATAGACCTATAACCTTCCTACCGACGGTCTATAAACTTTTTACATCCATTTTGAGAACTAAACTGGCCAAACATATATATACTAATAAAATCATGTCCAGTTCTCAAAATGGATGTAAAAGTGGGTCGCGTGGTACTAAAGAGCTACTCCTTATAGACATGACCATTAGCCAACAGGTTCGGCGTAGCCGAAAGGATCTAGCGACATGCTGGATAGATTATAAGAAGGCCTACGACTCTGTGCCACATACATGGCTCTTGAGAGTGCTAGAGTTGTACAAAGTTGATTCAACTCTATGCACTTTCCTGAAGACGTGTATGGGGCAGTGGAGTACGGTTCTTCGCTATCCAGGGTATCGACGGACTCTCGGATGCGGCGATCCTATTAAGATCCAACGAGGGATCTTCCAAGGTGATAGTTTGAGTCCCTTGTGGTTTTGTCTAGCGCTGAATCCTCTTAGCACTTTGCTCGAGAATTCAGGGCTAGGCTATCGGTTGCACAGCAGAGGTCAAGTAATATCTCACCTTCTTTTTATGGATGACTTAAAACTATTTGCCTCCACTGACCTCCAGTTGACAGAGTTAATAAAGGTAACTGAAAACTTTAGTAAGTCTATCAAGATGGAGTTCGGTGTAGATAAATGCGCGGTCTTGCATGTAAAGAAGGGCAGGGTTGTGGAATCTGATGGTATAGAACTTTCAGATTTCACACAACTTAGATCTCTCTCTGCAACCGAAACCTACAAATATCTAGGTATGTCGCAGGCACTAGGTATTGCTGAGACTGGCATGAAACAGGCGTTGCAGGAGCGCTTCTTTGGCCGTTTGAGAAAAATCTTAAATAGTTTTTTATCAGGCGGCAACAGGGTGCGCGCCTGTAACGGTTGGGCCATGCCAGTCTTAATGTACTCCTTCGGCATACTTAGGTGGACTTAAATAGAACTTGATGCCTTGGATAGAAAAGTCCGTTGTCTACTAACTACATACCGGATGCATCACCCGCGGTTGTCAGTAATGAGATTGTACATCCCGCGGAAGTGCGGGGGTCGCGGCTTCTTAAGTGCCAAGACCCTCTATAACCGCGAGGTGTGCAGTCTCAGGGAATATTTTCTCAGCACTGACGCGGGTGTCCACCGTGATGTGGTCACTGTGGACAACGGGCTTACCCCGCTGGGTCTGGCTAAGGAGAACTGGCGCAAACCTGCCGTACTTGGTGTTGAGGAGCGCAAGGAGGTATGGAAAGGTAAAGAGCCGCATGGACGTTTTTATCGGGCCCTGCATGGACCCGATGTAGACTTACCAGCTTCTGTGTCCTGGCTACGTTTTGGCGATCTTTTCGCCGAAACAGAAGGTTTTGTCTTTGCGATTATGGACGAGGTTGTCATGACGAATAACTACCGGAAGTATATCCTGAGGGATGGGACGGTTGACATATGACGGGCATGTCACCAGCCTGGTAAATCTCTCAGACATATAGTATCTGGTTGTTCTCGTCTTGCCAACGGCGAGTATTTGCATAGACACAACCAAGTGGCCAGGATTGTCCACCAGCAACTTGCCTTAAAGTACCAACTTGTCGACTCTGAAATACCGTACTACAGGTATGTGCCCGACCCAGTTCTTGAAAATGGTCGTGCCACCATGTATTGGGATCGATCTATCATTACTGATAGAACTATTGTGGCTAACAAGCCAGACATAGTAGTGATAGATCGATCTAAGCGCCTTGCAATGATCATCGATGTCACCATTCCCCATGACGAGAATCTCGTGAAAGCCGAGAAAGATAAACAAATAAAATATTTGGATTTGGCTCACGAGATTGTCGACATGTGGGATGTGGACTCGGCGATCATTGTACCGATAGTCGTGTCAGTTAATGGTCTCATTGCCAAGAGCCTCGATCACCACCTCAAGAGGCTCGCGTTAGACGGCTGGATTAAGTCCTCTATACAGAAGGCAGTATTGCTGGCCACGGCTCGTATCGTCAGGAGGTTCCTCTCTCTGGAGCCCTAACCACCGGTAGCTTGGTCCCTGCACCCGATACCGGTGAGCCCCGTAATTTTATTTTATATTTTTATATTTGTTTTTTCTAAATAACATAGAAATGTAAAATATCATTATGAGAAAAGGTTAAAATAAAGAGAATAATAATAATAATAATAATAAACGTTTATTTCAGAATTGTTGCTTCCATAAATTAGTTAGTAATACTTATATCTACTGTTAGTTAACTTACATCTAATATCCAAGTAGTTACCTGATCGGATGTGACCGGCCGATACAGGGAAGCTGTCTACTTGATTGCGTGCAGTCGTATCCAGCGTCCAAGCATCGGCGAGTCCCACCGATCAGCTAGCACTTGCAGGATCGTATTAGGGCTGGCGCGCACGCGGCGCAATAAAGATGTACATCTCTTCCGCATGATGGTCGAAAAGCTATCAACGTTCGCGTCCGCAAACATCCCGGACGCACTGCAAAAGCGCGGCAGCCCCACTAACACCCGGAACGCATTGTTATACTGGATGCGCAAGCCGCTGTATGCCGCCAGTGTAAAGCCCACCCACAGGCTGCACGTGTAGAAAGATTGACAGAAAGCTTTAAATAGCGTGATCTTTACTTGAGTAGTACAACGTGCAAACCTGCGGGCCAACATATTACAACGAACAACCAGCGACCTGCGCTGCCTCTCTATATCTACATCATCTTTCAAGTCCTCAGAGACCCAGTGGCCCAAATATTTAAATTTGGCCACTCTCACAAGTGGCGTACCACACAACGTCACTACTGGCATTCTATTGTAACTTTTGTTGCCTGCCTTAAATATCATAAGCTCACTTTTCACTGCATTATATTTGAGCCCATGTGCCTCAGCGTATTTTTCACATAAACTTATCAACCGCACCATAGATCTAATTGACGGGGTCAGCAGCACCATGTCATCTGCATAACTTATATTATTGACACAAATGCCTTCAATGTGACATCCATTATTGAATACATTCATTTCCGGTGCTTGTTTTAAGGTCATTTTCAGAGTTACCATTTACAAAACAATCGTATTTGTTTAATAGAAAATAGGTAAGTAATCTTTTTAACATACATCTAGAAACAATTCACGATAATGTTAAAAAAAGATTTTATAAATATTATATAAAAGAAGATTTTAATTATGATATAAATAAATATATTTTTTTACTTGATCTGAGATATCTTTTAATAAGAGGTATCAGTAGGCAATTGAAAGATAATTAATGACAACACTAAGTGAAATGTCTACATTGTCAGTATCCTTCTTTGGTATCCTTACACCTTGCCCTTGTCTATGATCCATATAGACCGTGCCACGAGAATATAGACTTTTTGAAACAAAAAATTTCTACTAAGTAACGTAGCGACAAATCTGTCAAAAACAAATAATGTCAAATCCAATGAGCGCAACGGTACACAAATATGTATAATTGCAAAGTAATATGTCAATTGATCGGGTTTTTATCGATATATGCGCTACCAACAGTGTTTTGTGGTACTGGAATATGTCAGACGCCTGGAATGTCAATATTTTGCGTCAATCCATTAATTTTTTTTCATTCTTAGGCATTTATGAAATGATAAAACATATATTTTGGATGTTAAGAATATTTTTGATGTCGCAATGCTCGTCCTACGGTCGGCATCTCGGAAAAGCGGGTGCAGAATTGCAGATGGCAAACTATTATATAATGATTTTGTTTAAGTTCATTGTGACGTTTTCATTCATACACAATGTACAATCTCTATGCCTAAACATTTTAATGTAATGTACTAGCTAGTGGTCTGTAATATTATTCATTAGTGGTATTTTTTTATATTTTACGATAGCTTAGCTATTGACTATACGATCGAGTACCATGTTTGTACTCTATTATTGACATACATGGCTCTCTTTTGTTGTCTTGCATTTACAGAATTACTTACGTGTGAAAACTAAAAAAAATCGGCAAATTCATGAAAATACTTCCGGGAAATTCGAATACTCAAACACAAAATAAAATATGTTTATTTTTGTAAAATTTGAAAAAAAAATAGTCACGACAAGAAGTCATAGATAATAAAATATAAATTCGAATACTTAGTAGCATAATTGAGCATTGAAACAAAAAAAACTACTGTTCAAAAAGCATAAAAGTTCACTACGGCATAAAATCTCAAAAACAACTGTTAGAAACAAAGGTTGTGAAACCCTGAATGTGTGTTTGCAAAAAGTCTATCTTCTCGTGGCACCGACTATAGTCTGTGACATTGTCAACGTTCTTTTCTTTCCGAAAAGCTTGTTTGGTAGTGTTCTTGTTGTTTTCGCAGTTTTTTGTTGAATTATCTTTATTTTTGATTCTTGCTTACCCCCTGGACTTGATTCGCTGCCCCATACGACGACTTGTGCTTTCTTACGGACATCTGCGCTCAAAACATCTGGACCTATTGCTTTTTCTACACGGACTTCGATTGTGCCTTAAGATTTTATTATGATGCGAAGTAGCAGGCCTACACGCATATTGTTCGTGAATTGTAACATTTGCGTCAATACTCTCCGGCGATATCGCATCTTAGATCAGAACACAAGAGCAAGAATACTTTGCTCTGCAACTGGGTTTATCCACAAATCTTAAGTTTTTAAACATTTTTATACTTACTTACTTACCAATTTAGCGTAAGTAAGTTTCAGTGAATTTTCAAAGCATCTAGATGTAGTGTTATGCATTTTCTTTGCCTGTAGTAATAATTGCTTTTCTTAATTTTTAGATTACTGATGACGATTATGTTTGTGAAGCATGTTGGGAACTGGCTATGGATTGATAAATCAGAGTTTGCAGCAAGATGCTAATGAAGGTGAACAAGCTGGATCGTGTCCACGAGGCCATAGAAATGTATGCCTTCTGTGTGGATGTTCATTAGTACGAAGGCAAAGTGACAAACTATTAAAAGATAGCCTGACCGAACTGCAACAGAACATGATAAATATTATCCAAATGAAAATAGAACCACGTCAGGTCCATTCATCTTTAATTAGTATTTATTAAATACTAAATACTTTTGCAGTGTTTTATTACTAAATAGTTTTATAAGTCTATTGGTGTCTCTTTTAAAGCAATCTAATACAAATTGTCTGTTTTTTTATCAATTATGGAGTAAGTATTTGATTACAAAAACATTCCTTTATTTCATTTGCAGCTGTCACCTTCAGATAAGGTTTGTCATGCCTGTTGGTGGCGCACTAAGAGAGATCCCATATCCTTATCCTTACTAATATTATAAATGCGATCTTTATTTGTTTGTCTGTTTGTTACGCACGAAAAAACTACTGAACAGATTAGAATGAAACTAGGCGCACAGATAGACCATAACCTGGAATAGGATATATATACTTTTTATCCTGGTATTGAGTTCCTGTGGGATAATTTTCGACTTCCACGCGGGCAAAAGCTAGTTCCTTATAAAAGCAAGTGACTTGTACCTATTTGTTGCCATGACGTCTAATCTTAAGAGCCCTGCCTCACTTGTACGTCATGGCGACGTAGCCGGCTGCGTATCAAAACAGTTTATATTGAAATGTACTTATGGCTGCCAAACCGTGGCCAAGTGAGTTAAGTACCATACATTTCAATATAAATTGTACGGTAGCTGGCGACGTCGCTATGGCCTCATAATGAGGTGGGGCTCTAATCTTAATATATAAAATCCTTGCGTTACTGACTGACTGACAGACACGCTACAGCCGAAACTATTGGGCGCAGGAAGCTGAAATTTGGTATATATGTTCCTTGGGGACCGTAAGGGTGCACTAAGAAGGGATTGCCCGAAATTCCCACGGGATCGGCCAAAACGGGTAAATTAAAAAAAATGCAGGCGTAGCTGCTGGCGTCCTCTAGTACTCAATAAAATTGTGAAAGATAAAGGATTACATAAATCCTACATAGTCTACATCCCTATTTCGTGATGGAACTTAGATTTTTTAATATTAGGTACTTATCAAGTCTAGACACTGATCTTGAATCAGTCTAGGTATATCCTATTAATGCTTTTTGCACATCACCACCTCTTATCTAAATGTATTTAATGCATTTGTGTAGTTACAAAGTTGTTTTCTATTAACATTCATATCTTTTTTTTACGGCCTCCTAAAATAAAAACTCTTGATGATTATGTTTAAGTAATAGAACCTTTTTGTTTTTAACATTTTTTCATACATGGACGCTTCGAATCGATTTCAAATAAAGTGTTGTATGGGAACTTGCCATTGTTCTTTGAATAGCCACTGACGACAAAATATCATAAGCTGTAATAATGTTGATCTACGTTTTTTGGAGCAGTCAATCCGAGACTAACACGGCAGGTAATCTTCATACAAACTATTTCAACCTTAGTCTATCCCGCCCCGAACCCCTGGAACCTATGTTTGCTAATCTGTCAATTTGTCAAAGTTTTGACAATTATGACAGTTTTGTAAACATCAACATTAGTTTCAACCACAGTCCAATCTCTTTGGTTTCAACGTTTCAACAAAGTTGATCGAGTGAAGTTTTGCGTTTATTTATTTCCGTAACTTATCCTCTCAATTTCTGAAGCTGTGATATCATCATATACAACAAGTGCTGTGTTGCGACATGTGCTAGTAGATGAAAGGACATCAGATTCCCATGTTTCTAAAAATAATAATGTCATTTATGATATGTGAGCCTATTACAGTCCAGTTTTGATCTATGGGAGTGCTCCGTCTGTACGTTAGTACAATAGAGTCTGTGGAGACTAGATGACAGCCAAAATTATTTAATTTACATCCGACATTTATTAACTAAAACTTGTTTCTAATTTGGCAACCGCGAGAAATATCCCTTGGCGAATAGATAGTAAATTATAATTTTAATCTATATTATTTTCAATCTAGAGAATAAATAGCAAGACAGTTCTAGATTGAACGTAGACATAATTGTTATAAATGGAAAACTAAAATGTATTTCAGTAACAGAAATATTTTTAATAATATAATCAAAAATGATAACGAAAGAGCTTTATTTACAGCGATTGGCTATTTAATATCTTGCTTTCAGCTATTCCTTTTGTATTAAAGCAAATAAGTGGAATTGTTTCATAGATTTCGATTTACTTTGTTTATGTCTGATATTAATGTCGGTAGAAAGATAAAGTATTTCATTAAGCTGAGTTCAGATTCTTCTTTTATTCAATTTTATTGAATCTAATCGTACACATTTTACACATTATAAGACAAGTACCTACTAGAAATAATTTTGACTAAGTAGCTATTTGTGAAGAGCCTTGGGGAGACCTTCGTCTAGGAGTGGACGTTTTAGAGCTGATATTATTATGAAGATGATATTAAACTATTTAGAAAACGTGTAGGCGGCGATAGCCCTGTGGTGTACGTAACGGACTGCCGAGACGATGGTTTCGGGTTCGATCCCCAAGTACCCCGGGCACACACCTCTGACTTTTCGAGTTATGTGTCTAAATTAATAATGTTAATTATCGCCCGCTTAATAATGTGCCCGGTAGATGGCAATAGGTTCGCCTTCTATTACATTGGGACCGAAACATAACTGTCAAAAAGTGGGTGTGTAATACACCTCTGCCTTTTTTTTTTTTTTTTTTTTTTTTGGTTTCGGGTTGGAAAATCCTCATGGAGTCCCTCCGCCTTGGGGGATAGGCGAAGGGGACTGTCAGACTCTTACTGACTAAAAACCAACCCGCTTGCCTCATGTACCCGTGTGTCGGAGGGTCGGGTTTCGCCCAAGCATACGTCGCAACCCCCCGACGGGTATCGGCCCGCCAGATGGTCAGGCGGGCCCCGAACAAAACCCCCTTGGCGGCGGATTAAGGTGTTGGGCTCCGCCGCCAAAACACCCAGCGGCCGCAGAGGATAGGGAGGACGGCAACGCAACACCGCATCTCCTCTTCCTCTGCGGCCCCACTGCGACGCATCGAATGGTGCGCCCCCATTTGGTCGCGGGAGATAGGGCGCGCGGCAACGCAACACCGACACGCCTCTCCTCCCGCGACCGCACCCGACTGCGAGGGACAGACAGAACTGAACTGTCCCCCGCACCCGCACCGTTGGACGCATCCTGCGCAGGCCCCGTCAAGCCCACGCGGAGCGTCCCCTCCTGGATCCCTCTTAGCTTCACCGCGGGTCACCAATCCACGGTTACTGAGCCTCCCCACCACGACAAGGTGGAGATCCCACGGGGGGAATACACCTCTGCCTACCCCTTCGGGGATGAAAGGCGTGAAGCTATGTTATGTTATGATGTGAAAACGTGTAATGACAGATTTGAATATATTTTTTTTAATAAGTGTATAAATTGTGAACTGAGTCTTATCGCTTAGTCTAACCTAACCTTAGTCTTCAAGTTTATACTTTTGAATAGGAATACGCTGCCCAGAGGAATCGTTAAAAGGTTTGATGACGAGTTTTCTGTCTCCGCCTAAGGGTACTATGAGCTTTGTCTATTCTGTATATTCGCCTTTGACACCCAGAGAATGAAATGGGGTATTGACGGCTGGTTTCAATATTCGATCTATCCAACGATTTGGAGATTCGAGATTCGTGTTTGACATATTTTGAATGGAGCTTATGTCAAAAATGAATATGGCTTAATTATCATCATCATCAGCCTGCCTTAGTCTACTGCTGGACATAGGCCTCTCCAACAAAACGTCACTGAGCCCCATGTTCCGCTTTTCGTTTCTGTTTTCTTTTGTCATTGGCTTATAATAGAGAGTACCTCTTGCAATTCAGACACTTTAATGAATAATAAACCAGAAAGTACAAATAAGACTAATTTAAATAATTATAAGTCTGGGCATTCACGAGTTATAAAACTAGTTCATCAAAATATTCAAGGAATGTTGAATAAAGATTTAGAAATTGAATTGTTCATGAACGGTGAATACATTGACATTTTGTGTTTAACAGAACATTGGCTTAAAGATTACCAGTTCATGTGCAACTTCAATAACCACTTAGTTGGTAGTTCGTTCAGCAGACAAAATGCAATACATGGTGGATCGTTGATTTTAGTTAATAAAGAACTTAAATTTAAGAATCGTTGTGACATTGTGAATTTTTCTGTTGAACGGACAGTTGAAATAGCCTGTGTGGAGTTGGAGCAACTTGTTGTATTAAGTGTGTATAGACCACCATCTTCCATTTATGATAATTTTGAAACTATCATGGATGATGTACTACGGAAGCTATGTCAACATAATAAATCAGTACTTGTGTGTGGTGATTTTAATATTAATTTACTAGAACAGTCTTTGAATAGCCAAAAACTTAAAAAATTGTTCAAATCATTTAATCTAGATTGCTTATTTTAGGAACCCACCAGGATAACTTCTACCACCTCTACTTGTATAGATAATATATTTACAGATATAATACCAATGAGCAAACAAATAATTAACAAATTGACATCTGATCATTGTGGACAATCAATAACATTCGCTACGCAGTCTAAAAAAGTAGGTAGTAAAGAATTGACTGTGGTGCCAAAAACTTTGCGTCGTCTCGAGGGACTTAAAGATAGACTCACAGACACACTACCATATTTGTGCTATAATGAAGATCCTAATGAGTTGTACAATTCTTTCTTTAACATGTACTGTACTATTTTCAACTCTATCTTTATCCCTAAGAAGATCTCAGTTGTTGGTACTTCAACCTTCAGTGAATGGGCAACCACTGGAATTTATAAAAGTAGAAATAGGCTTTATGAGTTGTATGAACAGAAAGTTATTAAGAAAAAATGATGAACGATTTTGTAAATATGTAAGTAATTATTCTAAATTATTCAAACAGATTTGTCGAGAAGCAAAGACTCTTTATTTAAAATCTAAAATTAAAAATAGTGAAAATAAAATAAAAGCAATATGGGACATTATTAACAATGAGACTGGAAGAGTCAAGAATAAAAATAAGGACTACATTCTTCACTTTGATAACAAAGTATTCAAATCAGATTTTGAGGTTGCCACAGCATTCGAAAATTTCTTTACAGACATTCCAGTCTCAATTACAAAGTCCCTGAACTCGTCTCCTAATGATGCCGAACGTCTATTAAAACAAAATGTCAAAATGTGTACCATAGGATTTAGTTTTACTTATATTACCGAAAGAGATATTGTTAAAACTTTTAATACACTTAATTTTAAGAAAACAAGTGATTTTTGGGGTAACTCTGTTGTGATTACGAAATCCATAATCAATTCAGTAGCACCTGAACTTGCAATAATTTTCAATAGATGCATTGACTGTGGTGTGTTTCCTGATCTAATGAAAATTAGTAAAATAATTCCATTATTTAAATCAGGTAGCACATCTGACCCCACTAATTATCGGCCAATATCTGTGCTACCCAGTTTTAGTAAAATTTTTGAAAAGTTAATTCTAGACCAGCTCCAAATTCATTTTAATAATAATAAACTGCTTCACAGTAAACAATTTGGTTTTACTAGGGGTCGCTCAACTACCGATGCTGGTGTTGAGCTTTTAAATAGTATTTTCGATGCTTGGGAGGAGTCGCATGATGCTTTAGGAGTTTTTTGCGACTTATCTAAAGCATTTGATTGTGTTTTTCATGAAACATTGATCAGGAAACTACATCACTATGGAGTTAAGAACACTGCTTTAGATCTTTAAATTCCGTATTTAAGTAACAGGATACAGAGAGTAGATGTAAATGGAAAACGTTCTATGGTTTCAGTGGTCACAATGGGAGTGCCGCAAGGTTCAATTCTTGGTCCATTCCTTTTTCTTATATATATTAATGATCTACCATATATTATGAAAAACAATGAGGAGATAGTGTTATTTGCTGATGATACATCACTTATATTTAAGCTAAGACGACAGCAATCAACTAATGACGATGTAAATGACGCTCTCTCTGAAGTAGTTAATTGGTTTAGTGCTAATAATTTACTTTTAAACGAAATAAAAACAAAATGTATTAGATTTTCCACACCTAACGTAAAACAAGTTGAAACCAATATACGGATGAATGGAGAAGAGTTGGATCTTATAGATAACACCGTTTTCTTAGGCATAACTTTAGATTCTAAGTTACAGTGGGGCCCACATATAAGTAAGTTGTCGAATAGACTTAGCTCTGCAGCGTACGCGGTTTATAAGATTCGTCAGTTAGCTGATATAGATACAGCCAGAATAGTATATTTCAGTTATTTTCACAGTATAATGTCATACAGCATTTTATTATGGGGCAATGCAGCTGACATTCAAACAGTGTTTGTACTGCAGAAGCGAGCTATTCGTGCAATTTACAGTCTTGGATCAAGGCATTCTCTGAGGGAAAAATTTAAGGAAATTAAAATAATGACTGTCGCATCTCAATATATTTATGAAAACTTGATATACGTTAGGAAAAATATAAATATGTTTTCGAAAATAAGCGACATGCATAGTATAAATACACGAAATAAAAATAAACTAGTGCTACCTTTAACTAGACTGCAAAAAATCAGTAACTCGTATAAGTGTCAAAGTATACGCTTCTACAACAAAATTCCAGGCAGTATTCAGGCATTAAGTTTAAATAAGTTCAAAGTATTTGTTAAGCAGAGTTTGTGTTCCAAAGCGTACTACTCAGTAAAAGATTACTTAGAAGACAAGAATGCCTGGGGTTGAGTTTCTCCAATTTACACGCAGGCTACAATGTCATGTAAATAGTATAAAATTATGAATATTTGACATTTGTAATTTATCTATTTTGTTATTATTTATATTCTGACATTCTAAAATGACATCAGATTACTTTTATTTACTTTTATAGTAATTATTGTATTATGCTTTTGACATTTCCAAATTGACATTCAATTATTTTATTTATGTTTGACATTTCCAATAACTCAAGTGACATTTAATAATTTTATATAATTATAATTTCTTTTTTTTTGACATTTTCAAATTGACATTTAATTATTATTATTTATTTAGTGACATTTTAATTAGATGACATTTTATTGTATAATTTTTAATATTATTGTTTACAACATGTACTCAACCTTATGATAAAATGTAAGGAGCAAGTACAATGCGGGAATTAGTATACTTTTCAACTAATATTAGTGGCAACCTGTCTGGTGGCTTAGGCTGGCATGCTTATGCATACACCTACTGATGGCGTGGAGGCATAATGATTCAGGTCGTGCTGGCTCCCTCAATCAAGGTTGAGCCGTACGATAGCTGTTGAATGCGGGCCATCAGCGGGCTGAGTCAGTTATAAGCGTCAGATGATATCCTGCATTGTACTCGCATCTAAACCTATTATGTCTGGACTTCAAAAAAATATAAACGAAAAGATGAAATGACAAAAAAAGCAATGACTCTGAGTTTGTTTCGGCCTTTCTTCTCAAGAAGTCATTTAGCTAGGAAAAGCCGGCTTCATCTAGAATAGGGTTTTGACATGTATAAGTGTTGTAAACAACCAAAATGCAGAAATAAATATGTCTGTATGTCTTTATGTCTTTACACTGACAAAACAGAGCATAGTGAACCTAACCTCTTAAAAATAAGTTTACGTACCCAACCATGATAGACACGCAGACGCTGATGGGCACCGTGATGGTCTGAGCGTCGAAGGTCACGTAACTGAAATCTGATGACGCCACACTCTCAGCGTGGTAGGGCGCTGGCTCCGACCAGCCTCGTAACCTTGGGTCCGGCGGTCGGTACCTCGGGTCGTGTGGTTGGGGCATCGATATGCTTCTGATGTAGTCTGGCCTCCTGGAAACGAAATATGGCATACGTTAATCGATTTTGAACTTTCGCGATTTGTATACATCATACAATATTATTTAGTGAGTATTTGTCGCGATAATTGACATATTTAAAGGCATAAATATCTCTGTTATTCTCCTTTGTTTCTACCGGCTTGTAACGGACGTGGTCGCGGAGCGACTCTCTCCGCGACCACGATCGTTTTCACGACTGGCAAGGTGGATACAGACTTTGCGAGGCATGCGCTACGAACGGCGCACAACGAATGCCTCTGTTTGAGGCGTGCGTGTTGAAAAATTATACCAACATATGCTCGGGTCGAGCCATCGCGTACGAAGCAAACGCCTCGTTTGTCTGTCTTCATGTTTGCTGCGAGGCATGTGCGACGCACAGACGCGCGCGTGCGAGCCGCGCGTGTGCGCCGGCTCATTGCGAGCAGTGCGTTGCGTTTGGACGGTTGTGTCCGCATCGCTGTGATGTTTGCACGCATTATGAAGGAAAAATTTGAATTATACCAAAATAACCGATTATCCAAAACATCATTATTATTATAATAAAAACAAAAGAGAAGACATATATATGGCATTTAATTGCGAATGAAGTAATGTAACCGTCGCTGAGCTGTAAAAAAATTATCTTCTAGGATCTAATAGAAGGAAAAATCTCGAGAAAATAAAATATATTATAAAAGCAGCAGCGGATACGCGCACGCGATGCAAAGGTGCCATCTTGACTGCTGCTGTGTGGGTTGGATCGGCCCGAGCATGCGCTGCGCGCTGTTTGGCCCGAACAAACGCAGTTTCATTTTCGCAGTCGAGGCGTACGTGGATATTGTACGCGGCGCACACCTCGAACGTGCATGCGCGGCACCGTCCACAACTAATGTAATGCTCGCACTGAGGCACTTTGATCTTGTAGCATTTGCCGACATTCGTTGGCTCGCCCTCGCACGTGCGTAGCACATGCCTCGCCACGAATATAAAGGTACACACCTTGCGAGGCATGCGCTGTGCGCCGTGCGCAGCGCATGCCTCGCAAAGTCTGTATACGGCTTAACTGTTGCGAAAATAATATTGTATGATGGCATACGTTTCTCAGGGATCTATTATAGGGCTTCTACTATTGAATTTTTCTGTGTAGTGTCGTGAGTTCGATCCCCACCGACAATACCTTGTGTAATCCACAAGTCGTTGTCTCGAGTCTGAATGCTCTTTATATCCTTAGCTTGAATGTTTTTAAAGTCCTCTGAATACGCATCTACATCAATGCTATCCTCATCACCAGATTATATTTATTTATACATGTCTTCCAAGAATGAAAAATCCCATAAATGTTATCTAGCAGCTGGTTTACAAGAAAAGGTATAATACTCACACCACTCAACTTGGTTGTAAAGGTCTCTATTACAAGAACTCACAATAGTCCCACCTTGTATACATTGGCAAACTGTCAACACTTACAATACGCTCAGTAGCTACCGACAGTTCTCCAACATTTTATTGCATCTCCATTTTATGTGTGTGTAACCGTCATTAATTTAGAACATCGAAACGTCAATATGGCGTCACTGTTGTGTTTATAGTATTTATGTTCGCGGCTATTTCTGACCAGAGCATTGACCATCGTGGTCGAAGAGTTGACGAAGTGTGCCAATGCCATTACAAGCTTATTGCTCCGGTTTTGAAATTTTGTGTCGTTGAGAGCGAGAAGCGATTAAAATTACCAAAAATCGTTCGCACCAACGTGTTTTGTATAGAATAACATCTAGTGCAGACTTTAGATTGCCAGTTTTGGTTTTAAAGGTTTCTATTGAGTTGCGAATTTGATAGTTATAAAGAGAAGCTGGGTTTATACAACTTTCAAGCGCAAAATATTTTCATTTGCAGACATATTTCGAATTAAGTAGCGTAGCCACGTTTCAATGTCAGTCATGTTTATTCGATGTATTAGGAAATAACGTTGTAAAATCGAAAACTTTGGCTGAATATTCGATTCAAAATTGACGACATTACAATTTTCTAGAACCAAAAATTAAATATTTACCAATATTATACACTGTACTGTATACGTAAACTGATAATGAATATAAAAAAATTATACCCTTCATGATCATGAATAAATAGATTGATTCACTTTAGGATTTTTATAGGCCCCGACTCCAAGTAGATTGGTGCCAGATTAAATCTACAGCTATTAAGTTTAAGTGTAGGCTCATCTACCAGACACTGTTAATTGCCACAATTCATAGCCAACAATCTGTCTCTTCGTAGTAACAGATGTTGTCAGCTCAACAAAATACTTGTTGTTTCTTCAAACGTTTATAATTAATATCAACTAGTTAATTAAATATCTAATTGGAATTTCTCGTAAACAATTTGCAATTTGTTTGACTGCGTGAAATATAAAGATTGATTTAATGTTTTAGGCAGTCTGTCAGTTTATACGAATATTTCAGTTTCAGAATATTGAATATTCCTGAAATGTAAATTTTAGTTCAAGCTAGTGAATTACGAAATGAAATAGATCCACGGCGAGTATTTTAGATTACAAGGCAGCCGATATTTTCTCGTTTAAAGATAAATTAATATTGTAAAATACGCCTACATCTAAATGACAACATATATATATCGCTTCTAATTCTTACTCAAAAGCGAAAATGTTCTTTCTGTCTTTATAAATACTGAGCTTACAAGCCGGTTGTCCGAAAAGCGATCACCCTAGCATGTATGCATAGTTATGTTATCTTAGCAATATCCAGAGATGTGGTAGTGATTTAAGCACCTGCTTCACCACTTTGCACTGCGCCGAATGTTACACGTTTGAACGTCTTATAATGTACTAGATGACGCCCGCAGCTACGCCCGCACATTTTTCAAATTTTACTGCTTCTGCCCGTTCCCGTGGGAATTTCGGGAAATCCCGTCTTAGTGCACCCCTACGGTCCCCAAGGAATATGCATGCCATATTTCAGATTCCTACGCCTAATAGTTTTGGCCTGTAGCTTGTCTGTCAGTCAGTCAGTAACGCAAGGATTTTATATATACAGATAACAAAGACAAAAAATGCTCAATTTACCTGTGAATTCACAAGGTGAGTCTACTAATGGTGGTAATTAGTATTGGCCGTTATAAGCCTTATGTATGAAAAGATTTTAATAAATAAATATCATTATTAGTATCGATTGTTCTCAATAGGCTACATGTCCGTAAGTCTTACCTGACAGGGTATCCTCTAGGATATCTGTGCTCATACTCCGGCGTTTCATCTGATTCAGGATAGCGCAACCGCCACGCCTGCGGCCGCTCTATACTTTCCGCTTCACTTATTTCACACTGAAACGAAAAGTAAAACCTAGAACCTTGTATTTCAAATGACATTTTTGGCTCTTGAGATTCGAGTTTACGATAGGCAGCCAGTGATACAGTAACAGTAACCACCTTGGTATCCTCAACTTCACATGGCGCGGGCGGTAGGCTCACGCTGCTTAAATTTTCAATCATTGCTCTAGCGTTATCTTAGTTGCATCCAAGACTTTTTACCTTAGAGCCCAAGGCCCGCTTAGTAGTTAGATTTGATGGAATGTTAGCTTTAACACTGCCACCTGAACTCCACAAACAAATAGGCAATATTTGGCTTAGAGCAGTGTCAGTATATTAAAAAACAGTGACTAGCGTCAAAACGGCTTAAAGTGCTGTCCGAGGCGCGAGGCATGCGAAAAATTAACAATTTAAGACCCACATAACCATTTTCTGGGCTTTCACTACCATGATTCAACAATATGATTATCTCTTTTAATTAAATAGCTATACATATCTAAAAAAATCATTAAAATCTTAAATACACTTTAGATTTACATAGAATTTGAAGCAGTTTTATAAAATCGTGCAGATAGTAAACTCCCAAAGACAAAGACGTAATAAGTTCGCGGCAGATAATGCGAGATAATGCTAGTTATGAAAGTGTACCAGCTCTCTAATGTATCCCATATTAACGCCCGCTGATAAGGTTAATTGTGTCTAACGTTTCGGCTTGTATTGTTTTGCTATTCTACTACCGTCGTTAACGCAAAAGTTTGTTAGGATGGATTTATGTATGGATGCTCGTTATTTGTCACGGAACAACTTCTAATCAGTTTTTCCTAAAATTTTGCAGTTACATCAGAAACAACTATTTTAATCTTCAGCTTATTTCTGATAGTTACAATTGATTATTTTAAATACATAGCTTGCAAGATGCGATTTTTTGAGCTGCACTTTGGTAGTAGATGACCCGCGAAGTCTAATTTCACACGAGAGATGTGAGAAGTGAATGTGATAATTCACTTCCTTCATTGAATACAAAGCAATACAAGAAATATTGGCATATTTATTGGGCTTGTTGCTTTGCTGCCAGAATCATCATCGTCCTAGCGTTATCCCATAAGATTTTTCACCTTGGAACCCTGCTGACCCGCAACCTGATTTGACAGAATATTAGCTTTTCCACAGAGCGACTGCCTGTCTGACCTCCAAATCTCGAAGGGATAGCTATAATCCATGGTTTAAACTAATGTCCATTTATTCAGAGACACTGACTTGTTTTGTCGACTGTCATAAATCTTGGTGGCAAGCAGTCCTTAAAAATTCAATACGCACATAAGTCCGAAAAAGATGAAGCTGGCGCCGTGGATTAGAACCCGATACCCACTGCATGGCATTCTCTTGGTATCTGTACTAGGCTAGCGCTGCTATTAAATAATGTTACCTACTATAATTGAATGCTCACCTGGTTCCTCAGCCTAGCTACTCTTCTTCTTGTGAACCCTGGACATCCTCTGCAGAGACAAATAAGCGCGTAGATGCACTTAAACCACCGTGCAAGCAATTCACCTAGAAAAAAAACATGGGGTAAGCAAGAGAGCTACTAATACTATATGCTATTTGTTGTTTCTATCTCCGTCATTCATTGGTACAACACCAATCAATATCAGCAGACCAAAGATTGAGCTTAGGATTACAAAAGTCTACCTTTGCTTATCTCCATGCGTAAGAGAAAATAATGATAATCATTTCTTAGAGAAATCATACATGGCCGTCTGATCTGAGCTTCGCATCGAAGCTACCTGCAGATTTAAGGTAATTGACTGTACCTATATAAATCAGACGATTTTATAGGGAAAGAATTTCGTAAAATCTGTGAACATTCAGTTCATCATCATCATCATCCTAGCGCTGTCCTGGTGCGTTCCAAAACCTACGCCTTGGAGCCCGGGGTCCGCTTTCCGGCTGTATCTTCTCCACTTCGCACGGTCTTCAGCATCCCTGGTGATTAGTCGATTGGCACGCATATCATCCCTTACGACGTCAAGCCAGCATTTCTTTGGCCTTCCCTGTTTAACGGGCCCGGCGGAGGTAGCATAGCAAGACATTTGTTTAATCATTTAATTTAATCATTTAATCATCATTTAATCATCATTTATTTGTTAAACATAGGTCTAATAGGTCTTACAGGTGTCATATTACTAGTTCACTATGTTTTACCATTAAATGGTGTACAAATTGGATCCAAGTACAATGCTAACTTTAGAATTATACAATCAATATAATATAAAATAAAGTTATAAAAACAATGTATGCTTGTATTTGTCTAAATAAATAAAATTGGAATAATGTGGTAATACTAATAATAGTCAGAACATGTCAAAAGATGAAATTGGATAGTATGTCAATATAATTATTCAAAACAAGTCAAAAGGTAGATAAATAAAATGTCAATAGTAATAAACTAATAATACATGTCAAAATATTAAAATAACATGCCTAATAGGATTAATTGGTTAGAGTGAGTTCATGTCAGTACATTTTACATAATTTTATCATTATAATATTCATCTATTGTATAATATGCTTTGTCAAGTAGGAAACATTGTAATTTATTCTTAAACAATTTAATATTATCGATTGACCTTATCTTAATATTAAATTGACTTTAGGCGCCATAACAAATACACTTTTGTGGAATAGTGCTGTTTTAGCAGGGACTAAGTGAAGTTTACCAGTTCGGCGCCCACTACTTACTTCCGAATTTTTTTTCCAGTTTCGTTTTACAAACATTGCGGTCTCAAAAATGTACATGGATGGAAAGGTCAATAGTTTTAATTTTTTAAAATGAGGTCTGCAAGTATCTGTAGTCTTTAAGTTCGAAATAGCTCTAATACAGCGCATCTGCGCTATAAATACTGATTCTCTACCAGAGGCATTCCCCCAAAATATTATGCCGTACCTTAACGTAGACGCTACAAAACCGTGATATGCTGCGATGACCGTCGCTTGGTTTGCAGTTTTATTCAACATATACAGTGCATAGGCATACTGATTTAATTTGTTACAGACTTTTTCAATCTGTGTTGTCCATTTGAGGTTATTTTCTATGTGTAGTCCGAGAAATTTTGCAATGTCCGTTTCATTAATTTTAATGTCATTATACTTGATATCTAAATTTAAATTCTGATTCGATTTTTGTCCAAAATTCATAAATGTCGTCTTACCTAGATTGATTTTCAGATTTTGTTTTTGTAGCCACGTTATAAGGAATGAAAGGTTACGATTTATCTCTACTTCGATAGTATCTACATTATCATTGTTAAAAACAACTGTACTGTCATCTGCAAACATTGTCATGGGGAATGCAGTTACAGATGGAAAATCATTTATGTAAATAATAAATAACAAAGGGCCTAAAGTACTTCCTTGCGGTACCCCGTACTTTACATTTCTTAGTTCAGATTTATAGGAAATTAAAGTTTTTGACCTACTACAAATTTTATTAATGATGGTCACTTGTTGACGATTGGTTAAGTATGATTCAATTAGTCTTGATAAATTGCCCCGAACACCATATGCGTTAAGTTTGTCTATTAGGATTTTGTAGTCTACATAGTCAAAAGCCCTCGTTATGTCCATGTATAGAGCTTGAACAGGTAAGGATTTATCAATTCTACACATTATAAGATAAAGAAAATCATATATAGCAGCATTTATACATTTATTTCGTCTAAACTCTTTTTGACATTCCGTAAATGGCGCATTTTTTTCGAAAAAATCATTTAAGTTGTTAGACATCACTTTCTCAAAAATTTAAAAAAAAACCGATATTAACGCAATGGGTCTATAACAAGCCATGCTTTCTTTATCGCCCTTTTTGAAAATCGGTTTAACAACTGACAATTTGAGTTCCTTAGGAAAAATACCATCTAAGATGCAGTTGTTAATTATATGGCTTAGAACAGGAGCTATTAACGTTGATACACATTTGACTATTTTTGTACTGATTTCATCATACCCTGTGCTAATTGTGTTCTTTAATTCCAAAATAATTTTATGTATGTCCTGCGGAATAGTTGGTTTCATAAACATTGTTACTGGTCTGTTAATAAGGCCAAACGTGGACTGCTGCGTAACATGTATGGGCTGTACTTGGTCAACATAAAAATCATTAAATGCTTGTGAAATAACATGTGGATTTGTTACTATTTGGTTACCAATTTTTATTCGAGTAATGGTTTCATTGGGATAATTGTCTTTACATTTTTTTATTATTTTCCATGCAGCTTTACATTTATTACTAGCCTTTTCAATTAAATAATTATTGTGAGCCTTTTGAGTTAGTTGAATTATTCGCTTAAGCCTTTGGGATAGTGTTTTAAAGTTGTCCTTGTTGTGCTGCGTTGGAGAAAGTCTATATTTCCAAAGCAGTTCTCTTTTTCTTTTACTGCATACTCTGATACCACGAGTTACCCATTTTGTTTTTATTTTTGAAAACACTTTAAACTTTACACTTGGAAAACATAAGTTGTAGAATGTTTGTTGTGTGAACATTCTGTTCATTGATTAAAAATTATTCTTCGTTGGAAAAACTATATCTTAAAGCTAACTGTAGAGTAGTGGGTTCATGTAAAATAATTAAATTACTTCATTGTTTTCATCAACTAAGTCGAACTAAGTTTTTACGAAATCATTTCAGTTAGACCGCTCCCGACATTTTGTTTCTTATAAAAGAAACGTTTGTAATAAAAGTATTGGTATTTCTAGAAATATAAATTAAAGAGAATTGTTTTTTAATTTGAAAGTAACTGGGTAAAAGCTGAATTCTTGTAGAAACCATTACACAAACCGAAATTATTCTAGTTAGGAAATACATGGTGGCGATAAAGAAATCTCAACGTTGAACTTATCATAATGACGTGAAATATGACGTGAAATGCTTTAACCTTAGTATAAAATATGTTAAATGGTTAAAGCACAGTACTTACAGTCAAAACATGACGCGAAGATGTTTTGGCTGTGAATACCGGGGAGCGGAACATAGCTGAAGAACATTTACCAGTTCATTTGGACAATTTCGGTCGGTTTATTTAATGCAGCGTGAATTTAGTCATGCAAAATGGTCCACTGTTCAGTCGTTCATTGATTGTTTAACACCAATTCATAATTACTCAGATAAATAGTCCAATATTTAAAAAAAATCGTTTTTGTTATTAATAGAAAATCAGTATATAATATTTTAGTAAGTATTAGATTTTCGTTCAGTTCAGTTTGATTTATTTAAAAAAAGTTTTATTCGATCACAACAAACTGACAAACAAAATGTTACCCATGTGTTCCACCTATAATCTTCTTTTGAACCGCAGTTTAACGTGTTAACTACAGATATATCTACCGAAAAATTACCTAAACAAATGGGGTCACGTAAAATTTTATTACACAACGGTTGGCCGCGATCGTAATGAACGACTTCCTTCCGAAAAAATGTTTTTATATTATCACGCCTCATTATCACAGGGAACACGGAATTATAATTATTTTTTGGAAGAATGCCCATTTGCCATAAACATAATATATTGTACGACAATAATACACTTTTATTTTTTAAATAAGATTTTGTAGAGTATATTGGTCGAGTGACATTACTGGTTTTTTGTCAGGAAACCCGTGTGAAATAGGACAAAAGCCAAGAAGTATTTGTTGCACAACACTTGTTTCAATATTAAAATGAATTTAAACTTTATTTGTATCTATTTTTTGGTTTCAGTACAAAAAAGTTTTTTGAAAAAGACATCTCCCTCATTAGGACTAAATCCTGTATCGCTAAGGACTTTAAACAAACAACTAATGGACACAATGAACACCCAACTGCCATGCTACTCACAATATTAGCGATGACGGCCGGTCTATTGGTGTTTTTATTGTGATAGTTGGTAATCAAGCAGACGAATTTGCTGATGGTAAGCGACAACTACTGGGACACCCACACACGAGACGTGTGGCTCCTCTCGTCTTTCTGGCCTGAATAGCAAAAGGAGTGGAATGAGGTAGATAAGAAAAGGTTATGGGGCCACCGGCTTTTCAATTCACCGAACGAAATGCGAAAGTAAAATTACCATTTCTTTACGTCATTCTTGTGTGAGAGAGTAAAATTTCCCCGCTTAAACTGGCGCATTCTCATAACGTTTTGAACATGCATTACCTGACTGTTTATCATGTGCAGTAAATTTATCACGAAGTCTAGTTCAAGTTTTGCCCTCGATTGTTGCGGTGACGAGTGACTAGGCGACAGGAACAATGTCCATATATTTTTAAAGCGCTCCTAGCGGATAGTAACTTTGTAGACCACCAGAGGGCGCATGCAGAAAATGTATCAAAATTGTTCCCGTCGACTGTTCACTCGTGAGAGCCGTAATTGCATTCCCGAATCGACTTTCGAGACTAAATTTGACCAAAGACTGATTCTGATTCGACCAAAAAGGCCGAAGCTGTCGAATGACTTACCAACATTGGTGAGATAGAGTAGGAAGAGTGGCATGCCAAGCAGCGCGTAGAATATCGTGATCACTTTGCCCCAGTTTGTGCGCGGAGACAAGTGACCATACCCTGAGGGAAAATAAAGATAATTTTAAGATTTGATATAGTTCTGGTTGTTTATTATTTTACGATGACCACGCACAGCCTTCTTCAGTCCACTCTGCTGAACGAAGGTTTCTCCTAGTTTGCGTCAAAATAGCATTGTCAGACAACTGGCAGATTTGGCTTACTATGCCATGCTGATCAGACGGGTCGATGGGTTAGGTTAGGGTATAGGGTTTGATGTAGAGTTTTCTGTGTCTTCATAAACTATGTGCTCCTCGCTATGTGCAATTTTGTGTGATCGACTTTTGACACCTTTCCTACCACCTCCCATAGTCCTTAAAACCTAAGGTTTAAAACCTAAACTTTAAGGTGGTAAAGGACCGAATCTCAGGGTTGCACACCTTACTTGCGTGCCTCTTTCGAGAGTACATTTTCGTTCTCCAAAATTAAACCATTAAATTAACTTTTACTGTTGAATGTACTTACCTATGGTAGTAATAACAGTGAGCGAGTACAGGAACGCTGATGAGAAGCTCCACTGTCTAGAAGAGCGGCCGCCGTCCCACCCTGCGCGAACCGCCGTCACCACCCGCTCTTGATACTTCTTTACTTCTATACCTATCCTGACAGCAGAAGGGAAATAAACAAACATGAGTGTGCCTGGTCATTCAGATTGCACTGTTTTTTTTTAAAGATAGCTACCGCAACAGGTTTAGATTCTGTGCCATAGGGGTCTTAACAAACAATCAATGAACGTACACAAAAACCCAGATTTGAAACAACTATTTGTGGTATTAACACAAAGTGTGGTCTCGTGTGGGAACCGATAGTGTGAGGCAACAGCTTAAACATGCAATTTCATGTTTAATTTTCTATGAACTACGAACTCCAAGCAGTCTATTTTTGTTAAAAAAAACTACGCTAGGTGTTGCGATATAAAATTATTAAAATTAGGAAATTAAATTATTATGAAAATATCCTACTCATTGTCACAAAATTCGTCATACACACTTACTTTGAACACTTGGTATGAATCAAATGTTATTTTTTTCGAAATCATATTTGTTAGGGTGACTTAGTCAGTTTTCAGCCAGTTAAGTGAATGTATGACTTTGTGGCGATTTTTCTCCTTAGTAATATAGTCGCAGATCAGTTTCAAAATTATTTTTAAACTCAAAAGATCATGTAGATTTCATATTTTGAAACTTTTTACTCGTCAACGTCTTAGTAAAATTACAAAAAAAATATATATCCGAAAATAGCAATTTCGCCTGTTTTCGGCCACCAGTGCTAGTTTCCGACCAAAATTTTGCTAGTTTTCGGCCACTAATCTACTATATGTAAAATGATCTCTATTTGCTATCCAGTAGGTTCTATAATGAAATAAAAGCAAAGAAACTTATGAATCAACGATTTTAATCAAAACCTTTAAATTGTTTATTATAAAAAATATTATTAATACTTAGTAGGAACATAGGTCTGAAAAAAATTGCAATAAAAAATATTGGGATTACGGAAAAATGTTTAACTCGAGATCATCATCATCTTCAACAATGACTCTTATCTCATTCTCCTTATTTATTTCCCTAATATTTTCGATATCATTCTTTTTAGTATCAGTCTTATTCATATCAGTCTTCTCAGTATTGATTTCTACATCTTGATCAATATTTTGAATGTTATTGTTCGTGTTTTGTTCTTTGGTAATCTCGTTTTCGTCTTCGGTCTGATAAATCTTTGGTATATCAACTGTTTTTTTGTTCTTATTAACTATCTTCGGTTTTTTTTGTTTCGGTTCACTTTTTTTTTGTTCCTTTTCGACTTTTCTTTTATTTTTGTCGTCTATCTTTTTTTGCTTTTCTTTTTCTTTCATTTTGTGGAAATCTCTCCAAGCTTCTGACGATATCGCACTTGGAAATGTACTAATATTCTTATTTTTTGTATTTGGAATGCCAGTTTGACTAATCGGAAATCTCAAACGGTTTTTAAATGGATCATTTTTTGGAGACATTGGCGACGGGGGAGCATGCACTTCGGCTACCGTAATTTGTGTTGCATTTGGGTCCTCAGTCAAGTTTATGTCAGCTATGTTTAAAACAGAAATGTCACTTAGCGAAACGTATGATCCAACATCCGGAATTGAGATATCATCAAGCAAAGAAAAGTCTTCAATAACACTAACACTTTCTGCAGTATTGACATTTGCCTTTCTTGTCACATTATCGAAAACATGGATTTGTTCTGGTGTTTTGAACGTAGAAGAATTAACAACTTCAGTAGACATATTATCGAGACAATTTATTTGTTCAGGTGTTTTGAATGAAGAAAAATTAACAACTTCAGTGGACTTACGTGGTGTTTTGGAAGTTGACCGTCGATTTTTACTGAAGGATGACTTCGCCAACTCTATTTCATTACAGACTGTATCTGGATCAATCCCTCTCTTCCATAGATTTTCTTTTATCGACTCAACCACTTTTACTGCACTTACGAAATCTCGTTCCGTTAATCCTCCGGAGGATAGTGATCTCTTCTTCCTTCTTTCCTGAAAATCCTTTACGCATTTCGTGAAATCTACTGCATCTACATTAAAAGGAAATAGCCCACACTTTCTGAATCCGTTTTTAATCGTTTGTGTCATATCTACATCCAAGGTTTCCTTAAATACTTTACAAAAATTTGTCTTCGTCACGGTTTTATTGAGGTTTTCCGGTTTGGCTTGCCAGTTTCTTAAAGTTTTCTTCCATTCTTGTTTTAAAGGTCTAAACACACTTACATCGGCTGGTTGCATAATGTGAGTAGTATTTGGAGGTAAAGCGTATAAAACAATGCCATTTTCATCACAAAAGAGACTTAAGGCCATCGACATATGTGATTTATGTCCATCAACGAAAAGGATCACTGGTTTTTTTATGTTATTCTTTACTAACCAGTCATTAAAGTCGTTAGCAATGTATTCATAAAATACATCTGAACGCATCCAACCTGACTCAGTTTTTCCTATTATCCAACCTTCTGGCATATTTTCTACAACCGCTTTCGGCGGTCTTATGTATGGAAACACTACAAGTGGAGGGCATACTTTTCCTGATGCAGTCATCATTATTAAAACCGTAAGTGATTCTTTTTCGTTGCCTCTTTTAACAATATAAACATTTTTATAACCTTTCGGAGCTAAGACTTTACCTGATTTTGGACAAAGTGAAACTCCAGTTTCATCACCGTTCAATATTCTGTCAGGATCTTTCTTGATGTCTGCCATTCCTCTTTCAGTCAAATAAAATTAAAGATCTGTAAACCATTTTCTGATCGAACTCTCTTTTACCGCTTCTCTGGCTTTATTAATACTTTCAGGTTCACGTAAGCTAATCTCCGGATGCCTTCTTAGAAAACTTTGGTACCAAGTTTGTCCCGGTCGCCCTTCAGGAAACTTATCTTCTTTTCCGATATCTTTGACTAATTTTGTAACTGTTTCCAGCAAGACGTCTTTGCTTACTGGAATACCACACTTTGCTAATTCTATAATCCAGTCCACAACTTTTTGCTCTCCGTCAAGGCCTAATATAGGCTCTGGACCAACTTTTCGAGGCTGTTCTTTCGTTCTACCTGAAATTCGATCTTGGATAGTTGACCGAGGGACACCATAAAGTCGACAAGTTTCTCTAATGCCTTTTTTTTCAATCCTTATGGCCTGAACAGCTTTAGCTAACGCTTCTTCGGTATATTGAAAATGAGTTCTCTTTTTTCTAATATCTTTTTTAGGTTTCTTTTTCTCGGGAGGCATCTGAAAATAAAATTAAGATAGTTAATTACTTTACTTATCTTTACACACATTTGCATTGCAAACTCATTAATTGTTCCATTAAATCATAAAAAGTAAACTATGTAGTGGCGAACATAGACTACAAGTTTTCACCCAGAAATAAAACTATCCTAATTTATTGTTTGAGACCTCTGCAGCCAGGGCTTTTGACGTTTTAAAAAAGCTTTTATGTCTAAAAAGTCTGACGTGATAAGGATAAAAATATCATTAAATTATCCCAAATAGATTATCTAAGAAATATATTTCATTTAAAAAATAATAAAACTGCATCGGTACCTTCATTTTATTTGAAGGTATTTAAGTTCCTTTTCCGTAATCAAAACTCACTGATAACTGAATTTATATTCAACAATACCTATGCCCATACGATTGTAAGATTTTATTTTTCTTTATTTACAATATCAATAGTTTAATAGATAATTTTTATTTACAGACGTCAGCACATCAACCTACTCCAATCTGTGAAATTACTTTATTTGATTTTCAACTTTATCAGCAAATTAGAAGGTTCATTTTCAATTGTGAAAATTTGACATCTGTACATACCTACATAATACAATTTTCTTAAATATGACCGAATGCTAGATTGAAAACATCTGGGGCCCAATTCTCTTAAATAAATATAGTTTCGATATCATGTTAGTGTCATACTTACGTCACAAAAAGCGTGTTCTTCTAAATTATCTGATAAATTGAACGAAGTTGTAACGAGATCCTAAATTGAAACAAGTGCCAAAATATGTGTCAACGACGAACTGTTTATTTCAAATTATGCGATAATGACATTAGATTATCAGAATACCGCTTCTGAGTCAATTCAAAATATAATACCAATGTCATATAAAAATAGGAGAATTGGCCCCCCTGATTTCCGACCGTCCTTTTAAAAACGGTTGAAAACTAAGTTTACGTCTACTAATTTTCGGCCATCTGCTTTTTGAATGGCCGAAAAACAAAATTTGTTGCACTAATTTTCGACCATCTCTTGAAACACGGTCGGAAACCAAATAGAATTTGATTAATTTTCGGCCGTATCGTTAGAACTGACCGAAAACTGACATGAATGTATTAGTTTTCAGCCGTTAGTCAACTTGCCTAATTTTCTAAATAGGTGATAAATCAAATTAAAGGAATGTCTCTTTAGGTCTGTATTGTTCGTCTGAGTGAAGATTTCGATTCAATTAGTTTAATCATTGTCAATTACTATCTTTAGTTTTTACTGACCGAGAATTAGTTAGCAAATTATTAGTTTTCGGACACATCGCTTAGCCTAGGCCGAAAAGTAAATATTAAAAGTTCTGCTTTCGGCCGTCAAATATTCAATGACTAAAAAGTGTCATTACCACATATTTGGCTCAATATATGCGGCCGAAATCTAATCACACAAATGAGAAGCGGTTCTGCTTTTTGTACAAACTATTTCCGTTAAAGTATTTCTTATTAAATATTAGAAATAATTAATTCAATGTGAATCGTTTTCTTCTAGATCTCGGCCGGCCGGCCGAGAAAGAGATAGTCACCCAATCATTATCTAGTTTCCCGGCCCTCGATTTTAAATGTTAAAAACATAATCTTTCTTCCGTTTTAAATAAAATAACACTAACTAAACTTATCTCTCGTAGACAGAACATCAACTTTTATTTATATATCGACAAACAACGTTGAAACTTACCTTGCAAAAATTCCGCGCGCACTATTTTTTTCACTGATTTCGACATACGTGTGCACTGTAAGACTTTCAGAGGCTCACTGACGACACAGTTGGATCATTAAAATGCTAGAAATTTAAAATGTTGTAGGGTTTATACCAAAAAATTAAGTAGTCGTGGTTTTTGAAATAAGTAGGGTAAAGTTACCTTATTATATTAATATAACGTCAAATTGGCCGAAAACCAGAGGTGGCCGGAAAACCAGCGTAGTCACCCTATATGGTGACAGAATAATAGATTACCTTTCTTTGAGCGCAGTCTCATTGAAGAGGTTGAGAGCCAACGTGACGTTCTCCCAGAGATGCTGCGCCGTGTTGTCTCTCGCCTTCGTCATGTTCTGTGCGCGCTCCGCCTCGCTAGCGCCCTCTATCGCTTGGAACATGAATGCACCTGACGGGAGAAAGGGTTGTGTTTATTTACCCAGATATTTTAACATTTTTATTCGAATCTTCTAAACTGGATTTATTATTACAACGTAAAACCCAAAATAGCAAAGAAGACGCCGTTGGGACAAAGATGACATTTTGTAGTCTTCTGCTGGACAAAGGCCTCACCCAATTTGCGTGATAAAAGTAAGAAGGCAGTAGGAAGATTTGGCTTACTTTATCACGCTGGCCAAACGGGCAAGCATAGGTTTTAATGGCGGGTGTACGATTTCTTTCGAAAGGTACTATATGCTTCGTGTATTTTCCTTTGTCGCCACTTACAGCACCCCGGAATGAAAAGCGATAGTGGCACTTTGTATTCTTAATACGTCACCATACGGAAAGATGTTTTAGTAGTATTTAAATTCATTAAAAACGTACTTTATTAATTATCGATATGCTCAGAGCTGAGGAGCTGGTAACAACACAATGAAGAAGTAAAATATCTTTGATTTTTTTTATATTTGTTTATGTATTAATTTCTTTGATTCAATTGTCTGCAATTTTTTCTACAAAACTATGATACAATTAATCATTCTATCGACTCACAGATTTGGACACATTACAAGCTGAAAAGATATAAATATTTTGTGAAAGAAGATTCTACACTCATTGAGCCTAAGAAATAGACCACCCAGATGCAGGCCAACTATTAATAAATCTAACAAACCTCCGATGAGGATAGACAACATCATTCAAACGATTATGTCATCCATGAAATTAATTCGTAAAATAGTTACATCAAATGAGAAGCCGTTCCAAAAACGTTGGCACATGTGTTGAGTGTACCCCAGGCATTCTCGCTGGTTAAAAGCCAGGACCTTTTCATTAAGAGCCCTAAAGCTTCACAGCTCCAAGTTTCTTTGCTTCTAAGCACAAACGATATTGTGTTTTACATAATTTTCGTATATATTTTTATTTAAATTTTATTTATATTAAACCTAACTTTAATTAATTAAAATAAATGTCACCTATATTTAGCTTTGTTGATAAATATTTCTTTATGGTACTGTTTACATCAAAATTTTAGCCGAGGTCTTAAAAAATATGGCATTATATGAAAAGTAGACACCAACACTGGTCTAAACATACAATTTCGCTATCTTTTTGAGTAGCAATGGGTGTTAGCAGCCGCTCTATCACAAGGCCTCATCACATCGACATCGATGATGATGATGATTTTTGACGTAGATTGACTACCTGATTATCTTATCGTATCATTCTCACTAGTTCCACCAGCAATTAGTTCCATGGAACTAGTGAGACTTTTTTTTCTCAGTAGTTCCATGGACTTAATAACTACGATGGAACTACTGAGAAAAAAAAGTCTCACTTGCGTGGATCTAATTGCTGGTGGAACTAGTGAGAATGATCCATCTTAGCAACGCAGAAGATAAACTGATCATTAAATATTGTGAGCATCCTTTGAGACATTACCCATGAAGGGGTAACATTTTGGTATAACTAGGTACCTCCGAGAATTGATCAAAGATATTGTTTCTATCAATTTTTTAAATATTTCACAGATGAAATAAGTCAAAGGCTTGCTGTAGTTTATGTATAACTTTAAATATTTCTTGCCCGTAGCAATAACAATTTTAATCATAAACTTTCTCTGCCATCTGTACAATTTTAACAGTGATAAATCACGCGTTTCAACTCATTTTAGTCATTAATAGATCAAAGTTATTTACACAATCAAATGTTATATTGTACGTGTAATTGGAATACTTTAAGAATAGACCCTAAAAATATGAAATAATTTACTGGCAGGTGTGCCTATTAGTGAAAATGATGCTCAGTTGAACCAAGCTTTGAAATTTTTCAACGAAGGTATGAACGTGCGTCTCATTTGCCATTGGCTTTTCAGTTTTTGGTGTCGCTATTATGATTTATTGTGTTGATGTCACATGGCATAAGCGTGAGAATCTTTGTAAGGTTATTCATTTTTTTTGTTATTAAAAGTCAGTAAGTAATAGATCAATGTCAGTAGGTGTATAAAATTGAAAGACTTTTGATTTTTATTTAATTTAATTTACACTTGTGAACGTCACAATAAATATTGAATCTATGTAGGTTTGGTACAATTTGTTACAATAACCTTGCGTAAAATTTATAGAACTATGAATGAGCGTTTAATGAGCGTTTTAATTAAAAAGTAATGTAGGAGTTGACTGTTAATTTAGGAGTATAGAAGCTCCCTTCCCCCCCCGTGGGATCTCCACCTTGTCGTGGTGGGGGGGCTCAGTAACCGTGGATTGGTTACCCGCGGTGAAGCTAAGAGGGATCCAGGAGGGGACGCTCCGCGTGGGCTTGACGTGGCCTGCGCAGGATGCGTCCAACGGTGCGGGTGCGGGGGACAGTTCTGTCTGTGCCTCGCAGTCGGGTGCGGTCGCGGGAGGAGAGGCGTGTCGGTGTTGCGTTGCCGCGCGCCCTATCTCCCGCGACCAAATGGGGGCGCACCATTCGATGCGACGCGGTGGGGCCGCAGAGGAAGAGGAGATGCGGTGTTGCGTTGCCGTCCTCCCTATCCTCTGCGGCCGCTGGGTGTTTTGGCGGCGGAGCCCAACACCTTAATCCGCCGCCAAAGGGGTTTTGTTCGGGGCCCGCCTGACCATCTGGCGGGCCAATACCCGTCGGGGGCTAGCGACGAATGCTTATGCGAATCCCTACCCTCAGACACACGGGTACATGAGAAAGTCGAGGTGGTTTTTAGTAGAATCACCACATACTCCGGCTCTCATTTCCCCCAAGAACCGGCGATCCGAAAGGATTTTCTACCTCGTAAAACAAAAAAAAAGTATAGAAGCTCCCTTTGATTTTCGGAGTGTGAATTGAATATTTCGAGCTAAACCAAGCTTCGAAATCATATGCATGGTGTAATTTAGGTCATCAAAGACATTTTTACTGTCTTGATCTCATAGTAAAAATGTCATTTTGACATTTTTATAAGCCAGCTGTCATATGAAAGAGAGTGACAACTGCACTCGTGATAAAAAAAATGATTCTGTATTGTGTATGAATTTTAGTATTTTCGTATTTATTTTCTCTTCCCTGGCCTATTTGGCTTACATTACATAACATGTTTACTTAAAGAAAGTCATATTTCTTGATAAAGTTCGCCATAAAAAGCTATTACTTTACGCTTTCATAGAAAATGTCTTTAGTGCCGCTTAAGAGCTTAGACCACCTTTCATCTTCTGCCAACTATCGACTTATTATTAATTTATTAACAAAATGACTTGCAAGACATCTTTTAATTTATGTTGGAGATAAATTATGAAGATCACAACATCTTAAGGAACATGGTTTTTAATTTTTCTTCCCGCTCTTTGATGTTGCGGAAATTATGTAGATGTCTGCCAAGGTACATTGGAGTTTAATGTCATAATTGCTGAAGCATCTCATTGTAGTTAATGTTGGATAAAAATGAATATGTTGCACAGATTTTATAAATTGTTCTTTAGAATTGTACGTTATTTCGAGTATTTCTTTTACGGAGTATTTTTTGCATCAAATAGAGATCGCAAGTTATTGTATCATACAAATTAATGTATTCATACATTACTTTACATATCTGGTGACTGTATTGTAGCTCATAAAACATGTCGTAATAATGTAACATTGATTAAAATAATTGAAAAAAATAATTTCCAACAGTGATTGACAAACAATACTTACACCATGACACAAATTGACGTGACAGCCTTAATTAAGATATTTTGTTTGGTCATCTGTCATGCATGAACAATATGATGAGAATGATAATACAAGCATTGATGCAAAAGCACCTCTATTATTTTTCATTGCAAATAGTATACATCCAAAACATCATTAATATTATTACTTTTCTTTTCAATAACAATCTATACTTAGCTTTAACATAAAAATGAATGATAAAGAGATTTTGCCCAAAGCATTAAATTTTATCCTCAATAATTCCATTTTAAATACGTCTTTACTACCTTTAAAGGCATCCAATTTCAGCTAAACTGTGCCACAGGCTTTTGTCTCGACATCCGGTACCATTAACACCTATTCATGAAGGCTCTATTATATCCTATACACCTAATACGTGCAGCCTTTCACACCATTCACGCCTCTGAAAAGCCTCGCCATGGTAACTAGAAATTATGATTAAACGTCCAACATTTATTGAAGCTTTCACATTTTTATGGACAAACTCTTTGTGAAATTACGGCCTTTTAAATTGCTAATTTAATGGCTGAATAAATCAAAATAAATCGTGTTACAAATTGAAAAATGTATATTTTTATTCAGTGAAAATGTTTGCACTACTTAACAATCGTACAATGCTGATATAATTCTTTATGTTGAATTTTATGAGTCTTGTACTCGTTCGTGTATATTCAAACAACGTAAATACTATAAAAAAGGCAAGATGCTAGGTGATGAGTATTAGTCATTTTCTTTTGGACCCTCCTAACCTTCTCATAGCGAGTAGAGGCCCGTGCCCAGCAGTGGGACAGTGTATAGGGCTGATAATGATGATAGCACACTCAGTGAACAGTTCGGTGTTTTCACTTGCATATATATCATGAAACTCATTTGCCTACTATTAGCGACATTTGACGCACCTCTGGGAAGCGGAGGTGGAATAGGCAGCGAGGCCGTCAGTCGTGGGCTCGATTCCCGCTCTATTCAAATATTTGTGTGCGTGAACAATATGATATGTATTGACAAAAATATATATAAATGTATGTATAGCCATTGTCTAGTACCCGTAGTACAAGTTCTACTTAGTTTAGTTCTTGATGGTGTTGATTGTATTTGATAGAATATTATTAATTAGAAGTCCAAAACAGTTGGCAGCAGTCTCATAATTGGTTTTGCTGTAATAACTTTTACCCTTTTTTGCTAAGATTAAAACATATCCTTCGGCAATTTTGCCTATGCCTTTGTATGCCACTACAAATGTCAACACACATATCAATTATTCAACTTACTAACTACAAACATTAATTGATCCTAAGCACACACTGTTCACCTTCGTAACTTCACTCAAGCTCGCCTTTGTATACAAAATTAATTAGTTATTATTTTTACTCGTTTCATGTATTTTTTGTTTTATTTTTTGTGTACAATAAAGAATTAAAGAATTAAAGAAAGAAGAAACTCAAAATCCCATTACCGCGGGATGAGCCGCCGCATTTTTCTCATAATAAATATAAACCAATTTCGCAATATTACAAGAAATATAATATGATATTTCTTTTAATTTCGTTAAAAATGATGATCTTAAACGAGCTTAGTTCAGTCGTATAAATACTTACATCTGCTTCCGACAGAGAAAGCAAATAAGACCTTCCGTAGCAGTAATGCCAATAAATGTAAGCCTAAAATATCTCTGATAATGTCATACTTTGCTTCATTCATTTAGCACCACAAATATTTTATGCTATTGCCATTTTTTGTAATTCTCTAGTAATTGAATCAAAAATTGAAGCTAAACACAAACGAAACTAACTTGCGATCGATACGTTATAGTGTGTCATCTGCGAATGACTGAAAATATAAGCTTTGTCGCAATAAACTCCATATAAGAAACCCAAAACACAAACCATACTTTTTACTCGAGCTCAAAGCAGCCAAGTAATGTGACAGTACGTATGATTTATAGCAGATATTATAGATAACTTTTACATTAATTATATTTAATGGGAAATATCGCAGTACATTTACCTTTAATGGGCTCTAATGACGCGTATCGTCAGGTTTAATATCATTAGTGTGCCATCGACGACACCCTTTGATTTAGTCCCATCCTTCCTCCATCTGTAATTACGTGATAATGTATGTAGATTCAAGGAGCCTGATCATCCGATTATTATTCGATCATTATTCGTAGGCCTTTTTTGAGCCGGATTGTTCGACTTTTGATCTACTTTGATGACTTTGCGGTTTATGCATAAACCGAAAAGTCAATTTACTAGAGAATAATTATAACCTTTTCATTTATTTTTTAGAGAACAGATAATAATGGAGTAGCTGAGTAGCTACAGCATTTTTATGGTAAAGAGATGTGTTTTATGATGCGTACTCTTTGATCAAAGTAATGTGTGCTTTGATGATAAAAGTACTTTGTGAAACGGTAATTGACATTCAGCTACTTTGTCAGCGATTACGTCAAAATGTAAAAAGCAATCTAAGGCAGATATTGTAATCTTAAATGTGATATATAATAAGCGATATACTGATCTACTAAGCACAAAAGCGGTATCTCAACAAAAGCGAGTTTCGAGATAGTTGAAGTTAAGAAAAATTGATTTATTTAACTTAACTTAGCTCTTAACTCTAGCGTATGTCACACACCTTTGGGGTGAGGCGATGGACAGGCACGGGGAGTCGTTGGCTATAAGTCTCGACATCTCCAAAGCCCTCGATAGAGTCTGGAATCGTGCGCTTCTTTCCAAGCTTCCAGCCTACGGCTTGCCGCCTCGATTGTGCAACTGGGTTACCAGTTTCCTGCATGAGCGTCGTATACGAGTCCTTTCTGACGGTGAGTCATCGAATTTTCTCCAGGTGAATGCTAGTGAGCCACTTTGCCGGTTGCAAGGCACCGAGGCACATTTACGTCTGTTACAATAAACTCCATTTAAGAAAACCAAATCACAAACCATACTTTTTACTCGAACTCAAAGCAGCCAAGTAATGTGACAATGCGTACAATTTATAGCAGATAAAATATCTTTTACATTCATTATATTTAAAGGGAAATATCGCAGTACGTTTTCCTTTAATGGACTCTAATGACGCGTATCGTCAGGTTTAATATCATTAGTGGGCCATCGACGACACCCTTTGATTTAGTCACATCGTTCCTTCATCTGTAATTACGTGATAATGTATTGAGATTCAAAGAGCGTGATCATCCGAACTTTATTCGATCATTATTCATAGGCCTTTTGTTGAGCCGGATTGTTCGACTTTTGATCTACTTTGATGATTGTGGTTTATGCATAAACCAAAAAGTCAATTTACTAGAGAACATATCCTTTTCGTTTCTTTTATGGAGAACAGATAATGATCACTCTTATTAATAATGGAGTAGCTGTAGCATTTTTATGTTAAAGAGATGTATTTTATGATGCGTACTCTTTGATCAAAGTAATGTGTGCTTTGATCATAAAAGTACTTTCTGAAACGGTGATTGACATTCAGCTATTTTGTCAGCGATTACGTCAAAATGTATAAAGCAATATAAGGCAGATATTTTAATCTTAAATGTGATATATAATAAGCGATATACTGATCTACTAAGCACAAAAGCGGTATCTCAACAAAAGCGAGTTTTAAGATAGTTGAAGTTAAGTAAAAATTGATTTATTTTACTTAACTTAGCTCTTAACTCTACCGTATGTCACACACCTTTGGGGTGAGGCAATGGACAGATATGGGGAGTCGTTGGCTATAAGTCTCGACATCTCCAAAGCCTTCGATAGAGTCTGGCATCGTGCGCTTCTTTCCAAGCTTCCAGCCTACGGCTTGCCGCCTCGATTTTGCAACTGGGTTGCCAGTTTCCTGCATGAGCGCCGTATACGAGTCCTTTGTGACGGTGAGTCATCGAAATTTCTCCAGGTGAATGCTAGTGTGCCTCAGGGGCCCGTGTTATCGGCCACGCTTTTTCTTCTGCATATCAATGATATGCTCACTTTTGGGGGCATACATTGCTATGCAGATGACAGTACTGGACATGGGCGATATCTCGGACACCCTGCGGCTAAGCAAGTCGATACTGAGGAGTATAGGCGAATACTTGTTGCTGAGCTTGACTGAGTTCTGAATTGCATCTCGCATTGGGGTGATGAGAACCTGGTCGAGTTCAATGCCAAGAAAACACAGGTGTGCGCATTCTCAGCCATGGTATCTCCATTCCTTCCCCATCCCTCTCTTCTGGACACTCCACTACCGATTCAATACAGCCTCAATATCCTAGGTATGGACATACTCAGAAATCTCAACCAGAAGAACTACATCGAGGGTGTCATCAAATCCGCATCTCGGAAACTCAGAGTCCTGAACAAGGTGAGGAGTTTTTTCACGCCGGAGCAGTTCGCGCTCCTGCGTGGAATACTGTTCTCACCTTTGGAATGGCTCCGCTCAGTACTTATTGGACGCCCTGGATAGGTTGCAGCGGCGTGCTGTCGGTATTATTGGGGATCCAGAGGCCACTAAGAATCTTGAGTCACTGTAATTACGCAGAGACGTGGCCTCAATGGCTGTCTTCTACCGCATCTATCACTGTGAGTGCTCCGAAGAGCTCTTTCAACTAATCCCACCCTCTCCTTTCCCATCCCAAACGACACGTGCTGGGTTAAGGTGCCACTCTTACACGGTAGAACAAAATCCATCACGCACCAAATGGTTCGGCGCCTCTTATCTCTGACGTACCATTAAGATGTGGAACTCTTTACCAGCCCACGTGTTTCCCTCCACTTATGATCCTGGGTCCTTTAAGCGGGGCGTGAAAAAGTTTTTCTCAAGGCCGTCAAGGTGAGGACCATCATGCCATAATGCCATGCTGGCTGCTGGGATGATGGTCATCACTATGGGACTTCACTGACTGGCATGACATCAGGCAGCATGAAGTCAATTTGTTCGGCAGAAAAAAACAATCTTAACATACTTGCAGCTTATTGTCTTAGTAAAGAGATTTGGTGGAATTCAAATATACGGCTAGTTGCTTACGTAATCTTAATATATAAAATCCTTGCGTTACTGACTGACTGACAGACACGCTACAGCCGAAACTATAGGGCGCAGGAAGCTGAAATTTGGCATGTATGTTCCTTGGTGACCGTAGGGGTGCACTAAGAAGGGATTTTCCGAAATTCCCACGGGATCCGCCAAAACGGGTAAATTAAAAAAAATTGCAGGCGTAGCTGCTGGCGTCCTCTAGTATTGATATATGGCTAGTACCTTTAGTGAATTATGGTAAAACTGAGATAGGGAAATCTTTCGGATTTTTCCTACGGTATAAAACCCAATTTTCCTATACTGTAAAATTGCTTCTGCGCTGAACAAAATTTTAGTGCTAAACGTGGCTTTCTAATTAGGTAGGTACCTACTGTTTTTTTATAGTTCACGGTAGAACCCCGAGTTACAGGTTCATCCTCTGTCTCTTGGAGCTAGTAGATAATATAAAGGTGACTTTTAAATTCTTTTCAATAAGCTGTATCACTGTGGCATAAGAGGTAACATACACAATTTAATAAAATCCTATCTAACAAACCGGCACCAATTAACAGAGATAACCAGTCTGTGCACAAAATCAAAGACACAAGTTGTATGTCAATCGGACACAAGAACTGTCAAATTCGGTGTGCCACAGGGAAGTGTGCTAGGACCACTTCTTTTTATTATCTATATAAATGACTTGCCAACAACGACTACCCACAATATGACTCTTTTCGCTGATGACAGCACTATTCTTTATACCGATAAAATATTGACACTACTCGAATCTAATATTAATAATTCTTTAATATCCATAATACATTGGATGCAATCTAATAATTTAAAAATTAATTACAATAAAACTAAAATAGTACAATTTAGACAAAGAAGGGTAGAAACAGGCGTATATATCAATATAAACCATAAAGGACAACGTATTGATGAATGTAAAGTAACGAAATGTTTAGGCCTTAATATTGATAGTCAAATGAACTTTAAATATCATAATGAACATGTATGCACTAAAGTACATCTATATGCTTACGCATTATATAGATTAAGAGCTATTGCAAATATATCCACAGTAATAACAGCTTACCACGGAATTGTAGCATCAACACTGGTCTACGGAATAATTTTTTGGGGAAACTCTACTGATTGGCACCTAGCTTTTAAAGCACAAAAACGTTGCATAAGGGCCATCTTTAATATCAAGCAAACAGATTCCTGTAAACCTTTATTTAAAGCAAATAACTTACTTACACTTCCAAGCGTCTATATTAGTGAATGTGCGTTATTTACAAGGCAAAACATGTCATTGTTTAGCAAGAGGAATAGAGCTCGTCATCCTGACAAACTATCTGTAGTTGCTAGTAAAACAACTCTAATGCATAAAAGTTTCTTCTGTATGGCGCCTCACATTTACAACAAGTTACCAAAGAAAATTAAAGATTCAGCAAATGTTAATAGTTTCAAAAGGTCCCTCAACGAAATGCTGGTCTCCAGGTGTTATTATTCGGTACAGGAATTTCTAAACGATAGATTCGGTGATACAAGTTAATCCGTCATGTTTATTGATCCAGAAGCATTATCTGAGACTTTATACTAATTTTAATTTTCTAATTATTATTTGTTTTTGACCTAACCTTGTTAATGTTATGTTTCCTATGTTGACTATAATATACAAACTGACTTATTATTAATTACATTATAGAATTATCATGATCAATATCTGTATACTGTTAATTCAATTATATTTGACATTAATAACTGAAATGTAAGAACCTTAAAAATTTTAATTGTATCTACCTATAATTTGCATGCTTATTTTCGGGCAGAATGTACCTGGCTCCAATGTTTCTTTGACATATTGTGTAACATCTTTTTCTATGTACCTACATTCTATACAAAATTTGAATAGATGAAATGAAAATGAAATTAAATGACTTTCACCTATGGATTCGGGTCCTTTCAACGTAAACCACCGTGGTGTCCCGCAGCAACGGGGTCATATAAAGATCAAATGTATATTTTTTTACAAAAAAATGATTTTAATTGATTACTGAAACTAAGCCACATTTCAAATGATTGACGTCGTATTTTAACTCTGATTAGACAAAGATAAATAGGTACAAATAAAAAAAACATGTGAACCACGGACACTAACAAAACCTATTGAATGGTGAAACTGTGTCAGCAACACAATAAATATCAAAAAGAAATAACCATAATATTTTACAGCCCCGCAGTAACCGTTGTGTGGTGTAATCTATTGGTTCCACAGAGCTAATAAAAGCCGACCGAAATATCTTTAATTCAACTGTCTGCAATTCTTTCTACAAAACAATGATACAATTAATTATTCTATCGACTCACAGATTTGGTCACATAAATATTTCGTCAAAGAATATTCCACCCTCATTGAACGTAAGAAATAGACCACCCAGATGCAAACCAACTATTAATAAATCTAACAAACATTCGACGGGGTAAGACAACATCGTTCAAACGATTATGTCATCCATAAAATTAATTTATGAAATGAGTAGCCGTTCCAAAAACGTTGGCACAAGTTTTGAGTGTACCCAAGACATTTTCTCTGGTTAAAAGTCAGGACCCTTTTATTAAGAGTCCTAAAGTTTCTCAGCTCCAAGTTTCGTTGCTTCTAAGCACAAAAGATATTGTGTTTTACATAATTTTCGCATATATTAAACGTAATTTTAATTAATTAAAATAAGTGTAACCTATATTTAACTTTGTTGATAAATATTTCCTTATGGTACTGTTTACATAAAAATTTTAGCCTAGGTCAAAAAAAAAAGGCATTTTAATGAAAAGTAGACACCAACACTGGTCTAATCATACAATTTCGCTGTCCTTTTGAGTAGCAATGGGTGTTAGCAGCCGCTCTGTTGCAAGGCCTCATCACATAAACATCGATGATGATGATAATTTTTGACGTAGATTGTACCTGATTATCTTATCAACGCAGAAGATAAACTGATTTTCAGCATCATTTGAGACATTACCCATCATAAACGGGTAACATTTTGGTACAACTAGGTACCTGCGAGAATTGATCAAAGATATTGTTTCTATCTATCTTTTAAATATTTCACAGGCGATAAGTCAAAGGCTAGCTGTTGTTTATGTATAATTTTACACATTTCTAGACCTCCACTAACCTTGCCCGTAGAAATAACAATTTTAATCATAAACTTTCTGTGCCATCTGTACAATTTTAACAGTGATAAATCACGCGTTTCAACTAATTTTAGTCCTTAATCAAAGTTATTTACACAATCAAATGTGATATTGTACGTGTAATTGGAATACTTTGAGAATATACCTTAAAAATATGAAATATTCTACTGGCAGGTGTGCCTATTAGTGAAAATGATGCTCAGTTGAACCAAGCTTTGAAATTTTTCTACGAAGGTATGAACGTGCGTCTCATTTGCGATTGGCTTTTCAATTTTTGGTGTCGCTATTATGATTTATTGTGTTGATGTCACATGGCATAAGCGTGAGAACCTTTGTAAGGTTATTCATTTTTTTTGTTATTAAAAGTCAGTAAGTAATAGATCAATGTCAGTAGGTGTATAAAATTGAAAGACTTTTGAATTTTATTTTATTTAATTTACACTTGTGAACGTCGAACGATTGAACAGAATCGAGGCACCAAAGTCTTCGCTCGCCAGCTTGGTAGAATTCATCTGTCGAAACTCAATACTGCGGATGGCAAAACCGTAACCTCCAAGTTCGAGATTCTCGCTGAAATTGAGAGTTTCAACAAGGACTTGTACGCATCACGGATGCCTAAACCCACGAGACTCAGCGATGATGACCACAGAGCCCAACTCACGCGCCATTACACGGAGGACATCCCTGATGTCAACCAGGGCGAGGTAAGAGTGGCTCTCGAGCAGCTCAAGAACAACAAGTCTCCAGGGGATGACGGAATCACAACAAAGCTCTTAAAAGCAGGTGGGACAGCAGTTCTGAAAGAGCTGGCGAGCCTGTTTAATTCCGTTATCCACCAAGGCCTAACACCTCAGGCGTGGAGTGGGAGTGCGGTGGTTCTGTTTTTCAAAAAGGTGACAAAACCCTGCTGAAAAACTACAGACCCATCTCACTCCTGAGCCACGTCTACAAGTTGTTCGCGAGAGTCCTAACAAACCGCCTCGCCAGAAAACTCGACGATTTCCAGCCACTGGAACAAGCCGGGTTTCGAAAAAGGCTACAGTACCGTAGACCACATCCATACTGTTCGGCAGATTGTACAGAAGACTAACGAATACAATCAGCCACTGTGTATGGCTTTCGTGGACTACGAGAAAGCCTTCGACTCCATCGAAACCTGGGCGGTTCTGGATGCTCTACAGCGGTGTCGCATCGACTGGCGCTACATCGAGGTGTTGAGATGTTTGTACGACACGGCCACTATGACCGTCCAGCTCCAGGACAGTAAAACCAGGCCCATTGAGTTGCGTAGAGGGGTGAGGCAGGGGGATGTAATATCCCCTAGGCTCTTCACCAACGCACTCGAAGACGTCTTTAAGACGCTGGACTGGACTGGACGGGGCATAAACATTAATGGCGAGTACATATCCCACCTTGGGTTTGCCGACGATATCGTTATCGTGGCAGAGAGCCTGGAAGAGCTGAGCGAGATGTTGCACAGCCTAAATGGAGCCTCTCGACGGGTCGGTCTCGGCATGAACTTGCATAAAACCAAGATTATGTTCAACGAACACATTGTGCCGGGACCGGTTTATGTCGACGGATCGATGCTTGAAGTTGTTCAAGAGTATGTCTACCTTGGGCAAGAAGTCCAGCTTGGTAGAAACAACTTCGAGAAAGAAATCGACCGCAGGATCCAGTTGGGTTGGGCAGCGTTTGGCAAGCTACGTCGAGTTTTCTCTTCGCCCCTACCGCAATGCCTGAAGACCAAAGTCTTCAACCAATGCGTCCTACCTGTTATTTATTTATTAACTTTATATACACACATAGCGTATAAAGATGGACTTAATGCCTTAGGCATTTTCTGCCAGTCTACCTTAGAGTGGTGCAGAGATTGATGGTAGGTGTATTTTAAAAAGCGGAGTTTGACTTATACATATATTTAATAGATATGATGGACGCGCATACATTAAACATTATGACGCGTTATGACGTACGGTGCCGAGACGTGGACACTCACAGTGGGACTAGTCCACAAACTAAAAGTCACACAGCGAGCTATGGAACGGGCTACGCTTGGCGTCTCTTTGAAGGATAAAATCCGAAACGAAGTTATCCGACAAAGAACCAAAGTTACCGACATAGCTCACAGAATCAGTAGGCTCAAGTGGCAGTGGGCTGGCCATATCTGTAGAAGGACTGATGGCCGATGGAGCAAGCGTATCCTAGAGTGGAGACCACGCCTCGGCAAGCGTAAGGTAGGACGGCCCCCGGCTAGGTGGACCGACGACCTGAAAAAGGTGGCTGGGACAGACTGGATGCGGAAGGCTGTGGACCGTGTACTGTGGCGCGTGTTGGGAGAGGCCTATGTCCAGCAGTGGGCTGCGATAGGCTGATTGATTAATTGTGAACGTCACAACAAATATTGAATCTATGTAGGTTTGGTACGATACGTTATTATTCTAAATCGGCAATTTGATACAATTACCTTGCGTAAAATTTATAGAACCATGAATGAGCGTGCTGGATTTAAAAAGTAATGAAGGGGTTGAACTGTTAATTTAGGAGTATAGAAGCTCTCTTTGATTTTCGCAGAGTGAATTAAATATTTCGAGTTAAACCAAACTCCGAAATCATATGCATGGTGTAATTTAGGTCATCAAAGACATTTTTACTGTCTTGACCTCGTAGTAAAAATGTCAAAATGTCGTTTTGACATTTTTATAAGACAGCTGTCATATGAAAGAGAGTGACAACTGCACTCGTGATAAAAATAAAAAAATGATACTGTATTGTGTATGAATTTTAGTTTTTTCGTATTTATTTTCACTTCTCTGGCCTATTTGGCTTACATTACATAGCATGTTTACATAAAGAAAGTCATATTTCTTAATAAAGTTCGCCATAAAAAGCTATTACTTTACGCTTTCAAAGAAAATGTCTTTAGTGCCGCTTAAGAGCTTAGACCACCTTTCATCTCCTGCCAACTATCGACTTATTATTAATTTATCAACAAAATGAATTGCAAGACATCTTTTAATTTATGTTGGAGATAAATTATGAAGATCACAACATCTTAGGGAACATGGTTTTGAATTTATCTTCCCGCTCTTTGATGTTGCGGAAATTATGTTGATGTCTGCCAAGGTATAGTGAAGTTTAATGTCATAATTGCTGAAGCATCTCATTGTAGTTAATGTTGGATAAAAATGAATATGTTGCACAGATTTTATAAAATGTTCTTTAGAATTGTACGTTATTTTGAGTATTTCTTTTACAGAGTATATTTTGAATCATATATAGATCGTAATTTACTGTATTATACAAATTAATGTATTCATACATTATTTTAAATATCTGGTGACTGTATTGTAGCTCATAAAACATGTCGTAATAATCTAGCATTGATTAAAATATTTCAGCTCATAAACATGTCGTAATAATGTCGCATTGATTAAAATAATTGAACAAATAATTGCCAACAGTGATTTACAAACAATACTTACAGTATGACAGAAATTGACGTGAAAGCCTTAATAAAGATATTTTGTTCGGTCCTCTGTCATGCATGAACAATGTTATGAGAATTGACATACAAGCATTGATGCAAAAACACCTCTCTTATTCTTCATTGCAAATAGTATCCATCCAAAACATCATGAATATAATAACTTTTCTTTTCAATCACAATCTATACTTAGCTTTAACATAAAAACGAATAATAAAGAGCTTTTGCCCAAAGCATTAAATTTTATGCTCAATAATTCCATTTTAAATACGTCTTTACCACCTTTAATGGCATCCAATTTCAGCTAAACTATGCCACAGGCTTTTGTCTCGACATCCGGTACCATTAACACCTATTCATGAAGGCTCTATTATATCCTATACACCTAATACGTGCAGCCTTTCACACCATTCACGCCTCTGAATAGCCTCGCCAGGGTAAATAGAAATTATGATTAAACGTCCAACATTTATTGAAGCTTTTATTTTTATGGACAAACTCTTTGTGAAATCACGGCCTTTTAAATTGCTGATTTAATGGCTGAATAAATCAGAATAAATCGTGTTACAAATTGAAAAATGTATATTTTTATTCAGTGAAATTTTTTGCACTACTTAACAATCGTACAGTGCTGCAGTGTGATTCTGTAACACTTCATTTTAAACTTCGAATCTGAATCCGCTGTGAGTTTCTTGATTGGCATTCTAAAACTCGGTTGATAATTCGAATTTACACTAGCGCTACTCTTGCGAGCGTGTTTGCGAGTTGAACTAAATTGACCTCGAGATTTTGACAGATAAAGTATGAGATGACGTAAAAAGTGGCATTCTATAAGGTAATTCCCCCGTCAGTTCGACGCTCACTGCGCACTCAAAATCAAGGTAATTTTTACCTTATGCGAAGTGAGAGCGAATAGCGACGTGACATGCGAGTTGTTGTTTGAATTTTACAGAATCGACGTGCAGATATAATTCTTTATGTTGAATTTTATGAGTCTTGTACTCGTTTGTATACATTCAAACAATGTAGGTAATAATTATAAAGAAACGAGATGTTAGGTGAAGAGTACCAGACATAATTTTCTTTTGGTGATGGCACACTCCTAACCTTCTCATAGCGAGAAGAGGTCCGTGCCCAGCAGTGGGACAGTATATAGGGCTGATGATGACGATGGCACACTCAGTGAACAGTTGGATGTTTTCATTAGCATATATATCATAAAACTCATTTGCCTACTATTATTATTTGACGAACCAGTGGCGATGCGGTGGCTAAAGATTGCGGGCTCGATTCCCGCTCTACTCAAATATTTGTGTGCGTGAACAATGTGAACATGGATGTTTGTCTTGGTCTGCGCGTTTTTAAGTATGATATGTGTTGAGAAAAATACTTTTTTTATATAGTAATAGGCGTAAAACGAGCAGACGGATCGCCTAATGGTACGCAATTACTGCCGCCCATTGACACAAGCAACACCACAGGAGTCACAAGTGCGTTGCTGACCCTTGGGGTGGGGAAAACGGATAGGATGAGGAGTGGGATGAGGGAGAAAGAATAGGGGATAGGGCCTCCGGAACTCTCACTCACCGAACGAAACCCAACAGTTTAAGTACTCTTACTTTATGTCGCTTTTTTGTGAGAGGGTAGTAGGTACTTCCCCGGTCGAGCCGGCCCATTAATGCTAAAATCAGCAAGGCTCTACTTATTTATTTTATTTATTTACTTAGTATGCGACTAGATAGATGATGTTGCGTGTATGTGATAGAAAATTTACAGTTCGGAGTCCAAAACAGCAAGCAGCAACAACAACAAGATCATTTTTTGCTGTGATAACACTAACCGACTTTTGCTGCGATTATCACATGCCTATAATGCGACAATTTTCTATAAGTTGCGGTACAATTTTATATATTTAATAACTATGGCTTTGTACGTCACTACAAATGTCAACACACATATCAATTATTCAACTTACTAACTACAAACATTAATTTATCCTAAGCACACACAGTTTACCTTCGTAACTTCACTCATCAAACAACGCCAAACTTCCTGCGTGCAACATCGATCAAATTCTAGTCACAAAACCGATCGCTTGCGACAGGTCTTATACATTGCTCAAACTATATTAATATTATCATGTTCGACCGATCCAAAAGCTAATTTAAGACTTTACAGATGCTTACCCAACCCGCATCTCCTTAAATAATAAAATAACACGCATTTCCTTATATAATAAACTGACGATCGCATTTCCAATATGATAAATCGCCACATTTTTTGTAATATAATAAGCCAATAATTTCATAATAGTACATAAAATCTGCGTATAGTGAGGAATTAAGAATATAAAGTTTTGCTCGCCCGTATTACAATGAACTCCGTTTAAGAGACCAAAGGCACAACATACTCGTACTTTTTACTCGAAATCAAAGCAGCCAAGAAATGTGACGGTACGTACGATTTATAGCAGATATTATAGATAACTTTTACATTAATTATATTTAATGGGAAATATCGCAGTACATTATCCTTTAATGGACTCTAATGACGCGTATCGTCAGGTTTAATATCATTAGTGTGCCATCGACGACACCCTTTGATTTAGTCCCATCGTTCCTCCATCTGTAATTACGTGATAATGTATTGAGATTCAACGAGCGTGATCATCCGATCATTATTCATAGGCCTTTTGTTGAGCCGGATTGTTCGACTTTTGATATACTTTGATGACTTCGTGGTTTATGCATAAACCGTAAAGTCAATTTGCTAGAGAACATAATATATCCTTTTCATTTCTTTTTTGGAGAACAAATAATGATCACTCTTATTTATAATGGAGTAGCTGCAGCATTTTTATGATAAAGAGATGTGTTTTATGATGCGTGCTCTTTGATCAAAGTAATGTGTGCTTTGATCATAAAAGTACTCGCTGAAACGGTGATTGACATTCAGCTACTTTGTCAGCATTTACGTCAAAATTTATAAAGCAATCTAAAGCAGATATTGTTATCTTAAATGTGATATATAATAATCGATATACTGACCTAATAAGCACAAAAGCGGTATTTCAACAAAAGCGAGTTTCGAGATAGTTGAAGTTAAATAAAAATTGATTTATTTTACTTAACATACTTGCAGCTTATTGTCTTAGTAAATCCTGTACGTCCTTTTGTTGTTTGGCGGAATTTAAATATACGGCTTGCATACGTAATATTGATATATCGCTAGTTAGTACCTTTAGTGGTAAAACTGAGATAGGGAAATCTTTCAGTTTTTTCCTTCGGTATAAAACCCAATTTTCCTTTATTTTGTAAAACTGCTTCTGCGCTGAATAATGTTTTTGTGCTAAACGTGGCTTTCTAATTAGATACTGTTTTTTTATAGTTCATGGTAGAACCCCGAATTACAGGTTCATCCTTGGAGCTAGTATTACTTACAAATAAATGGTTTTAATCGATTACTGAAATTAAGCCACATTTCAAATGATTGACGTCGTATTTACCCTGATTGCGACAAAGACAAATAGGTACAAATAAAAAAGAAACATGTGGACCACGCACCTATAAAACCGATTGAATGGTGAACCTGTGTCAGCAACACAATAAATATTAAAAAGAAATAACCATAATATTTTACAGCCCTGCAGTAACCGTTGTGTGGTGTAATCTATTGGTTCCACAGAGCTAATAAAAGCCGACCATGATAATAACATGTTTATCGGGAGAAGGATGATACTAATCTTTAGCGTTATTTGCAACAGTTTTGAAAAACTGGTATAGCATGACGCGAACGATGAAATCGTCCTCAGTTTCATTATCAAGGTTTTATAGGCTAGCTAGGCAAGGATTGTATGTGGCATCTCCTTTGCCCCGGACTGGCCAGTTGAAATTTGCAAGTAACCGTCCTCTCCACCTGAACTTCTCCTACGAGAGTACGAAAAGAATTACGGCGAAACGTTGCAAAACTGCTGCCAACTATATGATGACCACAACCGTTTGACCAATCGTGCTGTGACAAAAAAGAAGAAGCTAGCCTTCTTCTTTCCACTCACTAATAAATCAAAATAAATAAGAAAGACACTGATACTTGGCAAGCTAAACTAATTCACTATCTAACTTAGTTCACATTGGAACCTAAATAAATATAGTAACGGACATATCACTTTGGCGAAAGAATCTAGTACCTCGCAGATATAATATTTAATCGCCTTAACGCAAAATTCATTTAACAAATATACAAAAAATATCAAAAATAGTAAAACATGTACACCCTCAACTTAAGTCTTATAAAAATTATAATATACTATACTGTAGGATATCTTATATATCTTACACATACATTAAACATAGGCTACCTTTTGACAGGTTAAATGACACCTACCCAGGTGAAACCGTAGTCACAATCTGGTCAGTCTATATTACTAAATACTTGTAATAAGCTACCACAGTAACAGGCTCAGTAATCCCATATACCCTTGAAATCACAATCACGATTACTTGAGTGTCAAAGTATCAACAAACAAATATGTTTTAAGGTTCACACAGAATACCAACGTTGTATTGCGGACACTACCACAATGCAACAGTATACCTTAGTGTGTACCTATCTGTCACAGACTAATGTTATGCCTTGCGATCCGTTATTTTACGGTTTAAAGATTCTTTATTTCCCATAAAAATAAAATATTCACTTACATGAGAAACACACATTACACATAGGTTGTTAACGCACGTAGATATACAAAACAAGACTAGTTATCAATATTAACATACAATCTCCTTTTATCACTTTCACCATCATTAGTTACACCATAATTTAATTTTTATTTCGTTTTAAATTAACATAAAGATCACCGAAAACAAGACAGTAAGTTTTATTTAGAAGAACAAGCAGGTAGTTGCACATAAACCGACAGAACATACGGCCCGGCCGGTTTCGCAAAGATGTTAATTTACTAGAAGTGGCAATGCAAGAACGTACCTCAGCGTAGTTAGAATATATAGGTACTTACTAACACAAAATATTTTGATGTTAGTATTAATATTAATTTGTGTTTATAATGTGTTGTTTTATTTACAGCTAGGCGTGAAATAATCATAATTGAATAGATTTTTGATAATATTATTTTGTCCAGTTTGAATTAGTTGTAGGTTCGTTTTGGCGGCAGTGCCCCACACCTCGATAAGGTAATCCAGGTGCGGTTTAACAAGAGAGTTTTACCTTTCGTAGTAGGCACCTTGATATACCCCGTACGAGTCCTGAGAGTGACGCCAGTTTTGAACGTAACCGCTCAAGGTATGTTTTCCACGTAAGATGGTTATGGTCCTAAATATTTTTCTTTATTAGTTTCATTTATAATTTTACCGTCTATTTTGAGTTGTTTAGTAGTATTTATCTTTTTATTTTTAGCTTTAAATATAGTATAATTTGTCTTTGACGCATTTATTGTTAATAAGTTCCACTGAAACCATACATTGAGCAGATTTAGATCATTTTGCGCACTATCCATGATTGCATCTACAGATTGTCCGGAGTAAAATAAACATGTGTCGTCAGCATATAATGCGATGTCTCCTTTACGGTCTAGTTCGAATAGGTTGTTTATGTATGCTATAAACAATAATGGGCCCAAAATTGATCCCTGTGGAATTCCACAGGTGATTGGTTCCGGCCTGCTTTGACAGTTTTCACTTTTGACTACTTGGAATCTATTCGTCAGATACGACTTAAACATATCAAGTGCAGTACCGGTTTTTCCAATGCTTTTAAGTTTATTTAATAGTAGGTCGTGACTTACAGTGTCAAACGCTTTTTTCAGGTCTATGAAAATACCAATGGAAATTAGTTTTTGTCTATAGTGTTTTTTAAATTTGTAACCAAGTCAATTGTGCCAGAGAGCGTGTTAGACTTTTTTCGAAATCCGTATTGTTTTAGGAAACCAATAGACCTCAAATAAGTATCTAGTCGATTATGGATAATTTTCTCGAAAATTTTAGAGATAACCGATAGTACTGATATAGGCCGGTAGTTGTTAGGATCAGTCCTATCACCCGCTTTGAAAATTGCTGCAACTTTAGCGAGTTTTAGAGAGTCGGGAAAAGTTCCCTCCTCAAGACATCTGTTTATGCATTTTGTTAGGTCATGAACTAGTATTTTTTTGATACTTTTAATAGTTTTGGTACTAATACTATAGATGCCTGTGCTTGTATTAGTATTCAAACCATCAATTATTTTTCCAACTTCACCGACAGTAGCTGATTCAAACACAGACAGGCCCCCAGTATTATTGCGTTCAGCGTATGTAAAGGTAAGAGTTTTATTATTATGATACTTTTGCGGTATTTTTTGAGCTAAGTGAAAACCAACAGTCGAAAAAAATGTATTGAAACATTCGCATATTTGTTTGTGATCATCGACTACTTTTCCATCGATTAATAATTTATTAGGGCCTTCAGATTGTTTTAATTTGTTATTAGTTAAGTTTTTTATTACTTTCCACATTTTAAGGGGTTTCTTTGTACATTCTTGAAAAGACTTTGTATAGTATTGCTTTTTAGTATTTTGTATAATTTCAGTAGTTTGGTTTCTAATAGTTTTAAATGTTATCTTTAGATTTTCATCAGTAGGTTGTTTTTTCAATTTATACCATATTTTGTTCCTTTTTTCGATAGCTTTTGTTATTTTTGGGTTAATCCAGTTAGTTTTTGGTGGGTATAACGTTTTTGTTTTAGTGATTTGGCATTGTTTTATACAGTCTAGCATTATTTGTTCTAATTGTTCGTAGTACGTGATGGTAGTTTGGCTTATATAATTTTTAAACAGTTTAAATAGTCTGTCATAATCCATTATCTTATATTCGGTGGTCTCCAAAGGTATGGGTACTTGTTGTTTGACTTCAAAATATAGTTGTTTGTGGTCTGACATGGGTGTATCTATGATAGCTAAGTGAAATTCATTATTGGACAGATTTGAACTAATATGATTTAGGATGGTTTTTGTAGTTACAGTTTCACGAGTGCAGTATTCCTTTTCAATTTTATTTAAAATTTTGTAGCCATTTTCCTTATTCATTCGTTTATATTCTTTTGTTGATGATTCCGAGCCTAATAAATCAAAGTTAAAATCACCGAATACAACTGCTCTCTTTTTCTGTTGGAGTTGCATACAATAATGCTCTATGAATTCCTTTGCATTACTTCTAGGCGGCCTGTATATTACACCAACATCTAGACAAAATTTGTTGATATGTATCCACAGAAAGTGACTTTCATTCACACAGTTTTCCTCGATAAGATCATGTTTCAAGCTATTATGCACGAAGATTGATACTCCTCCTCCTCGTTTATTTGGTCTGCAGCTGCAGTAATGGGTATAGCCACATAGTTGAAATCGTTCAGCTTCATCGTTGGATTTGAGCCATGTTTCTGTCAATATAATTAGGTGAAAAGTTTCTTGGAAAGATTGTACAACACATGTCAGTTCGTCGAATTTCCCAGGTTTGACAATAGATCTTACATAGGCATATAAGCATTTCAGTGCGTTTTTTGTAGTTATTATTTGTTTATAAATATTTTTTATTTGGTAACTTATGTTGTTGTTTTACACTAGATGACTGGGTTCTTGGTTGTTTTTGGGTTTTTTGGTGCTGGTTTCGGAGTTATTCTTGGGGTGCCTTTTATATATTTTATTGTGAGGTTGGTTTCTTCATTTTGGGTGTAACGTAAAAGAGATCTTTCAGGTGTCCACTGTTACGTTATCCCTACTAGGGTGTGTTTAAATGAGAACATGAGTTGAATGTTACAATAAAAATTGATTTAATTGCCAAGAAAATCTACACATCATTTAGCAATAGAAAAAAAATACTAGTAATGCGTAATTAAAAAAATATACACAGGGTCGCGTGATTCGGCGATGGGTGAGGTTTTGCTGAGGGTCCTGCTGCCGGTTCGTCCAGGAGAGTTGGTTGACTTAGCTCGTCTCGCAGCCGCCAGAAAAAGGGCCGAACGCAGCCAGTGCTTCAATATTTATAGTCCGTTGCAGGGCGCGGGCGGCGGAGTCGACCGGGCCGAGTGATGCGTCAAGGATTGACGTCACATGGGTTCCGTTACTTAAGTTGTTCTTTCAGAGATTTCAGGTATTTCTGCTGCTGTGGTGTTTGATCTGAATAGATCTTAATCGATTCTGGCAGCACGGTTCCTTTGTTCTGCAGTATATATTTGGTTGTCTCTTCGTGAGCCAAGCAAATGTTAATGGAGCGGGCAATTTCGGAGTTGTATCTTCCAAGGCGAAAAATTCTTGTTGGTCTTGGGCAATCTCTAAGAATAGTTTGCAAAACTTTCATGACTTCGTTAATATCAGATTCATTTCGTTCCAAATAGTTTTCAATGATCGGCTCCGGTATACCAGCTATGATTATATTTTTGTTCCTAGAATTACGTTCTTGGATTTCACTTAAGATGTTCTCAAATTGTAACGATTTTCTTATATGTTCTACTTGTTCTGTGTCTGTGACAAATAAATAGTTTTCTTTCGTCTTCTTCTTCTTTCTTTCTTTCATATCTGAATACTAAGGGTTATTCAGATATGAAAGAAAGAAAGGACATTTCTTCTTCTAATACAAATCTAGGAAACGCCATGTATAACAACATCAGCTCTGTATTTGACTGACCTATTGGTATTTTGGTTACCGATTTTGCCTATTAAGGACGCCTAGTTTCGATTTTCAGATATTTTTGTGATAATCGTGATTTCTTTTTCTGTGCCTGGGTGTAATATCTTTTTTTTTTAATTTACTTGATAATTTATATTATCAAGTAAATTATATTTTCTTTGGTTATCATAATGCAGAATTTGCCCAAATTGAGACAAAAAGAATGTGAATTCATATCTTCAAGATTTTATTCATCTACACTGTCTTTTAAGGCAAAGCAATAAGATATTGTTTGTAGGTATTTTGTTAGAGACATTGTTCAAAAACAATCTCGATACAGATAAAAGACCTTGATTTAAATTGGCGCTAACCCTCATAAACAGAAGGTCTCGAAATAGGATTGTTAATTTATCGATTCGGCTGTAATCAGAAATACGAAGTAATTGTTCCGGTAATTCGATTTGCGTGACCAATTTTTGAGCCAATGTTTGTGAATTATGTGGCCAACAATATTGGTTCTGTGTTCATAATAATAATATTGTCTTATCCTTCTGGGAATGGAGCGAAAAGTGTTTTGTTAGGCACACAGAGTTTGGGAAAATGTATAACTCGGTTCGTGTTAGTAGATTTGTCAGGTGGAAAACTGTGGCGATGCTAGGTTTATGTCTGTTGTTAATTAAAAGAGTTCAATCATCGACGATCTCGTACCAACTTAGAGCTGTTGAATCACAATTAAAAGAAAACAGAGTTCCTCTTTGTATTCTTTTAAAATTTGTTTTTCAGCAACAGCAAACGATAGCCCTTCTTTTTTAGCGTGCCGTACCTCGAAATAAAAAAACGGAACCCTTATAGGATCACTTTGTTGTCCGTCCGTCTTTCAAGACCCAGGAGCTGTTGAATCACATTAAAAAGAAAACAGAGTCCTAATTTGTGATCATCATATCAGCCTTAATAGTCCACTGCTGGACTAGGCCTCTCCTTTGAAAGGAGGCATTGGCCTACTATACCACGCTGGCCAAACGGGTTGGTATAGGGTTTATATCAAGTTTTCCTTCTCTTGCAGTGTTGTTCTCTGCATAATATACTCCGTCTGTCGGCTCTTACGACACCCATGGGATGATATGGGGTGGTGACATTTCGTATTCTTAATCCGTCACCACACGGAAAAATTTGTATTACTTTAAAAAAATCTAATTGAATAGTAACTATGTTTACATGGTTCATATTAATTAAAAGGTCCATTTTACGCCATATTTTTAGAACATAAGAATAAAGATTGCGTTCACCTGTATTTTGCAATAAGTACGTATTATACGGGGCATTCCGATGCGACACACAGTTTATTTTCATTTGATTTATACACCAGTAGGCACAATATTATTACTACTTGGTTTTGTGCCAAATACTTTTTTCTATTAGCCTTTCGTTATTACCACTAAACTTGTCTATAGTTCTTTTTCGTTTTGTTTAAAATATTTTATAGATATGGCTGTGTTCTTTTACCGTGCCGACTACAATACTCAAAAAACAAACATGCATGAAGGAGGCAGCAATAGCCTAGTAGAGAGACTGAGATACTGCAATGAAGAGAGTATCGAATTCAAACCCCACGGCGTACTATTATCATTAATTATCGAGTAAAGGGAAACGTCGTGAGGAAACTCTCATATCCAAGATGTTATTGTCATTGCTTCATAACGTTATAGAAGGACATGTAAAGTTCTTTAACCCGCACTTGTTCAGCGTGGTGGACTATGGCCTAGACACGGGGCACTTTTTATAATTAGAAGAGTTCCATGCCTATCGGTGGGTCAGTTTATAAACAGGGCTGATGATGATGATACACGCATAAAGGAAGAGAAGTAGGATGGTGACTGAGACGGAAGAGAAACGGGCTACAAAATAGTTAGGTCACTTTACCTTTTCAACGAGGGTATAGTACTTCTTCAGCGGATGAAACCAGCGAGATTACTCTCAAGCAAGGCTATTCAGACGTGTGTATTCCATCAATTTACATCATACCTACTGCACTGATCACTCTGATGGCTACACGGTTGGCGTAGTGGTTTAAGCGGCCGCCTCGCCGCTTGGTACTGCGCCGTGTGTTGTGGGTTCGATTCCCACACGAGACAACACTTTGTGTGATCCATACATTGTTGTATCGAGTCTGGGTGTTCATTGTGTCCGTCAGTTGTATGTTTATTAAGTCCCCCGCGACACAGGACTTATTACTAGATTTAAAAAATACAAATAAATCTGGGGCCCAATTCTGCTAAATAAATTTGTTCAAAATACAGTTTCGATATAATGTCAGTGTCACAAATGGTATTCTCGTAAATTAACTGATATTTGAATGAAATTGTAATGAGATCGTAAATTGAAGCAAGTGTCAAAATATGTGTCAACGACGAACATTTTATTTCAAAATATAAGATAATGACATTAGGTTAGTAGAATACCGATTCTCAGTCAATTCAAAATATAATCTCATTTCGTTCAAAATATAATTTCAATGTCATATAAAATAGGAGAATTGGGGCCCTGATCACTCTTCATCCAGAACCAGAAAACGAGGCACCTGACAATTCTTCCTTAGATTATGGTGACAATAAAAAAATACTTATAAATAGACATACCAGCGATGGTGTAAGCGAGTACCAGCACGATCACGCCGACGTTACTGAAGAGGAAGGCGAGCAGGCCGCGCACGTAGTGACGCACGCGGGACGCGAGCCGCCGCTTGCGGCGCGGCATCATTCAATAGATAGACATACCAGCGATAGTATAGGCGAGCACCAGCACGATGACGCCGACGTTACTGAAGAGGAAGGCGAGCAGGCCGCGCACGTAGTGACGCACGCGGGACGCGAGCCGCCGCTTGCGGCGCGGCATCATTCAATAGATAGACATACCAGCGATAGTATAGGCGAGCACCAGCACGATGACGCCGACGTTACTGAAGAGGAAGGCGAGCAGGCCGCGCACGTAGTGACGCACGCGGGACGCGAGCCGCCGCTTGCGGCGCGGCATCATTCAATAGATAGACATACCAGCGATAGTATAGGCGAGCACCAGCACGATGACGCCGACGTTACTGAAGAGGAAGGCGAGCAGGCCGCGCACGTAGTGACGCACGCGGGACGCGAGCCGCCGCTTGCGGCGCGGCATCATTCAATAGATAGACATACCAGCGATAGTATAGGCGAGCACCAGCACGATCACGCCGACGTTACTGAAGAGGAAGGCGAGCAGGCCGCGCACGTAGTGACGCACGCGGGACGCGAGCCGCCGCTTGCGGCGCGGCATCATTCAATAGATAGACATACCAGCGATAGTATAGGCGAGCACCAGCACGATCACGCCGACGTTACTGAAGAGGAAGGCGAGCAGGCCGCTCACGTAGTGACGCACGCGGGACGCGAGCCGCCGCTTGCGGCGCGGCATCATTCAATAGATAGACATACCAGCGATAGTATAGGCGAGCACCAGCACGATCACGCCGACGTTACTGAAGAGGAAGGCGAGCAGGCCGCGCACGTAGTGACGCACGCGGGACGCGAGCCGCCGCTTGCGGCGCGGCATCATTCAGCGCGCATCGTCCGCGCCGCGCGCTCTGCGGTCATCGCGACACCATTGGGGCGTCACGTCTGAGGGAAAATAAAACATGCTGTATTATACACATATTTTAAAGGCAAACATAAACTAAAGTAGGTCCCCATCAAAGTAGGGGTCATCATGCCATTATTATTGATATTTTATTGGTGTGATGGCTTTTGTGTTGGGACTCCGTGACTACTTCAGATCAGGTGGAATGGAGTCATTTTGATAGGCAAGGGATAGATAATAAAAAAAAGTGAATAATTATGATGAAAATCATGATTTGACTGAAGGTAGTGTTTTTAGCGTCCGCCTTGTCATTTAGTAGGAAGCCACGGAATACGATTCCGTGAAAACTTAAATGCCCGATCCCAATCAAAGCCGAATACCTCAGTCACACATAAGAAAATAATTACACGAAAGTATACTTTAAACATTTTACGTCTGCTATAGTTTATTTTTTTAGGTTCTGTTGATTGGATATATAATTACAAGATTTGGGCCAGGTCTATAAAATGTCATTCGAAAACATTAAAAGTATTGAACATTTTAATTAGACCAATATTTACCGAGAGAGTTCGCTTAACTCATAAACTAGTAAACTACTAACTAATAAAATATCTATATTATCTAGAAGAGTTACAAATGATTTAACAAAATCTATAAATATTTTTATCGCACCATATTTCAGAATATTTGACAGCATTTTCCAAAATATGAGCTTCAGAATTAATTTACTGGCGCATCTATACAGTAATTACTAACGTAACCAAAAAAATACCAAAATATATTATTTTTATTATTTCTACTGCAATAATAATTCAAAACTAATTCCATTATACTAGACTAAATATTGAAAATAGCATCTGGCTTCAAAAATTTCAATGTAATGAAATAAAACTAATAAAATCATCAAAGAGCGAATAATCAAATATTGTAGAGCAACAATCATAATTGAAAATTTAATAAAATTCGGTTCAATATGAGATTGGCTAAATAGTGCAGTATTAATACAGATTCAATTTTGGTATAAGAATTGAAGTCAATGCCCGCAAAATCTTAAAATTAATCTTCTTATAATAAATAATCGTATGTAGGTCTTTCTCCACAACTTAAACTGGAGTTCAAATCAGGCTATATGTGCGATTCCCGAAAGAAGTTAAACGCAGCACAACTGCTTCATGGCTCTATCTTTGATATTCGGTAGGTACATATACCTAGGATCAAAGTACTCATCAATACAAATCAAATGAGCCCAAACACAATATGGTCATGTCGTTTAATTAGTTCCTATGGCCACCCTTCAGCACCATCATCAGATCAGTTCCGTGACAGCATAATATTGCATTGTCAAGTGATATACCTACAAATGCATGCAAAATTTAGTTTTAAAAAAGGATTAGCGGAAATTCCCTCGTAATCACCCGATAACGAGGGAATTGCCGCTAATCCTTTTTAGAAGCGGTGAAACCTTAATAAAATGTGCCCTCTAGTTTTGTATATACAGATTCAGTTTGAGGGGTGTGCCAAAGACTACAAAAGGTATTCAAGCTTAATTCCGTGTGAAACGAAGTAGGTGAAATATGGCCAGATAAACAGGCAGGTGGGTCATTAGACTGACCGGTCTGCAACGTTTAACACCGATAGCCCTGGTCCCACGTCATGTCAAGCACGACCCAAGCATAAATTAATGTCGCAACTGACATTCTCTCCTTTAAATGGTCTAAATTGCAATGAAACTTTATTTTTATCCGATTCTTTATTCTATAATTCTTTTGGAGCTGACAGTTGCTTTACCAGTAAGATCACAAATCCACTTTCAGACGCGAGGCACTATAATTTAATGCTACGTTGCCTTAACAGCGGATAAAAGTAATTGAAAAGTTATTTAGCTAAGTAATTTATTCATCTATACACATAAATTATATTAAAAATAAAAATTAGAGTAACTATTTGTAATATTAAAATAACCGCTTTTTACTAGATGCATTTTGATGTATACACTCGAAATTGCATTTTCTACAATGTTTGTCTGTCTGTCTGTTTGTTCTCACTAATCTCTGGAACGGGTAGACCGATTTTGACGGGACTTTCACTGGCGGATTGCTGATGTACCAAGGAGTAACTTAGGCTATAAATTAACCGGTTACGCGAAGTAGTTTCCTCAGGACGCGAGTGAAACCGCGGGAAACAGCTAGTTCTTAAATAAATCACCCGCATACATAAAGCCTGTGTGGTGCGAACTTTACAAACATACAAACAACGTACACAAATACAAATAGATTCGAAACAAAAATTTGTGGATCACTCACAGTGTTGTTGCGTGTGAGAATCGAAATCACGGTACTCGGTATAGTTATTAACAGTGAAGCCACCGCTTAAAACATTACGTCTAACGTGCTGGCATCAATGATGTCGAATGAAGACATTGTATACGAGATCAACAGATCCAAGTCGTTGCTTTCCAAAAGGAACAGAAGGAGAAAAGCCGAATGGACAGGGTTTGGGTCTTAGAAACTCTCGAGACTTCCCAAACGCTAAAATTTACTGGAAAATTGATAAAAACGTGATAAGAATTAACAAACTTAGGCCGCAGGCCGTTTTTGGGGATCGTTGCAAATGGCCGTCCGTAGTCTGTGCAAACCCCTTCAAAAGTCAGGCGTTACTCTATCTATGTATGTAAACTTAAGCTTGGTAGAAACCTCTAGGTTTAAAGTTACGTCTAAACATAGATCCGATCAGTTCTATATTAGATTTGCCGGCACTATTGAGTTGCAAGCAATATTGGAAGTTCTATACGCGCGGAGCGAGCATAGAAATTCCAATATTTCAACTTCAACGTTTGCACTCAAGTACGATAGCTTCTTGTATTCACACTTCAACGAACAGAAATGTTAGTACTTTTATAAACGTTAGGTTGTGAGGATGGATAGATGTGATATGGTAACTCATTCACGCAAAAACTGCTGGACGGTTTTGCATAAAATTTTGCAGAAATAAAATATTAGAATGACATATTATGGGCTTCCTTTTGTCCCGATTATATAACCTCACGTGAGCAAAGCCGTGAACGGAATCTAGTATAGAAAAAAAATGAAAAATGAAAATGAAAATGAAAATTTATTCGCTTAGAGACATGGTTATAAAGGTGTTACAGAATGAAGTTTGTTCATCACATCTCGCCTTCAGTAGGCATACGAATATTAAATTACATTATAAATAAAATCATAGCCAAAATTACATTAATAAGATCGTATTATGCTAAATAAGATTTTATAAAATATGCACCTGTTACATCATAATAATAAATTAAAATGTCAAGATAAATTTGAAATAGCAAGTAATACAAATGTCAAAAATTTTCGATAAAGTTTTACAATTATTATATACGAATGTCAATTTATTATTAATAAAATATCATGCATTTTGTCATACTTATGTTTAAACTAATAAGAAATATACTCTTCACAAAAGACAATTATACATCCATGAGCAAGGGCATTTATATTATTTGCAAATGAAGTATTCATTTAATGTATAAAAGCAGTTTTCTAAAAGCCATCGTCTTAATTTAGTTTTGAACTGTAAGATTGGGAGTTCCCTGATAATTCTGGGGATGTGATTATATATTTTTATTGTCATAACCAGGCTATTCTTCTGGTGAAAACTGCTTTTACAAGTTACATATTTCAGTTTTGTGGGATCCCTGCACTCGTATTTACTTAGTTCACTTACTCTGATAAATAAATGGCTCTGATTCCTGACGAACATTCCTACTTCCAAAATGTACATGGACACCAAAGTCAACAGTTCCAGTCTCTTGAAAAGTGGCCTACATGATTCAAGTGGTCCTGCACCACAAATTGCTCGTATACATTTTTTCTGTGTTATGAAAACTCTGTCTTTGTCAGTCGAATTACCCCACAACAAAAGCCCATACCGTAGGATGGACCCGACATGCCCGTGATAAGCAGTGAGCGCGGTTTTTTCATCAATAATAATTCTAAGCTGTCGTAGAGCGTATACAAATCTATTTATCTTTTTACATACTATATCTATGTGCTGTTTCCAGTTACAGGTTTCGTCTAAGGTAAGACCAAGAAACTTTATATGGCACTCCCTGTTTATACTAGTACCTTCGATATTAATATTAAAACCTTGCGTCTGTTGTTTATAATTTTTAAATAAAACATAGTGAGTTTTTGTTAAATTTACTCTAAGGTGGTTTTCACTGAGCCAGTCAAATATATGTTTTAATGTTGTTTCTACCATGCCTTTCTGGTCGTATTTCGAATTGCTAGGTATAACTATCGAGACGTCATCAGCAAACAATATACATTTTTGTGACGTGGCACTAGGTAAATCATTTATGTATAGTAGAAACAGTAGGGGTCCCAGAATGCTGCCCTGTGGCACTCCTGAGTTGTTGAATCTAAATTGGGACCTGTACGATGATAAGAGTAGTTTGTCATTTATGTGAGATATTTCCACACATTGAGTCCTATCGTACAGGTAGCTCCGAAGCCAGTCTAGAGCTGGTCCTCGAATACCGTAGCGATCACATTTGTCCAGTAGATTTTCAAAATTGACCAGGTCGAAAGCTTTACTCATATCAAGAAAAACAACAGTAACTGGATGACCCCTGTCAACGTTTTCCGTTATAGACCTAACAAGTGAGAAAGCTGCTAAAGTGGTGGACTTTCCTTTTTGAAAACCGTTCTGCTCATCATTAATAATTTTATGTTTATTCAGAAACTGCGTCAGACGACAATGCATCACCTTTTCATAGACCTTTGACAGTATGGGTATAAGAGTTATGGGTCTGTAATTATTGATATCGAGTGGGCTGTCTTTTTTGTAGATTGGTTTGACCACTGATGTTTTCAAGTTCTTAGGAAAAGTACCGTTTATCAAGGATTCATTTATTAGGTGACTTAGTACAGGTGATATGGATACTGCAACCCGTTTGGCCAGCGTGGTATAGTAGGGCAATTCCTCCTTTCAAAGGAGAGGCCTGGTCCAGCAGTGGACTGTTAAAGGCTGAAGATGAAGACTAAGCACATTATCATTTTAGCTAGATCCGTAGATCTTTTTATTTAATGCGAGCTTTATCATTAAAATTCTTATTTATTACTTAAAATTCTTACGCAATTAAAACTACCAGCATAGTATCTCACAAGACTATAAAAATCTTTTCACATAAAGAGATCAACATCAATATATCTCAGAACACACATGATACAATATTAATCTTTATTATAACTAAGCCAGGCGCCCTTCAATTACGCAGACAAAGACAAATTAACTACTTGCTGTGACATCAACTGGCCGACATACGTCAATATAAACAGTCAGAAGCACCTGTTCAAAGCTAAATCAGACTATCTGCAATATAAATAAAAATACTATGAGATTTTTTTTTTGTCGAGGATACATTTATTCAGTATTTACTTTAAAATAATGATCTGTGTCGAAATTACCTTTTCTTAGATAGGTAGGATCGTTAAATCAATTTTCTCCTCGAAGGTTTTTTTTTGATATCACCAAATGGATTTCTTTCTTTAAATAGTCTATTGGCGATGCTAAGATTCTAACTAGCGACTCTAGCGGCAAATTTGGAAGTTGTCCGGGTACGACACTTTGACAGCTCTCAATACAATTACCACTATAACCTCGAAGGAAAGTTGTATTGAAAGCTGTCAAAAGTATCGTACGCGGATAATCGCAGATAATCTTTGCATCGCTAATTGGCCACTTTATCATCTTTTTTATATTGTCAAAGTCACTCATATCGTGGTGTAGATTAATAATACATATTTCACTACGATGACTAAGAAAAATATACAAAGCAAATTAATGAAAAGATACTATTCTTTGGGACGAAAAGAAAAACTCGACATGGGGAACCAACCGGCACGTCTCGGCGATAATTATTATGTATATGTAAAAAAATCATATATATAACTTATATGGCAGTTTAAACAGTTCTGATATTATTATTTATCTAATAAACATAGGCCTATAATTTTTAATCGAACAGTAAATAAATCACAGCCAGATATGAACACAATTTCCATTCATCATGTACCAAAAATAACAGAAATATATCGGATATTTAAACGCAATGTGCTGACGGTCACAAATCATGTTGTTATTATAAAAGGATGTATAAACAATATAAACGTGTCGAGTGAAAGAACATATATTTTCGTAAGGCCCGTCTGACGTTTGTATCCGAGCTAATCTCGTAATGATTTACTGAATCAGCTGGGATAACTATGTCACTATTCGCAATTTGTAGGGTGATAAATTGTCATCGATGTCATACTTATTATTTTGCAATTATTTTTTAAATCCGTAGCTATAGAGTGCCAATATTTAGTATATATACAATTCTTGTAAGTCTGACTGACTTACAGACAACACACAGCCAAAAGCACAGCTATTAAGCACAAGAAGCTGAAATTTGGCATGTATATGCCTTGAGGACCGTAGGTTTCCATGATTTCCATAAATTCCTCCAGGTCAGGCAGAAACGGTTAAATTAAAATAAAATGTACGTGTGTAGCTGCGTGCATCCTTTAGTGGTAAATAAAAGATAGTACTTTTCCGGTGGAGCCGATCCATTAATGATGAAATCAGCAATTTCTAGAACCATAAAATAAGTAATCCTATTACAAAAGACAAATACAATAGGGAAGTTTCCTGCAAGTGAAATAAATTATACATATAAGTATTTTTATCTAGTGGAACATTTCCAAATAATAGTAGTTTCATTCATCCATTTATGTTTAAACTTTATTTACCATTTTTTATCGTCAATTTATTGATAATAAGTATTCTACTTGACAGTAAAAAACTATGACGTCACTATTAAATATTTCATACAAAAGCCGTTGCAAAGGTCGTTTTTGACATTTCGTTAAAATTGTTTAATTTGACTAGTTGGAAACAACCCTATTATTTTCAATCTTGTCGAAAACATCTTTGGTAAGAGTTTCATCTCACTGGACTGTGACGAAAACTGACAAGTGTATGTGAAGATAAATGACACAGACGACCAAATAACTCATCGGACATTAAGAAGGCGTTAACGGAATATTTACAGCCCGAAAAATCATTTGCCAATAGTTAATTATGCCATTTGCTAACATATGTAGGTTATGGTCCAAATTCCCTAAATTCAAATTTTACATACCTATTCGAATGAGATGTAGGTATTAAGCGATCAATTCGTTTCCTTTTTTTTAATATCTTTATAAATGAAGGAGCTATGATACTTTAATATGTTACGTTGCGCACCTAAGTGACTTATCTTGCTGTTCGATATCGATCACAAAAATTAGGTCACGCCTACACAGATCATCGTTTGGATAGGTGATCACTTGTGGCATTTCTATCAGAGCTTTACTGCGCTGCGTTGTGCATCTATAACCGTAAATTCCTATTCTTGGTCTCACGCAGGAATCGTTAGGCTATAGATATGTCGGAACCCTCCGGGTGGTCTGAAAACTCTGTCACCACAGTTTTCCACTTACACGAAAAAGAATGAAGTATATCATGGTGGTTGGAGCCGGTTAAAAAAAATAACATATACATTTTCAATTATAACCTCGACCACATCATCTGTACAGATGATTTCATAACGATGAAATACAAATCAAATATATTGGCACGTCAGTAATATCGCCCACTACAAAGATATTCACAATATTCGGTTAATATCACTATCGATGAGTGACGGGACTCCATTCATACTCTGTTGAGGCACCTCCTACTCAATGTGTGAGATATTTCTGGCTTATATACAATCAAGCCAAAAATTATGAATGTAAATATGATATAAAGGAGAACTTCCCGTGTATGGGTACATTTATATGAGTTATTATTGATGGTTTTAATTGTTGGCAGCTTGGTTTTTTGGGAAGGAATAGTCTGCTCCTGGAACAGTAGAGACAACTTCTTGATTCACGAAGCTTTTAATTGTATAAGGTGTTTAATAAAGGAATTTGAATTTTGTCACTATTTGGAAGCATGTGAAGCCCTCCGTTCCAGTTATTAAGAAGAGCTTTAATATTATTTTTAGTTACTTCAAATATCTTGATACCAGTCTATTGGTGGTTATACCCACCGGTTGGGTACCTCAGACAGTAGTCGCTCTATGAATTTTTTTTATACACTCACGCCTGTATCCCCGAAGGGGTAGGCAGAGGTGTAATATTACACCTACATTTCGCCATGAATTTTTAGGTCCCACGTAATTGGGGGCGAGCCCATAGCCGTACCGAGCACATTACCAGACTCCGTGCTGCTACTGAGAGTCCTTTGCCCGACCCGGAAATCGAACCCGAGACCTTCCAACCCCACGCGCACATTTATATCGCGAGACCAACGAGGCAGCTATGAAAATTTAATTATGAAATTTAAATCCCAGAAGCATTAAACCTTCTTTTATTTCACAGATATACAATAAATTACATACATTAAATTCTATCTAGGATCGTACAAAAGGTACTCAACCTTAATTCCGTGTGAAACGAAGTAGGTGAAATACTGCAAGATAAACAGAAAGGTTCATCACACTGACGGGCCTGCAACGTTTAACTTAGATAGCGAAGGTCCCTTGTCACGTGCAGCGTAAATTAATGTCACAAATGACATCATATGCATATAATGGTCCAAATTACAATGAAGCTTTATTTTTAATCCCGCTTTTATTCTAACCTGCCTCGTTGGTCTCGCGGCATAAATATGCGCGTGGGATTGGAAGATCTTGGGTTCGATCCCCGGGTCGGGTAAAGTGTTATTGGGTTTTTCCGTTAGGAAATTCTCAGTAGCAGCACGGAGTCTGGTCATGTGCCCCGTACGGGAATAGGCTCGCCCCCTATTACGTGTGACTACGAAAAGTGGGTAGCAATACACCTCTGCCTATCTCTTCGGGGATATAGGTGTGAGACTATGTATGTATGTTTATTCTATCCTGCATTTTGAGCTGACGGTTGCTTTACCAGTAAGAGGAAAATCTATTTCCAGACGCGACGCAATATTTAATGCTACGTTGCCTTAGCATAAGAGGAGAGCAGTTTTCCAGGATCAAGAAGAAACGATTAAAATAAAATTTGCGTGCATCCTTTAGTGGTAAATAAAATGTAGTACTTTCCAGGTGGAGCCGATCCATTAATGCCGAAATCAGCAAAGCTTCAGCACTGAATTAAGTAATGCTGTTACAAAATCCAAATATAATTATTTTCAATCTTGTCGAAAACGTCTTCGGTACGTGTTCAATCTCACTGGACAGTGACGAAAACAGACAAGTGTATGTGAAGATAATTAGTCATTAAGAAGGCGTTAACTGAATATTTACAGCTCAATAAATCATTCACCAATAGTTAATTATGCCATTTGCTAGCATATGTAGGTTATGGTCCAAATTCCCAAGATTCCAATTTTACATATTCATCCTGAACAAAAAGTATTACCTAAGCGATAAAATGATTGACATTTTTTCAAATATCTTTTTAAATGGAGAAACTATGGTACTTTGGTATTATTATTTAATATAGTGCAGATGGTGTAATATCTTGATGTTCGAAATAGATAAACGAAGTTAAGCAACGCTTACATAGGTCGCTATTTGGATAGGTGACCATTTGTAGCAATTTTGAGCGCTGCGAAGGTAACGTCAAGGCGTCTGCTCTTATCTAACACAAGCATTGTTAGGCTGGCCTAACAATGCCTACCTGGGTAGGAGGCCTTCGAGCGGTCAGAAAACTACAACACCAACGCTTGGCACAGAATCATACGAGATAAAAAAAAAAAGTATATTATGATGGTGGTTAGATCTGGTTGCAAGCAGCGATAGCCGAGTGGAGAGACCGACAGATTGCTACGGCCTCTCCGTAGCAGTCTGTCGGTCTCTCCACTCGGCTATCTGTCTCGGGTTCGAATCCACGGCACGCACCAATGACTTTACGAAGTTAAGTGCGTATTAAAATTTTAATTACCGTTTGCTTATCGGTGAAGGAAAACATCGTGGGGAAACCTGCATGTTTGAGAGTTCTCCATAATGTTCTCGAAAGACATGTGAAGTCTGCCAACCCGCACTTGGCCAGCATGGTGGACTATGCCCTTACCCTTCTCATAGTGAAAAGAGGCCCGTGCCCAGCAGTGGAACAGTATAAAGGGCTGATGATGAGATCTGGTTGAAAGAAATAATAATATTCAATAATGTCATTCTATCGTCATGAAAATCACCTGATAACCATGACGATAGAATGAAGTGATAGAATTCAAATCAGATATTTTGGTACGTCAGCAATATTTCTCACAAGCGATATTCACAATAGTCGGTCAATATCACTATTGACGAGTGATGGGACTCCATTCATACTCTGTCGACGAGCCTCCCACTCGATGTGTGAGATATTTCTGGCTTAAATACCAGCTACTCAAAAATCATGAGTATAAAATACATGACACATAAAAGGAGCTTTTTCAAGGTCTCTATGCATTTTTTGGAGATATTATTGATGACCATTTTTGGGAGCTTGACTAGATTTATTATAAAGGTAAAAAACAAGGTTAAATTGTTAATTATTGCTTGCCCCGTGCCTCGAAGATCTCGTTAAGCTGTCGGTCGCGGCTGTTATGAAGATCTTTGACAGTAATTACTGAGAGTCAGCACCCACAAATAAACTGATAACTACTAGTCTAAACCATTGAATATCGCTATCCCTTTGGGTTTCGGAGGTCAGACGGCAGTTGCTCTGTGGAAAAGCTGATGAAGCTGTCATATCTGGTCAGGCTTATGTGCTCTCCGAGGCACGGGACAAGAAATAGTTAACAATTCAATACGCACAGAACTCGGAAAAGTCAGTGGCTCGTGCCGTGGTTTCAAACCTGATACCCTCTGCATGGAAGTCTATTAGTATCCCCACTCGGCTATCGCTGCCTTTTTTGATGACTAGCTGTTTCCCGCGGTTTCGCCCGCGTCCTGAGGGAACTACTTCGCGCACCCGGTTAATTTATATCCTTAGTTACTCCTTGGTACATCAGCTATCCGCCAGTGAACGTCCCGTCAAAATCGGTCCAGACGTTCCAGAGATTAGCGGGAACAAACAGACAGACAGACCGACAGACAGACATAAATTGTAAAAAATGTCATTTCGGTATACATATGTACCGTGTATACATCCATATGCATTTAGTAAAAAGTAGTTATTTTAAAATGACAAACAGACACTCCAATTTTATTTGTATGTATAGATGAAGAAAATGATGATGATGGATATAATTATAGGAGGAACATTCATGCGATAAACACGTTTTGACAACAGCCAGACGAATACGTGTTGATGCGTGTACCCACTTTAGTTTTATTGGCGTTCGCCAATTGAAACAGTAATTAAGCCCTCCAACGAACATTAAACATTCAGACAAAAACAAACACTAAACTATTCGCGTTGTTTAATATTGTTCTAAATATACAGCACTGGGAAAATATGCCGAAACATTGACGGTGTTGTTCTTGGGTATGAATAGCATGGATAAACAACGTTAAGAGTTTAGAATTGGCTTACCTTATTGTGACTGAGAAATACCCTTAGACTATATATATTAAGTAAATAGACGGAGGAATCCCATCACTCAAAGGTCTGGGACTGGGCTCCAGTGTGGACCCCATTACCCGTCAAAATTTAATAGAACTTCATTTGAAACTTTGATACTTCGTTCATAGACATTTTGATTTATTCGTATAAAAATGTGACGCATAAACATAGTGACGTTATAACTTTATCGATACTTTTATTTTAGAGACTAGCTTCGGCCCACGTATACGCCGATGTGGGTGACAGTTATTGCAAAAAAAGGAAGCCTTTGTACTATTGCGATGTAGAAGCTATACTGCAATATTTATTTGAAAAATAAGTATACTTGAATATAATTATATATCTCAAAAAAAATGTTTTCATCGATCATCACAAACTTTCGTGTTTATAAAAGTTCAAATTAAACCATCTGCTGCTAACAACTAAGTTTAAGCTTGTGTAATTAAATGCAAGACTTCACATGTAGATCGATATGATTAACTGTACTGAGTACTGAGTCGTCATTGACTACTTTTTTGCAGTGGCGTCAGATTGCCGGACTAATAGGAAGGACTAGTATGCCAATCTTAAAACGATAAATTACCATGATTCTAAGTGAGTCGTGTGAGTCATTATCATGATTAAATAATCGTAGCCATGATAAACCTGTCGTCATGCAAATGACAAGTAGACTGCGGTGAACCCTTAAAATATTTGTTAATACTAAAACTGTACCTAGTCAAATGATACCGAAAGTCAATTTTGATCAAAATGGATAATTATCAATATTATGCTTATAAAAACCCCTTAACAAATTATGCAATACTAGGGGATAGTCGCAGCTATGCTCGCACATATTTTTAACGTTGTTTTTGCCTCATTCTGTGGTAATTTCGAGAAATTCCTTTTTAGTGCACCCTTACGCTACCCAAGAAACATATACATGACAAATTTCAGCTTCATGCAGTCCCAGTAGCTTTGGCTGTGCCATATCTATGATGCCATTTCTGATGGTAAGCAATTACCGCCGCCTATGGAAACAAGCAACACCACAGGAGTCACAACTGCGTGGCCGTCTCTTAGGGTTGGGAAAAGGGATAGGATGAGGAGTGGGATGAGGGAGAAGGAATAGAGTATAGGGCCTCCGGCACTCTTACTGAACGAAACGCAACAGTTTAAGTACTGTTACTTTACGTCGATTTTCTGTGAGAGGGTAGTACTTCCCCGGTCGAGCCGGCCCATTCATGCTGAAATCAGCAAGGCTCTACTACCTGTAGTCGTCATCTCAAGCAATTTACTTTAATGCCGTGTGAATATAAGAAATAGGTTTTCATTTTCTCATGGGTATCTGGCCATCCACATACACGTCTGGCCAGCGTGGTATAGTAGTTCAAAACCTCCTATTGATTCATAGTCATACTGTAAAGCAAATTACCTTCTACAAACTACAAAACATCACTATATATACTATTCCATTGTCTAGTATCTGGTTTGGGACTAGATGGTGTTACGTGTATATATTTATAGTGTCTGTTAACATCTTAAGATACTTATAAAATAAATTGAAAAATAAATTGACCTTAGCCAAAATACACAAAATTGACCTTAGCCAAAAAATCACTCAAAAGCCTCTTAAGATCCTTATCCTGAGAAAAACCGGGATTGATGCTTTACTTTTCATACTGGGACATGGCATCCGAAGCACGGTAGCGTTTTGATATAAATACCTGATAAACGCCTATCCATCCAAATAGCGACCTAAGTAGATATAGCTTTACTTTGCAAGATGAATGGCGACAGCCATCAGCGCTACGGATAATAAAATGAAACTACGTCATTATTTTGCACATTAAACTATCACACCGCTCAGCTCCTTGACATATTTCGGATGGATGCACAGCCCAATCAGACTCCATCATCATCATCATCAGCCTGTTATAGTCTATTACTGGATACAGGCTAGACTAGCCTAGTGTCTAGCCTATATCCAGCACCGCTTCATAGGCGCAAAATCCCACATGAAAATTTCAATGTCTTTTAAAACTTAATAGTCGTAGAACTGAAGTTGTGTAGAAAACGCTGGTCATCACTTGGCAACCTGATGACGTGCCTGTCATCGAGGTATAATTTACGGCCGTGTAAATTATTGCTTCACGGCTGCGACACGGTTTATCTCTTTTGTGTTACGGTTGAATTCGAATTGGTACAGGTTGTCATCACAAATGTGGAAACGCTGGATATCTACATACACATCTTTAGGATATTTACTAAGTACGCAATCACTTACCAAACGAGAGGCATTTGTACGCAACTACAATTATCTAAAATTCTAATAAAGATCGAATAACCTACTATTTATTGCATGACACTTTTACAATAAAATTGTGATTTATTACTCTGATCTTATTCTGACCATCCAAATAACGGCTGGAATATTACATTAGTTGAAAAGCCCATTATTTATTATATTATACAATATACATTTCATTGTATGTTACATGAACTTGCGTCTGGTTAAAAAAAAGGATTGTTTATCAGTCTAAAAGTATTTTCCCGTCTGATGTAAACCTTATGCCAGTTGAATTATGCATAAATGGGTGTATATTTCATTATGGTAATAAGCACGGTGATTTTTCCCTTTAACGATTATCATATTTCGTTCATTCGTTCCATTGTTATTTCAGCTTACACATGACAACAGAGGGAAACACGACGTCGGCATGGTTTTTATCATTTGGGACAAATTTATTTACAAAATATTACCATATTTTTTTAACGAGTGATGAAGGGCCTGCGTTGTGTCCAGTAATTATGGAACGAATTGTTTTCGTTTTTTGTTGCTTTGTCATTTTTTTGTACTTTTGTTCTAAACGTTGAAATATTTATGTATGGAACAGTTGTTCATGCTGTGTCGAGAGATTTTATGTAATTGTATTTTTTTTTATTTTAGGACTAAATCTAACAGCATCGGCGAACGGTTAATTAGTGACTGCCAGTATTTTTTTTCCTTACTTCATGACATGGTATTTGGGAGACAAGAGTTGACTGATTCACTCAATTTTACGTTAGCTATCTAAACTTGACATGCTACCAGGACTAGCATTGGAATGTATGAAGATGGAGCATTTGAATGCGGTGACATCGAGCCATTACGACAATATTTCTAGTCACTAATGCAAGAAAGGCTTCCTGGTAAAGACCTGGAAGCCCTTGTTGAAAAAGGAAGAAAAAAGGAGCCCTTGGTTGACCATGGAGTCCAAAGGGACTTCATGGTCTTTTGTAGAGGAATTGGAAAAAATCAGTAAACCATTAAAATAGCGCAACCATCAAAATCCCGCTGCAACCAACAAATTCCAAAACTCCTTCCTCCAATAAGTAAATATTAGTAAATCTTGGACTCCTCTTACACTTGTTTATTATTGCCACGCAATAAATAACCTTTGGACTTCAGTATTGAGCATCTCGTATTAGTTTAACGTACTGTCTTCTGGCTATCGTCTGTAGTTGTGTTATAAAAACATTTTGTTTTATGCGCCTTTAAATCTTCTTAATGGATGTTAATCAATCGAGCAGTTCCAATAAGTGTTGGGTATGTACAGGTGCAGAAAGGCGGGGAGTAAGGTGGAGTTAAACAGAGCTTATTCAAGATCGTTCGTGACTAAGTGTATTAATGGATGCCGCGATTGTTATTCCGATCGGTTTTAGCCAAGCGAATATTTCTGCTGATCATTGTTGTACTGCTGTAATTATAGTCTGGAGATTTCTTACGAGGTGTTATGGAAGATTTTGTTAAAGCTTCTTTTTGTACTGTGCGAATGACCAACAAATGATATTCTGATAGAAATTTTGAAAAAGAGTCGCTACTTTGTGTTTGTTGATTGACCTCAAGATTTCCAGCATTGCGTATGATAAGTGAGAGGATGGAATGCTTAAGCTCGCGTTCTCGTGACTGCTTCGAGCACAGGCCAATTTTGACCTGCAATTATGTGATGTGTTACGCCTCTAAAGGCGCGTCCCCACTATGTCATAAGGACAGATCATAGTGTTGTTTATAACATCGTGACCTGTGTATTTTGATGGATATAGCGATTAACTATCGACCACGATTTTATACACAGTGACAAGAGATTGAATAGAATGAGAATAATTAATTATCGACCACCATTTTATACACAGTGACAAGAGATTGAATAGAATGAGAATGATGCTCATGTCCGTGATGCTTATCACTTCTTCTCATTATTTATCTTCTGTGCTGGTATCTCGCTTTGTTAACAAAGCATCTTAAATTGGGAAGTGAATGTTATTTTTCAATTTCTCCGTTATACTGCTGATTAACTTCCCTGCGGGTTCTTAGACAGTTTGACTTTTCCCGGGTCTTCAGGAATGTCAAATCTCGGTGTCATCAATGGTCATTGATTGTGAATTTGGCTACAGATGACACCATTGTGGGAAAGTCACATAAAAAAGAAAGAATTGGAACAGTCAAAGACGCTGATAAATTAATAGTCACGAGTAAGCACACGCTCCAAGGCAATTTCCTTCATCTCGTGTTGTCAGCGATGTTTACATTCTTCCTTATATCAGTATAAAGCAATAAAGATTATTTAATCTTTCAGCCGATAGATAGCCATCATCACTCAAGCCACGAACTAGTTAATAGTACTAAGTGTTGAAGTACAAGTGACGAAATATGGATTTTCACAATTATGCGAGACTTTACAGAGATGTAGAGGTGTTATTTTATGATTTTGACGTAAATGCAGGCATTCCAAGGATTAACAATAATAAATAGATATAGTTGGGACTGCATCAAAACTATAAAATGGTTAAGACTTGGCAAATATTTCATGTTTGTATGTGTTATAGGAGAACTAACTAATTGACTAACATCAATTCACAGTCCAAACAGCTGGGTATAGGTACTTGAAGACAGACACGGTTTATTTAAGCAGTCTCAGTCTACGTGAATCGGAGATTTTAAAATATAAGGTCTTTTAAATGTCTCCAGGAGGTCCTTCAAAGTCAGGGGTTTAAAGTTTGTATGAACCGGTTGAAACTTTTCACGCAGGTAAACAATAACATTACAAGTAAAAAGGTGCTTTACTTTTAATATCATTGCAGGTAAAGTCGTAACTTATTTTTAAAACAGCTTGTGTGGCTCTAAGAATCCTCACTTGAATTTAATTACGCTTAGATATTATTTTGCACAGAATTATGGTTGTACATGTGAGCATAAATTATGGCACATTTATTATTTAGATGACAGCAGCATCATACACCTCTGAACTGTGGATAAAAAGATTACCAAAAAATAAAATCTATCTAAATTCTCTTAGACACTTTTACCCAAGTACATTTTGCCCAAGAAATATATCTATTTTGACAGTACCTATGTAGTGAAGTATATGCATCACTTATGCGATTTTAAAAGTGCTATGTAATATCTCGAACAATATTTAAGCCGAAATTGTAGTGAGTCGATCGAATAGATATATAAAGCAAGTGTAAATGGAACAGGACGAAGGGACGTCTTCTGGCCAGATTGGAGACATCCTAAAAAGGGGACAGATCAGAAGTACCCTGAACAGAAAAGCATGCATGAGGAATCTGATGGGAGTGAATGAAACAAGAGAGATATGTCAGGATCGTTGCAAATAGCGTTTCATAGGCTCTGCCTACTCCTTCGGGGAGTAGGCGAAAGTATATATTTATGTAGTGAGTTGGTAGGATGTGATGTATGTACTTTATGGTGAAATGAGTATTTATTTTATAGTACTAGCTTTTTTCCCGCGGCTTCACGCGTTATATTCGTTGTTACACAAATCTCTTTTATTGTACGGATAATTTAATATTCACTTTAATATGACAATATGTACGTCGCGACAGTTCTGACAGATAGGACATGCGCAGTACTTACTCAATTATTATAGCGCATGCGTTCTTACTTCCAACAGTTCGATTCATGCCCTACAAACTTTGACCCTCCCTACAATCCCTCCCAGGTTATTTTTTGCAACTAATGGTACACTATGTCCTTCTCCATGGTCCAATATATCTTTATATTAAATTTCAACAAAATCGGTACAGCCGTTATAGCGTGAAAATGGAACATATATACATACATACACACTTTCGAATCTATAATATTAGTAGGGATTAGATAATATTTGTGGCTAATCTATCAATTATTTGCAGCACAGGTCATGCATAACGCTCAGAAATGATTCTGTGTTTACGTCATGAAGAATTCTTTTGTTAAATTAAATGTGGATTATGTAGATTTAATTTTGTTGCATCCACCAAGTGTTCTAATTAGTTTTCGTAAGTTATCGTGCCGTTGATTAATTTCATTTTACGTAGTTACGGAACACTATAAATATTGAAGAAACTAGCTTGCTATTTCAAATAAACTGTTAATATGAAATAGGTACATGATTTTATTTAAGCCCAAAAATAATAACCGTTGAACATTTTATCGGTTTCGGGTTTCAAAATGAATATGACAATATTTCAGATACTCGATATCCTCAGACATATGAATATTAAATTTGTAAAACGTAAAATATTACGACACGTAACCCGCGTTTTGATTTATGTATCCGGGTTTATTTTGTGGCCAACATGTTCTCTGTGATATAATATTAATTTAGTGATGATAGCAATTACATAATAATATACAGTAAATGAAGGGGTCGATATATTTGTATTTTAACTAGCTGAGTCCGCGGCTGTGGTGACGGATCAAGAACACGGAATGTCATCACCCCATATCATCTCATGTATGTCGTAAGAGCCGACAGAGGGACCGTATTATGCAGAAAACATCACTGTAATTAAAACAAACCCTATACCAACCGGTTTGGCCAGCGTGGTATAGTAGGCCAATTCATCCATTCAAAGCAGAGGCCTAGTCCAGCAGTGGACTGTTAGTGGCTGATGATGAATGAGTCCGCGGATATATAGGCCTATAACTGCTCCGCTCCCGCGGCTGCGTGGTCTCCTCGATAAATGGTCTATCATCATCATCACCCACAGCCCGACCGTGTCTACTGCTGAACATAGGCCTCTCTTTGTTCTATTCAATCGAAGCAATAGTAACAAACAAACTCTTCTGCTCTAGAATATTAGTCTCAGATATAAAATCCAATAAGCATTAAAAGATTTTATCGGATAGATTTAGTTCCGGTGAGTTACTAGTTTAATTATAATGAAATACATATTTTTACTGTCATTAGGTATAATAATAATTATAATGTTATAATGTCTGCGTGTATCCTACGCTAGTAATTATAATAATGCTTTTTCACACGAAAACTCTGCATTAATATATTCATATTGCGTACATTACCTAAGGATTATTGTCCAGTTTATACACATTTTGTGTTCTTACTTATTTTTAATTATATTTAAACTGTAATCTACTTGTTTTATAAATAAACTAGACGTCGCCAGCAGCGGCTTCGCCCGCGTCAATTTATACATATAAACCTTTCGCTTGAATCATTCTATCTATTAAAAAAACCGCATTAAAATCCATTGCGTAGTTTTTAAGATTTAAGCATATAGGACAGACAGACAGAAGAATTTGTTTTTTTACTATATAGTGATAAAATAATATAATAAAGCTGAAAAGTTTTTTAAACGTTCTCACACGGACAAACTCCCAAATTCGCATGAGAATATTTATCATCAGTCATTACTAAAGCAATCAACACTTACAAAAAGTTATAATTTCACTGTAGAGTGCAGCTGTAAAATACGATGATCGTCATAGCAGAATATATACCACTGTTAACCGCGCTATTACTATATTCACCACCATACTCCTAGCGGTATTCCAGTTCAACCCAGGGTCCGCTTACTAGTCTATATTCTATGACATATTCCATTGAAATATTAAATATTAAAACAGCCGTTATTCAGTGGAACTAACTCGGCTTACAGCTAAACGTACTTTACGAAGCACGTAGCAAGCGAGTATTAACAATTCAATAAGCACAAAACGCCGAAAAGCTAGTGGCGCGACGTGGATTCCTTAGGCTCACAAATATGGACTCTATTTCAGATACTTTCAGTCAGCAACAAGAAATTCACATTCTGACATAAGGAAGTCATTGATTTCGCTACCAATTTTCGTAGCTTCCTCAACATAATCTAAGACCTAAATGAATTACATAGAGTGCGTTGACTTTGAAATAGAAATGTATTAGTTTCATGACATACTCTGCCATGAATGTTGAACGTCTATATTGCAGCAATACGCAGTGTTTATGTTTCTGCGGCGTGTCTGTGACGGATGTGGCCGGACATTTAACTGCAGTTAATAATAAACCAGTGGCACACACTGTTGGCACGCCGACAATACCACAGGTGAGCAGCAGTAAAACGATACCGCTACCACGGAACACCGCTTAACAAAACATACGAGTCACAATTCCACCACCACGCAATCCATTGCCTCATCGACTTAGTAACTTCTCTGTTTACGTTGAAGGAAACAAGTAATGTACCGCGATGTTGTTGTTTACTTTTACTCCGTGTAGGTGTCATAGTAGACTGGAATAAGACGTCACTGTATTAAAAGATTATACGGGCGAACGGCGACCTCGTTCCGAAATATGGATTGAGACGTTTTACAAATTCGCGTCTTTTTCACCGGCTGTGTGGAGACCGACGGATATTAATGACAATGTATGAAGCTGAAATGTATGATGAATTTGTACGATTTATGTGTCTAGTTCTGAAGAGATTTTATTGAATTGAATAAGTGATCAAACTAGTTGGAGTTTATAATTAAATTAAAAATCAGGGGCGTGTGATTTGTTGTAAATCAGATGTGGTTTTGTATCTAAAGTTCATAGCAATAATGATTTTATATTAAGATTACGAGAAAGCTACGAAAACTCTACGGTAAAGATAGCGGACCACGATTGGCACCAACGTCCGAAGCGAGAGCCGATCCCAACCGATCGTGGTGACCATGTCACGACATTGCTGTACCAAGACAGGTGCAGAGCACTCCACCAAGATAGTTCAACTGTCCTGAAACCCGCAACGAACAAACATAAAGGTACGGGTTCGTAGCCAACAGAAGACTAAGTCCCTTTGTTTACACGGCAATGCAAGTCTACGCGACAATTTTAGTCACCATTGACTACCACATTACAGATTCTTAAAGGTTCATACATAGGCACGCATCGTTGGACATCAAAATCGTCGGGTTTTGCAGGCTTGTGTCACCTTGTGGATGAAGGGGCTTATAGCAGCAGGCTACGTGTCTCCGCGACACTACTGGTTTCTATGTATTTTTATGATAAATCTTCCGTAGCGAGCGACAGAACGTCTACGGCACGCCGTAGCGAGGTCCGACCGCACGTAGCAACATTACCCGACCGCACATTAGTATTGCCAATGACGTTCTCAAAGGCGTCAGACGTCTTGTCTTAGAGAACCAATAGGAGTACGGCGCTGCCGTGTGCTGTTGTCGTCTGCGGTTGGGTTTGAAATCATGACTACAGTGACGTCGCGACGACGTTTCGTTGCGACATGACGTTGCGACATGTCGTCTGCTGCTGCTGTCGAGTACGAACTTGTACCTATTTCAATGTTCTGCCAGACATATGTATGTAGATGGACCAGGAAGTATTAAAATTATCGACAGATTGCTTTTATATTGTCAAAATCTATATCGGATTTACTGCAATCAAATAGTGAATAGGATTGTTGATATTACAATGCATTAAGATTATGTCAGTATGTCTGTCTGCATGTACAAACTTGACAGTTTATGGAAGATCGATTAAAGATCGTCACTCAACATCACATCTATTACTGGTGCCAACATCACACAAAACGAGCTATCAAAATAGTCGCTAGAGAGGGTTAATGTAAATAAACCTAAGAATACTAGGATAGCATAATGGAGAGACCAATAATTGCTAGGCTGAGGATCTCGGGATCTAATCCACGGCGCGCATTGCTGACTTTTCGAAGTAATGTGCGTCTTAAATAGTTTATTATCGCTAGCTAAGAGGTGAAGGAAAATATTGTGTGGAAACATGCGTGTTCATAATGTTCTAGAAGGCATGTGATATCTGCCTACCTGCACTTGGCCAGTGTGATGTGGCCACTCCACATGTAAGCTTTCTCATATTGATATCAAGATGCCTTAAAAACGGTTGAATAAACGGCGTCGCTCGTCTATAATTAGCTTAATCCCTTCTTTAGTTAAGCATATCTTATTTAAGCTAGGACCGTTTATGTGCTTAATCTTACTCTGTGCCGAATGCTATCTATGTATATCTTAACAATATTTTCGACTTAAATTAAAATGATGAGGCAGGTACATTGGAACAATTTGATATTGGATACAAAATAGTGCTTCACTTTAAACGACTGACACTGTGAACAAGTTTTAGCTCTACATGGTGCCTGTCAAGTAGGGTGTTGTCGGTATCCAAAAAAAAGTCAAGTCTACAATACTGACGCACAAAATATTAGCATAAAATCTTACCAATACCTATTATCTTTACGCAAATAGTCTATAGTTGTAATAAGAATAATTTCTGAAGAGAAAAGCCATTGTAAAGATTTTAGCGCCAAAGTGGGTCTCGCCTTCTAAATAAATTAGAAAAGTATTAAATTTACTCTGCCCCATTTTATAAAAGAATCCTTATCGATCGTTATTTCAAAGAATCTGTAGATAAGTACCTACAAACTGGCTGTAAACCCATTAACGGTTACAATAGGGCCTGTCAATCATTCTCTTTTACCCCGATTACATTTTTTTTCTCAAATTAATCGAGTTTCGTGCTACGCAAAAATCTACAATCCGTTTTTTATCATTTGAAAAGTTAGACAGATTTTATTAGGGAGGAGTTTTGGTCCCAAAAGAGCCACTTACCGCGACTATTTATCACCTCCCTATCTGTTGGGACTTTGGTAATAAAGAAATGATAAATGGACCCAATAATGATAAAGATATTTTTTAACGTGTCAATTTTATAGCTTTGAATGGTGTTAAGGAAAGGTTTCCTATTTAATGTAATGGGGCCTCAACCGCGAAATTATTTAAAATAAGAGTTTAAATACCCTCTATTTGTTCAGCATGGTTTATTTTATTTTATTTGCACAGATCAAAAAACAAAAACAGGCAAACTTACAGCTAGAAAATGAATTTATATAAAAATTTAAAATGTAGGACAATTAAAAGTTTTCACTGGTAGTATTTAGAGTACATAAATAACACTGAACATGGTCAAAACATGGTTTACACCAGATACGGTCGTGGAAGTCGTCCCTTAATAGATCATCATCATCATCAGTCTGTATCAGTTCTGCTGGACGTACCTAGGCCTCAAAACCGCAGCGTAGAATACTGAATTATTTTTGACAGACGATTTTGGATATTTTACATGTTTATACGTCTTGTAGCTCCTTTCAACCACGAAATCTGTGGCTGAAATGGTATTAACACTGCTTTTGATTTCTTTGAACAGTAATTTATGTTCTTTTATGGCGTGATAGTTTGAAATTGTCTTATTTAATATGTTAATCACTAAAATAGTACAAAAAGTTTCAAAGTCGAAAGAAACAATAAACACTATAGAGTTACTATCCGTTTCAATATTCGATCTATCCATGTATTTCAAGATTTGTGATAAATATTTGACATAAAGTCTATTGGCGATGCAAAGATTATCCGCGCGCCGGTGTCCGATCATTTGACAAAAAACAAATGAAAAATTTTTATTTGACAAATAACGTTTGACAAAATTATACTTGATAAATTTATTATTTTACAAACTTTTGTTTAATAAACTACTCATTAGACAATATATTTACTATAAAAAAGTTATTATGCTAAAACATTAATTTATTTATTTATTTTATTTATGTTCAAACTTCTTGCACATAATTTAAAATTATTGCACAAAGGCGGACTTAATGCCATTGGTATTCTCTACCAGTCAACCTTTGGGTGGTGCAGAGACAATCATGGTAGGTGCATAAGAAAAACGTAAAGTTAATTAATAAATATGAAATATGTAACGTTATATAGGAAACTAATAATATAACGAACAATATGATAAAATCATATAATAAATACATATAACGATAATATATATACGAATATAAAATACACAAATAAATACATAGCTATAAATACATACGTTACGTAATATTATGTACAAATATATATAAAATAACTTATTTACAAATTGATTATTTCTTTAAACATATTATTTGGCAAAATAACGTAAAGCATAAATAACATTTCACAAAATGCCTTGCTTGGTAAATATTTTACTAACCAAAATCTACGATAATCCAACAATCTTTGTGTAGGGTCAACTGAAACAATGGCTGGTTAGGTTAGGTTAGAACTGCGACCAAAACGCTGCCGCGGCACGCTCGCTTCGCTCGCTCGGCTAGTGCCAGAACCGAATTCTACTTATTTCGCTTAATTCAGGCAGTGTGTATTTTTTTTAAAAGACTTAAGTTTCTATGGAATTTGTATTAATACAAAATTATTACTAGCCTATAAATAATCTGTCCAAGATGAAAATTGCAACCATGCAATAAAATAATTATTTAACATTTTAATTATTTTCTAAATAAAGCATTTGCGAAACCTGTATTATATCAAATGATTGTTTTTAAAGTAATATGTTTGTGAAATCAAAAGTTTGTCAAATGATTAGTTTTTCAAACGTTGTTTGTAAAATGATCTTTTGTCATACGTTTTTTGTCAAACAATAGTAAACCCCGCGCGCCTCTTGCGGCGAATTTGGAAGTTGTCCGGGTACGACACTTTTGACAGCTTTCAGACTTTGCTTCGAGGTTATAGTGGAAATTGTATTGAGCTGTCAAATGTGTCGTACCCGGACAACTTCCAAATTCGCCGCTAGAGGCGCTAGTTAGAATCTTAGCATCGCCAATACAAAGTATGTCAAACGTGTATTTCTAATCTCCAAAGCCGTGGATAGATCGAATATTAAAACCAGACATTAGTTGCTAACCACAACACAAGAAAATTTAAATTTTGAACTCGAAAATTAAAGGTACCTTACTACTATTTACGACACAGCTGTTTCTGAACATGGGGTCCTGGAAATGGTCAAGAAATTTCATTTAACCACCGTATCGTCCGCATTTCCAAACAACGATTCATTAATTGTATATGTATGTATATTTATCCTCAGGGTAGCAAAAATAGCAAGACATTTACCCAATGTCTCATTCACATTACCAAACAACGTCCCATTAATAGCGACATAATCAAAATAAGTACAAGGAGGCAGAAACACAAACGTTCCATTACACGAAAGATTTTCTTAGAAAATACAACATAAATCATTAGCGAGCAACTGGTGGTACATAAAGGTTATGATTTAACTTTATACTGTCACATAAATTGCTATAATTACGAGTGCTCAACGTTAAATGTGTCTTTAGGGACGTCTTGTGTAATATTTAAGCGGTAGGAACATTTTGTGCAGGGAAGATAGCGGTGTTATTTCTTGAGAAAATAATTGTGTATTTTTTAGTTGTTTGGGAATGAGAAAGTACATTATTCTCAATTCGGCTGTGCATATAGAATAATACTAGAGTATGGTCTCAGCTACGCTCGCATATGTATTTCTAATTTAATCGTCTCTGCCTGATTCCATGGGAATTTCGAACAAAACAGTGAAGGAAAACATGGTGAGGCAGCCCGCATGTCTGAGAGTTCGCCGTGATGTTCTCGAAAGACATGTGAAGTCTACCAACCTGCAATTGGCCAGCGTCATAGACTATGGCCTTACCCTTCTCATAATGAGAAGAGGCATGTATTCAGAAGTGGAAGAGATGTGAGACTATTGAAAAAGTTGATGATAATTCACTGAAATAGAACTCAATCCCAGTCAATAGTAAATTATTTCAGCAATTACTTACGTAGTTAAGCCGAATAAGATGACCACTGATTCACATTGCAGCAGTTTTCAAGATTTCTCCGTTTCTTCTCCATTTTTAAAAGCGAACCCTCGCCTTAGGAATGAATCCTGTGTCACTGAGGGACTTTATGACGTTTAAACAACGGACACAGAGTACGCCCAGATGCGAGACAATAACTTGTCTAAAAAACAAAACAAAAAAAAATATTTGCATCTCTAAAACAGCATACCTACATTTATTTTCTTAATGAGAACAACAGAAGGCGGTATATGGAGAACAAATTAGGCAACTGCGTCAGCTATTGTTGCAGTATATACAACTACAACGCTGGTATTCTCGCAGGCCTATATGCAATTATAATTTTATTACATTAACCTAGAAAAAAATTAAGTAAAATAACGAAAAATTAATATATACACACAAAATTATATACGTAGGTATATAGTGTACACATCATTAATATGTTTTACAGTAAACAGTTTTACAGTAATAAGGGATAATATGTTATTTTACACAATAACCTAACAAATCTAACAAAAAAAGCATTGCTTCGTATCCCACAACAATCAGTAAACTATTCCTCCATACATACAATCGACCTGTTTGTCAATTAAATTTACTTCTCTAAAACATATCGGCAGTTGGACTAAGTCCAGTATACGTACAAAACGGTCCTGACCGTATATTTGGATACGCATGCAGAACATACGGCCTGGAATAACTAACAAGGAAACCAAGTCAACACAACTAACAAGCCTGTTTGATGACAACTGAAACGTCGACGTAGCGAGCAGATTCTAAAGGACATTGAAATGTAGGCAGACCTAGAGTAATAGGTAGGTATGTACATCTCAAAAGGAATACCGTTGATGATTCGTATTTGACTCACGGAATCTAGATTGGAAGTCGGGTTAAGAGAGTGACCCATCCCGTGTGAAAGCCTTGAGTAACGTTCACGTACTATATATTAGTTGCGTACATATACAGAAGGCGTGCAGTACGCGTAAGTTACGGGTGCAGTACGTGTAGAACTTTTTCGCGTAAAAAGTTCTAAACGAATTGTACGAAACATGCAGTAAATAGGTGCGATAATCAATACCTACGCATATGCAGCCGCGGACAAAGTTTAGTATATGCTAGAAGATACCCACAGCTACGTCCACAAATAATAATAATATTCTACCACATTCACACAACACCGTCAAGTCCCAAACTAAGTAGAGCTTGTACTATGGGTACTAGGTAATGGATAAACATACATATATACTTTTTTTTTTGTAAGTACATACATATTGTACATATATATACACCCAGACCGAGACAAACATCCATGTTCATGCACACAAATGTTTGACTTGAGCGGGAATCGAACCCGCGACCTTCGGCGTAGCAGTCGCTTACACTCCCACTGCGCCAACCGGTCGTCAAGTATATTATTTAATTTAACTATTTTCTAAATTTAATGTATTAAGAGAAATCCTTTCTTAATGCACCCCTACGCTACCTAAAGGACATACATGCCTTCAGCTTCTTGCGCCCACTGGTTTCGTCTGTACCTTGTCTGTAAGTCAGTCAATAGCGCAAGAATATATTTATATAAACAGATAAAGCGTGCTTGCAACTCGCGATCCTTTAAATAAAATAGGTGCATTCAAAGCGCAGCGCCAAGATGTGACCGCACCCTAAGAGAAAACGACTAAAATCGAAGCTATGCTTAGAATGTGCAGCTGTTTCGATACCAATCTCCAAGCAATTTACACTCGTAGATTGGATCTAGATCGCATGTAGACTCAGAGTAATTAAGTTTGCAGTAGGCAGCAGAACCTTTCTACCATATTTTCAGTTCTAAATGATTTTATATTTTCTCGGTTTATAAAAGTACCTACACATCTTATAAAGATAGGCAACGCGTCTCAATCGTGCAATACAATGTAAGAGGATAACACGTGTAAATCCAAAAAATATAAATGGAAAAGTGTTTCTGATGATGGATGGATATATGTCACTCGGTTTCGGAAAACTGCCAATCAGATTTTGATGAAACTTTGGAATATATGTAGATTATAATATTATACTCATAAATGTTGTGTCGCGACTGCAACTAGCACTCACGAGAGTGAAGTCACGAGCAAAAACTAGTAATACTATCATCATCCTCCTCCTAGCATTATCCCAGTTGCAACTCCGTACTAGTCTAACCGGATTTGACTGAATATTAGCTTTTCCACAGAGCGACTGCCTGTCTGACCTCCGTAACCCAAAGGTTTAACGATATTCCATTGTTTAGACTAGTTTCAGTTTATTGAGAGGTACTAACTCCCTATAACGACTGTCAAAGACTCTTATGACAGCGGGAACCAACGGCTTAACGTGCCCTCCGGGGCAAGCGATGATTAACAAATCAATACGCACACAACTCAGAGAAGACAGCTGTATGCGCCGTGGATTCGATCCCAATATGTAGGACAGTATTACCACTAGGCTATTGCAGCTATAAACTAGTAGTACTATATTTCTGTGAGATCAACGGAAACCACCTTAAATTATACCCAAAAGAAATGGTTTAAAACCAATTGTCTACTTCTTCAGTCGGCCATTTTAAAACGAAGGTGTCTTGGTTTCGCGCCATAAATTCCCACTAACGCCAAAAGTTTCCTTTTGTTCAGTCAACTAAACAGTTTTGAAATTCACTCGCAAATCCTCAAATTAGTTTTGAACAAACAAGGAACAAACTCTCGCAATTATTGTGAGAATTTGTTCTTTAAACTTTCACACGCATAAATTTCTGTGGGCGGCGGAAAACTCACTAACTACTAAAACCTCGTTCTTAAATACAATAGGGTTGTTTCCAACTAGTCAAATCAAGCACTTGTAATGAAATGTCAAAAAGACCTTTGCCTAGGGTTTTGTATGAAATATGACGTAGTGACGTCATAGTGTTTTGCTGTCAAGTAGAATACTTATCTGAATATATAAAATCCTTGCGTTACTGACTGACTGACAGACACGCTACAGCCGAAATTATTGGGCGCAGGAAGCTGAAATTTGGCATGTATGTTTCTTGGAGACCGTAGGGGTGCACTAAGAAGGGATTTCCCGAAATTCCCACGGGATCGGCCAAAACGGGTAAATTTAAAAAAAATGCAGGCGTAGCTGCTGGCTTCCTCTAGTTATCAATAAATTGACGATAAAAAATGTTAAATAAAGTTTTAACATTAATTGATGAATGAAACTACTATTGTTTTGACATGTTTCACTAGATAAAAATACTTGTATAATTTATTTCACTTGCAGGAAACTTCCCTATTATAAAATTATATTATAAAATGAAGTCCCCTTTTCTTCCTGTCTGTGAGAATGACCGCAATAAACACAAAAACTAACCAACAGATTTTTGTACGGTTTTCATCAATAGATAGTGTCATTTCTGATGAAGGCTTAGGTATTAAAAATGAGGAAGGTTTAGTCTAGTATAATTTTATTATAAAATTAAATATCATCATCACCCTATCAGCCGAAAGAAGTGCACTGTTGGACATATTATAAAATAAAAATACACATAAAATTATTTTTTTTATTAGCCTATGGTTTTGCCCAAGTGTTGTCGATTGTCGTGATAAAATATATCCTATGCATATGTATCACTCTAAAGTTTCATCAAACTCCGTTCGTTATTGTCCCATCTCACAAGACGACATATTATTCAAGAACAAGACTATAAGTTAATTTAGTTTCTATATAAAATGTAATTGGCACTCAATTGCCAATTACATTTTCTATACAAACTAACAATACTGGCAACATCACGTCTGGCACAAGTCTATAATATAAAACAAGAATACGTTTGAAGAAACAATTAACCAGTCTGGAACGAAATTAATAACAAAGTAATATACAGTAAACTTTAATTAGACGATCGCAGTTTAATATGTTCGGCAAAATACAAAACATTATGTTATATAATTATACGCAATACACATGCAGTATACCTACTAATTAAATGCACTACCAATTTTCTGACAAAGATTGAAAAAGGAATGTTGCGTTGGTTTGGACATTTGGAACGGATGGATGAAAGAAGAAATACGAAAGGAGTGCATCGTGCGAGAATGAATGGAAATGTCGGTAGGGGACGCCCTAGGCGGACGTACGCCGACCAAATAGGTGATGACGTTGAAAAAGGGCCAAATGAAAAGTACCCATAACCGACGCGCATGCATGATGAGGTTAATGAATGTTGAGGAAGCGAAAGAGGTATGTTTGAACCGAAGCATGTGGCGTTCTATAGTCTCTGCCTACCCCAATGGGAGGCAGGCGTGACGATATAGATAGATAGATACCAATTTTCATTTGTGAGTGCTTTGGCTGACAAAATGAATCTATTTATTATAAAATAATATATTGCTTCAGGTCCTTTCGCTTGCAATGGAAATAAACGGGCTTTCTTTCTTTGTTTATTACAATTTATTTTTACTATTGAGATGAAGCTAGGTATAGACTAGTGGAGATACCAAAAGGCTGCATGCAAAGTACTGCAGGACATCAGGTTCAAACCTAACCAGTCATGACGCGCACCACTGACTTTTTCCAAGCCATGTAAGTATTAAATTGTTAATTGAGGCTGGTCCTGTGCGTCGAAGAGTAAGTTAAGTCGTCGGTCTCTAAGATACACTAAAAGATAACAATCTGATTACAATTTTATGCATGAAGGTACTAGAGACCAGCTCAGTTTTTTTTAAATAGTAGACTAGGTATACGTTGTTAGCGGATACTGTATTATAATTGCTAAAAATCTAAAGTAATAGATACTTTTCTCGACTCAATTTTGGTACCCACAAACGTATTTGCATAAATCCCAACATCATTGGAATATTTCCATTTACAATCAAGTGCAAAACTATATTTTACTTATAAAAATGAGTTGAAAAATACTGTAAAATATTATATTCAAAAGTTGAAGTATTCAGCAAGCACAAAACAAACCATTATTTAGAGCGTCGTAATGGAGTGCAAAAGAATCTTATTCAGGCGCAAAAACAAAAATATTTTTAGGTGGTGAACAATATAATTTCAGAAATCTTGTGAAATAATTAATCATAATTTTTAATGAGACCTCTATCGTTAATCACTGTCAGTCAACCGACATGGTCGCACCTCTATTGTCCACAAATAATAAATCAAAGTGGGAACTGTCAAAAATGTCATTGGTGAACTTTAGACATTTATCAGGCAAAGGTATTTATTATGTTCAGCCTATAGTCTAATGCGGTATAATTACATCGATAAATTTTGTAATTGAAATTGGTCTGCAGATTAGAAGATAGCGGTATAGATTGGATATTAATTCAATTATTCATGTGCAGATAGACCTGATAGATAGCTTCAGTAATTTATACTGGACAAATGATGTGTCATGTTAATAATGATTAATGGAGTAGATAAATGAACTTATTAGAGAAAATCAATCTATGTTTCATACAATATATTTCACTTAAAGACATAAAGACATATTTATTTCTGCATTTTGGTTGTTTACAGCACTTATACATGTCAAAACCCTATTCTAGATGATGCCGGCTTTTCTAGCTAAATGACTTCTTGAGAAGAAAGGCCGAAACAAACTCAGAGTCATTGTTTTTTTTTTTTAAAGTGTATATAGAATTTTTTATTTTGTTAAATTTTCATTATAAGGTACATTGCAGATGATTAATTATAACTAAATACTAATTGTTTTTTTTTGTCACTTCAATTTCTTTAGTCTTTCCTTCATCTTTTAATTTAATGACATGGTATACCTATTTGATATTAGTAACTGTCACAGTGATCTAGCTTCGGATTCCTTTCCCAGAAGGTCAACGTAAAGTAAGAGTATTTCTATTCTGCGTTTCGTTCAATGAGTAAGAGCTTGGAGCTTTCAGCAACCTTCTTTCTATACACGCTGCAACCTTCTTTCTATACACGCTGCAACCTTCTTTCTATACACGCTGCCTCTCGAGGTGGTCTAGGAGATGGCTAGGATAGGTTCGCCTTCTTATGCTTAGCAGGATATGAAAGATACTTGTTTGATCTCACTGGCATCTATCATCATGAGGGCTACAATTAGCTGCTTGCCAATAAGAGAGCCGTAGCTTAATTGGCAACCGAGCTACGAATATCAGCTACGGGTCTGTCTGTATACAATATAAAGCGCCGCAAAGTGATAGCGATATGCCATAGTTAGATAGTAATATACACTATCCAATGTAATACATAAATACATACATAGACTCACGCCTTTTTCCCCGAAGGGGTAGGCAGAGGCATATTAAACGCCCACTTTTCGCCAGTGTTTTGATCCCACGTAATAGGTGGCGAGCCTATTGCCGCTTATCGGGATATTTTGTTTGCCAGAGCCTCGTCCGTTGATCGACAGGTGCACCACTTGCAGATGAGGTTGGCTTGGGACCCTAAGTTCTTGGTGGGAACCCTATGCACCCCTTTGGGGGGAACCCTATGCACCAATGTAATATCTACTTATATACAAATATAATAAGCTATGACGCGCAGTGCACTATTCAAATACACAAACAAACATCTCTAACATTTCTAAGCCAAATATCTAATGAAATCTTGCGCAATCGTGCAGCCAGTTTCTTTGTACCACCACACTTGACCATACATCACTGCGGAGACCACATAACTGTCATGACGAACAAAGCGCTCCCTACAACGTACCCGATAGAACTTCAGTTATTACGTACACACAGCAAAATTAAATCATCGGGCTTTGATGTAAACGTCACTGCCTACCCACGCAAAACAGTAACCGTTGTGATACGAGCCGGACGTGGGGCTATTAAAACGGCGGACTATAAAAAAGCAATAAAAATTGATGAGTCAATTTTTATTGTTTTTTTTTTAATAGTCCATCTACTGAGGTAGATGACGCAGTTAGTCGTAATCTTGGTGGTACTGATGCACTGGGTTAAAGAGTATTGAACTCGCAATATTCGGTACAGAGTATACGCTATTGCTATAAAAACTTATAATCTGGCATTTCTGGAAAATCTGGATTTTCTTAGTGATGCGGTGGAAAATCTTCGCGTGCCTTAAGATTTTTTTATATAGACAACGCGTGCATAAAGAATATTTTTTTATCGCTTGGGTCTTTACAAAGATACAATAGGCTAGTTGACAAAAAAAAAATTATAAGTCCGTCCTTTAGATTATTCAAAAATAAGCGATATGTATTTTTTTATTTGTAAATTAAACCAAAAGTGAAAAAGATATAGCTCATTAAAGTTACGTATAACGTCACGCCGTGCTGCATTTTTTCGCACTAGATGACGTCACACGTAACTTTAATGGGCTATATCTTTGTTATTTTTTATTTAATCGAAAAAAGAAAAAATATGTGTCCAATATTTTTTTATAATCTTAAATACGGACTAAATAAAATGTAATTATTTTGACCCTGGAAACTACCCTATTAACGAACACACCGCCACCTAAACTGCTACGCCATACGTACCGCCAATGTTATATTCAAGAACAAATTCTTTATTTATTTATAAGAAGACCTTAAAACAACTTTTAAACAGTCACGAAAGCCTAGTCTTGTATTCCGGCATATAAGCTCACTTTGCCTTCAATAGTATAGGTATCATATAAAAATATTTTTAAATAAAAAAGAAAACCGACTTCAAAAATCACTAAGGAACTAAAAAGAAAAAAATAATTGGTTTTGGAGCAAAACTTTTTGGAGTCGGTGCCAAGCCAAGTATTTCTGATCTGACTATAAAACGTCTGCACTTTTTTATATAACTTTCGTTGTTGATTGAATAGGTAGTTAGTAGTTTAGTAACTTTTTGTGTAAGGGCTTGGCACCGACTCCAAAAAGTTTTGCTCCAAAACCAATTATTTTTTGCTTTTTAGTTCCTTAGTGATTTTTGAAGTCGGTTTTCTTTTTTATTTAAAAATATTTTTTATTTTTTGCTTTTTAGTGGTATACTAATAAAATAATAGTAATAGGTGGTAAGTACAAGCGGTGGTACGCTACATGGGATGGTGTAGGTGGTACATGATGTGGAGGCCTTCCTTACGTGCCTCAATTCTGAAATGTAGACCTGTACCTTTCTGGCAATTTCAAGTATTTTTTTTGTTTTCAACTTACTAGCCTAAACACGTTCGTTTTAGTTCCAACATCAGATCCCGGCAATCATCCAGTACCAAAGTGTTTGCCAAGACAAAACAAAGGAGCCTACACTCGATGAGATTGCGTTATTGTATTACAAAGATCCCATGGCCATCCACCTTCCTGCTCTATCATCAGACTTTGGAAAACATTCAGCACTAAAGTCCATGTAAAGACGAATCAAACGAGACCAAACTCAATGGGATTGCGTAATTGTATTACAATTATCCCATGGCTACCTTCCTGCTCCATCATCAGAGTTTGGTAAATATTCAGCACTAAAGTCCATGCAAAGACGAATCAAAAGAGCCCAAACTCAATGGGTTTGAATCTTTGTATTATAAAGATCCCATGGCCACCTTCCTGCTCCATCATCAGAGTTTGGTAAACATTCAGCATTAAAGTCCATGTCAAGACGAATCAAACGAGCCCAAGCTCAATGAGATTGCGTCTTTGTATTAAAAAATCCCATGGCAACCTTCCTGCTCCATCATCAGACCCTGGAAAATATCCAGTACCAAAGTCCATGTAAAGACGAATCAAACGACCCTAAACTCGATGAGATTGGGTTGTTGTATCACAAAGATCTCATAGTTAATTGTCAGCTCTATCATCAGACCATACAAATCATCCAGCATCAAAGTCTATGTAAAGACGACTCAAACGAGCCCAAACTCGACAGCATTGGGTTGTTATCGTCAAATCGCTTCAAATGTACTTATAAAATTTGAAGAGTTCCTCCGATTTTTTCAGGATTCCATGATCAAATCCTGACCTTATGATTATGGGACCAATAAGGAGGTATACTCTTTCAATCAAAACAATAAATTTTGAAATCGGTCCAGGCGTCTTAGAGAAATCGGGGAACATACATAAAAAAACAAAGATTCCGACGAATTGAGAACCTCCTCCTTTTTTTTGAAGTCGGTTAAAAACCATCTCAATATTAAACTCTACCCAGAAATGGTCGTTAAAGTTAAACCATTTCCTGCCAACCACAATCTGAAAAACCAAATCGAAGGAAGAGAAACGACCAAGTCAACGGAAACTGTTCCACCACGTACCTAAATGAAAATCAACCGCACAACAGCTGGTTAGTTCTTGTGCTAAAATTTGTAAATATTGTGGAAAGAGGAGGTGATATATTGTCCCCTTTCGGTCTCGATTTATGTGACGTGTGACATAACCCACATTCATGACATACATTATAATTGCCACGATACCAGTTAAGAGCTGGGAATTATATGTGACTTTAGGTCTACAAGGCAGTCGCTCTGTGGAAAACATTCAGTCCAACGTGGTTAGACAAATAAGCGGAAATCATAATGTAACTGGAGTAACGCTAGGAGTATGGTGATGGTAGCTTATGTTCAGTAAATGGTATGACTTGTTCTGGTTATATGTAGGTTTATTCTCAGTCTTAAAGAAATGATGCATAACAACAGCTTGGGTACTGCAAGAATCAAACCCAACCACTCAATCGTATCCATTTAAAGAAACCATCTAAAGAGATTTTAATATAAAAACGTAACTATAACGTTATGAGCGTCAGACACATTTGAATAAAAAATACATTGTCATTATACAATCACAATTTCAGACTCTAAAACACTTAGGTACCGAGAGAGCTACGAAGAAAAGTAAGGAATATTAAAATTACAGAAAACTCAATTAAATTTAATTCTACGCGTACTTATGTACTTTCCGAGAAATTGTTTGCCTACATCAGACATTACAACAAAGCTGCTGAGCTCACAAGCTGTTCTAAACTACATTTCGCTCGTCAAAGAATTTCCATCCGCTATGGCGATTACAAAAGGAATTTAATTAGTCGATTTCTCTGAGGAAACGAATAGGTACATGTCTTAAGAGATTTGTTTAGGCCTGTTTGAGTACTGTAGGTGTAAGTAGGTAGCTACTTCGGTTGTAATGAGATTTGACCAACAATCTAGAAGTCTTCCAGAGCATTTTATATAAATTGCTCAATTTGGAGAGCGGTACGAATTTTTCTGAATGCTTTTGATGCGTAACAAAAGTCGCTTGTTATAAAATGAAATAACGTTAAGTATAAGATGATCATCAATTAGCTAGTCATTCCATGAACATGGTTGGCGTAAACCATGTCGGAAATATCTTCTTTTTTACGCGTACGTTACGTGACCTCTTTACGGTAATGTTAATATGACATGACGTGTACAAATTACTTATTAGTCGTCGAATAATCGTATGCTAGCTTTGAGTTTGTATAATGCGTATAATACGTAAGTATAGTTTTTTAAGAAGCGATAGCCTAGCGGAGATACCAACAGACTGCCATGCCGAGGGTATCGAGTTCGTATCCACGGCGCGCACCACTGACTTTTCGAAGTTCTCTGCGTATTGAATTGTTAATTATCGCTTCCCCCGTGCCTCGGAGAGCACGTTAAATTGTCAGTCCCGGCTTTCATAAAGGTCTTTAAAAGTCGTTACGGGGAGTCAGTACCCTCAAATAAACTGATACTGGTCTAAGCCACAGAATACCGCTATCCCTTTGGGTTACGGAGGTCAGACGGTAGTCGCTCTGTGGAAAAGCTAATACACAATTAAATCTGATGAAACTGGGATAAGGATGATGACGTACAACATAGGTGTTTAAGTGGTCGCCTTGTTACTTGCAGTGCACCGATGTGCAGAGTCGTCGGTATGATTCGCACACGGGAAGGAACGGAACACTTTGTATGATAGGTGTTCTTTGTAGGTATTCGTTAATGTAGTATTTGTAAAATCACAAAAACACGGGCCACAAAAATTATTACTGGAGCGGAGTAAAATAATTGTTCATCTCTCTGACGTTATTAACTCTCGAATGGTTCTGTCGTTTACTTGGTATGAAACTATAAACTCATACGCGCGCTGTTTCTATGGCCGCACACGAAAGCAACCATAGTAACAATGACGTGTGCCTACGTGGCACCGTGTAACTCAAGACGTAGTGCGACCGGAGTTCTATTCCGGACACATTTAGGGTTGTCACACATCTGACAGACAATGCTGCGCGCTACGCCAGAATCAGAAACATTAAAATAAGGAAGTGGCTGTTCAATCTTGTACAAGCCGGCACTGATCGTGACCACAGTTGACAGCTGTCATTTTGCTAAACGCATATGAACAGAGACTAGAGTCATTCAGGCTATTGTGCTCATGGCTATTGCTGTATGTAGTAACATAGCGACAGCACCATCATCGACCTAGCATTATCCCAGTTGTATCCAAGACACGCCTTGAAGCCCTGGCACAGTTTACAAGTCTAACCAGATGGGACAGAATATCAGCTTTTCCACAGAGCAATTGCTGTCTGACCTCCGCAACCCAAAGGGATAGCGATATTCCGTGGTTTATACCAGTATCAGTTTATATGAGGGTAAGTACTGACTCCCCGTAAAGACTGTCCAAAATCTTCATGAAAGCCAGGACTGATGCCACTGACGGCTTTTAACGTGCTTTCTGAGGCACGGGCAAGCGATAATGCACCGTGCAAAATCATTACAAAGTAGACCATTCTGTAAAAAGAGACAACGTGAGTAACTGGGCATGCTGTCTCAGCCGTTTTGTTGTATAATAACATTAATAACAACCAATGATGAGAAGAACACCAGGTTTTAAGGGTTTTCATTCTCACATTTTGCTCGTATTTCCTTTGTCAGCTATCAAGAAAATGCTCATTACTTAACTTTTTATATATAGGAAAGGTTGGGAACACATTTGACAGCTGTCATTCCACACATCTGAACGGTGTTAAAGTGTGCTCTCACAAATGCTTCTTTAATAACTTCCCATAATCGGGTCGATACGACTTACGTATCGTTCGCCGAATGTGCGCCGAGCCTTATTAAATTGTAGTAGGTACAGCACTTAGAGACGAGACCGTATGGCAGCGGGTTTTTATTGCAATACGAATAAAAATAGTCTATTGTTTAACCGATATTATTTGAAATATGTTCTAGTCGAGTTATTGATATACTCAGTGAATGATGAATATTACAAACACTTTATATAAATAAGTGGGATGGTGTATTGTTGTGGAAGGTTTTTATGAAAGAATACATTTTGTTTCGAGCTATTTCGTCATTGAAAATATTGGAGGATGTTAAATCACGTGATCGGTTTTGTTCCTGAGAGTTACTTTATAAAATTGCTAAACTTTTATAAAATCGTCTTGAATCATCCCTGTGAATGTGATGGTTTTCTATCACAGAATTTGTTAAGAAAATTACAGACCTATATTTAGTCGAAATTTAGTAGATATTTTTCCCTTGACGGAACCCTGCTTAGCAGGGCTCCTATTTTTGGGTACAGGGGCACAAGAAAGCCTAACATAACCTACCTACTAACATTATTAGTCGCCAAGTCATTATTTATATCTCCTCGGCTATTATTACAATTGACTTGTATACCTAGTTTATTTGCTACCTAAACGCAGCTGTTAGTTTTAAGTTTATATAACACCCTTAGTTTTGAATCTTATCTTAATATATAAAATCCTTGCGTTACTGACTGACTGACAGACAAGCTACAGCCGAAACTATTGGGTGCAGGAAGCTAAAATTTGGCATGTATGTTCCTTGGGGACCGTAGGGGTGCACTAAGAAGGGATTTCTCGAAATGCCCACGGGATCGGCCAAAACGGGTAAATTAAAAAAAAATGCAGGCGCAGCTGCTGGCGTCCTCTAGTTGAATATAATAGTCGCGAAAATATTTAATCGCTTGCAACTTATTTTATTAGTTGAAAACATTTAGTCATCTTTTAAATTATTAGTCACTCGGAAAATAATAAGCTCTTTATAAAATACATGACATATAAAAGGAGCTTTTTCGAGGTCTCTATGCATTTTTGGAGATAATTATTATGGATGATCATTTTTGGGCGCTTGAGTATTATAAAGGTACAAAACTAGGTTAAATAGTTAATTATTGCTTGCTCCGTGCCTCGAAGATCACGTTAAGCTGTCGGTCCCGGCTGTCATGAAGATCTTTGACAGTCGTTACTGAGAGTCTAAACCATTGAATATCGCTATCCCTTTGGGTTTCGGAGGCCAGACGGCAGTCACTCTGTGGAAAAGCTGATCAAGCTTTCTTTTTTGCCTCGTGCTCTCCGAGGCACGGGACAAGCAATAGTTAAAAATTCAATACGCACAGAAATCGGAAAAGTCAGTGGCGCGTGCCGTGGTTGCGAACCTGATACCCTCTGCATTGCAGTCTTTTGTATCCCCACTCGGCTATCCCTGCCTTTTTTGATGACTAGCTGTTTCCCGCGGTTTCATCCACGTCCTGAGGGAAATACTTAGCGCACCCGGTTAATTTATAGCCTAAGTTACTCCTTGGTACATCAGCTATCCGCCAGTGACTCCCGTCGGCCCGTCCCGTCAAAATCGATACAGCCGTTCCAGAGATTAGCGGGAACAAACAGACAGACAAAAATTGTCAAAAATTTCATTTCGGTATATGTACCGTTTATACATCCATATGCATTTAGTAAAAAGCGGTTATTTTAATATTACAAACAGACACTTTAATTTTATTTGTATGTATAGATGAAGAAAATGATGATGATGGATATAATTATAGGAAGAACAATCATGCGATAAACACGTTTTGACAACAGCCAGACGAATACGTGTTGATGCGTGTACCCACTTTAGTTTTATTGGCGTTCGCCAATTGAAACAGTAATTAAGCCCTCCAACGAACATTAAACATTCAGACAAAAACAAACACTAAACTATTCGCGTTGTTTAATATTGTTCTAAATATACAGCACTGGGAAAATATGCCGAAACATTGACGGTGTTGTTCTTGGGTATGAATAGCATGGATAAACAACGTTAAGAGTTTAGAATTGGCTTACCTTATTGTGACTGAGAAATACCCTTCGAACGCCAACTGGAATTGGGTGGTGTAACGTCAGACTTTTTTATTGCAAAGGTGCTTTTTATTTTTCCAATGCGTTGTATGCATGTTGTTAAGATCCTTCTAAACAAAAACAGTTTGCCAATAAGGCAATTTTTTCAGTAACTTTTATGGTTTTGAAATTGGACCCGGTTGAAGACGCTGCGTCAGAGTTCACAATTTTTTGAAATTATGAAAGTCTTTTGAGTCCAACAGTTTCGGTAACATTGTTACTGTACAAATAGCGAGTGTCGTGAATTTGATCCCACACCAAAAAGAGTATATGATTTACGATTTTATATGAGTAACGTCTGTAGATTTTACCCGTCGCTTATAGTTAAGGAAAGGCATGTAGAACCAACTTTCACACTAGCACCACAGTTATTAAAACAACAATAAAAGTTCTATGGTGTACACCAGTGTCGGAATTTTTTGAGGCTAGAAATTCCCTGTCATCATCATCATCCTAAGGCTATCCTGGTTGCAATCCAAGGCATCTACAGCTCAGGGTGCACTTATTGACTAGGCTACAGATTCCGTGTAATAAGTGTCAAAATTTTTTAGGAATGGGACTGATAGCCTTATTTGTTGTTCTTGGCACTTAGGAAGGGTGGCTGCTCATAAAGATAATCTAGAAACCTGACAGCGACTAATTCTTTAACCTCACTTTCACGAGTCAACAGATTCGTGCAGTCGTAAGTTTACCCTCACAGAATCCGATTCATTTACCTATTTCAATAAACAGTTCATGTAAATGGAACAATACGCCATTGTAACAAAGATGTTTATGAACTCATAGATATCGAACAAAAAGGAGACTAATTATTTATTAATCTGTGCGGAAATAAAATCCGTTGTTATACGACAACTACCTATTGTACTGGTTGGCGAAACGCCAAAGCCAGTGGCGAAAGCTTATTGCGAATTTGTTTTGTAGTGTTTTAAGCTGCCGTGATAAAAATGCACAGATGACAGAGGTTTATTACCTTCTTCTTTATTTTTATTTGTTTTAGGTTAATCAACATTACATATTCACTGCAACTGTCGAGTTGGTTTTCCTTGTTTTTGAGATGAGTAGTTGATCATTACAGAGCGAACTCTGATCCAAAGGCAGTTGTCATCCGTTTTTTTTATCTAGTAATAGGCGGCGAACGAGCAGACGGATCGCCTGATGGTAAGCAATTACCGCCGCCTATGGAAACAAGCAACATCACAGGAGTCACAACTGCGTGGCCGCCTCTTGGGGTTGGGAAAGGGATAGGGTGAGGAGTGGGATGAGGGAGAAGGAATAGAGGATAGGGCCTCCGGCACTCTCACTCACCGAACGAAACGCAACAGTTTAAGTACTGTTACTTTACGTCGATTTTCTGTGAGAGGTTAGTACTTTCCCGGTCGAACCGGTCCATTCATGCTGAAATCAGCAAGGCTCTACTACCTGTAGTCGTCAGCTCAAGCAATTTACTTTAATGCCGTGTGAATATAATAAATAGGTTTTCGTTTTTGCATGGGTATCTGGCCATCCATATACACGTCTGGCCAGCGTGGTATAGTAGTCCAAAACCACCTATTGATTCATAGACATACAGTAAAGCAAACGACCTAAGTACTACAAACTACAAAACATCACTCAAAAGCCGCTTAAGATCCTTATCCTGAACAAAACCGGGATCGATGCTTTACGCCGTACCTTTGACGCTGGGACATGGCATCCGAAGCACGGTAGCGTTTTGATATAAATGCCACATAAAATAAAAAGCGCTACGCATATTAAAATGTACTACATCATTATTTTTGCACATTAAACTATATTTACTACTATATATTTCGGATGGATGAACAGCCCAATCAGACTCCATCCTCATCATCATTAGCCTGTTATAGTCTCTTTCTGGATATAGGCTAGATTAGCCTAGTGTCTAGCCTATATCCAGCAGATACAGGCTAGACTAGCCTAATGCCTAGTCTTTATCCAGCACCGGTTCAAAGGCACAAAATCCCACATGGCAATAATAATGTCTTTCAAAACTGAATAGTCATAGAACTGAAGTAGTGTAGAAAACGCAGGTCATCGCTTGGCAACCTGATGACATGCCTGCCATCGAGATATAATTTACGGCCGTGTAAATTATTGCTTCACTGCTGCGACACGGTTTATCTCTTTTGTATTACGGTTGAATTCGAATTGGTGCAGGTCGTCATCACAAATGTGGAAACGCTGGATATCTACATACACATCTTTAGGATATTTACGGAGTACGCAATCACTTACCAAACGAGAGGCATTTGTACGCAACTGCAATTATCTAAAATTCTAATAAAGATTGAATAACCTACTATTTATTGCATTACACTTTTACAATAAAATTGTGATTTATTACTCTGATCTTATCCCGACCATCCAAATAATGGCTGGAAAATTACATTAGTTGCATAGTCCATTATCTTAATATATAAAATCCTTGCGTTACTGACTGACTGACAGACACGTTACAGCCGAAACTATTGGGCGCAGGAAGCTGAAATTTGGCATGTATGTTCCTTGGGGACCGTAGGGGTGCACTAAGAAGGGATTTCCCGAAATTCCCACGGGATCGGCCAAAACGGGTAAATTAAAAAAATGCAGGCGTAGCTGCTGGCGTCGTTTCATTGTACATATGTAACATGAACTTGCATCTGGTTAAAAAAAAGGATTGTTTATCAATCTAAAACTTATTTTCCCGTCTGCTGTAGACCTTATGCCAGTTGAATTATGTATAGATCGGTGTATATTTCATTATGGTAATAAGCACGTGATTTATCCCTTTAACGATTATCATATTTCGTTCATTCGTTCCATTGTTATTTCAGCCTACACATGGCAACAGAGGGAAACACGACGTCGGCATGGTTTTTATCATTTGGGACAAATTTATTTACAAAATATTACCATATTTTTTTAACGAGTGATGAAGGGCCTGCGTTGTGTCCAGTAATTATGGAACGAATTGTTTTCGTTTTTTGTTGCTTTGTTATTTTTAGGGTTCCGTACCTCAAGGTAAAAAAAAGGAACCCTTATAAGATCACTTTCTTGTCCGTCTGTCTGTCTGTCTGTCTGTCTGTCTGTCTGTCTGTCTGTCTGTCCGTGTGTCACCACCGATTTTCTCAGGAACGGGTAGACCTAGCGAATTGAAATTTATACCAGATATTGAGGTCTATGGTTGCTATTAGGTGTATGAAAATCAGGGTCCTGGGTCAACCCAATAAAAAGATATGGTCAAAATTAGATTTTTGCCAAAACTTGTAAGTACCAAAATTAACCTTAATTTTCAACTTTTTTTAATTTTCGGAATTTTTCCTTTACTTGTGCTGTAAGACCTTGGTTTTGACCAAAATTGACAATTCTAGGTCAGCCGTAAGTACCCTATAGGTTTTGGGTCGAAAACCTATATGGTAGTTCCCGTTGAACTAGAATCACGAAATTTGGCCAAAAGCAGGGTCTTACAGCACAAATAAAGGAAAAATTACAAAAAATAAAAAAGTGGAAAATTTAAGGGTACATACATAGTAGACTCCATTTAAGATAGTCCTCTAAGTTGTATGGGCGCTCATACAGATTTAGAGGATTAGCGTAATTCAACCTCAAATAAGGTAAAATGCGTACGGAACCCTCGGCGCGCGAGTCAGACTCGCACTTGCCCGAATTTTTTTTTGTACTTTTGTTCTAAACGTTGGAATATTTATGTATGGAACAGTTGTTCGTGCTGTGTCGTGATATTTTATGGGATTGTATTTCTTTTTTATTTTAGGACTAAAGCTAACAGCATCGGCGAACGGTTAATTAGTGACTGCCAGTTTCAATTTCTTTTTTCTCCTTATTTCATGACATGGTATTTGGGAGACAAAGGTTGACTGATTCACTTAATTTGATGTTAGCTATCTAAACTTGACATGCTACTAGGACTAGCATTGGAATGTATGAAGGTGGAGTATTGAATACCGTGACATCGAGCTATCACCATCATATTTCAGGTCACTGGTGCCACAAGGGCCTCCTGGTCTTTGGTCTCTATGGTCTTTGTGGAGGAAAATATCGAAAAATAAAAAAAGCAACCATACTACTTCCAAAATCCTGCTGTAACCAACCAATTCTAAAACTCCTTCCTCCAATAAGTAAGTATTAGTAAATCTCGCACTCCTTTTACACTTGTTTATTATAGCCACGCAATAAATAACCTTTGGACTTCCAGTATTGAACATCTCGTATTTGTTTAACGTACTGTCTTCTGGCTATCGTCTGTAGTTGTGCTACAAAAACATTTTGTTTTATGCGCCTTTAAATCTTCTTAATGGATGTTAATCAATCGAGCAGTTCCAATAAGTGTTGGGTATGTACAGGTGCAGAAAGGCGGGGAGTAAGGTGAAGTTAAACAGAGCTTATTCAAGATCGTTCGTGACTAAGTGTATTAAAGGATGCCGAGGTGTTATTCCGCTCGGTTTTAGCCAAGCGATTATTTCTGCTGATCATTGTTGTACTGCTGTAATTATAGTCTAGAGAATTATTGGTAGGTGTATGTCCTTATATGGTGAAAACTTGTTTCGGTGCTTCAGGAATGTACAACTAATTTCATTTTGATTGAAATTTTGAAATAGAATCACTATCGTATTACTTGACCTAGGATTGGCCTAAAGGTGGTACCAGCGTCTCGTTCAATGATTGAGTGCATTGGTTGGCCAGGGTCGCGGTCTCGTGACCGCTTCAAGTACATAGGCCAGTATTGGCCTACAATAATCGTCGTATTTGTTGTTTTGCACCCTGAGACCTCCGGGTCGTCATATGAGACACGGCGGCCGATATTGTACAGTAAGAATTGATTTTTTATATCCAAATCAAAGTAAAAAGAAAACTACTAGTTTAATGAATAATTTACTTAGAACTACTAAGATAGCAATTATTGAGATTTAAATTAACGCCAAAGTTCTTGATTTTATTTTGGAAAGTCTTAAAGTTCCGAGACCTCTACGACCAAATTGCTGGGGACTCTTTGGTCGTAGACTGTCTCGCCTCGGGACCTTCAAAACCACGACTATCCAAACCTTAGCAACACCTAAAATAAATTCCTCCATCTTATGTTGTCAGTAATGTTTACATTCTTCCTTATATCAAAATAAAGCAATAAAGGTTATTTTGGCTTTCAGCCGATAGATAGCAATCTTCACCCAAGCCGGGGAATTGCTAAGTAGCTTAGTACTACTAAGTGCTGAAGTGCTAGTGCCGAAATATGGATTTACAAAATTACGCTAGCCTTTACAGAAATGTAGAGGTGCTATGTTATGATTTTAACGCGAGTGCTGGCATCCCACGGATTAACTATAATAAAAAGATATACCTAGTTAGGATTGTACTAAAACTAACAAATGGTTACGACTTTGAGCAAGTGGTTCATATTCCTACATTTACAAGATAATAATCTGACTAATTGTCTAATACTAATTCACAATCCGAGCCGCTGGGTATAGGAACATGAAGTTTTCACGCGGGCCATATATTTATGTCAATCTGAGATTTTGAAATAAAAGGTCTTTGAACCTTCCCCAGAAGGTGCTCCAAAGTAAGAGGTTCAAAGTCTGTATGGAGTAAAAGGGTTAAAACTTTTCACGCAGACAAAGTTGTAACTATTTCTGTCATAAGCTCTCAGAAAATCATTGAATCACTCATTTGAATTGAATTACGCTTAGATATTATTATTTTACACAGAAATATGCTTATACATATGGGGATACATTATGCCACATTTATTATATACCTATACGACAGCAGCATATAGCTCTGAACTGTGGATAAAAAGATTACCAAAAGATATCATAATATCTAAATTTCCTTAGACATTTTTACTCACGTACATTTTGTCCAAGAAATATTTTATGACCTTATTCCTCCACAACTGTGTAAAGTGAAGCATATACTCGAGCGACTTTCAAATTGCTAATCTGGATTAACAATTAGACCGAAAATGTAGTGATTTGGCAGGATGTTATGTATGTACTTCGCTTTTATAAACCACTAGCAGTTACACCCACATTATTAAGGGGTACTGCTGTATGTACAGTCGAAAAACTTCCCGCTCTACCACCATAAGGGCGAGAATCGCTCAGCAAGACATCGTCGCTTCCAATGCTACTTTACACGCACATTGACACTCGTATACAAAACCAGGTTCTAGTGTGCCTGGACCCTATGAGCGAGCCAAGGGATTTTTTTTTCAAATCGGTCCAGCGCCGACTTGTTTGATTGTACATGTGGCTCATAGCGTAATGTAATATTGTAGCCTATGTGATATTGACTACTGATGTCTTTTTCTAAGTTGACGTTGACTACTCTTGTCTTTTATTAATATAGTATTTAAAAAAGACGGTGATCTATGAGTAATAAGTAAATAAATACATATAGATAATAGAATTAAATGCATGCTGTTTTAAAACAAAGTTTCGGAACAGTTTATAAATATTGCAAAAAGTAGCATGCTTATTGCAAATAAACGGTCAATACGAAATATATGATTTTATTTAAGACTAAAAATAATTACCGTTGAACATTTTATCGGTTTCGAGTTTCAAAATGAATATGACAATATTTCAGATACTCGATAGCTTCAGACACATGAATATTAAATTTGTAAAACGTAAAATATTACGACACGTAACCCCAGTTTTGATTTATGTATCCGGGTTTATTTTGTGGCCAAAATGTTCTGTGTGATATAATTTTAATTTAGTGATGATGACAATTACATGTAAAGTAAATGTAAAGTCGATATATTTGTAATACTAAAAATTCATGGCGAAATGTGGGTGTAACATTTACACCTCTGCCTACCCCTTCGGCTTCAGTCCGTGTGGTGACGGATAGTCCGTGTGGTGTCGGATAGTCCGTGTGGTGATACGGATTGTCACCACCCCATATCATCCCATGGGTGTCGTAAGAGCCGACAGAGGGAGCATATTTTGAAGAGAACAGCACTGTAAGAGAAGGAAAACTTGATACAAACCCAATACCAACCCGTTTGGCCAGCGTGGTATAGTAGGCCAATTCCTCCTTTCAAAGAGAGGCCTAGTCTGTTAGTGGCTGATGATGAATGAGTCCGCGGTTATTTAGGCCTATAACTGCTCCGCACCCGCGGCTAATAGCGTGGGCTCCTCGATAAATGGTCTATCCAACCCAATAATCATTATTCAAATCGAACCAATAGTTCCTGAGATTAATACGTTTATATAAACAAACAAACTCTTCAGCTTAATAATATTAGTCTCAGATATAAAATCCAATAAGTATTAAAAGATTTTATCGGATAGATTTAGTTCCGGTGAGTTACTAGTTTAATTATAATGAAATACATATTTTTACTGTCATTAGGTATAATAATAATTATAATGTTATAATGTCTGCTTGTATCCTACGCTAGTAATTATAATAATGCTTTTTAACGCGAAAAATGTGCTTTAATATATTCATATTGCGTACATTACCTTAGGATTATTGTCCAGTTTATATACATTTTGTGTTCTTACTTATTTTTAATTATATTTAAACTGTAATCTGCTTGTTTTATAAATAAACTAAACGTCGCCAGCGGCTTCGCCCGCGTCATTTATACATATAAACCTTCCTCTTGAATCATTCTATCTATTAAAAAACCGCATAAAAATTCGTTGAGTAGTTTTTAAGATTTAAGTATACATAGGGACAGACAGACAGTATACAGACTTTGTTTTATACTATCTAGTGATAAAATGATATAATGAAGCTGAAAAGTTTTTTAAACGTTCTCACACGGACAAATTCCCAAATTCGCATGAGAATATTTATCAGCAGTAATTACTAAATCAATCAACACTTACAAAAAGTTATAATTTATAGTTATAAACTGTAAAGTGCGGCTGTAAAACACCGTGATCGTCATCTATACTAATATAATAAAGCGGAAGAGTTTGTTTGTTTGTTTGTTTGTTTGTTTATTTGTTTGTTTGTTTGAACGCGCTAATCTCAGGAACTACCGGTCGGATCTGAAAAATTCTTATTGTATACGATAGCCCAGTTATTCCGGAAGGCTATAGGCTATATAACATAACGCTTTGACCCTTTGGGACCGGGCAAAAGGCTAAAAAGGCTAAAAGATAATGTCAGCTAATCTCAGGAACTAGCAGTCGGATTTCAAAAATTGTTATTGCCTATGATAGCCCAATTATTCCGAAAGGCTATAGGCTATATAAAATTACGCCACAACTTATAGGGGCCAGACAAAAATAATAAGATGGTCAGACGAGAAGGGGGAGGGTTGGGTCAAAGGCAAAAAAAGGCTAAATGAATAGGATACAATCTATATGGGTATCGTTTTCGGCATTTTCGGGACACTGATTAATAATATGAAATTTATTTAGTGATCCAAGATGGCGGACGGGAAATCAAAGATGGCGGATGGGAAAATTTCAAAAATCAATATGGGTATCACCTTCGATATTTTAAGGGGTGGGGAATCGAAATACAACATCTATTTCGTGATCACAGATGGCGGATGGGCAATCAAAGATGGCGGATGGGAAAATTTAAAAAAATCAATATTGGTATCGTCTGCGATGTTAAAAGGGATGGAGAATCCAAATACAACATCTATTTCGTGATCAAAGATGGCAGATGGGTTTTTTTTTTTTTAAATCAATATGGGTATCGTCTCCGATGTTTAAAGGGATGGGGAATCCAAATACAACATCTATTTCGTGATTCAAGATGGCGGATGGGAAATCAAAGATGGCTGATGGGAAAAATTTTAAAAATCAATATGGGTATCGTCTCTGATGATTTAAGGGATGGTGAATCCAAATACAACATCTATTTCGTGATCAAAGATGGCGGACAGGAAATCAAAGATGGCGGACGGGATTTTTTTTTAAAGTCGATATGGGTATCGTCTCCAATATATAAAGGGATGGGGAATCCAAATCCAACATCTATTTTATGATCAAAGATGGCGGATGGGAAATCATAGATGGCGGATGGGAAAGTTTAAAAAAATTAATATTGGTATCGTCTGCGATATTAAAAGGGATGGTGAATCCAAATACAACATCCATTTCGTGATCAAAGATGGCGGATGGGTTTTTTTTAAATCAACATAGGTATCGTCTCCGATGTTTAAAGGGATGGGGATTCCAAATACAACATCTAATTAGTGATTCAAGATGGCGGACGGGAAAAATTTAAAAAATCAATATTGGTATGGAATGCAAATACAACATCTGTTTCGTGATTCAAGATGGTGGATGGGAAATCAAAGATGGCGGATGGGAAAAAATTGAAAAATCAATATGGCTATCGTCTCCGATATTTTAAGCGGTGGAGAATAAAAATACAACATCTATTTCGTGATCAAAGATGGCGGATGGGTTTTTTTTTAAATCAATATGGGTATTGTCTCCGATGTTTAAAAGGATGGGGAATCCAAATACAACATCTATTTCGTGATTCAAGATGGCGGATGGGAAATCAAATATGGCGAATGGGAAAATTTTTAAAAATCAATATAGGTATCGTCTCTGATGATTTAAGGGATGGTGAATCCAAATACAACATCCATTTCGTGATCAAAGATGGCGGATAGGAAATCAAAGATGGCGGACGGGATTTTTTTGTTAAGTCGATATGGGTATCTTCTCCGATGTTTTAAGAGATGGCGAATCCAAATACAACATCTATTTCGTGATCAAAGATGGCGGATGGGAAATATAATAATATAAAAAAGTTATTATTGATGGTGAAAAAGTGGTAGTGGTATTTGATGTTCGATGCAGATAATGGCTATGTTCAGTGGATACCTCTCCTACGGAACCCTTCATGGGCGAGTCAGACTTGCAGTTGATTTAATTATTTAATAGCCATAGTATTTAATAGTATTAGTAATTTTATCATATCCCTAGATCAGTGATCTAACCATATCACTCATATACCACCTTCTGATCTCCTTACAATAAGTTAGTTTTTCTACCCTAGTAATAATTTATATGGCAAAACAACTTTGCCTAGCAATTAAGAGATTAAACACTGATGTTCTTGGTAACTTTGTTCTGAATAAGTTGGAAAAGAGTTAAAAATTAATATGAAATGTAAATACATTAAAAAAGCGATACGGAGTTCGCCGGGACAGCTAGTAGCAGAATATAGACCACTGTCAACCGCGCTATCACTAAATTCAGCATCATCCTCCTAGCGGTATTCCAGTGCAACCCAGGGTCCGCTTACTAGTCTATATTCTATGACATATTCCATGGATAGATCAAATATTGAAACAGCCGTCATTTAGTGGAACTGACTCGGCTTACGGCTAAACGTACTTTACGAAGCACGGAGCAAGCGAGTATTAACAATTCAGTAAGCACAAAACTCCGAAAAGCTAGTGGCGCGCCGTGGATTCCTTAGGCTCACAAATATGGACTCCTTGGACTCTATTTCAGTTACTTTCAGTCAGCAATAAGAAATTCACATTTAGACATAAGGAAGTCATTGATTTCGCTACCAATTTTCGTAGCTTCCTCAACATAATCTAAGAACTAAATGAATTTCATCTAGTGCGTTGACTTTAAAATAGAAATGTATTAGTTTCATCGCATGCTCTGTCATGCATGTTCATGTTCAACGTCTATATTTCAGCAATACGCAGTGTTTATGTTTCTGCGGCGTGTCTGTGACGGATGTGGCCGGACATTTAACTGCAGTTAATAATAAACCAGTGGCACACACTGTTGGCACGCCGACAATACCACAGGTGAGCAGCAGTAAAACGATTCCGCTACCACGGAACACCGCTTAACAAAACATACGAGTCACAATTCCACCACCACGCAATACATTGCCTCATCGACATAGTAACTTCTCTGTTTACGCTGAAGGAAACAAGTAATGTACCGCGATGTTGTTGTTTACTTTTACTCCGTGTAGGTGTAATAGTAGACTGGAATAAGACGTCACTGTATTAAAAGATTATACGCGCGAACGGCGACCTCGTTCCGAAATATGGATTGAGACGTTTTACAAATTCGCGTCTTTTTCACCGGCTGTGTGGAGACCGACGGATATTAATGACAATGTATGAAGCTGAAATGTGTGATTAATTTCCTCTGCGATCTATGTGTCTAGTTCTGAAGAGCTTTTATTGAATTGAATAAGTGATCAAACTAGTTGGAGTTTATAATTAAATTAAAAATCAGGGTCGTGTGATTTGTTGTAAATCAGATGTGGTTTTGTATCAAAAGTTCATAGCAATAATGATTTTATATTAAGATTACGAGAAGGCTACGAGAACTCTACGGTAAAGGTAGCGGAGCACGATTGGCACCAACGTCCGAAGCGAGAGCCGATCCCAACCGATCGTGGTGACCATGTCACGACATTGCTGTACCAAGGCAGGTGCAGAGCACTCCGCCAAGATAGTTCAACTGTCCTGAAACCCGCAACAAACAAACATAAAGTTACGGGTTCGTAGCCAACAGAAGACTAAGTCCCTTTGTCTACAAGGCAATGCAAGTCTACGCGACGATTTTAGTCATCATTGACTACCACAATACAGATTCATAAAAGTTCATACATAGGCACGCATCGTTGTACATCAAAATCGTCGGGTTTTGCAGACTTGTGTCACCTTGTGGTTGAAGGGGCTTATAGCAGCAGGTGAGACGTGTCGCCGCGACACTAGTGGTTTCTATGTATGATTATGATAAACCTTCCGTAGCGAGCGACAGAACGTCTACGGCGCGCCGTAGCGTGGTCCGACCGCACAGCAACATTACCCCGACCGCACATTAGTATTGCCAATGACGTTCTCAAAGGCTTCAGACGTCTTGTTTTATAGAACCAATAGGAGTACGGCGCTGCCGTTTGCTGCTGTCGTCTGCGGTTGACTACAGTGACGTCGCGACGACGTTTCGTTGCGACATGACGTTGCGACATGTCGTCTGCTGCTGTCGAGTACGAACTTGTACCTATTTCAATGTTCTGCCGGACTTATGTAGATGGACCAGGAAGTATTAAAATTATCGACAGATTGCTTTTATATTGCCAAAATCTATATCGTATTTACTGCAAACAAACAGTGAATAGCATTGTTGATATTACAATGCTTTAAGATTATGTCAGTATGTCTGTCTGCAAGTACAAACTTGACAGTTTATGGACAATCGATTAGCGATCACCACTCAAAATCACCTCTATTACTGGTGCCAACATCACACAAAACGAGCTGTCAAAATGGTCGCTTGAGAGGGATAATGTAAATAAACCTAAGAATACTAGGATAGCTTAATGGAGAGACCAATAATTACTATGCTGAGGATCTCGGGATCTAATCCACGGCCCGCACCGCTGTCTTTTCGAAGTAATGTGCGTCTTAAATAGTTTATTATCGCTAGCTAAGAGGTGAAGGAAAATATTGTGTGGAAACATGCGTGTTCATAATGTTCTAGAAGGCATGTGATATCTGCCTACCTGCACTTGGTCAGTGTGGTGTAGAGTGGTCTAAGCTTTCTCATATTGAAATCAAGATGCCTTAAGAACGGTTGAATAAACGGCGTCGCCCGTCTATAATTAGCTTAATCCCTTCGTTAGTTAAGCATATCTTGTCTAAGGTAGGACCGTTTATGCGCTTAATATTACTCTGTGCCGAATGCTATCTATGTATATTTTAACAATATTTTCGACTTAAATTAAAATTATAAGGCAGGCACATTGGAACAATTTGCAAGCAGATATTGGATGCAAAATAGTGCTTCACTTTAAACGACTGACACTTTGAACAAGTTTTAGCTCTGCATGGTGCCTACAAATTCTACGAGTAACACCAAGAAGGCGTTGTCGATGTCCAAAAAGAAGTCAAGTCTACAATACTGACGCACAAAATATCGTATTAATCATCTCATCCTCTTAACGTTATCCCAGTTTTGATCTAGGGTCCGCTTACTAGTCTAACCGGATTTGACTGAATATTAGCTTTTCCACGGAGCGACTGCCTGTCTGACCTCCACAACCCGAAGAAATAGGGATATTCTATGGTTTAGACTAGTGTCAGTTTATTTAAAAGGTGCTGACGCCCTGTAACGACTGTCAAAGATCTTAATGACAACCGGGACCGATGACTTAGCGTGCTCTCCGAGGCAAGGGACAAGCGATAATTCACAATTCAATACGCACATAACTCCGAAAAGTCATTGGTGCACGCCGTGGATTCGAACCCGATACCCTCTGCATTGCAGTCTGTGGGTATATCCAATAGGCTATCACTGCCTTTAAAAAACTATCGTATCAATATTAGCATAAAACCTTACCTTTACCTATTATCTTTACGCATATCTTAATATATAAAATCCTAGCGTTACTGACTGACTGATAGACACGCTACAGCCGAAACTATTGGGCGCAGGGAGCTGAAATTTGGCACGTATGCTCCTTGGGGACCGTAGGGGTGCACTAAGACGAGGGATTTCCCGAAATGCCCACGGGATCGGGCAAAACGGGAAATTTGAAAATATGTGCGTGCGAAGCCGCTGGCGTCGACTAGTAGTCTATAGTTCTAATAAGAATACCTACTGAAAAGAAAAGCCATTGTAAAGATTTTAGCGCCAAAGTGGGTCTCGCCTTCTAAATAAATTAGAAATAAGTATTAAAATTACTCTGCCCCATTTTATAAAAGAATCCTTATCGATCGTTATTTCAAAGAATCTGTAGATTAGTACCAACAAACTGGCTGTAAACCCATTAACGGTTACAATAGGGCCTGTCAATCATTCTCTTTTACCCCGATTACAATTTTTTCTCAAATTAATCGAGTTTCGTGCTACGCAAAAACCTAAAATCCGTTTTTTATCATTTAAAAAGTTAGACAGATTTTATTAGGGAGGAGTTTTGGTCCCAAAAGAGCCACTTACCGGGACTATTTATCACCTCCCTATCTGTTGGGACTTTGGTAATAAAGAAATGATAAATGGACCCAATAATGATAAAGATATTTTTTTAACTTATCAATTTTATAGCTTTGAATGGTGTTAAGGAAAGGTTTTCTATTTAATGGAATGGGGTCTCAATCGCGCAATTATTTTAAAATAGCGTTAAAATACCTTCTATTTTTCCCGCCGTTTCAAAATAGTATATGCAAATCGTGGTCACGGGTGATATTCTTTAGTAGCTTAATATAAACTTAATTATAAATAAAAAATTTAAATAAATTAATTCAATAACTAAAACCAAAACAAACAATAAAAAGATTATTCAGGCGTAGCAGGCACAATTTAGTTAAATGCAATACATCCACAGACAGGTTGATTTGCATTTTCACATACTTAAGTTAAAAAGTCAAAATTTTTTTTCCGATCTGAAAATATTTTTCACTATTTTATGTATGTCATATACATAAAACCATTATCTTGGAAATTAAACTATTTTGTGTCACCCACATTTCCAAATAACTTTTCAGTACTGGCAACATAAAAGGATTACAAACAGACAGTATTATGAAACCCAAAGAACTTATATCGTTAGCGTTCAATCACAAGCACCAATTTTTTGAAAATAATAACGTAATTAAATCTATTTTAGTACGTTACGTAATAAGATACTACACTATTATGTCATTGAGAACCGCGACGCACAGGGCCATTTAAGTGACAAGACATCTCATTTACCCACTGTGTCATTCACATTAGCAAACAACGTCCCATTAATACCGACATAAGTACAAGGAGGCAGAAATACAAAAGTTCCATTTCACGAAAGATTTTCTTAGAAAATACAACATATATCATTAGCGAGCAACTGGTGGTACATAAAGGTTATGATTTAACTTTATACTGTCACATAAATTGCTATAATTACGAGTGCTCAACGTTAAATGGTTCTTTAGGGACGTCTTGTGTAATATTTAGGCGGTAGGAACATTTTGTGCAGGGAAGATAACGGTGTTATTTCTTGAGAAAATTATTGTGTATTTTTTGTTGTTTGGGAATGAGAAAGTTCTTTATTCTCAACTAGATGAGCCCGCCGTTACTCCCGCGTTATTTAAGGCTACTGCTCCGCTCCCGTGGCTCATAGCGTGATATTATGTAGCCTATAGCCTTCCACGATAAATGGGCTATCTAACACTGAAAGAATTTTTGAAACCGCTCCAGTAGTTCTTGTGATTAGCGCGTTCAACCAAACAAACAAACTCTTCAGCTTTATATATTAGTATAAGATATAAAATTCGGCTGTGCCTATAGAATAATACTAGAGTATGGTCTCAGCTACGCTCCGGCTCGGCCCGATGCCATGGGAATTTCGGAAACCTAAGAGTGAAGGAAAACATGGTAAGGCAGCCCGCATGTTTGAGAGTTCTCCGTGATGTTCTCGAAAGACATGTTAAGTCTACCAACCTGCAATTGGCCAGCGTCAAAGACTATGGTCTTACCCTTCTCATAATGAGAAGAGGCATGTATTCAGAAGTGGAAGAGATGTGAGACTATTTAAAAGTTAATGATGATTCACTGAAAAACAACTCAATCCCAGTCAATATTAAATTATTTCAGCAATTCCTTACGTAGTTAAACCGAATAAGATGACCACTGAGTCACATTACAGTAGGTTTTCAAAATTTCTCCGTTTCTTCTCCATTTTGACTGTACGGTTGGCGTAGTGGTTTAAGCGGCCGCCTCGCCGCTTGACACTGCGCCGAGTATCGTGGGTTCGATTCCCACACGAGACAACACTTTGTGCGATTCATAAATTGTTTTTTCGAGTCTGGGTGTTCATTGTGTCCGTTGGTTGTATGTTTGTAAAGTCCCCCGCGACACAGGATTTATTCCTAGTGCGGGAGTTGTAATTTAAAAAAAATATTTAAAGCGAACCCCCGTCTTAGGAATGAATCCTGTGTCACTGAGAGACTTTATGACGTTAAAACAACGGACACAGAGTACACCCAGACTCCAGACAACAATTTGTCTAACAAACAAAGCATTGCTTCGTATCCCACAACAATCAGCACAGCTCTAAATGAAGTAGCAACCGCTTAAACTATTCCTCCATACATACAATCGACCTGTCTGTCAATTAGATTTGCTTCTCTAAAACATATCGGCAGTTGGATTAAGTCCAGTATACGTACAAAACGGTCATGGCGTATATTTGGATACGTATGCAGAACGTACGGTCTGGAATAACTAACAAGGAAACCAAGTCAACACAACTAACAAGCCTGTTTGATGACAACTGAAACGTCGACGTAGCGAGCAGATTCTAAAGCAAATTGAAATGTATCAGAGCTAGAGTAATAGGTAGGTATGCAGGTATGTACATCTCAAAAGGAATACCGTTGATGATTCGTATTTGACTCACGGAATCTAGAGTGGAAGTCGGGTTAAGAGAGTGACCCATCTCGTGTGAAAACCTTGAGCAACGTTCACGTACTATGTATTAGTTGCGTGCATACCCTGTGTCACAAGACCCATCACCAAGCCGAAGTCTACTCGTTGTGGACATAATGCCTAGCCATACTAAACAAAAATTATACCTGGGAAACGATTTTTTTTTTCAAATTTTCTCATTTTTTAAAACGCAATTAAAAGCGCGCGCGTGCAATGCTCGAAATACCTACTCATGTATGGGGTCATAGGGCATCTAAAGAACATATTGGCGGGGAAAATGTATCGATTTTGTACCTAATTAGAAAAATTCCATACTAACTTTGAGCCTCAATATCTTCTGAACCAGTAATTTCCCAGGTATGGTGCCGAAGTAAAAAATGTTCGTAGTGATTGGTACAACATGTGATTTCAGTTTTCGTTAAGGGTCTTGTTACACCCTGTATACGGAAGGCGTGCAGTACGCGTAAGTTACGGGTGCAATACTTGTAGAACACTTTCGCGTAAAAACTACTAAACGAATGCATGCAGTAAATAGGTGCGATAACCAATACTTACGCATATGCAGCCGTGGACAAAGTTTAGTATATGCTAGAGGATACCCACAGCTACGTCCACAAATATATTGTTTTAATTTAACCATTTTCTAAATTTTATGTATGACTGCCTGGTGGGGCCTGCGTGGTCCAGTGGATAGCGTATGCGACTGCTGATCGGCGGTCCCGGGTTCGATTCCCGGGTCGGGCAAAAGTGATACTGGGTTTTTTCAAATTCTCAGTAGCAGCACGGAGTCTGGTGATGTGCCCGGTAACGGCAATAGGCTCGCCCCCTATTACGTGGGACCTAAAATTCGTGGCGAAATGTGGGTGTAATATTACACCTCTGCCTACCCCTTCAGGGATACAGGCGTGAGTCTATAAAAAAATGTATTAAGAGAAATCCTTTCTTAGTGCACCCCTACGCTCCCTAAAGGACATACATGCCAAATTTCAGCTTCTTGCACCCACTGGTTTCGGCTGTACCTTGTCTAAGCCAGTCAATAACGCAAGAATGTATTTATATAAACAGATAAAGCGTGCTTGCAACTCGCGATCCTTTAAGGCGAGGATTTCCCAAAATACAGTGTTATCTAGCGTGGTTAAACGCGTTTTATTTGTAAATAACAGAGATTTAAATTCGGAAAAAAATATATGTTATTCTACAGCATTAGATCTTTATATTTCGGCCATTCGAAACACGATTACTGTCATTTGATACGATAGAAAATAATCGTGAATATAGGTCTGTTTAAACAACTTTTCCCGTTTCATTTGAGTTGTATTGGGATTAGAATTTTCAAAAGTATACCAAAAGAAAGGTCATGTAAAAGCGGACGGTTCTCGGCAATCACATTATGAATTTTAATATATACAAAAATATAATACCGAAAATACGTAATTTTCTACTGCCGACGCGCTCTCTCCGGCGTCGTTCAGTCCCGAGCGGGATGTAATGGAGACAGGACGTATCGCTCGTTTGCAGAGCGCACCGCAGGATTACGAATTATTTTATCGTCAGTTACGAATGTCATCATCACTTATTGATAAATATATTACATCTAGGTTTAGTTTGTAAATAGGTATTGTAAATTTTTATTAAGTAATAATAGTGTACATAAGTAAGAAGTATAGTTTTAAAAATATCATTTTGATTATTGGACAAGATAACGACTTGATAACAACAGCATAGTTAGGTAACAGTACTTTAGAAAAATATTGATTTGTTGTATATTGTGGATGATTTATAGTACCTATTATTGTTGTATTGGGTACCTACCTAATACAATAATTCACACTTTTATCGCTTTTATTCTGTGTACCTATATACGGAAATAAAATGTGAGATGTACCTAAAAGCTATACAAGCGAATTTTATAGGTACCTACCTACCTACCTAAATAAATACAAATATCCGCAGTTACCTACTTAGTGGTATTTATGGTTACTGCCCCACCCTCGTGTGTAGTAGCGTGATGTTATTTGGTATAACCTTCCTCAACAAATGGGCTAGAGAAGCAAATAAATCTTAGAAATTGGCCTGCTAGTTCCTAAGACTAGCGTGATCAAAAACAAAAAAAATGAATTTCCGTCTATTCAATAATTCTATTCACTATTTCCACCAATAATATCATTGATTTCCACACTATTACAAAACACGGAACAATGGACACCTAATAATATTATAGTAATTTTTTATCACGCCGAGGAAGAATGCACTTGTGTCACAGCTTAGAAAGGTAGGTAAGGTGTTCGGTAGGTAAGTATATCAATTTGACCGACAAATAATAACGAAAACTAGAGTTTATTATTGGTTGGCGGAAAATAAGCGTTGTGGGTGTAGGAGTTGGAGTATCATTCCGTACGTATGTATGTATGTTAAATTTTAACTTTTTTTCACTACTACTTGCCGATGGCAGCGCGTAAAGGAGATCACCCAAATTGGGCTAATTTTTATTTTGCCGGCCAATCAATAAATTGTGTTATTTTAATAGAACACACTGTTGTAAACATTTTAACTATTACACCAAACTTCTAAGTCAATAGGCTTGTGTCCACTAAGAATAAATCGGTTTGATTGTAGTATCTATAGATCCATTATGATTTTAAGATGTCAATAAAGTTTATTATTTATTATAAAATGGTAAGATTAATGTAATTTTTAGGATTCTAAAACTAAAAAATAATGTTTTTACTTATTCTTGTGACAGTGAACACCAATCAGAGAGCATTACGTCAAACAGTACGTCCACCATTCATGTTGTTGACGTTTTAGTAGTAAATACAACTAAAAAAAGTTTCTACCTGTCAAATCGAATATAACAAATTAAAAGTGGGTGCATCAGACCAGACTTCATTCACGGATTGTTTTGTTTTGTACTTTGTGATATCACTCAACCGCTATGATGGTTTACAGCGTTTTCGTGTCAAATTCAAAAAGTTTTTTAAAAAGCCGTAATTAGTAATATTGCAGATTGTTTTTTGAAGAAAAATCAGGTATTTCAGTTTAACATCTAATAAAGGAACGAATCAATCGCTAATTACATTTTAGGATACAAGCGTATTCTCTGAGACAATATTTAGGTTTGAATGTATGTCTCAAAGTACCGTAGAGCAGTTTTGTTTTGACAAAAGTGGTAAATCAAAGAGGTGTAACGGTAGTCAACTATACGTTTTCAGCCTAACGTGAAATACGTGAGCCTTAAAATGCAGTGGACTCATAAAAAAAGTAAAAAACATATTTTTAAATACTCCTGACAAAATATAAAAATATCGTCTAAACCTTTAGTAGCAATGTCTATGACCGGTCAGGTACAGATGTCTTGCATGCTGTACAGGCATGGCACCATGTGGTTGAAGAGATGTTGCGTCGCGACGTTCTCACTTTCCAATGTTTCGGCCGGTTCTTGTAGAGAAAAGGCCAGTCGGAAACACCTGGATATCACTATAGTGACAGCAGCCGCAACCCTGTCCAAGAAACGGCGCTACAAATGTTGGCGGAATGCCCCGCTTATGCGTCCCAGCGCCGTGAACATCACCATCTTACGCCTTTGCCGACCATTCTGGTGTAGACCTCTACAACATATTCCTTTCCCTTCTGTTTTGGGCAGTCTTCAACCAATTACTGCCTGCTATCTTTATGATGTCTTCTTTCCATCACATTTGCCGTTCCAGCTAGTCATTTACAATCCCATGGTTGCCATTTTAATATTTGCTTGCACCATGTTTCGGGATTTCTGGCTATATGTCCGGCCGCTACTCTTTTGGCAACATCTGGTACTAGACTTTCTTTTCGGAGCTATTTATTCTTCTTTCTGTCTCTGAGTGTCACTCCTGCCAGTTTTCTCTCCATTGTTCTTTGAACAACTTCAAGTTTCTGTAGCGCTGCCTCTGTAGTAACCCAAGTTTCAGCTCCGTAGGTGAGCACTAGCAGGACGCACTGGTTGAATATTCTTGCTTTTTGTTGCTTCGTAAAAGCAAATGCCAGTTTATCGAAAGCAGCCCAACCCAAATGGATACGTGTATCAATCCTGTTCACTTGGTTTGCTTTGCCCATCTTTATTTCTTGCCCTAGGTATAATATACTACTTATTGAAGAATTCTAATCGGGTACATCCTACTTCAATTGTTATTCCGCTGGACTTTTCACTGGTCATGTTTCGAATTGGCCGTAAACTGATCGCGGCAATTGTTACATAGACTACAGGCCCATGTCCAAAATGGATGGGTCATATGAACCACCAGGTGACGTATGTAGGACGATATAAGAGCATCAAATAATAAGATTCAGCACTATGCCGTCACTTGTAAGCTGTGCAACTGAGTGCTGGTGAGAATTTGATTTTCTGACAATTTCCAAAAAATTACCGACTTTGTAGCGCACCATTTTTTTACGGCACTGCGCGCTTTCTTATTATTTATCATGGATCTATCGAAGGTCATAATGCCGTACAAAAATATATGACCGAAATGCGTACTCACTCTACCTGCACTTTTTAATTCTCATCAGCACTCAGTTGGACAGCTTACAAGTGACGGCATAGTGCTGAATCTTATTATTTTATGCTCTTATATCGTCCTATATACGTCACCTGGTGGTTCATATGACCCATCCATTTTGGACATGGGCCTGTAGTCTAACAGTCGTACCCTCACTACCTGCCCTGCCCATAGTCTGGTGCGTGATGGCTTGGAACGTGAGCGTCTCATTCTGTGAGGCAGTAATGCTTATCAATCAGATATTTCGCTCTTGGCTTACTACCTGTCATTACCTGATGCCATTTAAATTGCAACATGCATTATTTTAGGCAAAAAAAATAACAGTAATTACTTAGGATTTATTTTAGAAACAGAATAGATTCTTTGAGCTGGAATATGATCTCACAGACTGCACTTAGAACCTTAGTGTAGTAATAAAAAATGTTTATTTCGTAATATTCTATAAGTTTATTTTAGTTGGCCGGCACCATTGACATATATTTAGTACATATATATCGATGGCCGGCACTTTTAGAATAGCCTAAATTTGTATGGAGCTGGGTGATCTCCTTTATTATGCATGCACGTGTGTTTGCATGAGTATATATTGCTATAACTATTGCCCTGTAATAAAAGTCTTGTGTATTATTGATCTTTTTCCGGTACTTTTTTGACAGAGTAGTATCTTAGAGATTGCATAGTTAAAATAAATATAACAAAATGTAATTATTGGTGATTAAAAGTAGCTATGAGTATCTTACCCTTTATGTGTATTATTGGTTCTATGCCGTTGTTTTGCTGACAGTAGCAACGAATTAATTAATTTATATTAATCTAATCCTTTTCCCTAAGATTGATATCGAACAAGCGATACTTTCGGATTGCGAGCGATCATAAGTTTTTTTTTTATAATTAACAACAAACATAATGTTCATAAATTATCTACTGATTACTATTGTCACTATAAACAAAAGCAATTTTGTAAAACTAGTTTCGAATTTCATAAAGGTTTATTCAAAACAAAAACTTTGCAAATTATTTATACTCGATAAGTAAGTTTATATTTCAATTGATATACTGCTTCAATTTTCTATACTGTGGCGCGAAAGTGTTATACCTACATAATATGGCGGCAGGTGCGTCGCGTCTCGCGTCGCGATTGATCGTAATTATACTCGCGAACTGGGGAAGAGGGGAGCCTCAAAAGCTTTGAGCGCTCGGAAATCCTCGCCTTAAATAAAACAGGTGCATTCGAAACGCAGCGCTAAGATGTGGACGCACCCTAAGAGAAATCAACTAAAATCGAAGCTTTGCTTAGAATGTGCAGCTGTTTCGATACCAATCTCCAAGCAATTTATCCTTGTAGAATGGATCTAGATCGCATGTAGACTCAGAGTAATTAAGTTTGCAGTAGGCAGCAGACCCTTTCTAACACATTTTCAGTTTTAAATGATTTTTTAATTTTCTCTGTTTATAAAAGTACCTACACATCTTATAAAGATGGGCAACGGGTCTCAATCTTGCAATACTACGTAAGAAGATAACACGTGTAAATCCAAGAAATATATACGGAAAAATGATTCTGATGGTGGATTGATATGTTACTCTGTTTCGGAAAAACTGCCAATCAGATTTTGATGAATCTTTGGAATATAGATTATAATATTATCAGAATAACTCATAAATGTTGTGTCGCGACTGCGATTATCACGCGAGTGAAGTCACGAACAAAAACTAGTAATACTATCATCATTCTCCTCCTTGCATTATCCCAACATCTTTGCAACTCCGTTCTAGTCTAACCGGATTTGACTGAATATTAGCTTTTCCACAGAGCGACTGCCTGTCTGACCTCCTTAACCCAAAGATTTAACGATATTCCATGGTTTAGACTAGTTTCATTTTATTTGGAGGAACTGACTCCCTATAACGACTGTCAAAGATCTTCATGATAGCGGGAACCAACGGCTTAACATGCTCTCCGGGGTAAACGATGATCACATAAACGCACACAACTTAGAGAACTCAGTAGTATGCGCCGTATATTCAAGCTCCATATGACCTGCATGACAGTCTGTTGGTATTTCCACTAGGCTATTGCTGCCGTCAAATAGTTATACTATATTTATATCTATAGTAGGTTCCGTGTGGTGGCGGATTAAGAATACGGAATGTCACTACCCCATATCATCCCATGAGTGTCGTAAGAGCCGACAGGGGAAGCATATTATGCCGAAAACAGCACTGTAAGAGAAGGAAAACTTGATACAAACCCTATACCAACCCGTTCGGACAGCGTGGTATAGTAGGCCAATTCCTCCTTTCAAAGTAGAGGCCTAGTCCAGTAGTGGACTGTTAAAGACTGATGATGATATTTCTATCTGATCAACGGCCACCCCCTTAAATTTTGGCCAAAAGAAATGGTTTAAAACCCATTGCCTACTTCTTCAGTCGGCCATTTTAAAACGAAGGTGTCTTGGTTTCGCGCCATAAATTCCCACTAATGCAAGAAGTTCCCTTTTGTTCAGTCAACTAAACAGTTTTGAAATTCACTCGCACATCCTCAAATTAGTTTTGAACAAACAAAGACCAAACTCCAGCAATTATTGTGAGAATTTGTTCTTTAAACTTTCACACGCATAAACTTCGTGGGCGGAAAACTCACTTAATACTTTCTACGTCGTTCTTAATTGGTGATGCTAAGATTCTAACTAGCGACTCTAGCAGCGAATATGGTAGCAGAACAGGAAAGACACTTTTGACAGCTCAATACAATTACCACTATAACCTCGAAGCAAAGTTGTATTGAAAGCTGTCAAAAGTGTCGTTCCCTGAAAACTTCCAAATTCGCAGCTAGAGGCGCGCGGATAATATCATCGCCAATTATAATTATAAAATTTAACATATTATTCATGATCATGATTGGTGAGGAATGGAATGTGGTCGGTGCTGTCAATGAATGGGGTGGACAGCAGCCTCATTCGAGCTCTGAAATCCCTTTATGAGGATTCTAGAGCTTGTGTGAGGATAAACGGGGCATACACTGACTGGTTTACCCTCGAGAAAGGTGTTAGACAGGGATGTGTAGCGTCGCCGTGGCTGTTTAATCTCTTCATGGACAGTTGTTTGCAAGATTTAAAAAATAGTGACTGCGGATTAAGGATGAATGGGTTACTCGTCAAATGCCTTCTTTATGCTGATGATCAGGTAATACTTGCATCTTCAGCGGAGGAGTTGCAGGAGACGGTAACAATCATGCACGCTGCGTTAGAGAGGAAAGGAATGAAAGTGAATGTAAGTAAAACGAAAGTTATGGTTTTTGAAAAGGAGGAATGCGTTACGGCTTGTAATGTTTTGATCGATGGACAGCGAGTGGAACAAGTGAATGAGTTTGTTTACTTGGGTACGTTGTTTACAAGAGATGGTAAGAATGAAGAAGATATTGAAAGAAGAGTTAATGCAGGTAATAGCGTGAATGGAGCTCTGAAGGCGTTTATGAACAGTCAAAACGTGACCAAAAAGGCACGTTTGGCTGTGCATAGAGGGGTGTTAGTGCCTACCCTTATGTATGGTAGTGAAAGTTGGGTATGGCAGAAGAGACTTGAAAGTAGAATAAATGCTGTAGAAATGAGAGCACTGAGAAGTATGTGTGGTGTTTTTTGACCGACAGAGTAAAGAACTGTGTGATACGAGAGTGGTGTGGGGTAAAAGAAGATGAAGTGACAAGCATCGAGAAAAGCATGTTAAGATGGTTTGGGCACATGGAGAGGATGGATGACGAAAGACTGACAAAGAAGATATATAAGGCAAGTGTGAATGGGACAGGACGAAGGGGAAGACATAGGCGGACGTTCTCTGACCAGATTGGAGACCTCCTAAAAAAGGACAGGTCAGAAGTACCCTTAACAGAAGAGCATACATGAGAAACTTGATGGGAGTGAATGAAGCAAGAGAGGTATGTCAGGATCGTTGCAAATGGCGTTCCCCAGTCTCTGCCTACCCCTCCGGGAAACAGGCGTGAGTCTATGGATGTATGTATGTATCATCATAATGAAATTAGTTAACATCTTTAATGCCAGCTTAAAACTTGAACATTTCCCTGGGCAATGGAAAATTGCACATGTAGTCATGGTACCGAAACCCGGTAAACCCCCACACGAAGCTACTTCATACAGACCTATCAGCCTGCTACCAGTTATCGGCAAACTGTTTGAGAGAATACTGCTTAACAGGATGAAAGAACATATTGTACTTAGGTACAGTATTACCGAACCACCAATTTGGATTCCGGGAAAAACACGGGACAATTGAACAGGTACATCGTATAGTTGACACCATTAGCAGATGCCTTGAAAACAAATTATATTGCTCTGCAGTATTTTTGGATATCAGCCAAGCGTTTGATAAGGTATTGCATGATGGCCTCCTGTTCAAGCTAAAGAAGCATCTCCCACATTGTCTATTCCGAATACTTAAATCCTATTTAGATAAAAGATGCTACCAAGTGAAGTACAGCGATGATCTCTCAGAAGTACACGAAATAAAATCAGATGTCCCTCAAGGGAGTATTTTGGGCCCTATATTATACCTCATTTTTACAGCAGATATCCCAACAACTGACTACACTACGACTGCGACATACGCTGATGATACGGCGCTACTGTCGGTTCATAGCAACCCAGAAACGGCATCATCACGGTTGCAAAACCACTTGACAAAAGTGGAGATGTGGTTGAAGCGTTGGAGAGTAAAAGCCAATGAAAGCAAATCGGTACATGTAACATTTACACTTAGGAAAGAAACATGTCCACCGGTAACGTTAACGTAAACTGTTAAGTTATCCCTCAAGATAATAACGCAAAATACTTGGGAATGCACCTAGACAGGAAACTTACATGGCAAAAGCATATTTGGACAAAACGCAAACAACTAGATGGAAAACTACGGTCACTGAACTGGTTATTGGGACGCCAATCACAACTAAATTCTAACAGCAAGATGCTAGTGTACAAAACTACCATTAAACCAATCTGGACTTACGGAATACAACTGTGGGGAACTGCCAGCAACAGTAAGATAGATATCCTGCAGAGATTCCAGACCAAAGCTCTGAGAACAATGTTTTGCAACCCTCATTGCATAATTAAGTAATAGATACATATACCTCGACCTCGGCATAAAAACAGTTCGACAGTAAATAGCTCAAAACAGCCCGAAATAGCAGGAGAAACTGACCATCCATGTAAACAAACTGGCACACGCTCTGAGTGGAGAAGGCGCTCTTCAGCATACCCGGCTAAAAAGAAGTGACATACCAAGCCTACATAAAAGATTTACAACTTGACATCACGAGAGTCGTGTGAAAATAATTTTCATACAAGTATGGCTCTTGAGGAAAACATAAACTGAGCAATCAAACAAAGAAGTGGTCTATTGTTGATAAACAGATTGCCATGAAGCAGAAACATCAAAAAAAAATTCATGATCATGAGTATTTTTATTTTTTACTAGCTTTCGCACGCGATTCCGCCCGAGTGCATACACTTAAACATTCCTCAGGAATTACGCTATGTCCCTATTCAGTAGTAATTGAGATTATCGCGTTCATACAGACAGACAGAAAAAAGGGGCTTCATTTTTTTATAAGCATAGATTAGCTGCCGCCTATAGCTTCGGCCACGTATCGTCGATTGTCCTGATAAGATATCCAATGCATAGGTATCTTTGCAAAGTTTCAACAAAATCCGTTCGTTAAATGTCCCATCTCACATGATTCAAGAACAAAACTATAACTTGATTTAGTTTCTATATAAAATGTAATTGGCACTAAATTGCCAATTACATTTTCTATACAAACTAAAACAATACTGGCAACATCACGTCTGGCACAAGTCTATAATATAAAACAAGAATATGTACGTTTGAAGAAACAATTAACCAGTCTGGAACGAAATTAATAACAAAGTAATATACAGTAAACTTTAATTAGACGAACCCAGTTTAATATGTTCAAAACATTATGTAATATAGTTGTAAGCAATACACATGCAGTAGAGTAATTAAATGCTCGACCAATTTTCATTTGGATCCGCCTTTCAGTCTGATCAAATGAATCTATTTATTATAAAATAATATATTCCGTGTGGTTGACGGCATAGAATACAAGTGTCACCACCCCCTATCTTCCCGTAGGTGTCGTAAGAGGCGACTAAGGGATAACACGATGCAAATACCATCTTTGCGGAGAGACGGAAAACTCGACATCAAACCCTATACGACTGCCTCGTTGGTCTCGCGGCATAAATGTGCGCGATTCCTGGGTCGGGCAGTGTTATTGGGTTTTTCTGTCACGAAATTCTCAGTAGCAGCACGGAGCCTGGAAATGTGCCCGGTACGGCAATAGGCTCGCCCCTTATTACGTGGGACTAAAGTATATCTGGCGAAAAGTGGGTGTAGAAATACACCTCTGCCTACCCCTTCGGGGATAAAAGGCGTGACGATATGCATGTATGTATGTATAATATATTGTTTCAGGTCCTTTCGTCTGCAATGGCAATACGCTGGCTTTCTTTCTTTGTTTATTATAATTTACTTTTACTAATGAGATGCAGCCATAGACTAGTGGAGATACCAATAGGCTGCATGCAAAGTACTGCAGGGCATCAGGTTCAAACCTAACCAGAGATGGAGGGCGCCACTGTCCTTTGCCAAGCCATGTAAGTATTGAATTTTAATAAAGAGGCTGGTCCCGTGCCTCGGAAAATAAGTAAAGTTGCCTGTCTCTAAGATACACTAAAAGATAACAATCTGATTATAATATTATGCATGAAGGTACTAGAGAGCCAAGCTGAGATTTTCTTAAATAATAGACTTGGTATACGTTGTTAGCGGATACTGTATTATAATTGCTAAAAATCTGAAGTAATTTTAAACTTTTCTCGACTCAATTTTGGTACCCACAAATGTATTTGCATATATTATATGCTAATAACATTACAACATTTCCATTTACAACCAAGTAAAAAACTATATTTTACTAATACAAATGAGTCGAAAGCTATTGTAAAATATATTCAGAAGTCGAAGTATTCAGCAAGCACTTAAATAAAACAAACCATTATTTAGAACGTCGTAATGGAGTGCAAAAGAATCTTATTCAGGCGCAAAAACAAAAATATTTTTAGGTGGTGAACAATATAATTTCAGAAATCTTGTGAAATAATTAATCATAATTTTTAATGAGACCTCTATTGTTAATCACTGTCAGTCAACCGACATGGTCGCACCTCTATTGTCCACAAATAATAAATCACAGTGGGAACTGTCAAAAATGTCATTGGTGAACTTTTGCTCCTTGACTTAAGACATTTATCAGGCAAAGGTATTTATTATGTTCAGCCTATAGTCTAATGCGGTGTAATTACATCGATAAATTTTGTAATTGAAATTGGTCTGCAGATTAGAAGATAGCGGTATAGATTGGATATTAATTCAATTATTCATGTGCAGATAGACCTGATAGATAGCTTCAGTAATTTATACTGGAAAAATGATGTGTCATGTTAATAATGATTAATGGAATAGATAGATGAACTTATTAGAAAAAATAAATCTGCGTTTCATACAATACGTTTCACTTAATTTCATGACATGATATATTCCATTTTAGTAACTGTCCGAGTGATCTAGGTTCGGATAATAAAGAAGAAGATAGTGTTTTTCTACTTAAGATAATCTTTCGCCACTGGCTTTGGCGTTTCGCCAATCAGTACAATAGGTAGTTCTCGTATAACAACGGATTTTATTTTCGCACAGATCAATAATTAATTAGTCTCTTTTGTTTCTGATATCTATACCGATACCTATCCCTTTTCCAACCCCAAGGGGCAGCAACGCACTTTTGACTCCTGTGGTGTTGCTTATGGTCATGGGCGGCGGTATTTGCTTACCATCTGGCGATCCGTCTGCGCGTATGCCACCTATTATTATAAAAAAATAAACAGAGTGGACGCTCCGCGTGGGCTTAGAGGGGCCTGCGCAGGATGCGTCCAACGGTGCGGGTGCGGGGGACAGTTCTGTCTGTCCCTCGCAGTCGGGCGCGGTCGCAGGAGGAGAGGCGTGTCGGTGTTGCGTTGCCGCGCGCCCTATCTCCCGGGACCAAATGGGAGCGCACCATTCGATGCGTCGCGGTGGGGCCGCGGAGGAAGAGGAGATGCGGTGTTGCGTTGCTGTCCTCCTTATCCTCTGCGGCCGCGTGGTGTTTTGGCGGTGGAGCCCAACACCTTCATCCACCGCCAAGGGGGTTTTATTCGGGGCTCGCCTGACCATCTGGCGGGCCAATAGCCGTCGGGGGGTTGCGAGTAATGCTTCGGTGATACCCGACCCTCCGACACATGGGTAAGTACATGAGGAACACGGGTTGGATTTTAGTCAGTAAGAGTCTGATAGTCCCCTTCGCCCTTCCCCCAGGGGGAACTTGAGCATTTGATATGAATTTCAATTTAATAACTTAACGCGTTCATAAGGAAAGGGAACTTTTAAATTAATAAAACATTTTTTTTATATGATGAAAATAAAAATGTATTGTTTTCGCAATCTTTCCTTTATTTGTGCTATAAGACATTGCTTCGTACCAAATTTCAAGATTTTGAGTTCACGGGAAGTAACTTGTAGGTTTTAATTTCCTTGCGAGTTTCGTAAATTTGCAAAAATTTGCAGCATAAACGGCTGTATCTTTTGTTTGCGTTGGCTTAGAAGTTTGTTTTTTTTACAGCTTCAAGGGACAGTAGACTTGACTATTTGATATAAATTTCAGTTTGATACCTCCTCGCATTTCTGAGAAAAAGGGCCTTGACAGACGAATGGACAACAAAATGATCCTATAAGGGTTCCGTTTTTTCATTTCGAGGTACGGAACCCTAAAAAGAACTTAGGTCCAGTTTCACCATCTCTGACAGCCAATATCATATTTTTATGTAACGCGTCTATAAATCGTAATTATTCTTAAAATTAAGGTGAAATACCTTATTTTTACCCTGTCGTTTCAACATGACTTACACACCAGCCGTGGTTAAGCAGTCACTGACACAAAGCTGTGCAGATAAATTCAAAAGGTGAAGGGAATTTGTGTTGATAGCCGTCAAATAACTTATCCGGCACATTGAAACTGCCCTTATAACTGCTATAACACAATGAAAACCGATAACTTAAAAAATGTTCTTAACCAAAGGTGTATTTAGACGCATCTGCAAATTTTTAAATACTAACTGAAAACTTCAAAAGCACTAGTTTAGGACCACGACGATACATTATTATGATTTATTTTCTCTGATCCATTCCTGACCATCTCAAAAATGCCTTAAATTAATTGCATAACGCAATTGGCGATCCTAAGATTCTAAATAGAGACTCTAGCGGTGAATTTGGAAGGTGAATGTGTCCGGATAGGACACTTTTGACAGCTCAATACAATAGGCTAGTTTCCAGGGTCAAAATAATTACATTTTATTTAGTCCATATTTTAGTATATAAAAAAATATTGGACACGTATTTTTTCTTTTTTCGATTAAATTAAAAATAACAAAGATATAGCCCATTAAAGTTAGGTGTGACGTCATCTAGTGCTAAAAAATGCAGCACGGCGTGACGTTATACGTAACTTTAATGAGCTATATCTAGGTAATTTTTGGTTTAATTTACAAATAAAAAAATACGTATCGCTTACTTTTGAATAATCTAAAGGACGGACATATAATTTTTTTTGTCAACTAGCCTATTACCACTACAACCTCGAAGCAAAGTTGTATAGAAAGCTGTCAAAAGTGTCGTAACCGGACAACTTCGCCGCTAGGGGCGCGCGGATAATCTTTGCATCGCCAATAAGTCCACCACATACTTTTCATTGTGATTACGAATCTTGCATCTGGTATAAAAAGTATTATTTATCCATCTAAAAAGTATTTCCTCGTATGTTAGCGATGTAGTACTTATGCCAGTTGAATTATGCAAGAGGTCAGTGTATATATCATTATGGTAATAAGCACGTGATTTATCCCTTTTACGATTATCATATTTCGTTCATTCGTTCCATTGTTATTTCAGCTTACACATGACAACAGAGGGAAACACGACGTCAGCATGGTTTTTATCATTTGGGACAATTTTATTTACAAAATATTACCATATTTTTTTTAACGAGTGATGAAGGGCCTGCGTTGTGTCCAGTAATTATGGAACGAATTGTTTTCGTTTTTTGTTGCTTTGTCATTTTTTTTGTACTTTTGTTCTAAACGTTGAAATATTTATGTATGGAACAGTTGTTCGTACTGTGTCGAGAGATATTATGGAATTGTATTTCATTTTTATTTTAGGACTAAATCTAACAGCATCGGCGAACGGTTAATTAGTGACTGCCAGTTTTCTTTTTCTCTTTACTTTATGACATGGTGTTTGGGACACTATAAGAGTGGACCGATCCACACAATTTGATGTTAGCTATCTAAACTTGACATGCTACTAGGACTAGCATTGAAATGTATGAAGATGGAGTATTTGAATGCCGTGACATCGAGCTATCACCATCATATTTCTAGTCACTGATGCCACAAGGGCCACCTGGTTTTTGGCCTCCATGGACTTTGTGGAGGAAAATATTGAGAAATAAGAAAACAGTAAACTATTGATATAGCGCAACCATACTACTTCAAAATCTTACTGTAACCAACCAATTCCAAAACTCCTTCCTCCAATAAGTAAATATTAGTAAACCTCGGACTCCTTTTACACTTGTTTATTATTGCCACGCAATAAATAACCTTTGGACTTCCAGTATTGAGCATCTCGTATTTGTTTAACGTACTGTCTTCTGGCTATCGTCTGTAGTAGTGCTATAAAAACATTTTGTTTTATGCGCCTTTAAATCTTCTTAATGGATGTTAATCAATCGAACAGTTCCAATAAGTGTTGGGTATGTACAGGTGCAGAAAGGCGGGGAGTAAGGTGAAGTTAAACAGAGCTTACTCAAGATCGTTCGTGACTAAGTGTATTAATGGATGCTGAGATTGTTATGCCGATCGGTTTTAGCCAAGCGATTATTTCTGCTGATCATTGTTGTGCTGCTGTTATTATAGTCTGGAGAATTATTGGTGGGTGTATAGGAATTTAAACTTTCGTGGTCATTTAAACTTGCTTTAAATTGTCTTTCGGGATATATACCACGTACCTTTGTTTGGAGTAACCGATATTTCGGCACTCTTCGATATCCGACGGAATAAAATACCGTCCGAGGAGGCCGAAGTTTTACGACAAGACGTTGCTGTCTGTTTACGTCGAGCAAAGCTTTCTCAGCCTAACACGACCGTGGCTGAACGTGTCGCATTACGTGAACTCCGTGAAGATGAGAGCGTACTTGTCCTAAAAGCTGACAAAGGGAACGCGACGGTAGTCATTAACGTTAGTGAATATGACGAAAAAATGCGTCATTTACTAAGTGACGTCAACACGTATAAAAAGGTAAATTATAACCCGACCGCTAGATTGAACCGTAGTACCCAAAGGCTGATCAAGGAGTGCCAGCACGCGATCGATGAAGATACGGTGACCCATTTATTGCGACCACGTAATGTTCTACCCCCTAAACTGTATGGTTTGCCAAAGGTGCACAAAAACAACGTTCCCTTACGGCCTATAGTCAGTCAAGTGGATTCACCTACTTATGAACTAGCTAAACATGTAGCTAAGGTCCTGCGACCATTGGTGGGTAGAACAACATCGTATGTCAAAGACTCCCGACATTTCATTGAGATTCTACGGCAGGGTAACGTTAGTGATAAAGAAGTGATGGTCAGTTTCGACGTAGAATCGCTTTTCACAAACGTACCTATAACGGACTGCATGGAGGTAATTAGACGTAGGATCAGTGAGGACCATATTGCTAAGGTATATGCCGACCTGGTACATCATTGCCTGACCACGAATTACTTCTTATACAGAGGTGAGTACTACCTACAAATTGATGGCGTAGCGATGGGCAGCCCGGTAGCTCCAGTGGTAGCCAACCTATGGATGGAACATTTTGAAAACCAAGCCATTGCTACTGCCCCATTAAGTGTAAAAATTTGGAAACGGTACGTAGACGACATTTTCTGTGTTATGGAAGGCGATGAAGAGATGGTTCAAGAGTACGTGGCACATTTAAACAGCATCCACAGTAAAATGAGTTTTACCTATGAAATCGAAAGGGACAGAAGAATGGCGTTCCTCGATGTTATGATTGGCGTACGGGATGACGGTTCATTAAGCCACTCTGTATACAGAAAGCCAACACACACAGATCGCTATCTACACGCCGACTCACATCATCACCCACGTCAACTGAATTCCGTTATAACGTCGCTTACCGACCGGGCATACAGCTTGTGTGACGATGAACATTTGGGTAAGGAACTTTCACATTTAAGCGACGTTCTACACAAAAACGGATACAGTAGGCGAATCAGACCACCCAGACATACTAAAAAACACCCGGACTTCAAGGTTGAACGACACCCAGCGTACTTACCGTACGTCAAAGGAGTGACAGATAAGATCGCCAATATTCTTAACAAAGTTTCAGTAAAGACTATTTTCACTCCTTTTAAGAAACTGTCTCAATATATAAGAACGCCGAAAGACAGTCTTCCATTAGAAAAGTCAGGTGTATACAAAGTTGACTGCAGCTGTGGCAGTTCCTATATAGGACAAACGAAACGCACCATCTCTTGCCGGATAAAGGAACACATCAGGGCAGTCAAAAATAACGAGCCACATAAGTCAGCCATAGCTCAACACCTTTTAGACTCGGGTACCGACCACTGGATTGAGTTACACAACCCTCAGGTGCTTTCGACAGAACGCCACTACATACCTCGAATGGTTAGGGAGGCTATTGAAATCAAAAAGTTTAATAATTTCAATAGAGAGGATGGGTTTCAACTGTCGAGTATCTGGCATCCAGTGGTGCGTCTATGTAAAACCCGTGAAACGGAAAAACTCAAACCGCGAGCTGACGTAGTGAGTGTAGTATGTCGTGATCGGGTACAGTGCGATAGTGAAAACAGTGGCAGTGGTGTTGTACGCAAAAAACGAGTAAGAAAGCGGGTAGACCGTTATACTTGCTCGTAACATTCATCCACCCGCAATACCCTCAGTACATCCGTGAACATGGCGCTTGCAAAAGTGCCGAAATATCGGTTACTCCAAACAAAGGTACGTGGTATATATCCCGAAAGACAATTTATTGGTAGGTGTATGTCCTTATATGGTGAAAACTTGTTTCGGTGCTTCAGGAATGTACAACTCATTTCATTTTGATTGAAATTTTGAAATAGGATCACTATCGTATTACTTGACCTAGGATTGGCCTAAAGGTGGTACCAGCGTCTCGTTCGATGATTGAGTGCATTGGTTGGCCAGGGTCGCGGTCTCGTGACTGCTTCAAGTACATAGGCCAGTATTGGCCTACAATAATCGTCGTATTTGTTGTTTTGGACCCTGAGACCTCCGGGTCGTCATACGAGACACGGCGGCCGATATTGTACAGTAAGAATTGATTTTTTATATCCAAATCAAAGTAAAAAGAATACTACTAGTTTAATGAATAATTTACTTAGAACTACTAAGATAGCAATTATTGAGATTTAAATTAACGCCAAAGTTCTTGATTTTATTTTGGAAAATCTTAAAGTTCCGAGACCTCTACGACCGTCCTATGACCAAATTGCTGGAGACTCTTTGGTCGTAGACTGTCTCTCCTCGGGACCTTCAAAGCCGCGACTATTCTAACCCTAGTTACACCTAAAATAAATTCCTCCATCTTATGTTGTCCGCAATGTTTACATTCTTCCTTATATAAAAATAAAGCAGTAAAGATTATTTTGGCTTTCAGCCGATAGATAGCAATCTTCACCCAAGCCGGGGAATTGCTAAGTAGCTTAGTACTGCTAAGTGCTGAAGTGCTAGTGCCGAAATATGGATTTACAAAATTATGCTAGCCTTTACAGAGATGTACAGGTGCTATGTTATGATTTTAACGCGAGTGCAGGCATCCCACGGATTAACTATAATAAAAAGATATACTTAGTTGGGATTGTACCAAAACTAACAAATGGTTAAGACTTTGAGCAAGTGGTTCATATTCCTACATTTACAAGATAATAATCTGACTAATTGTCTAATACTAATTCACAATCCGAGCCGCTGGGTATAGGAACATGAAGTTTTTCACGCGGGCCATATATTTATGTGAATCTGAGATTTTGAAATAAAAGGTCTTTGAACCTTCCCCAGAAGGTGCTCCAAAGTAAGAGGTTCAAAGTCTGTATGGAGTAAAAGGGTTCAAACTTTTCACGCAGACAAAGTTGTAACTATTTCTGTCATAAGCTCTCAGAAAATCATTGAATCACTCATTTGAATTGAATTACGCTTAGATATTATTATTTTACACAGAAATATGCTTATACATATGGGGATACATTATGCCACATTTATTATATACCTATACGACAGCAGCATATAGCTCTGAACTGTGGATAAACAGATTACCAAAAGATATCATAATATGTAAATTTCCTTAGACATTTTTACTCACGTACATTTTGTCCAAGAAATATTTTATGACCTTATTCCTCCACAACTGTGTAAAGTGAAGCATATACTCGAGCGACTTTCAAATTGCTAATCTCGATTAACAATTAGGCCGAAAATGTAGTGATTTGGTAGGATGTTATGTATGTACTTCGCTTTTATAAACCACTAGCTGTTACACCCACATTATTAAGGGGTACTGCTGTATGTACAGTCGAAAAACTTCCCGCTCTACCACCATAAGGGCGAGAATCGCTCAGCAAGACATCGTCGCTTCCAATGCTACTTTACACGCACATTGACACTCGTATACAAAACCAGGTTCTAGTGTGCCTGGACCCTATGAGCGAGCCAAGGGATTTTTTTTTCAAATCGGTCCAGCGCCGACTTGTTTGATTGTACATGTGGCTCATAGCGTAATGTTATATTGTAGCCTATGTGATATTGACTACTGATGTCTTTTTCTAAGTTGACGTTGACTACTCCTGTCTTTTATTAATATAGTATTTAAAAGAGACGGTGATCTATGAATAATAAGTAAATAAATACATATAGATAATAGAATGAAATGCATGCTGTTTTAAAACAAAGTTTCGGAACAGTTTATAAATATTGCAAAAAGTAGCATGCTTATTGCAAATAAACGGTCAATACGAAATATATGATTTTATTTAAGACTAAAAATAATAACCGTTGAACATTTTATCGGTTTCGAGTTTCAAAATGAATATGACAATATTTCAAATACTCGATATCCTCAGACACATGAATATTAAATTTGTAAAACGTAAAATATTACGACACGTAACCCACGTTTTGATTTATGTATCCGGGTTTATTCTGTGGCCAAAATGTTCTGAGCGATATAATATTAATTTAGTGATGATGGCAATTACATAATAATATACAGTAAATGAAGGGGTCGATATATTTGTATTTTGACTAGCTGAGTCCGCAGCTGTGGTGACGGATCAAGAACACGGAATGTCACCGCCCCATATCATCTCATGGATGTCGTAAGAGCCGTCAGAGCGACCATATTATGCATAAAACAGCACTGTAATTAACACAAACCCTATAACAACCGGTTTGGCCAGCGTGGTATAGTAGGCTTATTCCTCCTTTCAAAGGAGAGGCCTAGTCCAGCACTGGACTGTAAGTGGCTGATGATGAATGAGTCCGCGGTTATTTAGGCCTATAACTGCTCCGCACCCGCGGCTAATAGCGTGGTCTCCTCGATAAATGGTCTATCCAACACAATAATCATTATTCAAATCGAACCAATAGTTCCTGAGATTGATGCGTTTAACTAAACAAACAAACTCTTCAGCTTTATAATATTAGTCTCAGATATAAAATCCAATAAGCATTAAAAGATTTTATCGGATGGATTTAGTTCCGATGAGTTACTAGTTTAATTATAATGAAATACAAATTTTGACTGTCATTAGGTATAATGATAATTATAATGTTACAATGTGTGCCTGTATCCTACGCTAGTAATTATAATAATGCTTTTTCACACGAAAAATCTGCATTAATATATTCATATTGCGTACATTATCGTAGGATTATTGTACAGTTTATATACATTTTATGTTCATACTTATTTTAATTATAATAAAACTGTAATCTGCTTCTTTTATAAAAAAAAAATAATATAATAAAGCTGAAAAGTTCTTTAAACGTTCTCACACAGACAAATACCCAAATTCGCATGCGAATATTTATCAGCAGTCATTACTAAAACATCAACACTTACAAAAAGTTATAATTTGACTGTTAAGTGCAGCTGTAAAACACTATAATAATAAAATAGTCAATTGACTTGTTAGAATATTGTTGTTACAGTGGTGTTACCAAATTATATATGTCCATAATATTCTGCCGTTTCCGGCGTACAAATCTTAAACTTAACAACATAGTCTTAACTTAGCTTTAAAATTAAGAATGCAATTAAAATCGATTACAATAATAAGTACTATGATCGTCAAAGAAGAATATAGACCACTGTTAACCGCGCTATCACTAAATTCCCACCATCCTACTAACGGTATTCCAGTGCAACCCAGGGTCCGCTTACTAGTCTATATTCTATGACATATTCCATTGAAATATCAAATCGTTATTAGCCGTTATTCAGTGGAACTGACTCGGCTTACGGCTTAACAATTCAATAAGCACAAAACTCCGAAAAGCCAGAGTGGCGCGACGTGGATTCCTGAGGCTCACAATATGGACTCTATTTCAGTCACCTTCAGTCAGCAACAAGAAATTCACATTCTGACTCAAGGAAGCCATTGATTTTGCTACCAATATTCATAGATTCCTCAACATAATCTAAGAACTAAATGAATCCCATCGAGTGCGTTGACTTTAAAATAGAAATGTATTAGTTTCATCGCATGCTCTGTCATGCATGTTCATGTTCAACGTCTATATTGCAACAATACGCAGTGTTTATGTTTCTGCGGCGTGTCTGTGACGGATGTGGCCGGACATTTAACTGCAGTTAATAATAAACCAGTGGCACACACTGTTGGCACGCCGACAATACCACAGGTGAGCAGCAGTAAAACGATACCACTACCACGGAACAACGCTTAACAAAACTTACGAGTGACAATTCCACCACCACGCAATCCATTGCCTCATCGACTTAGTAACTTCTCTGTTTACGTTGAAGGAAACAAGTACTGTACCGCGATGTTGTTGTTTACTTTTACTTCGTGTAGGTGACGTAGTAGACTGGAATAAGACGTCACTGTATTAAAAGATTATACGGGCGAACGGCGACCTCGTTCCGAAATATGGATTGAGACGTTTTACAAATTCGCGTCTTTTTCACCGGCTGTGTGGAGACCGACGGATATTAATGACAATGTATGAAGCTGAAATGTATGATGAATTTGCTCTATAATTTATGTGTCTAGTTCTGAAGAGACTTTCTTGAATTGAATAAGTGATCAAACTAGTTGAAGTTTATAATTAAATTAAAAATCAGGGGCGTGTGATTTGTTGTAAATCAGATGTGGTTTTGTGTTAAAAGTTCATAGCAATAATGATTTTATATTAAGATTGCTACCAGAACTCTACGGCAATGGTAGCGGACCAAGATTAGCACCAGCGTCCGAAGCGAGAGCCGATCCCAACCGATCGTGGTGACCATGTCACGACATTGCTGTACCAAGGCAGGTGCAGAGCACTCCGCCAAGATAGTTCAACTGTCCTGAAACCCGCAACGAACAAACATTAAGGTACGGGTTCGTAGCCAACAGAAGACTAAGTCCCTTTGTCTACAAGGCAGTGAAAGTCTACGCGACGATTTAAGTCACCATTGACTACCACAATACAGATTCATAAAGGTTCATACACAGGCACGCATCGTTGGACATCAAAATCGTCGGGTTTTGTAGACTTGTGTCACCTTGTGGATGAAGAGGCTTATAGCAGCAGGCGACCTGTCGCCGCGACACTACTGGTTTCTATGTATTTCTATGACATACCTTCCGTAGCGAGCGACAGAACGTCTACGCCGCGCCGTAGCGAGGTCCGACCGCACAACAACATTACCCGACCGCACATTAGTATTGCCAATGACGTTCTCCAAGGCGTCAGACGTCTTGTCTTATAGAACCAATAGGAGTACGGCGCTGCCGTGTGCTGCTGTCGTCTGCGGTTGACTACAGTGACGTCGCGACGACGTTTCGTTGCGACATGACGTTGCGACATGTCGTCTGCTGCTGTCGAGTACGAACTTGTGCCTATTTCAATGTTCTGTCGGACTTATGTAGATGGACCAGGAAGTATTAAAATTATCGACAGATTGCTTTTATATTGTCAAAATCTGTATCGGATTTACTGTTATCAAATAGTGAATAGCATTGTTGATATTACAATGCATTAAGATTATGTCAGTATGTCTGTCTGCATGTACGAACTTGACAGTTTATGGACAATCGATTAGCGCTCACCACTCAACATCACCTCTATTACTGGTGCCAACATTTCTGTCAGTGGACTTTTTTGTGAGTGGACGTGTTACAGAATATTGTACAACTTGCTAGTATTTATTTTTCGAATTTTATTTCAATTTATTAATGTGTAATCGGTACCTCTCTTACTATCTTGTTGGAATATCCATATAATGCCGGCGCCATATTTGGATTTGTAGAGCGTTGTCCCACTTACACATCGGTGAGTGAAGAAATTTATACTTACATTATAAACACTCAAAAAGCCCTTACTGAGGCCACTGAGGTTTGAACCGGCGCCTTGCTGTTCCGACACCCGTGACCGGACTCGTTAGCCGTTACGCCAGCATTGAGTGGGAACTGCCGTGCGAAAAAGGCGACCACATTTGAGCTAAGAACATTTCGTGTGCTGAGTACTTATTGTGTAGTGACGAAATACTGCACTTTACAACAATGATTAAATCGCCGAGCAAGAGTCAATCTAATCCGGACCCGTCGAGTGATTCTTCAGCCCCGACAAATGTAACGCAGCGCAAACGTAAACAACCTGGAAGTGAGTTTACAACGGCTATCGAAACGCTTAAGCGAGATATAGACAAAAAGCTCGATGACTGGCGGGAGAAACTTGATACTGCTATATTGAAGATATCAGATAGCGTTGCAAATATAAAGTTGGAGCTTAACACCATATCACAGGTCACCTCGGATATTAGGGAAGAACTGAATTCACTACGTTCTGGCCAGGTTGCGCTGTCTAACCAGGTGTCCAACTTGGAAACTAAACATTGCATGGTCACTGAAGATGTGGCTAGTATCCAAAAAGCGGTCCAGTACGCCATGGATGACCAGGCTGAACTCAAGGAGCAGATGAAAGCACTATCTAATGGCAGTAAAGATAGCGAGGCGTTGAGACATGACATAGCCAACCTAGAGATGAAAATTGAGTCGCTGGAACAGCAGGCGCGTCAGTGTAACTTAGAGATGTGCAACATCCCGGAGAAGCGCAATGAAAACCTATTCACCATTATGCAGGATATTAGCTCTAAAATAGATTTCCCTTTGAGCGAAAAGGATATTCTCGCAATACACAGGGTTCCGCATGCTCATAAAGACAATAAAAACCCCAAAAACATAATAGTAAAATTAAGCTCCCGTATATTGAGAGATAATGTATTAAGCGCATTTAGATTGGCTAAGGGACTTAATACTGAACAGCTGGGCTTTGCTGGTAGTTCCCGTCGTATATTCTTACACGAACATCTGACATTGAAAAAGAAGGAGTTATTTCGACAATGTAAGGAAGCAGCAACTAAAAGTAACTTCAAGTTTGTCTGGGTCAAACACGCAACTATACTTGTGCGCGAGACAGAATCTGCCCCGGCGATTGCAATACGGTCGGCGAAGGATATCTGCAAGATCAAGCCTACTGCAAGACCTGACAAATAACGTCTCAAGACAAACGGTGGTACCTTCTAACATAGTTATTTACGATGGAACTACATTACTTATATTATTACATTTAATTACCGCACTTGTGAAAGATCTCAACAATAATTTTGCTTTCTGCTGTAAATATTGCTATACAGTTAAAAATTATCATAGAACGTATCTGATGTTATATAATAATAATCGTCATTCGACGTTATTTTGCTCCACAAATATCTGCATTCATTGTTTTAATTTTTCATATACACTCTGTGTTTTGTACAATGTTTATATCGCGCGTGCGCACTTTGTATGCATTATTTCTTGCTCTGAACATTTTTGTAAATATTCAAACTTGCAGTTACTATGTTTAAATGTTAATTACTATAAAATATGTTGTTGTAAGTATTCAGACGCTTACTGCCTTTTTCGGTACAGTCGTAATACTATAGCGCGCACATATCTGTTGTCACACATAAAATACAACTTGGAGCAGTTTTGGTTTGCTGTGACCTTTCTTAGCGTTTATTTAGTCGTACTTACTTTTACTACACATATATTACGGCTTATACGTTTGCGACATCCACTATGTTACACGATATAACGGTATACTACCAAAATTGTAGGGGCATTAGATCCAAACTAAATATGATGTACATGAATATCCTATCAAATTGTTATGATATTGTTATACTTACTGAGACTTGGTTAACACCACAAATCTTTGATACTGAATTTATTGATCAGCGCTATATTGTTTATAGGTGTGATAGAGACCGTTTAGCTACAAACAAGAAAGACGGAGGAGGAGTCTTAATAGCAGTGTTAAAGAATTTACGTTCTACATGTGTAACTTTTGATTCTGCGTTTTGCTCATGCATAGAACACATAATCATACAGTTACCTGGCAAGGGCCATGATAAGTATATATTTAGCGTTGCCTATTTTCCGCCTAAAACACCTGAGGACGTTTACCTTACCTACTTCGATAAATTGCAATTTCTTATTGAAACTTTTTCGTATAACAATTTTTTCTGTTTTGGTGATTTTAATCTACCCTATATCGAGTGGCTGCCGGCAGTTAATTCTGAGACTGAGTTAGCATTGATCTGTTCCGGTAATTCCTCTGTTTGTCAGCATATAGCAAATTTTTTGTCTCTTATGCATGCTTACCAATTTAATAGCTTTAAAAATTATAGGGGTAACATACTAGATTTATTGATTAGTAATAATGACTGCCCTAAATTTTCACCCTCAAACGTATTGTTGCCAGTTGACAATTATCATCCTCCTTTCTGCACTGTTATTAAATATAAACCTTCGCTGCAGCTAATGCATCCAGCAAAAATTAAAAAATATGACTTTTATAAGGCAAACTACGACTGCATTAATGAAGAGTTAGATAACACGGATTGGGATATGCTCTTTCATGGACTATGTGCCGAGGAATGTGTGAATATATTTTATGAAACAATTCTTAAAATCATAAAATCTCATACTCCTATGGCTATATCACGCTCATCCAAATATCCAATTTGGTTCTCGAAGTCATTAATAAGAATTTTTAATAATAAAAACAAGGCCTGGGTGAAGTGGAAATCCTACGGTAACATTTCGGATTACGAACAATTTTCACTTTTTAGGCGCAGGTTTGATGTTTTATGTAGAGATGATTATCGTAAATATATTAATTCTATCCAAGACAATATCAAAAATAATATAAAATATCTTTGGAGTTACATTTCACATCGTAAGGGTAATGTCGGTATTCCAGCCACCATGTATTATAAAGACCAAAGCTCTAGTAGTCCAGGGGAGATATGTAACATGTTTATGACATAGTTTCAATCGGTTTACGAAACATCTAATCTAAGTTTAAGTGAATGGGTGCCTCCTACCGAGTGTGGGGAAAATGCTACTATTATTTCAAGTATAACATTTAGTAGTCACCAAATTCTAAAGGAATTAAGATCATTAGATTGTAGCAAAGGGCCAGGACCTGATCGTATATATGGGCGCAAATTAATATATAATGATTATATTGTTACGAAAATGTTAATAATATTTAAGATTGATATTTAAATAACTATTTGTGAACACAGAACTGAGAACTTCACTACTTTACAATATTAGACACTGTATTGGCTGCTTAACTGTTATAAAGATTGGGTATTTAATTTATCGCTAAGTTATTAAGATAACTCCAGAAACTTTCAAAGTAAAATCAATTAGTATTATATAACATTATTCTGACACTTATTTTTACGGTAATAAATAACATGCGTTTATATAAGCAGCGTTTAGTTAATAAAATAAATTTGTTATTCGTGTAAAATAAATAATTTGGTTTTGTGCAAAATTCATTACAATATTAATGTCGATTTTTGATTAGATTATAATTAATAGTACAGTAATTTCAATTATATGTTGAAAAGGAGTTGTTAAACGTTACATTAAGTGTAATGACGGTTAGTTTATAAAAAGGACTGTAGTTCGCATTTTAAATCAATTCTGTGCTAGAAATCGTCTGAAAATAAACCAAGTAATATTACGTGATTGTTTTTATTATAATGGAGTCTGGACACCATAACCCCGGCATATCGCCGACATATACCACCCTATTTCCTTAAAAAAACAGCAAGTAGTATTGTTATACCCCTCAATATTATATTTAACAAATGTTTAGCTGAGGGCATTTTCCCTGGCATATGGAAAAGAGCAAATATAACCCCTGTGCATAAGTCGGGATTGAAGCAAAATGTAGAGAACTATCGTCCTATTTCTACTCTGTCCCCTTTGTCGAAGCTTTTCGAAAGACTGGTGTTTAACGAAATTCATAAGACGTTATACTCCATCATTATAGAGCAGCAACACGGTTTTATAAAGAAAAAGTCAACTACCACTAACTTATTAATATTTACTGACTATTTATTTAATAACTTAGATCTACAAGTACAAGTTGACGCAGTTTACACCGACTTTCGAAAAGCTTTTGACAAAGTGGACCATGATTTACTTTTGAGAAAATTAGCCTTCAATGGCATCCGGGGTGACCTACTCCGTTGGTTCACGTCATACATAACAAATAGGTCTCAAAATGTTGTAATTAAAGGATACCAGTCAACATCAATAACTGACAAAATTACATCTGGCGTGCCCCAAGGATCCATTCTAGGCCCTCTTTTGTTTATTCTTTTTATAAATGATATTGGTGCGTGTTTTAAGCATTCGAAATTCCTACTCTATGCTGATGATTTGAAAATATTCAAATCTATTAAAACGCACCAAGATTGTAATTTGTTACAGGAGGATCTGGACAGGTTATCGGTATACTGTACAAGAAACAAACTCCATTTAAACCTATCTAAATGTTCAACCATTACGTTCACAAAAAATAAAAATTGCTTTTCATACAATTACAATTTAGATGAAACATTTTTGGCTAAGGTAACTTCAATTCGAGATCTTGGGGTGTTATTTGATGACAAATTGCACTTGGATCTACATATTAACAATATAATTAACAATGCTTATCGTATGTATGGTTTTGTGATGAGGTCAACAAAGGAATTTAAACGCGTAAGCACCTACACTCACCTTTATAAATCGTTGATAAGACCACAGCTCGAATATGCTACAGTCGCGTGGAACCCATATTACAACAAATATATAGATAGTTTGGAAAAGGTACAACGTAAATTTCTTAGATCTATGCATTATAGATGTTTCAAGAACTACTGCTCTTACAAAGATTTACTTGCAAAATATAGACTGATGACTCTGAAGTCCAGAAGGCTATATCTCGAGATGATGCTACTCTTTGACTTGTGTAACAACAGATATGAATGCGCTTGTTTAACTAATAGACTGTGCTATGTTGTGCCCCGAACAGTTATAAGGCGGGAGGTGCGCACACACCCACTTTTTGTTGTCACTTCATGTCGAACTAATGCTGGAATCCGTGCGCCATTGCGTCGAATGAGTAATAACTACAACAAATATTTTACTGCTTTAGATATGTTGGCTATGTCTCATAACAGATTTCGTAGCGCTCTAATCCAGAAAATGAATACTAATGAGTTGATAGAATCACATGACTGCTTTTTGTAATTCATAAACAAAAATGTAATGTAATTAATATGTTAAAAATACATAATATAATATTAATTAATTATAAGTTGTGGATAACGGTGTGAGTTGCATATTTATATCTATATATTATGTAAGATTAGTTTTAAGACACAATATGTAACTGTTTGTCTATCCCAAATAAAAAAAAAAAAAAAAAAAAAACATCACACAAAACGAGCTGTCAAAATAGTCACTATAACCTCGAAGCTAGGATAGCTTAATGGAAAGACCAATAATTACTATGCTGAGGATCTCGGGATCTAATCCACGGCGGCGCGCAACGTTAACTTTTCGAAGTAATGTGCGTCTTAAATATTTTATTATCGCTAGCTAAGAGGTGAACGAAAATATTGTGTGGAAACATGTGTGTTCATTATGTTCTAGAAGGCATGTGATATCTGCCTACCTGCACTTGGTCAGTGTGGTGTAGAGTGGTCTAAGCTTTCTCATATTGATATGGCCTTTAGAACAGTTGAATATATTGTGTCGCCCACCTATAAATAATTAGCTTAATCCCTTCTTTAGTTAAGCATATCTTATTTAAGCTAGGACCGTTTATGTGCTTAATATTACTCTGTGCCGAATGCTATCTATGTACATCTTCACAATATTTTCGACTTAATTTAAAATGATAAGGCAGGTACATTGAAACAATTTGCAAGCAGATATTGGATGCAAAATAGTGCTTCACTTTAAACGACTGACACAGTGAACAAGTTTTAGCTCTGCATGGTGCGTGTGATAAGTAGGGTGTTGTCGATATCCAAAAAAAATCAAGTCTACAATATTGACGCACAAAATATCGTATCAATATAAGCATAAAATCTTACCTATACCTATTATCTTTACGCATATAGTCTACAGTTGTAATAAGAAAAATTTCTGAAGAGAAAAGCCATTGTAAAGATTTAAGCGCCAAAGTGGGTCTCGCCTTCAAAATAAATTAGAAATAAGTATTACATTTACTCTGGCCCCATTTTATAAAAGAATCCTTATCGATCGTTATTTCAAAGAATCTGTAGATAAGTACCTACAAACTGGCTGTAAACCCATTAACGGTTACAATAGGGCCTGTCAATCATTCTCTTTTACCCGATTACAATTTTTTTCTCAAATTAATCGAGTTTCGTGCTACGCAAAAACCTAAAATCCGTTTTTTATCATTTAAAAAGTTAGACAGTTTTTATTAGGGAGGAGTTTTGGTCCCAAAAGAGCCACTAACCGGGTCTATTTATCACCTCCCTATCTGTTGGGAGTTTGGTAATAAAGAAATGATAAATGGACCCAATAATGATAAAGATAATTTTTTAACGTATCAATTTTATAGCTTTGAATGGTGTTAAGAAAAGGTTTCCTATTTAATGTAATGGGGTCTCCGTCGCACAATTATTTAAAATTAAAGATAAATACCTTCTATTCGTTCAGCATGGTTAATTTTATTTTATTTTCACAAAACAAAAAACAAAAACAGGCAAACTTACAGCTAGAAAATCAATTTATATAAAAATTGAAAATAAATGAAGTAGTGGTAGTATTTAGAGTACATAAATGACACTGAACTAGGTCAAAACATGGTTTACACCAGATACGGTCGTGGAAGTCGTCCCTTAATAGATTATTATCATCATCAGTATGTATCAGTTCTGCTGGACGTACCTAGGCGTCAAAACCGCAGCGTAGAATACTGAATTATTTTAGACAGACGATTTTGGATATTTTACATGTTTATACGTCTTGTAGCTCCTTTCAACCACGAAATCTGTGGCTCAAATGGTATATTAACAGTGCTTTTAACAGTAATTTATGTTCTTTTGTTGCGTGATAGTTTGAAATTGTCTTATTTAATATGTTAATCACTAAAATAGTACTAAAAGTTTCAAAATGGAAGAATCAATTAACACTATAGAGTTTCTGTCGGTTTCAATATTTGATCTATCCATGTATTTCAAGATTTGTGATACATATCTTAATATATTAAATCCTTGCGTTACTGACTGACTGACAGACACGCTACAGCCGAAATTATTGGGCGCAGGAAGCTGAAATTTGGCATGTATGTTCCGTGGGGTCCGTAGGGGTGCACTAAGAAGGGATTTCCCGAAATTCCCACGGGATCGGCCAAAACGGGTAAATTAAAAAAAATGCAGGCGTAGCTGCTGGCGTCCTCTAGTTTGACATAAAGTCTATTGGCGATGCAAGATTACTTGCGCGCCTCTTGCGGCGAATTTGGAAGATCTCCGGGTACGACACTTTTGACAGCTTTCAGAATTTGCTTCGAGGTTATAGTGGTACCTAATTGTATTGAGCTGTCAAATGTGTTGTACCCGGACAACTTCCAAATTCGCCGCTAGAGTCGCTAGTTAGAATCTTAGCATAGCTAATACAAAATATGTCAAACGTGTATTTCTAATCTCCAAAGCCGTGGATGGATCGAATATTAAAACCAGCATATGCTAACCACAAAAGAAAATTTTGATTTTGAACTCGAAAATTAAATGTACCTAACTACCATTTACGACACAGCTGTTTCTGAACATGGGGTCCTGGAAATGGTCAAGAAATTTCATTTTCACCACAGCAGCTCACACATGCCGCTTTTGCTGCGATACAACAGTGAACAAAACGCGATTTTGATTCGAGCGTGAGGCAAAGTAGCTTTTTAATTTTTCAATCTTCAGTACCACGAATTGACATTGTTCAGCCATAAATTTGAAACATTCTAATCTTACTGTGCTCTGTCTCTTTCACATGCATATAAAAAAGCGAGTGAAAAAAACAAACTCCTTCGAAATTCAATTTTGGAATTCGCCCTCAAAGAAAACACGTTCGGAAACGCGTTATACCCTAAAATTTAAAGATATACAAATCTTTATACAGGGTGTCACAAGACCCTTAACGAAAACTGAAATCACATGTTGTATCAATCACTAAGAACATTTTTTACTTCGACACCATACCTGGGAAATTACTGGTTCAGGAGATATTGAGGCTCAAAGTTAGTATGGAATTTTTCTAATTAGGTACAAAATCGATGCATTTACCCCGCCAATATGTTCTTTTGATGCCCTATGATCCCATGGATAAGGGGTAGGTATTTCGAGCATTGCACGCGCGCGCTTTTAATTGCGGTTTAAAAAATGTGAAATCTTAAAAAAAAAACGTTTCCCAGGTATTATTTTTGGTTAGTATGACTTGGCATGATGTCCACAATGAGTAGACTTCGGCTTGGTGATGGGTCTTGTGACACCCTGTATATAAAGAAATTATGTTGTTTTTTAAATGTTATCTTAATATATAAAATCCTTGCGTTACTGACTGACTGACAGACACGCTACAGCCGAAACTATTGCGCGCAGGAAGCTGAAATTTGGTATGTATGTTCCTTGGGGACCGTAGGGGTGCACTAAGAAGGGATTTCCCGAAATTCCCACGGGATCGGCCAAAACGGGTAAATTAAAAAAAAAATGCAGGCGTAGCTGCTGGCGGCCTCTAGTTGTTTATATGTTTAATATATTAATGGATTTTAATAAAAATAAGTCTAATTAATAGTATAAAATTGTTATTTAACCAATACATTTTTATTTGGAATTTCAACAATGAGACATTTGAAAAATAAACATCAGGGACGCGGTATCAAAACGCGATTTAAAAAAATAGCGGGAATAAAGTAAATATTTCGTTGATGCTGATAGCGTATAGCATAACGTGTTAAATTATATTAATATAAAATACTTAATCTAAAATGATGAGTGAAACTAGAGATGATGACTGTATTTTAACACCAGAAGAGTTAAAACAACAAGTGATTAATGCAGAATTTTGTTTTCAATTTATTCCTGTTAATTTTTATGTCTCCTAAGTAATATGTGTTCTCACTGCTGAGGTGAAAAGTTATGTGTGCTACACGAGAGCAAAGTTTTTTGCATCTCGTGCCGTTGAGTCCCTCACTACGCTCAGGATTCTAACTTTGATTCACTCGCTTCGCTCGTGAATCAATCATAGGATCCTTCGCTTGCTCGGGACTCAAAATCAGTACTCGAAACAAAAAACAACTTTGCTCTCTTGTTGCACAAATAAATATTAACCACCGTATCATCCGCATTTCCAAACAACGATTCATTAATTATGTATATTTATCCTTAGGGTGGCAAAAGTAACAAGACATTTACCCAATGTCTCATTCACATTACCAAATAGCGTCCCATTAATAGCGACATAATCAAAATAAGTACAAGGTAGCAGAAATATAAACGTTCCATTACACGAAAGATTTTCTTATAAAATACAACATATATCATTAGCGAGCAACTGGTGGTACATAAAGGTTATGATTTAACTTTATACTGTCACATAAATTGCTATAAATACGGGTGCTCAACGTTAAATGTTTCTTTAGGGACGTCTTGTGTAATATTTAAGCGGTTAGAAACATTTTGTACAGGGAAGATAACGGTGTTATTTCTTGAGAAAATAATTGCGTATTTTTTGTTGCTTGGGAATGAGAAAGTTCGTTATTCTCAATTTAACTGTAGATACCTATAATATTTTTTATTTACTTAGTTTATGAACCGCCTTTTCGAACTTGTGTGCGGATTAAATTGTTAATTATCCCTACCTAAATCATGAGGAAACCAACTGTTTTCTACACTAGCACATGGCCAGTGAGAGACTGAACTTGGCCTGTACCTGTAAGCTGATTATAATGACAACGTGATTCTGAATTTGAAATACCGAATAAGATGTACTTTGAATATTTGTTTGTAGACGCACCGCGACGTCTCTATGGCCCACACTGAGCCATTTATCATCACTTTACAAACATTTTATCAACGAACTCAAAGTACAACCAAACTCAAAGTAAACTAACAAAGCATTGCTTCGTATCCTGAGAGGCCACCGGATAAACTATTCCGCCATGTGTACAATCGACCTGTCTGTCAATTAGATTTGCTTCTCTAAAACATATCGGCAGTTGGACTAAGTCCAGTATACGTACAAAACGGTCATGGCGTATATTTGGATACGTATGCAGAACATACGGCCTGGAATAACTAACAAGGAAACCAAGTCAACACAACTAACAAGCCTGTTTGATGACAACTGAAACGTCGACGTAGCGAGCAGATTCTAAAGGATAATGAAATGTAGGCAGAGCTAGAGTAATAGGTAGGTATGCAGGTATGTACATCTCAAACGGAATACCATTGATGATTCGTATTTGACTCACGGAGTCTAGATTGGAAGTCGGGTTAAGAGAGTGACCCATCTCGTGTGAAAGCCTTGAGCAACGTTCACGTACTATGTATTATTGCGTACATATACAGAAGGCGTGCAGTACGCGTAAGTTAGGTGCAGTACGTGTAAAACTCTTTCGCGTAAAAAGTTCTAAACGAATTGTACGAACATGCAGTAAATAGGTGCGGTAACCAATACCTACGCATATGCAGCCGCGGACAAAGTTTAGTATATGCTAGAGGATGCCAGCAGCTACGTCCGCAAATAAAAATAATATTCTAACACATTCACACAACACCGTCTAGTCCCAAACTAAGCAGAGCTTGTACTATGGGTACTAGATAATGGATAAACATACATATATTCTTTTTTTTTGTAAGTACATACATATTATACATATATACACCCAGACCAAGACAAACATCCATGTTCATGCACACAAATGTTTGACTTGAGCGGGAATCGAACCCGCGACCTTCGGCGTAGCAGTCGCTTACACTCCCACTGCGCCAACCGGTCGTCAAGTATATTTTTTAATTTAACTATTTTCTAAATTTAATGTATTAAGAGAAATCCTTTCTTAATGCACCCCTACGCTTCCTAAAGGACATGCATGCCTTCAGCTTCTTGCGTCCACTGGTTTCGTCTGTACCTTGTCTGTAAGTCAGTCAATAACGCAAGAACATATTTATATCAACAGATAAAGCGTGCTTGCAACTCGCGATCCTTTAAATAAAATAGGTGCATTCGAAGCACAGCGCCAAGATGTGACCGCACCCTAAGAGAAAACGACTAAAATCGAAGCTATGCTTAGAATGTACAGCTGTTTCGATACCAATCTCCAAGCAATTTATCCTTGTAGATTGGATCTAGATCGCATGTAGACTCGGAGTAATTAAGTTTGCAGTAGGCAGCAGAAACTTTCTAATATATTTTCAGTTTTAAATGATTTTATACTTTCTCGATTAATATAGCTACATTCTATATAAGATAAGCAACGAGGCTTTACGGTTCAGTATTATTTGAAAAGAAAATTTTGGAACCACTCCTTTGGCAAGCGAAGAAATCAATACGCAAACAACTCACAGAAGTCAGCGGTAAGCGCCGTGGCTTCGAACCCAATACCCTCTGTATGACAGTCTGTTAGTATTTCCACTGGGCTATTGCAGCCTAAAACTAGAAATAATATATTTCTGTCAGATCAACGGAAACCACCTTAAATTTCGGCCAAAGGAAATGGCTAAAAACCCATTGACTACTTCAGTCGGCCATTTTAAAACGAAGGAGTCTTGGTTTCGCGCCATAAATTCCCACTAACGCCAAAAGTTCCCTTTTGTTCAGTCAACTAAACAGTTTTGGAATTCACTCGCACATCCTCAAATTAGTTTTGAACAAACAAGGAACAAACTCTCGCAATTATTGTGAGAATTTGTTCTTTAAACTTTCACACGCATTAATTTCTGTGGGCGGAAAACTCACTAACTACTTACTAACACCTCGTTCATTAATATAATTATAAAATTTATTAATTTATTCATGAATATTTTATTTTTTACAACTTGCTTATACAACTTAACCTTCCTTAAGAAATACACTATCTATTGTTGAAAACCGAATAACATCGGTTCGGTAGTTCTTCAGTTTTTCGCATTTAAAATAAAATATAAATAACTCGGACATCACGATGAATGTGTAATGTGCAGACAGACATGAAAAAAGGAGGGTATCTTATTTTATAATATGCATAGATTCAATAATAGATTATATCATTTATAATTTATTCGTGATATAAGGTATCCCGTGCATATTATTGCAAAGTTTCATCAAAACCTCTTCAGTTGTTATTGTCTAATCTCACAAGATGACACACGATTCAAGAACAAGACTATAACTTGATTTAGTTTCTATATAAAATGTAATTGGTTCTAAATTGGCACTATTGCCAATTAAATTTTCTATACAAACCAAAGCAATACTGGCAACATCACGTCTGGCAAGTGTATAATATAAAACAAGAATACGTTTGAAGAAACAATTAACCAGTCTGGAACAAAATTAATAACAAAGTAATATACAGTAAACTTTAATTAGACGAACCCAGTTTAATATGTTCGGCGAAATACAAAACATTATGTTATATAATTATACGCAATACACATGCAGTATACCTACCTACTAATTAAATGCACTACCAATTTTCTGACAAAGATTGAAAAAGGAATGTTGCGATGGTTTGGACATTTGGAACGGATGGATGAAAGAAGAAATACGAAAGGAGTGTATCGTGCGAGAATAAATGGAAATGTCGGTAGGGGACGCCCTAGGCTGACGTACGCCGACCAAATAGGTGATGACGTTGAAAAAGGGCCAAATGAAAAGTGCCCATAACCGACGCGCATGCATGATGAGGTTAATGAATGTTGAGGAAGCGAAAGAGGTATGTTTGAAGCGAAGCATGTGGCGTTCTATAGTCTCTGCCTACCCCAATGGGAGACAGGCGTGACGATATAGATAGATAGATACCAATTTTCATTTGTGAGCGCTTTGGCTGACAAAATGAATCTATTTATGATTTAATAATATATTGCTTCAGGTCCTTTCGTCTGCAATGGAAATAAACGGCCTTTCTTTCTTTGTTTATTATAATTTATTTTTACTATTGAGATGAAGCTAGGTATAGACTAGTGGAGATACCAAAAGGCTGCATGCAAAGTACTGCAGTACATCAGGATCAAACCTAACCAGTCATGACGCGCACCACTGACTTTTTCCAAGCCGTGTAAGTATTAAATTGTTAATTGAGGCTGGCCCTGTACGTCGAAGAGTAAGTTAAGTCGTCGGTCTCTAAAATACATTAAAATATAACAATCTGATTATAATATTATGCATGAAGGTACTAGAGAGCCCAGCTCATATTTTTTTAAATAATATATATTACTATACGCTTATTAGCGGATACTAAGTATATGTACCTATTATAATTGCTTAAAATCTGAAGTAATACTTATCCACTTCAATTTTGGTACCCACAAACGTATTTGCATAAATCCCAACATCATTAGAATATTTCCATTTACAATCAAGTGTAAAACTATATTTTACTTATAAAAATGAGTTGAATTCTACTGTTAAATATTATATTCATAAGTTGAAGTATTCAGCAAGCATTTATATAAAACAAACCATTATTTAGAGCGTCGTAATGGAGTGCAAAAGAATCTTATTCAGGCGCAAAAACAAAAATATTTTTAGGTGGTGAACAATATAATTTCAGAAATCTTGTGAAATAATTAATCATAATTTTTAATGAGACCTCTATCGTTAATCACTGTCAGTCAACCGACATGGTCGCACCTCTATTGTCCACAAATAATAAATCAAAGTGGGAACTGTCAAAAATGTCATTGGTGAACTTTAGACATTTATCAGGCAAAGGTATTTATTATGTTCAGCCTATAGTCTAATGCGGTGTAATTACATCGATAAATTTTGTAATTGAAATTGGTCTGCAGATTAGAAGATAGCGGTATAGATTGGATATTAATTCAATTATTCATGTGCAGATAGACCTGATAGATAGCTTCAGTAATTTATACTGGACAAATGATGTGTCATGTTAATAATGATTAATGGAGTAGATATATGAACTTATTAGAGAAAATCAATCTGTGTTTCATACAAAATATTTCACTTAAAGACATAAAGACATATTTATTTCTGCATTTTGGTTGTTTACAACACATATATATGTCAAAACCCTATTCTAGATGATGCCGGCTTTTCCTAGCTAAATGACTTCTTGAAAAGGAAGGCCGAAACAAACTCAGTCATTGTTTTTTTTGTCACTTCAATTTCTTTAGTCTTTCCTTCATCTTTTAATTTAATGACATGGTATACCTATTCGATATTAGTAACTGTCACAGTGATCTAGTTTCGGATTCCTTTCCCAGAAGGTCAACGTAAAGTAAGAGTATTTCTATTCTGCGTTCCGTTCAATGAGTGAGAGCTTGGAGCTTTCAGCAACCTTCTTTCTATACACGCTGCAACCTTCTTTCTATACACGCTGCAACCTTCTTTCTATACACGTTGCAACCTTCTTTCTATACACGCTGCCTCTCGAGGTGGTCTAGGAGATGGCTAGGATACGTTCGCCTTCTTTTCTTATGCTAAGCAGGATATGAAAGACACTTGTTTGATCTCACTGACATCTATCATCATGAGGACTACAATTTTATTAGCTGCTTGCCAATGAGAGAGCCGTAGCTTAATTGGCAACCGAGCTATGAATATCAGGACGAATATACGGGTCTGTCTATACCATAGATATATTAATTATAGTAGATATGCCCTCTAGACGAAAATGTATCGGAAACCTGTGTCGCCAGTTTACCTCTACCACACGGCCACTACTACACATACACTTTAGTAAAATCAATAGAAACGCAGTCGCGCACACACTCGTATTTCTTTAATCAGAACGTGCAAAAAAATCAATTATAGACTTTAGCCTGTCAAACATAGCGTTTATTTACCATGCGCCGTCAAACTTACTCACACAAGATCATTTAACGCTATCACGGTAGTAGATCTGCACAAGCACATCATTAAATCGCTCACGCGTCGACCGGCCGCTTCGAGTAGCAGTGGCCAGTCTACGCGATGTATTCATTGGCTAGTCGCACGCGACGGTCGCAGTGAACAAAATACATTGCGCAATCGCCTACGTAGTACTAGATGGTACCCACGTATTGCCAGCAATGTATTTTTTTTTTATTTGCTTGCGATAGTATAATTTTTGTCTGCAAACTACATAATACTATTGTAATAACTACAATTATTACAAATATCATTTGTATTTTAAGGTTTTTGGATTTACCGGTGAAAAGAAATCCCTTCTCGAGCCACATTACATGTCTGGCTTCATTTTCTACACGTTATAACAGCGCAAGATGGCATAATTATTTTTTTTTCTCGGAGCTTCGTACGCTGTCGCAATATGAGCGCGATTGTTGACCGGTCAAACAAATTTTGTCGAAATATGACCGTTTGCTCACACGCACGGTGCGCCTGCCACGCCCACAAGGCCATTCTACTCCTTTTAACTGTTCTGTGGTCTATACAATATAAAGCGCCGCAAAGTAATAGCGATATTCCATATTTAGATAGGAATATACACTATCCAATGTAATATCTTCTTATATACAAATTGAGCTATGACGCGCAGTGAAATAATAATATTCAAATACACAAACAAACATCTCTAACATTTCTAAGCCAAATATGTAATGAAATCTTGCGCAACCGTGCAGCCAGTTTCTTTGTACCACCACACTTGACCATACATCACTGCGGAGACCACATAACTGTCTTGACGAACAAAGCGCTCCCTACAACGTACCCGATAGAACTTCAGTTATTACGTACACACAGCAAAATTAAATCATCGGGCTTTGATGTAAACGTCACTGCCTACCCACGCAAAACAGTAACCGTTGTGATACGAGCCGGACGTGGGGCTATTAAAATGGCGGACTATTAAATAAACACAATAAAAATTGACTCAGTAGATGACGCAGTTAGTCGTAATCTTGCTGGTACTGATGCACTGGGTTAAAGAGTATTGTACTCGCAATATTCGGTACAGAGTATACGCTATTGCTAGAAAAACTTATAATCTGACTTTAGGTCTACAAGGCAGTCGCTCTGTGGAAAATATTCAATCCAACGCGGTTAGACAAATAAGCGGCAATCGGGATGTAACTGGGATAGAGAGCTTATGTTCAATAAGTAGTATGATTTGTTCTGGTTATATTTATTCTCAGTCAAGAAGTACCCTGAACAGAAGAGCATGCATGAGGTATGATGGGAATGAATGAAGCAAGAGAGATATGTCTGGATCGTTGCAAATGGCGTCCCGTAGTCTCTGCCTACCCCTCCAGGAAACAGGCGTGAGGCTATTTATGTATGTATGTATGTTATTCTCAGTCTTAAAGAAATGAGGCGTAAAAACAGCTTTGGTATTTCAAGAATCAAACCCAACCACTCAATCGTATCCATTTAAAGAAACCATCTAAAGAGATTTTAATGTCAAAACATAACTATAACGTTATGAACATCAGACACATTTTAATAAAAAATACATTGTCATTATACAATCACAATTTTATTTCAGACTCTAAAACACTTACCGAGAGAGCTACGAAGAAAAGTAAGGAATATTAAAATTACAGAAAACTCCAATTAAATTTAATTCTACGCGTACTTAAGCAGTTTCCGAGAAATTGTTTGCCTACATAAGACATTACAACAAAGCTGTTGAGCTCACAAGCTGTTCTAAACTACATTTCGCTCGTCAAAGAATTTCCATCCGCTTTAGCGATTACAAAAGGAATTTAATTAGTCGATTTTTCTGAGGAAACGAATGGGTACATGTCTTAAGAGATTTGTTTAGGCCTGTCTGAGTACAGTTACTGTAGGTAGCTACTTCGGTTGTAATGAGATTTGACCAACAATCTAGAAGTCTTCCAGACCATTTTATATAAATTGCTCTATTTGGAGAGCGGTACGAATTTTGCTTAATGCCTTTGATGCATAACAAAAGTCGCTTGTTGAAATAACGTTTAGTATAAGATGATCATCAATTAGCTAGTCATTCCATGAACATGGTTGGCGTAAACCATGTCGGAAATATCTTCTTTTTTACGCGTACGCTACGTGACCTCTTTACGGTAATGTTAATATGACATGACGTGTACAAATTACTTATTAGTCGTCGAATAATCGTATGCTAGCTTTGACTTTGTATTATGCGTATAAAACGTATAGTTTTTTAAGAAGCGATAGCCTAGCGGAGATACCAACAGACTGCCATGCTGAGGGTATCGGGTTCGTATCCACGGCGCGCACCACTCACTTTTCGAAGTTCTCTGCGTATTGAATTGTTAATTATCGCTTCCCCCGTGCCTCGGAGAGCACGTTAAACCGTCCAGTCCCGGCTTTCATAAAGGTCTTTAAAAGTCGTTACGGGGAGTCAGTACCCTCAAATAAACTGATACTGGTCTAAACCATGGAATACCGCTATCCCTTTGGGTTACGGAGGTCAGACGGTAGTCGCTCTGTGGAAAAGCTAATACACAATTAAATCTGATGAAACTGGGATAAGGATGATGACGTACAGCGTAGTTGTTTAAGTGGTCGCCTCGTTACTTGCAGTGCACCGATGTGCAGTGTCGTCGGTTTGATTCGCATACGGGAAGGAACGGAACACTTTGTATGATAGGTGTTCTTTGTATTCGTTAATGTAGTATTTTTAAAATCACACAAACACGGGCCACAAAAAAGATTACTGGAGCGGAGTAAAATAATTGTTCATCTCTCTGACGTTATTAACTCGCGAATGTTTCTGACGTTTACATGTTATGAAACTATAATGTAAAACTATAAACTTATACGCGCGCTGTTTCTATGGCCGCATACGAAAGCAACCATAGTAACAATGACGTGTGCCTACGTGTGGCACCGTGTAACTCAAGACGTAGTGCGACCGGAGTTCTATTCCGGACACATTAAGGGTGACTACACATCTGGCAGAAAAATAGGTGACAGATCGTCCAACCTTGTGCAAGCCGGCACAAATCGTGACCGCAGTTGACATCTGGTTGCCGCTTTGATTAGTGCGAATGCAGGTGATAAATGCTGGTGCGTAGTGATAAGCATTTAGCACGTATAGTCAGCAACTTATTAGTGCGAGAGCACTATATATACTTGAGCTAATCACTCACAGTATTCAGTTATCGCTAGTCACTTGCAAGCTCTTATCAAAATGGATAATTTCCATTTTGTAAGCCTTTATGTATATAAGTATAGTTAAGAATCGTGCTCATGACTGCTACTATATGTAATTAGTTTAAATTATAAGCTTAGCGACAAATACAGAGCCAAATTATTACAGAGTAGACCATTTTGTAGAACAAACAGCGCGAGTTACACCCTGTCTATGCCGTTTTGTTGTATAATAATCAATGATGAGAACAACACCAGGTTTTAAGGGTATTTCCTTCCCCGTTTTATTATACCTAATTATGAATTTAAGCGCCATCACGGGATTGCTCATTAGGTACTTAACTTTTTATCTATGAGCACGGGCAGTGAAAATATTTAAGTTTGAGAGCTGTCATTTCTCACATTGAAAGATACTGGCATCCTTTAAAATTGTTCACAAGACTCGTGCCAGTTAGTATACATAACTACATCACAATTAATGCTCCGTCAAAGACTTCGTTTAAATCAGGCGTTCGTTAGGCGTATACAAATACGCCTAACGTATCTTTCGCCGAATGTGCGCCGAGCCTTATTAAATTATAGTACAGCACTTACGAGTCGAGACCGTATGGCAGCGGCTTTTTATTGCAATACGAATAAAAATAGTCTATTGTTTAACCGATATTACATGAAATATGTTCTAGTCGAGTTATTGATATACTCAGTGAATGATGAATATTACAAACACATACATAAGTGGGATTGTGTATAATATTGTTGTGTAAGTTTTTTATGAAAGAATACATTTTGTTAAGAGCTATTTTATCATTGCGAATATTGGAAGATGTTAAATCACGTGAACGGTTTTGTTGTTGAGGGTTACTTTATAAAATTGCAATACTTTTACATGATCGCGATAGAATATGAAGTTGTTAAGTCATTTGTTAACGATTCAAGTGTAGAGTTCAGTCATCCCTGTGAATATGATGATTTTCTCTCAAACAATTTGTTAACAAAATTATAGACCTATCTTTATTTGAAATTTAGCTGATATTTTTTCTCCTTTGCAAATATATTGTACTACTATAATTGCCAAGGACCAATGGGGAATTTTGTAGATACTTCTATGCATAATTTGTAACAAAATTCAAAAGTTACTGTTTATGTATATCGTCGTAGGTAGGTAAAGGTATTTATTATTTGTATTTTTACATAGGTAACGTAAAATCTATGTAAATAAAATTAATCCTCGAAATGTTTGTACGCGCAACACTTCCAAAAGACTCCACCAAATTGAATAAATCTTGCTTTTATGTGTTCATAGGAGAAGATTTGTATATCAAAGTAATAGGTATCAAACATTTTAAAATAAGTACCTATAATAAAAGGCGGTACGAAGTTCGCCGGGTCAGCTAGTAATAAATAAAAAAATATAGGCACCTAATATTTTACAATGAATCTCTTTTACGAGAAATTCTTTTTTCGTTGTAATCATTACATACAGGTTTATTATTTGCACTCACTGGCATTAACTCATGTGACGTCGACTTTTTATGTGACAGTTGATATGCGCGCCAAAGTTTACGCGCCATAATTACCTGACGCCGCCATTACTTTAAAAAAAGACTGACGGTGTTTCGGAATTCAAACGTGGAAATAGAGAAAATGCAAATGTATTTTAGAAATCTTCATAAATATTTTTTTGCTTTCCGTTCTTTGTAATCGTAATGAAAGGCAGGTAGTAATACAAAAAATGTTTGTTTATTTTCGTATTTCGAAAAACTGCAACTTCCGGAGCAAATTAGTCTGTTATTAGAATGTACAGTCATTCTTTTCTTTGTCCACCTACGACGATAATAACGAAACGGCCCGTTTGATGGTAAACGAATTCCGTAGGGCTTATTTGCTATTAACCGAATAAGCATAACACAAGGCTGCTTGAAGGTGATCTTTGCCAGGGTAGAGATTGTATTCGCAACAGTCAATAAACAATAAAAATGTACAAAAGCCCACAAGTCCATCTGCAAAATTAATTATCTTTTGTAAAAAATAACAGCGGCAATCGAGCAAAGATCCACCTGCGGGAAAGCGCCTAACATTTTTCAACTACGAAGTCTAATCGTAGCGTTTAGATGCATAAATGACAACCGGACCTCAAACTATAGACAAAAAATGGTATTAGGGACATAATCAGCAATGTGTCAGTAAAAACGCCTTAACAACCGGCCAACTAGCCAGTCCAGTCATTTCGGAGATTAACCAAAATAAACAGACAGACATATTATTACAATGATTTTTATTTTTATAATGGTTTAGTCTCTAAAATCGATTAGAATTAAAGAATATTGCAACATTCGCACATTCTGCTGGTAATCTGCATTTAGTAATCAAATAATAGGATAGGTAATATTTGGATATCATAAGCTCTTAAATTTTATCTTCATATGAAGAGCACGAGTCGATTTCAGTATTTCCGCCATATTGTCATAACGGCTTGATTTATTTGACACATCGATGCATTACGAAACATGTAGGCGTAGGCGCCAAACATAAATTATTATTAAAATTCTTGTTAAAGCAAATATATGATAATGAAAAATCATATAAAGAATAATAATTTATACATTTTACTCAAAGTTTTATGAAATATTCAGTAAAGTATGTATAGATGAGACATCTTCAGAAGATTTCTCAATGAACATTGTTTATTTTTGTAATACGTAGGCCATTGCGAGTTGCAAGCCATAGTCCATACTAAGACTAAGCCCTAGAGGTGGGAAACGAGCAATATCGAACAAGCATCAAACCTAAGTTCACTACATAAAGGCTAATTTACACTTTCATTAGAGCGAGTGCAAGTTATCAGTGCAGTGCACCTGCACTGATCACCTGCACTCGCACTCGTCATTAGTATTTAAGTGTGGTTGTCAGCACATGTTTAGTACGAGTGCTCAATAAATGTGAGCATGCACTCGTACTAATCTGAATGGAAATGAGCCTTTAATAACAGCATTAAGCATTACCTACGTATATCAAAACTGTAAAATATCCTATCTGTCAACTGTCAAGTGTCACCTGTAAAATGTGTCAAAACGTCAAGCATGAACTCTGTGACATTTATCGTAGTGCTGACTGTAAGGCTTTCTTTAGTAGCTTTGAATTTATTTTACATAGTATAAACTATGCCTTATTCTTTTAATTTGTTTGATTTGTTATTTTTAGCGATGTAGATTACAACTATTTTCTTATGTAGATTACAAGGTCGATTTAAAGAAGTTACGACGCTTTTCTGCATCTCATTGGAAAGCAGAATATTTTCATTGTTTTATAATGCATGAATTATACATATGAAATCGTTTGATGCTGTAATTTACAAAAATGATCTCATAAAAACAGTACGTATCAATAATATAAAGTGGACCTGATTCAAGTGAAATATTTGGGTGTAAGGATTAGAAAGCCTAGACCCTGCGTTACCGGGTCGGGTTCTGTAGGGGATATAAGGCCAGACGGGGTTTCATAGACCATTCACAGGTCCATTGCGACTGTGGAGCTCCATCTCAATCCACGGCGCACTTGCTTTCGTACCCTCTTTGCCCATTTACCGAGACCTTAAAGTGGCCTCAGACAATGCCTTCACCGTAGCCAAGCTTTGGGGGCAGAGGGTCTGAACCACTGACACGATGAACAGAATCTTATTAAAAAACGATTTTTATAAAAGGCAAACAACAAATGTGTTAATCCGAATCTGATAGAATCGGTTCGTTGATGCATAAAATATATTAATCAGCTATCTCAATGTAAATAAGTAGTACTTAAACAATTAGGTACACTCACATGAATTAGACCAGTGTTGCCCGACTCGTTTGAAACCAAAAGCAGTAATTATGAGCAAGACGTCTTGGTGCATCGGAGTCAGGTGCAGAACTATCGCACGAGTAAATCTAGGCAACGTATTTATTAACCATTATTACATAACTAAGGATGGCCGCAGCTACGTCCGCAAAATCTCATGGGAATTTCGGGCAATTCCTTCTTAGTGCACCCCTACGGTGCCCAAAGAACATGCATGTCAAATTTCAGCTTATTGCGCTTTAGTTTTGGCTGTGCGTTGCCTGTCAGTCAGTTAGTAACGCAACAAGAGTTTGTCTGTTTTGTTGAACGCGCTAATCTCAGGAACTACCGGTCCGATTTGAAAATTCTTTCAGTGCTAGATAGGTCATTTATCGAGGAAGGCTATATAACATCACGCTATGCGCTACGGGAGCGGAGCAGTAACCTTAAATAACGCGGATGTAACCGCGGGCATCATCTAGTTTTATATATAGGTACAGATAGTACTTCGGTGTCTACCTACTGTGTAAAATTATCTTCCAAAAAGTGGAAGTTAATTTGACTTATTAAATATCTCATAGCAAGACTTTTCACGACATATGTATAGGTACTATGTAAAATCTAGTGATATTATAAATAACAAAGGAGAGATCCACAGCTTTGTTTTGGGTTGCGGGCTAGATGCTTATTTTGCTTTCGGCGTTATTATGGACCTGATGAAGGATGGTTTTATCCAAGGAAACACAAAAGAAACTTGTCTTCCGCAGAAATCAGAAAATGCTTTTCGTAAGACTTGAGTGGTTTATTAATCTTACCTAGTTTACCCCCCTTCCTTGCCCCTCTCCTATAAGTACCTATCTACCGCTGTAAACAAATTATATACAAAAGAGTAAAGATAGTATTGGTATCGACTGATATGTGTTATTTAGGTAAAAATAAAGCTTTCACTGTATAATATGCTAGTCAACAATCAAAATGGCCTTTGCTTCTCCTCAAAGACCTTATAATAATACAGCTAAACTTATTCACTATCCCAAATTACGAAAGTCCACAAAAATACCAGCTGTTATACGCAAAGTGTTACCAATAAAACTTGATAATACTCAATAGGTGCATACAGTAAATTAAACCAACTACAATAACGAACTTTAAAAATGATCCAGTTATATTTTAAACCGCAGTCGCCGTAATCCACGTCATTCAGAAAACTAATAAAATTTATATCAATACGAATAAATTATTCACAGATATAAAATAAAGGATAAAATTCATTTTTATAACGTGTCCGTATTATTACTGTCAATGAAAACCAATAAAAATCGTCTCGTGACCAGGTTGAAATGAACAATTTGCCGTTGCCGATCTCAGATTTATAAAACTTTAGAAATGAACAAGCGTAATATTTTAAGCGGATAGGTAGGTCTACTAATATTATGTCCGACGGTTAAAGACAAATTTATAACAGTAATTGGCAACGAGTAGTCGATGTCCAATCAGTAAATATTTTTAATAATTTAACGAATAATGTAGCGTTATTACCTACCACTCATTTTTTATATTCTAATTTTGACAAAATTTGTTATTTTACGTAAATAAATTAATATAAATAAATACTTTACCAAATAATAACGTTGTTTATAAATACTGCTCTTACAATGTTCCAAGTGTATTGTTTCGAAACAGACTTATTTAAATCCAACGAAACTATAACAGCAAACAATAAAAATATATTTATACAAACTCACCTATTTCATACCTTTATTGTTATTTTATTCGCTTTTATTTTCCGATCCGTAGCACAAGCTTCCATCACAAAATAAATATATTTTTATAATGCCTATTAGGTTTTTATTTTAAACTATTGTTTATTTTTTCACAACACTAAAACTTTAGTCGATTTCATTACCCACTTTAACACTTTCACAACAGTCAAATCGATTATAATTCTTTATTTTTATACACAAATGTAATTTTTATTTAAACAGGTACAAAGTTTAGTATTGCACTGATAATATGTATTGATATTTTATTAGATTTAATCGGATATTTCACTGTTTTAGCGTAAGTTTAGTGTCACAGTATCAGGTAAAACTCAAGGAATGTTCTATTGATATGTTGCTCACACGCCGACTAACCAATAAACCGACTGTATCGGGGTTGGGTTATATTAGGCCACAGATCATAAAAAAGATACGACAGGATATTTTAAATACGTTATTGATAGTTTATCGGTTTTGAAATTGATTCGCTTGTAAATATTTTATATCGTTGTCGTCATTTGATTAAAAGTTTGACGGCCGTTCATATTTTAATTCTGTAAATGAAATCTTGGTCATGTGTAAATAAAAAAATTCTGACCGAAAAAATCCAAGTCCTGACAAGATTCAATTAAACAACTTAAGTAGTTTCAGATTCTATAATAATTATATACAGGGTATAAAAAGTATAAAAAGGGGACAGTTCTGTCTGTCCCTCGCAGTCGGGTGCGGTCGCGGGAGGAGTGTCGTGTCGGTGTTGCGTTGCCGCGCGCCCTATCTCCCGCGACCAAATGGAGGCGCACCATTTTTTGCGTCGCGGTGGGGCCGCAGAGGAAGAGGAGATGCGGTGTTGCGTTGCCGACCTCCCTATCCTCTGCGGCCGCTGGGTGTTTTGGCGGCGGAGCCTAACATCTTCAACCGCCGCCAAGGGGGTTTTGCTCGGGGCTCGCCTGACCATCTGGCGGGCCAATACCCGTCGGGGGTTACGACGAATGCTTCGGTGATACCCGACCCTCCGACACACGGGTACATGAGAAAGTCGAGGTGGTTTTTAGTGGTAACACCACATACTCCGGCTCTCATTTCCCCAAGAGTCGAAGATCGGAAGGAATTTCACACCTCGTAAAACAAAAAAAAAGGTATAAAAAGCCCAACATAGGATCTCCACCTTGTCGTGGTGGGGGCTCAGTAACCGTGGCTTGGACACCCGCGGTGAAGCTAAGCGAGATCCCGGGAGAGGCCGCTCCGCGTGGGCCTGGAGGAGCCTGCGCAGGACGCATCCAAAGGTGCGGGTGCGAGAGATACGGAACAATATGGGATTTCAGTTTCCGTTAAGGGTCTTTTTATATCTTTTATAGTTGTCCTTAATCATGAGAACTCTTCCCATAAATATGAATTAAATACGGTCGCAAAAAAATATTAACAGCTTTATATAACAATCTATAATTCAAAGCGCCACTCTGAAGTAAGTTTTTTTTTATAGCGTCATGCCTATAGCCCCGAAAGTAGGCAGAGATCTTATGAATTTTAGGTCTCACGAAATAGGATTTTACAGGTAGGTATTTTGAAGAAATTGTCTCACCAAACGTAAATGCAAATTACGAACGAGACTTCAAGCTGTTCTATGAAGTATCGCGTCTGCAATTAATACCTAATCTTTGTACCGTCTGGTCTAATATTAGTAGCGCGTGCGACGGCGATCGTTGCGTATCAGTTTTAGTTTTTATTGTACACTGTTCGGTGCGCCGCCGCGAGCCGACCGGTGTATTTCAGGAATACTCCGTTTTACGGGTGAGACCGAATCACGGCTTGTGATACAGATTCATGATGTCATGGAGATTAGATTTATGACTGAATCACTATAATTGTTTGGTTAGGGTTGCGAAAACTTAACTATATAACAGATTAAAAGGAAGAAGGAGTCTTACAATAAAATTAGACGATTAAAAAACATTTCTTAAATTAGGTTGTAGATTTTGCGATTGAGGTGACTCCTTTTTTCATGAATTTATAAGTATAAATAAATAAGTAAATTGTGACCGGTTCATGTGGCGAACCTTGGGGGAGGCCTATGTCCAGCAGTGGAGGTCTTCCGACTGATATAATGATGACTTTTTAAAAATTTTAATTTATTTTAGATGTTGTTTTTTATGTTTTGTAATTATTCTTGTATAGTAACGTTAAAGTCTCACTTCTGAAGCTATGATTAAATGTAATGCATACCTATTACCTGTTTATCCGTCAATATGTACCGATTTATAAGATATTCTAGTATTACATCTAGTGATTAAACTGTTGGTGTGCTCATGAATAAATGAATAGGTAAATAAATAAATTATGAGAGACATGAAAGTGTAATTGGTATACAAACAAGGCTTCGCCCGTTAATTGAGCACTTTAGTAAAAACTACCAAGCAAACACAAACATGACTGCCTTACTTGACCAAAACTAGTACCGAATCCAAGACTATACGAATTTTATGCCCTGGGTTAACGCAAAAACAAGATTAAACCAGAAAACTACAAAAACAATCCTTATTAAAATAAATCTGCCTCTCTATTTATGAAACAAGTTTGCGAAATATTACTACTTATAATTAAAATTTTGGACGTAGTTCTTAATTAGACATTTTTTATTAAATGTTTTACATTACAGCTCTGAAGAGGCTTCACCTGAAATTTAAGAACTCGAGGCTCGTAGAGAAGAACTATAATATATATTATAACGAGAATGTGGTTTTGAAAATGTGTGTTTTATTTTACTTTTTATTATTCATCATCATCGTCTAAACGTGCAGCTCTGCAAGCAACCTTGAAACCCGAGGTCCGCACACTTGTTTAACGGTTTCAATCTGGGGTCAGCTTTCTAGTCTAACCAGATTTGGCTGAAAATTAGCTTTTCCACAGAGCGACTGCCTGTCTGAAGGGATAGCGATATTCCATGGTTTAGACTAGTGTCAGTTAATTTAGAAGGTACTGACGCCCTGTAACCATTGCCAAAGATCTTCATGACAACCGGGACCAACGGCTTAACGTGCTCTCCGAGGCATGGGACAAGCGATAGTTAACAATTCAATACGCATGTAACTCCGAAAAGTCATTTTGGCGCGCCGTGGATTCGAACCCGATACCCTCTGCATAGCAGTCTGTTGGTATATCCACTCGGCTATCGCTGCCTTGTGGCTACCAAATATATCTAATATTATCAAAATATCAGCTATTCCACAGAGCAACTGCCGCAGTGCCGCCTAACCGCCGTAATCCAAAGGGACAGCAATATTTCAAGGCTTATATTAGTGTCTGTTTATTCATGGGTAGGTACTGACTCCCAGTAACGACTACAAAGATCGTCATTTCAGCTGGGATCGACGGCTGTGCTCTCCGAGGCATGAAGCAAATGATAATTACCAACTTCATAGGCATATAACTTAAAAAAGTCAGTGGTGCGCGCCTTGGATTCGAACGCGATGCCCTCTGCATTTTGGTTTCTCCACAGCACTAGCCTATCGCTGCCTCTCCCGCTTATTACTATTGTTTACATAATATAATATCTCGAGAAAAATTGACGAAACGTAAAATTTAAATTTGAGTACAATGTTGTAATTGTAATATGAATTGAATAAAATTATTATAGGTATGCCTAGGTATTCCTGCGATAAGCTGTATCTTAGAACAGATCTTAGACACTTAAACCTGTAAACCCAAATTTAGACCAATGAAAGTAAGCAAGCTTCAGGTCCTTGTAGCAGATGTTGAATATACACTTTATTAAGCTTATTGGTAATAAAATTAATTATAAAATAATTTGCGTATTTACTTCAAGATTCCAACACCCAAAATGCAATGCGTAAACAACGCAAAATCATATGCGGCATTTCCGAAAGCCTCCCGTTTCCAATTACGATGTTATTCGTCGGACGATTCGAATACATAATAAGGGTACCAGATCGAATCCGTCGAAAACGACGAAAATTCCATTTGCTGGGGCGCTTCGACAAACAACGGACTGGATAACTCGTACCGTATTTGTCAATGTAATCGATTCACTTTTGTTACCGAGAGTTACGCCGATGGTAAGAATACACGGGTCGAGCAGCTGAATTGTGTCCGCCACTTTGTGCGTTGGTTTTATTTCTATAGGATATCGTTGGTGATAAAATGTACGGGAAATAACTGTTGTTTGTTTGATGAAAATGTCTGCCGTATGGTCAGGTAGGTGATTGTTTTTTATGCTTCTGTGGTAATACAATTGGGTTTGTCTGATAGTAAGCAGTCATTGTAAAATTTTGAAGGTATCTACTATAAATTTAGTTTAGAAGGGAAATATGATTTGATCTTTGGCTTTTACAATGACACTAATTTTAGTGAACCATAATTTTATAGGAAATTTAATCATAAAATAGCTGCCAGTTATCTATCCTAAAATTAATTCAAACTTCTTTCTATAACGTACTTCTTTCTGCTTGCTCCACCTACTTTGTATATTGTCTAGCTTAGCTAAAATAAATCTAACAGCTCAACAGTTATTATATAGACCAGTAGGTAAAAAACTTTCTTTTGTACTTATCGCGTACAACTCGGACGTTGGGGGCCAATTCTGCTATTTTTATATGACATTGATATTATATTTTGAATGGATTTAAAAGCGGTATTCTGATAACCTAATGTCATTATCGTATAATTTAAAATAAATAGTTCGGCGTTGACACATACGATCTCGTTACAATTTTATTCAAATATCAGACAATTTAGAAGAATACGCTTTTTGTGACGTCATTATGACACTGATATCATATTGAAACTATATTCATTTAGTAGAATTGGGGCCCAGCTGTAAAAAATACTCACTACTGTTGATAACAATGAAAATATCAAATGAGATATGTGTGTCAAGAACATTCACATGTTATTATAACGAAAAATTAACAACCATTCTGCTTTGCAACATTAAATACTAGAAAATATTTAAAACCTACGTTAATTAAGCTTTGTTTTAAATACCGGTGTTGAGAATTTTGTACTTCACATAATATTAAAGAAGGATTGAAAAAAAGAGAAATCCTATCATAATTTTATTTTAATACTGAACTACTGAAAGACTACCCGCAGCTATACCCAGGGCATTATATTTTAATTCAAGCGTTTCTTCCTGATTCCCATCATAGTGCACCCATGTGGTCCCCAAGGAAATTGGAAACTGCACGGTTGGCGCAGTGGTTTAAGCGGTCGCCTCACCAATTGGTACTGCGCCGCGTATCGTGGGTTCAATTCCCACACGAGACAACACTGTGTGATCTCCAAATTGTTATCTCGAGTCTGGGTGTCCTTTGTGTCCGTTGATTGAATGTTTGTGAAGTCCCCTGCGACACAGGAAAATCTTCCCAGTGCGGCAGTTGTCTTTAAAAAAAAATTGGTTGCCTGTAAAGTCGGTATACGGGCGAAAGTTTTACGTGACAACGACTTTGAGTGGTAAAATAATTTTAATGTGAATATTCATTCGTATAGTAGGAAGAACATAGACATGAACCGGTGTGTATGCCTATCTCTCTCACTCTCTCTCTCTCGCTCTTAGGCGGGCTAACTGTGCTCGAGTGGAAGGGACGCGTGCCTTTCACTTTTTATGTCTGTCTCTCTCGCTCTTAGGCGGGCTAACCATGCCCGAGTGGAAGGGACGCGTGCCTCTCACTCGCTCTCATTGTGAGCGCATAACGTGAGCGGAGCGTAACGCAGTTTCTTGAAGTGTCACCCGGCAAACCAATTTATAAGACGTTGTCACGTCAAAAAGTAAATAAATGCCAAAAGAGTATAGTATTATATTATCTGTGCCAAAAGTCAGCGTGTTGCGCCTAGTGGTTTTGGCTGTACGTTGCCTGAGTGTCAGTCGGTAACGCAAAAAAATAACTAAGACAAATGAATAGGTACTTTTAAACTATTTTATGTTAATGTCGGTATGGGGTTAATTTTTTGAGTCGACGTTTCAGTACTTTGATTACTATAATATAATAATTATGTTTTGTTTTGAAGAGAACGGGTATGAATACCTCTACTACTAGATTTGAACACGAATAATAACACAGGAACAACAACAAGAATGAATTTGTGGATGAAACCATTTATAACCAAACTAGAGGACGCCAGCAGCTACGCCTGCAATTTATTTAAATTTACCCGTTTTGGCCGATCACGTGGGAATTTCGGAAAATCCCTTCTTAGTGCACCCCTACAGTCCCCAAGGAACATACATGCCAAATCTCAGCTTCCTGCGCCCAATAATTTCGGCTGTAGCGTGTCTGTCAGTCAGTCAGTAACGCAAGGATTTTATATATTAAGAAATTAGACGTCGAACCTACTGTCATCAGTGTAACGTTATTACTAGACGAAGACTTTAATATTGCGTCTTACTTGATACTTGATGGCACGGGCTGTTTCCGCAACTCCACGTCTTGGCGTGTATTTTGCGTGCGGGTGGGAATGGTGTCGTCATTCGAGCCACCCCAGCTCTTCGAGAAAGGCCAGCAGACTCTTGATGTGGCCAACGGCCTCCCTCAGGGTGCTGTATCTGCTCAGGTACTGCTGCCTGTACTGTGCGACCTCATGGCAGACGAGGAGCAGGTGGGCTGCCGTCTCGTCTGCTGCCATACAGGCCCTGCACAGCGGGCTGTCGGTGATACCTATAGTAAATAGGTGTTTATTAAAGAAGCCGTGTCCTGTGTAGGCGGCCGTGACTGTCCGTAGTTGTTGTTTGGACAGCCGGAGGATTTGTTTAGCAATCTTACCGTCTACTGCGGGAAGAGCCTCCTTGGCCTGTCTACATGTTTCAATACCAATCCAGGACTGGTTGTGTTTGGTCCTGGTCCTATTTCTTACCAGGTTGCGATAAAAACCAGAAGGGAGGGGAATAATGGGCTCGGGTCCCACCACCTCTAAAGTGGCCCCTCTTCTGGCAAGTACGTCGGCTGCGTCATTCCCTCTTGAGCCACTGTGGCCCTTAATCCATTGCAGTGTTAATTTGTTTAGTTTACCTACCTCTGTTAGTTTCTGGTGGCATTCAAGCGTGAGTGCCGAGGTGATAGTATGGCTTTTGAGGGCTGAGAGGACAGCCTTACTATCTGAGAGGATCCTAATGGATCGTTCCCTTACCTCACGTGCCATGATTGCTGTGGCAGCTAGGATTATGCCAAAACATTCGGCCTGGTAGACCGTGTTGTAGGCTCCCAGCGGTGCTGCGATGTTGATGTTTAAGTCCTCGGAGAATACTCCTGAACCCGTACCTGTATCTGTTTTAGACCCATCTGTGAAGATCGTGAGCTCGTTGTGGTTAACTGTTCCTTCGTGTATGTCCTCGTACAGTTGGATTTTGTATTTCTTGTCGAAAACAAATTGTTTCGGTATACGGTCGCCAATGGCTTGTGTGAGAGGAACTTCTTTAAAGAGTGTATTTAAGTTGTTAGTGTGCGGTGTGTTAGTGTCTTTCCAGAGCTTCAGAGCTCTTAGCCGGACTGCCGACATCGTTGCTTCCTGTTGTATGAACAGGTGCAATGGAGGCAGGTCCAGCAACACTTCAAGTGCCGCTGTTGGCGTTGTTTTCATACAGCCCGTGGCCGCTAGGCATGCAAGTCTTTGAAGCTTCTGAAGCTTGTTGGCGGCCGTTATTAGGTTGGTCCGAGGCCACCACACTACTGCGCCGTAGCTTACCATCGGACGTATTATTGTCTTATAGAGCCATAAGACAATTTTGGGGGATAGGCCCCAGCGTTTACCTATCATCTTCTTGCACTGCCAGAAGATGATGCTGGCTTTATTGAGCTTATTTTCCATGTGGCTGTTCCATGTCAATTTGCTGTCGAGAGTGACGCCCAGGTACTTGACCTCGGTAGACAGCTTAAGCTCTGTATCAAATAACCTGGGCAATCGGTAGGTACCCAGCGCGCGTTTGTGTGTGAACATAACTAGTTCGGTCTTGGTCGGGTTTACAGATAATTCGTACTCATTACACCACCACTCTACTATGCGTAGGGCTTGTTGGGTTAGGTCGTACACTGTACTGGTTACCTTACCTGAGGTGAGTATGGTTAGATCATCTGCATAACCTATTGTAAAGAAGTATCTCGCGTTGAGTTTGTCTATGAGTTCATTGATGACTAAGTTCCACAATAGCGGGGAGAGTACACCTCCCTGCGGGCACCCTTTAGTTATCAAGGCTGTCTGAGTGTCGCCTTGCAGGCGCACTACCCTTTTGCTGAGCATGTTTTGGATCCACTGTATGAGCATCCGGTCCACACCATGCCTGGCTAGGGCGTTGCTTATGCTGGAAAAGTTTGTCTTGTCGAAGGCTCCTTCTATGTCGATGAAGGTGCCCAGGCAGATGCTTTTTTGTTGTATAGCAGCTTCTATCTGGTTCACGACCTGAAAGGCCGATTCCGTCGATTTCCCTGAGCTGTATGCATGTTGGTTGGCATGTAAGGGTAGGTGCTTAAGAGCCCCACTGCTTAGTTCCCTCTCGCAAAGCCTTTCCAAGGCTTTAAGCATGAAGGAGGTGAGGCTTATTGGTCTAAAGGACTTTGCATGGGTATAGTCTGTTTTGCCTGGTTTTGGTATGAAGATTAGTTTAACTTCCCTCCACCTCTTCGGTATATATCTGAGGGCCAGGCTAGCCCTCATAATTGCCAGGAGTCTTTTAAGGACAGGTTCTCCTCCCCATTGTAATAACCCTGGGAAGATGCCATCCAGTCCGGCTGCTTTGAAGGGGTGGAAGCTATCGATGGCCCATCGGAGTTTTTCTTCTGTGACCACGTTGTTTGCGTGTCTCCATTCATGTTCGGTCGCCACTGTTGGTGTATCGTGCCACGTTATTACCGGGGTGAGGACGCAGCCTGGGAAGTGTGTTTCGAGTAGGACGCGTCTTGTCTCCTCCTCCGATGTGGTGTATGTGTTATGCGGTTTACGGAGAGTACCTGGTGCAACCGTTGGTTGCTGGGCCAGTAGTTTCCTTACCCGGTTTGCTTGTTGGCAAGATTCAATGCTCCCACAGAATTTCCTCCATCCCATGGTGCGTCTGAATCTGAGGCATTTCCTGTAGTCTGATTTGGCCGCTTTATAAGCGTCCCAATCTGCGTCCGCGCTTGTGTTCATTGCCCTATTTAGAGACTTTCTTACCTTCTTGCGCTTACGTTCAAGTTCAGCGCCCCACCAGGGTTGTTTCCCCGGGGTTGAAGGCGGAGTGGTTTCCGGGCAAGCTGCATAATAGCTGTCATGCATCGACTGCGTCAGTATACATACCTGATCGTCGATCTGTACAGTGTCACCCAGTACCGGCGGCGTGGCCGTAAGGGTAAGTTTCTCTTTAAGTAGTAGGACATACTTTGCTTTGTCAGTGTTGTGTGGTTTCCTGCGGGGCTGTGTGGGCTGTATATCGACTTTTATGGAGAAGCTGATCCATCTGTGGTCTGAGCATGATGTATCTTTCGAGACGTGCCATCCCTTGATGCGTTCAGCCGCTCCTTCTGTTGCGAGAGTTAAGTCGATAATTGTCCGACTACGTTTAGTGACGAAGGTGGGCTCCGTACCTGTGTTTAATAGGGTAAGATTAGTGGTGAATAAGTATTCAACCAATGACATACCTCTGTTATGGTGGGCATTGGAGTCCGTTCCTATTACGACCTCCGTATTGGTTCTCTCGCACTGGTTAACCAGACGCGTGAGGTCGAACGGAGGCGGGTCTTCGGCCTCGGGCATGTAGACCGATGCGAAAACGACCGCTATACTCCTTGGCTGCTGTATTATTTCGATTTGTATTGCTGTGATGTCTCTGGAACAGAACTCCATTAAAGCTTGGGCTCTGATGTTTTTAGTTGTAAGTATGCAGGTTCTTGGATGTGTGTGGTCAGTAGAAGAGTAAATCTTACCTCCCAGACTGGAGAGGCCTCTAATGAGGCCACCCCTTATCCAAGGTTCCTGGATGAGCACGATGGCTGAATGTTGGACCTCCATCCATTTGCGCAGTTGCGCAGTGGCCGTTTGGCTATGATGGAGGTTGATTTGTAGGCAGCTGACGTCACTAGGCAGAGGGTTCATCTGTGGGTGATATCCCCTACCCCCCGACCTTCAGCTGCGTTAGGCCAGCCAGGATGTCGCCAGTCTCCACCCCGTCGAGCTGTAGCGTGTCTGTCAGTCAGTCAGTAACGCAAGGATTTTATATGTTAAGAAAATAGACGTCGAACCTACTGTCATCAGTGTAACGTTATTACTAGACGAAGACTTTAATATTGCGTCTTATGTACCTTTCTTTAATTCTTATTTATTATAAGATTGACGGAGTAAGTTACATATGTAATGTATAGACAGCATTTAATTACTTAAACGTATAATACTTGCCAACCATGTATTGATGGGTGTTTCTTTGTTTAATATGTTTGTATTTATGAGAAAAAGTAGGTATTTATTATGTATGTTTATCTATTGTCTAGTACCCATAGTACATGCTCTGCTTAATTTGGGACTAGGGAATGCAAATCTCGCGAGATTTGGGCTCAAGCGAGATCTCGCGAGATTATGATGCCAATCTCGCGAGATCTCGCCAATTTCGAGATCTCGCGAGATTGACAGTTTTGTATGTTTTTTTTGTAAATAATCGCAATGTTTGAATAAATTAGGACATAAATAATAACCATTTTAAGTATTATAAGATAAACATTACTTTTCACGAACTTTTTAATAGACGTTTATACTTCAAAAATTGTTTGACGTACCTATCTGTCACAGATTTGAATTATCCAGATGGAGTCATCTGTCATATTTGTTCGACGCGGAGTGTAGCCGGTCAAATGTCATTGGGTATGCAAACGTCACTTCCTCACACTCGCCAGTGTTGCCACCTCAAGAACAGTTCACCTGTTTTGCGGGAAAATTATGAAACGTAAAGCGTGTTACCTTATTAAGCTATTGTTTATTTTTAAATCACAGAATGGAATAGTAATGCTAATGAATCATTTATTTTGACAAGTATGTGTTATTGGTGATTATATAATATCTGATTTAAATATTTACTGTTACTATAATTATATTAGTAGGGATGTACCTAAGTACCACACTTTGACCACATGAGTAAATTAACCGAACAGAGAGACAGCTATTTAAGAGCTTGTAAATTTGTTACCTATTTTGGTAGGGTTGTCACATCATGATCATTAGTGAATGTGATTCTGTTTAAGTACTTAAATGACTTCTGTCTACTCATTACATTAATTATGCTATCTGATTTTCTAATCCTTTGCAAGACTATAAATAGTGAACATTATTTGAAATTGGACATTTGGTCTACCAACACTTAACAGTTGCTTACTCTGCTACCTTTTTCTGCCTTGTTTTAAAGATGGAAAACGTGAACTGTTCGATTCATGTTATGATGAAGAGTTGTACAAACACTGTGCGATGGTTGAAACACAGTTTATGTAAGTAGAATAAAATATATAAGCATTGATTATAATTTGTTGCTTTAATCAAATTCATTATTTTAACAGTCAGCCACTACAACCTGGAAGGGGAATGAAGCGAATTAACAACGAAGAACCCAAGATCACCAAAAAACTAAGAATTGAAGAAGAAGCATCTACCTCTACAGGGATCAGGCTCGACAACGAGGATCAAGTGGAATGTCCAACGTGTCATATATTTATTAAAAAAAGGTATTTAGCCAATCATTTCAAAAGTACCTAATGTTCACAAAAATAATCTTTTAAATTCACATAATTTTTTAACAAATGTAAGTGTTCTTGAATTTGCGTTTGGAAAGTACCTAGATCATATAACACCATTACGTTTTGAAACTCCTAAACATTTTTTAAATTCTATTAAACTGATATTTTATTTTTAATACAAGAGTGTATTCATCAACACACTATTTTTAAAGTAAACATACTGCATGCTGATTTTATTCAACAAACTAAAGATATTCATGATACATTCGATTTTCAAACATTTAACTATATTATTTGTCAAGGAGATGACTTAAATATTTTCACCACAGCAGCTCAAAGATGCCGCTTTTGCTGCGAGACAACAGTGAACAAAACGCGATTTTGATTCGAGCTTGAGGCAAAGTAGCTTTTTAATTTTTCAATCTTCAGTGCCACGAATTGACATTGTTCAGCCATAAATTTGAAACATTAGAATTTTACTGTGCTCTGTCTCTTTCACATACATCTAAAAAAGCGAGTGAAAAAAACAAACTCCTTCGAAATTCGATTTTGGAATTCGACCTCAAAGAAAACACGTTCGGAAACGCGTTATACCCTAAAATTTAAAGATATTTGTAATTAAGAAATTACGTGGTTTTTTTAATGTTATTGTTTATTATATGTTTAATATATTATTGGATTTTATAAGTCTAATTAAAAGTATAAAATTGGTATTTAACCAATACATTTTTATTTGGAATTTCAACAATGATACATTTGAAAAATAAACATCAGGGACGAAGTATCAAAACGCGATTTAAAAAAATAGCGGGAATAAAGTAAACATTTCGCTGATGCTGATAGCGTATAGAGTAACGTGTTAAATTATATTAATATAAAATACTTAATCTAAAAAGATGAGTGTAACTAGCGATGATGACTGTACTTTAACACCAGAAGAGTTAAAACAACAAGTGATTAAAGCAGAATTTTGTTTTCAATTTATTCCTGTTAATTTTTATGTCTCCTAAGTAATATGTGTTCTCACTGCTGAGGTGAAAAGTTATGTGTGCTACACGAGAGCAAAGTTTTTTGCATCTCGTGCTGTTGAGTCCCTCACTACGCTCAGGATTCTAACTTTGATTCACTCGCTTCGCTCGTGAATCAATCATAGAATCCTTCGCTTGCTCGGGACTCAAAATCAGCACTCGAAACAAAAAACAACTTTGCTCTCTTGTTGCACAAATAACTATTTCTTTTCATCTTTGAATGATATAATAACTAGTAAAATTAGTACTTTCGAAAAAAGATAGTGGGTGGAGTTTAAAAAACATAAAATCTATAGACATGAATGTCAATAAATTCAAACCCCTACGCGGTAGTTCATACCAGCCCAGATAGCAATATAAACTTGTTTCAAACTTGCAACAAGTTTGATACATCAAAAAAGCAAGCTTGCATCAAGTTTGACATGGCAAGTTTGCAAACTTGCAACAAGTTTAAATCAAACTTGCTAGTTTCACGGTGACAAACTTGCATGAAGTTTGTTTTTGCAAAGGTTGTGCAAACTTGATATAACAAACTTGCATGAAGTTTGTTTTTGCAAAGGTTGTGCAAACTTGATATAACAAACTTGCATGAAGTTTGTTTTTGCAAAGGTTGTGTAAACTTGATATAACAAACTTGCATGAAGTTTGTTTTTGCAAAGGTTGTGCAAACTTGATATAACAAACTTGCTTAAGGTTTGTTTTGTCATACTACCTACAATTTTGTTACGACAAACTTGCCCTACATGTGCTACGGCAGTACTAATAATTTTCCTAGGTTAAAATTTCCAAAATATTAAAGGTTTCATTTTGGCAATTTTAACCTAGGAAAATTATTATTACTGCCGTAGCACATGTAGGGCAAGTTTGTCGTAACAAAATTGTATTAGAATTAGAATTGTAGATTTTAATGAAACCTGACGATTTGGGTAGGTATGTGGTCAAATAGACATCCTGCGACCACAGATTAATCTTCACATAAAATATTATTGCTGTGACTTCGTGAATACAACAACGTGAATAAAAATACACATTTTTTTTACCATGACTATTTATTTTTTAAATCGGTCAATAATTTCTAATTATAATAAATTGACATAATGTATGTGGTAAAAATATGACATTAAAATATACATAGCTTCATAAAGGCCGGCGCCGACTGACGGCACGGCATGTTTCGGTAGCCCGAAGGACGCTTCGGCATGACGCGGCATGGCGCGACGTGCCGCGGCATACCGAGGCGTCCAAATGACTGGCATTTAGTATCAATAGCACTTCTTGCTGAAGATGAAGGACGACAAATACAAACTGATAGGTCGAAGAGAAAACAATTCTGGATACATTATTTATGGAGAACAAGATTTACTACGTCGTGGCACACTGCAGGACGCCGTGGCATACCGTGGCGTCCCGAAGTATGCCGCGACGTGCCGCGACGTCCCGCGGTATGCCATGACGTGCCATGGCGGGCCGCGGTACGATTGTATCGAAATAAAGTAATATAATTTCTAAACTCATAGATATAAGAATAAAAATGACTTGATCAGTAATAAAATCCTTTGCCATGCCACGACGTCAGTGCGCGCCGGCCTTAAGACGTATTCACAGGGGCCATCGAAAATGCCACAACATAGTATAGACTTACTTTGTCTTTATCGTAATAAAAAAATCACAAACTTAAATTTAAAGTGTTTCTTAAAACTGTACAAAACACACATTTGTATGGAACATTTTAGCTGAACTAATCAGCTAAAATGTTCCATACAAATGTGTGTTTTGTACATTCTCACTGGACCAAAAGTACTGTGTTACAGTTACCTATAGCCTTTCAACTATTTTTGTCTTCACCAGTAAAAAATTAAGTTACTGGACATATTACAAACAAAACACAAATCTCTCAGGTTTGATATTATATCTAAATCACAGAAATATTTGTACTAAACAGGATATACAGGGTTATTTGTAAAACACCGTTAACCTCTTAGGGGGTGGTTATATTCATCATTATGAACAACTTTTGTTCTGGAACTTTTGCGAAATCGCGAAAAAAAATATCAGCTGTTCCATACATTTTGTCGGGGTCAAAGTTCAACTTTGTATGAAACAGCTGATATTTTATCGCGATTTCGCAGAAGTTCTAGAACAAAAGTTGTTCATAACGATGAAATATATAACCACCCCTTAAGAGGATAACGATGTTTTACAAATAGCCCTGTATAGACTATATCTAGCTAACAAAATTCATCATCATCAGCCTAGAGTAGGTTTTCCAGTCTACCTAGTTTCAGTCTTTCTGGTCTATAGAAAATAACAAATGTTATATTTTTTAAAGAAAACCATTACACACAAAATTCACTATTTAAAATCATTGTCTAAAACTATTCATTACATTTAGATTATACCCGCTAGCTTCAGATTCCCATGCTTTAGTTTGTCTAGCAGCCCTGAAACAAATAAAAGAAATTGTTATAAACTCTTAAATTGTTATTAACTCTTATTGTACGAACAGGATTCAACTGCTATTAAAATGGGTAAAAACATGTTAAATTAACAATCTAGCAATGAAACCTAAAACTATGTAGTCATGTACACATGGTGCATGGACATGGAAAGTCATAGGACTCAATTTGATATGTGATTCAAATTAAAAAATCCATGCCCACCTAGAATAATAGAAAATAATGTTTATTATATTTCAGAACCTTACCTCCTTCTTATTCTAACTTTTGCTTGATTCAGCCAGTCACTAATAATTTCCTTAAGATGTTCATCCGTTACATCATTATAGATTTTTTTGCAGATTTCTGAAAAAAGAAAAATAATAATTATAAATTAATCATAACCATTCAGTTTAACAGGTAAGTAGGTAATACAAAGAAAAGGGGTGACCCCTACAGCTGGGTTATTTTATTTTCATTGCGAGCTTGTAAGGTACTGGCCCAGTATGGAATCAGACAATGTTTTATATGCTTATTATCTCACAATATGGTTTTTTATAAAGTCATACAATCATGATGTTTGAATTTATAAATGATAAATACTTACGAAAGATTATTTTACATGTTTCTGTTGACAGAAATGATTTTTGTTTGAATTTTTCATTTGTTTTCCTGCTAATGAATATAATTCTGCTACTTCATCAAGCAATATTCGTCTAAGAATGTTTGTAGAAAGGCTACGAGCCAATCCCAGCCAAGAATTTCATCTGAAATGTGATAAATCATGAACTTAATTAAGAAAAAAATATATATATATTAAATAAAGAAGAAAGCGGAAGTCAGCACTGTTTTTAATTGCTCACACTCTGTCAGTAGTTAATTGTTAATTCGAGAACATTATTTAAAATTTTGTCAACTAAGCTTTGTGTTCTTACTAGAATGTTTGTGCAAGCCCAAAGAAAGTAATTAAATTGCCTTATAAACTTACAAGAGACTGTTTGTTGTGGCTATTCTTCAACTGCTCATTCAAATTACAAAAACTTGTGTCATCCTTTACTGGAAGTTTCGCCATAAAGTCAGGAACTGTAAAAGTATCTTCTCGATGATTTATTTGTGGTAAAGATGCCCGTGCTAATAGTAAGTCCAATTTTCTATTAACTTCATTCATCTGTACAGATAAGTCTGTGACCACCTGGATAAGATGGCTTTGTTGTATTGAAAACGGCTTGCTAAGAAGACTGTCTGTAATAAAAAGCAAGTTACATCGGAATGGCCCATGTAAAAGAAAATATTTAAAAAAAATAGTTAAAATCTTTACCAGAAGGACCATTTATTGTAGGATTTGTGCCAGTATTGGTGCTGTATGTTACATGAGAAATTTCAATAGCATCTTCAACTTCAGCAGTAACTAAGGTGTTTCTTGTAAAAGTATATTTAGGAGCTTTGTTTCTTAAATTTGGCTGAGATTTGCTTTGAATACGACCTGTAATAAGAAAAAATGAGACCCGTATTATAGAATGATACTCAACCGGAGATCTCTGCTGAGGCATAGTTGGAAAGGGATGTACGTATCTGTTCAATTTATTTGCATCCCTTTTTAACTGTACTTCAGAAGAGATCTTGACTTGAGTGTAGTCCTATAATACAGGTCTAAGTCTCTACAGCTGATATTAAGTATTATCATAAAAAATAAGCTAAGAACTTTACCAGGTGTATGATTTACTACATTATTTGGAACCATCTTGACTGTGCTGTTTCTTGCAACCACTTCTGTCAAGTTTTCATTACACTCGTTTTTCTTGTGCCTGTTGACCGACGTTTAGGAGGAATGGGGTATGCAACACTTGGCTGAGTTGTTTTTGGTTTTTATAGTGGGATAATCATCCGGAGAATCTGAATCTTCAGGCAAATACACTCTCTTCATCTTTCTTTTTCGTATGAGGATTTATCATCAGAGTATAAATTGGAGATTTCTTCTGCTTTTTTCAAGTGGAGAAGTGCTTCATTATAAGATTCTGAAATTATAATGCATTTCTTTAACTGGTTTAAAGAAAATAAATAAATTTGGAAGAAGTACTGAAACCCAAAAGTTTATATAATTCTTAAATATCTATGTAGAAAAATAAAGTCTGTTTTTCATCTCCTCTGTGCGTACATTTGGGTAGTAGCAAGTATTGCCATGTGTTACAGCTACCTAGAGCCTTAACATCTAATATTTATATCTGTACTTTTTTCTGAGTTAAATTTATTTGACAACTTAAAAATACTTATTCATCAAAGATATAATAGCTTAAATAAAGATATATCTGTAGTTATGTATATTGTGACATCTTCACCAGTAAAAATTAAGTTACTAAACATATTACAAACAAGAAAACAAAAAAAATCTCTCAGATAAGATATATCTAAATCACATAAATATTTGTTCTTAACAAACTATATCTAGCTAACAACATTAATCATCAGCCTGGAGGGCTTTCTAGTCTATCCAGATTTGACAGAGTATTAGCTTTTAGAACCTTATTCATAGTAATACTGACAGTCAGCACTCACAACATAACAATATTTAAATATTCGGACTGACCACTCATATTCTTAAATCTATTTCACATATAAATGCAATTATATTTCAGAACCTTACCTCCTTCTTATTCTAACTTTTGCTTGATTCAGCCAGTCACTAATAATTTCCTTAAGTTGTTCATCCGTTACATCATCATAGACTTTTTTGCAGATTTCTGAAAAAAGAAAAATAATCATTATAAATTAATCATATGTAACCGTTCAGTTTAACATAGTTTTATTTGCATTGCGAGGTTGTAAGGCACTGGCCCAGTATGGGAACAGACAATGCTTTATATGCTTATTATCTCACAATTTGGTTTTTTATAAAGTCATACAATATAAAAATACTTACGAAAGATTATTTTACATGTTTCTATTGTCAGAAATGACTTTTTGTTTTAACTTTTCATTAGTTTTCCTGCCAATGAATACAATTCTGCTACTTCATCAAGCAATATTCGTCTAAGAATGTTCGTAGTAAGGCTACGAGCATTTCTGCCACCAATCCCAGCCAAGAATTTCACCTAAAATGTTATAAGAATTAACTTTATTAAGAAAAATATTATAATAATATATATATATATATTACATAACTTAGTAATTTATGAAAAGAAAGTGGAAGGCAGCACTGTTTTTAATTGCTCACACTCTGTCAGCAGTTTATTTGCTTTTCAGCCCAGTTAAAAATTTTTGATACGATTTTGACAGCCCCTGCGTCTTAGATGTGATGGCGTCGAAAAAATTGCGTTGTACAAAATATATTATGTAATAACTCTACAACCAAACCATATTTTTTAATTCAATAACCTATATTGTAATCATTATTAAATTTTCTTTCTGTCAGGCATCAAAATAAAGTGTTTAGTCAAATATTTATATTGTTTTTACAGATTCAAACTTCACAACAATGACAAATCACTTCGCAATCAGTCACATAATAACAAACTTTTTCGTGCCATATTACGATGTATTTCATTCAACCAGTTACATAAAAACACTTTTAATAAGCTAAAAAACAGTTTTCTAATAAGAAACACTACTTACTTACGTAAAATACACAAAAAAACACTAACACAAACAAATCACGGAACTGCGCTTGAAGCGTGCGCGATGCAAATTTTTCGACTGTCAAAGCTAGCGATGGGCGATGACGAAATGTTCAAGTCGATTGTTTCGATTGTTTAAATATCTCGATGACTCGCGATTGTTTTCTCTCGGCCAGTCGATGGTTTCGAGTCAACTCGCGGCGTCGCGTAGTCGCTAGGGTACCGATGCGAATGATGCGATGTTTGAAAGGTTCAACTCGGCCACAATCGTGAACAGCAATCACATCGACTGAAATCGTCGCAAGTCGTTTGACTCGCTGACTTTTGACTCTGACTCGTAAATATCAATGGAGTTATATAGTTTTAATGCGATATTAATATGGTGTTGGTTGGTGAGAGTTAATAATACAAACTCATTTCGATGTCAATCACTCTTTTAAGTATTTATTTTTCTCTTAATTATTCACAATATATTGTACTTAGTACTCTGTACAATATATTGTGAAGTATAAGTATGTAAAGTTCTCTTTATTTTGATGGACTTTATTTTCCTTAGTAGTTAGTACTTAGTACTGATTCAATCAATAAAAGACGGCTAGGATCATCGCCACCGGGATAGATAATGTTGACTCGGAACAATCGAAAAACATCTCGATTGTTTGTTGACAGACTGAGACAATCGGCGACTCGATGAAATTTTTTAACGACTGCGATTGTTTCGACTGGACAAACATCTCGACATCGCCCATCGCTAGTCAAAGCTAAACTGTGGATGCACAGATTATACAATATTTTATGCTCAGAATGTAGAAAATTTATCAAAGAACGGAACGCACTAACATTGTTCATACAAAAGTCGTCTCTAAATGTGTGAATTTAAGGTATTTTCTTGAATGTAAGTGAGCGACCGCCGGCGGTTTCTTGGGTTTTAAGCGCAAAAATTTTGACGAGACAGCCGGCTGTTTTTCCGGCATAATTGAGTTGTTAGTTGTATTGAAAACGGCTTACTCAAAATAACACAGTACACACATTCCAAACTAAATTGAAGCAAATATTATTACAACGACAAACATTATCATAGGTATTGTACAGTGAAGCGGTAACTTACATATTACACGTGTAGTATATGACATTTTTATCATCTGAAGTACACTATGTAAGCAGAATGTATCTTATAAATTCGTTTTTAATATTGGCACAATGATAACAATAAAATTACAACTCTTAGCAATGGCCAAAGAGTAAATTAAATACTACCACAGAATAAAGAATAGTACTGATACTACAGAAAGCAATGGCCGACCGAACATAAACACACCACACACACCCACACCCATCTGTCAAGTGTGACAAGACGTGATTGTAAAGCGTTCGGAAATGCATAAAAATGTTATCTATTTATAGTGATAGGTATCTGAGCATGAAAAAAAAATTATTCTGTACTGTTTTTATTATGATTATTTAATCTATGTATGTATATTTAATTATTTATTTGATAGTTATATATTAATTCATAATGTATGTACTATTTATAATTAATTATAACTAGTTTTAAGAGATTGTATGTATGTAAGTTAAGTAGGTCCTGCGGGAAGATCAGTGTTGCAGTCTCACCTGATTCTGCAACTTATACTGATGCAGATCCCTTATTTGCTATCCAAATACTGTTTTTCTTTTTTCCATTTCTCACTATATTGTTGTCACTACTGCATTGGAGTTGCAAATAAAAAACAATTTCATTTCATTTCAAGAATACTGCCTGTAATAAAAAGCAAGTTACATCTGAATGGCCCATGTAAAAGAAAATACAAAAAAATGGTTAAAATCTTTACCAGAAAGACAATTAGTGGGATAATCATCCGGAGAATCTGAATCTTCAGGCAAATATACTATCCTAAACTTTCTTTTTCGTATGAGGACTTTATCATCAGTCTTAATTGGAGATTTCTTCTGCTTTTTTCAAGCGGAGAAGTGCCTCATTATAAGTTTCTGAAATTATAATGCATTTTTTAACTGGTTTAAAAAAATTAATTAAGTTTGAAAGAAGTACATAGTGAAACCAAATAAAAAGTTTATATAATTCTTAAATAACTTATACAGAAAAATAAAGGACATACCATATCTTTTAAGAACTTTTATTTGGTGTTGTGACCATGATTCGTCGGGGTCCCTCCTATTCCTTAAAAATTTGTTTACGATCTCCTCAGTGCGTACATTCAACAGGAATCTAGGTTATCATTTTCAAATTCATTCTTAATATTAGGCCATACAGTTTCTTCATGACAAAATGAAATTCCTTGTTTAGAATGAATACTACCAGCATTGATATTTGTATGAGTGAGAACCATTTCTCTCTTAATTCTTTTTAGTCTTCCTTGTTTGGACATTAGTAAAAAGGGTATTCGAGCCATGTTTACTCCTTCCTGAAGAAAATAAATTAAAAACCTACATAAATATTACTAAAAACTGAAGCTATGACATGATTGCATTCAGAAATGTTAGAAAATCATTAAAAACAATATAATTCTTTGTTTTGGACTTAGAAATTTTTTGATGAAAAGTCTGAAAAGTCAACATATTTAATTTTTTTGTTTGAATTGTATATAACGACTAATACTAAAGGCATTTTGCTCTTGAAATTTTTTTTCTCCGATCAAGGGTTAGCCGTCAAAATCGTCTTGAAGAAGATCGGCGCGTTACTATTGGTAGCGTTCAACACTTAAAAAATTTTGAAGAACAATTTCGAAATCTATTGATATGTGATTTTTTGCTATTATTGTATAGAACAACTAAAAATAAAAGCTTTTTTGTCCTGATGTTTTTTTCCTGCGACCAAGGATTCAGCCTCAAATCATAGTCGTCTGTCGTCGCTTACTAAGTACTTAGTAGGACTAGGTACCAAGTAGATAGGACAGCGATGTCTTTTAAGTTAAGTTGACGGAGCCCTGCGACGCACCGGGCACCTATTTTTGGATACAGGGTCACAAGGAAACCTAACATAACCTAATAAGTTGACGAAATAACTGACGCCGACCTTCATATCGTATATTACGCTCGGCTGATTTATGAATCTCGTCCACTCGGGAAACTTAATAGGTTGTGTTAGGTCCCTTGTGACCCTGAAGTTCAGTTCATTGTTTTGGCTTACTTAGCGCCACTTAGCGCTATATAGCCTAAATCGTGTTAATGAAATATGAAGAAAAGACAGAGTGGCAATAATTGAATTGAATTTTAGACTAAAATAATAGGTACCCATGTGTGCAATATCACTAAGACAGTAATTTTTTGAGGTTAACCAACTAGATACATCATCTAAAACGCTGTGAGGCTGTAAATAACATTAAACATCGACGACGATGTATGTGAATACAGCTAGAAGCTACAAAAATATAAAAGAGACTTACCTCAATTCCGCCAAAACAAAAAGGATAATTCACAAGCACAAACTGATCGGGTGTAAGTTGAACTTTGCACAGCCACACAGCACAGCCACAGATTTGCTAATCAATCACAGAGTACCTTTGTATATAGTTGCTAATTACGAACTAAAAATTATTAATTAGATAATATACTAGTAAGAAGCTTCAGCAGAAGAAAATTATTTTAACAACAAGCAAACGGTCACTCAACAGTCAACCAAAATCCGAGCCGAAGTTAACCGAACTTTACCGAACGGATCAAGCAAATAGGTGGCGCGAGTCTCGCGCGCGCGTCATAGTAGCGGTGAAGTTTGCATCAAGCTTAGGGATGAAACGATACCATTGAGGTATCGATACTTTTACTCGATCCTGTATCGGTCGTTAAGAATCGATACTTACTCGGTATTAATTGAAAAGTATCGATACTTACTGGTATCGAATAGCGTTTGGAAAATTTCAAGATACAACCAAAGATGTGTTAAATTAAAATTCTTTATAGATACAAAATTTACGAGAAGAAGTCTGCTTTTGTAGCGCTTCCTAAAAATATCAACTTTTCAAAATGTTTGCCTGTTAGGCGATTTCTTGATGCAGTTATTGTCGCGCAAGCTTTGGAAAATAGCCTTTCGCAAGGTACAGAGGTACCTACTATGTTTAAATAAATGCGTGCTTGTTTATATAAAGGTACGGGCTTTAAATCTTCCCATTACTCCAATGGGTTAGTTTGTCAGTAACTTAAAAAAATTAAATACTTAAAACAGAAAACAATCAATATCTGCTGTTAAAAGTTAGGTTAAAACACGGTCGGGACGAACAAACGAAAATAATCACAAAACAATGAATGACTCTGACGTGCGTGACGACAAAATATGGCGGCGGCAGCGCTGGCGCTGGCTGGCTGACCGCTTTTTTCGGGCGGGATAGACCATAGAGATATTAAGAATAGAGTGGCAGAGTGGGGCCTATTCGTGACCGCCGGTGGGAGAGAGAACGCAACATTAAAGACCCCCTGCATCTCTCTCTAACAATACATGCACAACATCAACATTACGCAGTGGCGTGCTACCTTTAACTATTATTTAAATCAGTTTACTAGTAATCAGTAGTTTAATTGTGCATGTACTGTTAGAGAGAGATGCAGGGGGCCTTTAACCTGTTAGCGTTCTCTCTCGCATCTACGGACACGACACAGTATTGAGTTAGGTACTGTTCTGCCACTCTATCCTTTATATCTCTATGGCATAGACAAAAAAGCTTGCCAACTACAAAAAACTAAGACTAAAAATAACAACTGAAAAATGGATGCGTTCAAAATAAATATTTTCATAATTAATGCTAAAATGAAATATTGACTTTGACATACTGATATGAGTACTTTTAACCGATACCTACTCGATACTTAATTTCAAAGTATCGATACTAAAAATACTTGATATCGACGAAAGGTATCGAGTATGTACTTGTATTTACTCGTATCGTTTTATCCCTAATCAAGCTTGCCTCAAACTTGAAGTATCATATTTGTCATAACAATATTTGAGCAATATTATCGCAAACTTGCCTCGTCATATTTGACGCGGCAAGTAAGAATCAAAGAAAAAACAAACTTGCCGCAAGTTTGTCTGCTATCTGGGAGGGGTGTTACGAATATTCGCATCCGCATCCGCAAATGCGGAACATTCGCATTAATTTAGACATCTGCATCCGCATTCACATCCGCATCAATTAATGCGGAGTTTTTACGGATGCAGATTCACATCAACAAGTAACTACATGTAAAGAAAGTGGGCGGAGCCAGAGTGTCACGTGTTTCGCGTTTGTTTTGGAAATTTTCTTCTTTGGAAGATAACAACTTATATGCAATTTCAAAATATTTAGATTCTCGCTATAAGCGTAATTTTTTTAAACCAGTCACCGAAGAAAAATAAAAGATTAAATAATGAAGATGGTAAATGACCCTGTCGTGACTAATTCTAATGAGAATGGGAGATTCTCTCGATCCTGAACCAGCAATGTCCTGTACGGGTAAGAAGACTTGCTTAAAAAGCGATCTTGCCATGGTCTTAGATTCATCGAGCAAAGATTAACGTGAAGGAGAACCAGTAAGTTAAACGTATTAACAGTAGCCCCAATGCTATTATCCACAAATAATTAGTAACCTATTAATCGAAACGAGAAAAGACTGGACTTAGATGAAAATTAACTTAATAGGTGGAAAGTTAACCGTTGTGAATTTAAAATTCTCTCCAAATTAGAATGCAGATATTTATCACCTTCACCAGCCAGTGTTCCCAGCGAACAACTACTTGTTTAGTGGAGCTGGGTAAAAGCCACTTAGAAACAGGTTGGAAGCTGAGAAGGCTGCAATATTGCTATTTATTAAATATAATTCACCAATTTTAAGTTTAATTACTAAACAAAGATTTTTATAACTAAACTCGAAGCTCAAAATTCTGTTGTGTCATAAGTAAAACTAAAAACTTGTGCATTTTTTTTTTTAAATTTGATTAAATGAATAAAAAGTTAAAATTTAATTGATTTTCAGTTATACTTAAAATTTAAATAATTATCCTTTTAAAAGACCAAAATCCGCATCCGTATCACATCCGCATCCGCATCGAATCCGCATCCGCGGATGTGTACTTCTAATAATCCGCATCCGCATCTGCATCCGCGGATGTGTACTTCTAATAATCCGCATCCGCATCTGCATCCGCGGATGTCTAAATATCATCGTATGCTATACATGCAAATAAACTTAAATTTGATGGCATTTTCTTTCCTGTTAACGTTTCTGACATAGCAAAAGTATAAAAAATAAATAATATTAGTATTAATGTTTTTGGGTTAGAATATAATAAAGAAAAACAATGTAATTCTATAGTAGGTCCATTATTTTTAACAAAATGTCGTAAAGCTAGACATGTCAATTTATTACTTTTGTCTAAAAATACGATTAATCATTACTATTAAATAAAAAGTTTATCGCGGTTAGTTAGTAAACAAATTTCAAAAAACGGTCAGGCCATGTACATACATTTGTGATGCGTGTCTACTTCATTTTCCATCTCAGGAAAGGTTAAATAATCATGAACAACACGATTGTGCTCACATTTGTACAGAATTAGCAAACAGTGAAACTTCAAAAATGCATCAACCAATTTCAAATGATAAAATTAATTTTAATAGTTTTGAAAAAAAGTTAAAGCAACCATTCGTAGTTTATGCTAATTTTGAAGCATTTTTAAGACGGGTAGAATCATGTTCTAACGATCCATCCAAACCATTTACGCATACCTAATGTTCAGAAACATGAATTATATTATTAGTTAGTATTATATTAATTAGTTTTGGATATTATATAAATTGTTCATTTATGATGATAAATTATCAAAATATGAAACATATAGTGGGTCCAATTGTGCACAAGTGTTTATGGAAAGTTTATCTAACAATTTAAAAGAAATATGTAGAAAAAATAGATTCCAAAAATGTCCAGTTCCACTGACTACTCAAGATATAAACTGTTACGGACGTCGTAGCTTTGTAATATAATTAAGTAATGATCATAAATAATGTAAATAAATATGAATATATAAGTAGACTTAAGTAGATATAAGGATGATTCAATAAAAACGATTTGAGAGTAGGGAAATGTTTATTGTTATTCGATTAAGGTTGTTTTATTATCCCATAGTAAATAAGAAATTAAAACATGACGATGTAAAGTGGACGCGAGCACGATCGAACAGGTTTGAACATGTCGAAACCTGTCCGAACGCCACCACAAGTGAAACTCGGACGAAGCGCTGTGATTGGCCGAACCGAATGCGTTGCGCTCACATCCACTCACTACTTGCACCCTGTAAAATAGAACATAAGCAGGACGGTTTGTTGCACCGAGGTAGTTCAGTTCAGTCAGCAGTAGTTCTCTCAAGAAATCCGAAGCAACAAGCCGATCCTGATCAAGATTAAAATAAATCAACTCACCATCAAGCCAGGCGTTTCATTCCTTTGGAAGATTAAAAACTACAGTCCACCTCAACAGTTTGGTCCTACGCTCGCCGGATACAGTCGGATCATCGTTCGCCTGACGAGTTGAAGATAAAGAAAATACGCAAGCGCAGTGTTCCTGAAAATGAAGACTAGGAGTATTGCGGCCAAAGAGAGTGAGGCAGAATCGGGTTACGACAGCCGACGTCGCCGAACATTCGAAGAGCCGCCGAGATCACCTTCAACCGTTGCGTCCGCGTTGCCGCGCGCCCAACATGAAGTGCCCGCAAGTGGAATCGACAGTGCCACGCCCATCGCCGCTGTGTCGGTGACCGCACCGCCCGCCACCGCCGCGACGGGAGGAGTTGTGCCACCGTCTGGTGCGTCCGCCGCGCTTACCGCACCCGCTCCACGCCACGTACCGGCGAGTCGAGCAACCGCGATCGCGAGCGTAACAATGCGTGAAGAACAACTCGTCACTCCAAGCACGTCGTTCCAGCCAAGAATTCAGGACTCTGTCAGAACAATGACGGCAAATAGGTCAATGAGAGACACCGCAAGTACGATAAGATCAAGGGGATCTTATAGCAGTGATGTGGCAAGAGTAAAACTAGCGGAATATGAGGCACAAAAAAGAATTGCTGCAATTAGGAACGAGCAATTGGAAATTGAAAAGGCCCTAGTAAACAAACGGTTCGAGTATGAAGTGTCGGCGATTGAAGCAGAGGCAGAGGCTCGTGAAGAGGGCTCCAGACATAGGAGTGAAGACAGGGTGGATGAGTGGCTGCAAAGTATTGACCAAGCCCACCCACCAGTCACCGAAGAGAGAACTCAGCCGACGCACCCCGCCGCCCAACGAACCGCCGCAGAGCCGAACACATGTGTCGACGCTACAACGCCCGCCATGCCACGCAGGAGACAACGTTCGATCTCACGTTCACCTACAAGAGGGGAACGCAGAGTAGGAAGAGGCATCGAACAACTGGCCGACACGCTGGACAAAATGATGCGTGTACGCCCGCCGCCACGACAAGTGACTGAGCTACCTGTGTTCACCGGAGCAGCTACGGAATGGCTGCCATTCAAGGCAGCTTATGAAGATTCATCGAGTGTCTACAAATTCACCGCGATGGAAAATTTAGCGAGACTGAGGAACTGCGTCAGAGGTCCAGCAAGGGAAGCAGTCTCCGCACTCCTGTACTCTGCGTCTGACCCACGGACAATTATGAAGACGCTAGAACAATACTATGGAAGGCCGGAGATATTAATGGACCATGTGACGGAGGACATAAAGAAGTTGCCTCGGCTCACTAGTGTGGCAAGTGAACTAAACTCGTTCGCAGTGAAGCTACAGAACATAGTGTGTGTGCTAACCAATATGGACAACCGCGGATACTTGTGGAACCCGATGCTAGTGCGTGAAGTTGTGGACAAATTAAGCCCGCACGTGAAATCAAGGTGGTGCGACTACGCTTCTGAGGCAGTGGAAACGTCACGTGAGCCTGAAATTACGATATTATCTCGGTTCCTGATGCGGGAGGCTGACCGTGCAATGAAGTACGCCTTCACAAACCCGACGCCCACGCCCGCACCAAAGAGAGAACAGAAAAATGTGGTGCAAGCAAGCACAAAAAGGAAAGCGGGCAGAGAAGTTATTTACGCCACGACAGAAAAAGAAGATGAAAAGAAACAAGTATGTCTGTGTTGTGCTGGGGACCATGATGTGCCTAAGTGCGCCAAGTTTTCAATGATGAGTGTCGACGACAGGTGGGAATGGGAACGAACGGAGAAAGTGTGCTTTAAATGTCTGAATAATCGCCACCGGCGAGAGCACTGCCGAGCTAAGCGGTGTGGCAAAGAAAACTGTACCCGCCCGCATCACGCGCTGCTCCACAAAGAGATGTTGCAACGAGACACCAAAGAAAAAGCGACGGATGCCAAACCGACAGCGGAGTCCGTGATGACTGTCTCAGCAAGCAGCGACGCGCCGCATCGCGTACTCTTAAAGATGTGCCCCGTCGTTTTGAAAGGACCAGGCGGTCAAGTGACCACGTTCGCGCTAATGGACGAAGGATCGACGATCTCACTCATCGACGAGGATTTAACACGCCGTATCCAAGTGAAAGGGCCAATTTCTTCACTCAAAATACAAGGAGTGACCTCACAGCCACACGAAGAACACAGTCAAGAGGTCAAACTACAAATTCGTGGTCAGAACGGCGACTATCAAGAATTACGCGCACGAACGATGAAGGATCTACGACTTCATGGTCAGACAGTAGATAAATCAATGTTACTCAAATATCCACACCTCCGAGACATGCAAAAGGACGCATTCTTTGACGAAGCCACACCGAAAGTATTGATAGGTGCGGACAATTGGCACCTGATCGTGACGCGAAAACTACGCATGGGCAAGAAGAATGAGCCTGCGGCCTCGTATACCCAACTGGGATGGGTAATTCATGGGACGGCGCCACGCTCAGCGTTGACTCAAAAAGAGGGTCAACTAGTGCTTCATATCTACGACGTGTCTGCGAACAAACAGACAGAAGATGTACGGCGCGTAGAAGAAATAGTGAAAGCACACTTCAGGATTGATGCCCTTGGAGTCTCCCTGGCAAAGAAAGTCAGACCAGAAGACCAAAAGGCAATCGACGTGGTCCAACGAACAATGAGGAAGGTTGGTGAACACTTCGAAGTGGGTCTGCCATGGAGAGATGAAGACGCTCCGATGCCCAATAATTATCACTGTGCCGTGAAGAGACTAAAGATGATAGAAAAAAAGATGGACGCCTCTTCGGATTTCGCTGCACAGTATCGCGCTCAAGTGAGAAACCTCCTCGATAAAGGTTATGCCCAAGAGTGCGATGGACAAGAGGAACGAAGCAAGAAGATATGGTACCTGCCACACTTCCCGGTCGTGAACCCTAACAAGCCGGGAAAGATGCGGCTGGTTTTTGACGCGGCGCACCGATACAGCGGAGTGTGCCTCAATGATCACTTACTAGAGGGACCTGACCTCCTGAAATCGCTACCAGGAATCCTCTTCAGATTCAGAGAACGTCAGGTAGCCGTGACAGCAGATATTCAAGAGATGTTCCTCCAAGTAAGAATAAGACCACAAGACCAAGCAGCTCAAATGTTTCTTTGGCGAGACGAAGAGCGTGATAAGCCACCGAAAAAGTACAAGATGATATCAATGATCTTCGGGGCATCGTGCTCGCCGTTCATCGCGCACTCAGTGAGAGATGCCAACGCGAGACGATACGCACAAGCATACCCCAACGCTGTGCAAGCAATAACATCGAGCCACTACATGGATGACTACGTCGATAGCTTCGCCACAGAGCGAGAAGCTATAAGAACAGCACAAGAGGTCATGAAGATACATGAGAATGCACACTTCAACCTCCGTGGATGGTGCTCTAACAGGCCTAATGTGGTGGACAACGTGGCTACAGAAAAACGAGTGCTCAAAGCCGAAGTGAAGCTTGGTCAGAGACAGGAAAACTCCGATAAGACACTTGGTTTACTTTGGCATACGGATCAAGATGAACTAGGCTTCAACACAGGGCTTAGCCGTCTAGCACCTGAAGTGAGGATGAGAGACAGAGCGCCGACGAAAAGAGAAGCCCTTGCAGCAGTGATGGCCGTCTACGACCCCCTCGGTCTCATCAGCCATTTTACTATCACGGGTAAAATCATACTTCAAAACCTGTGGAGACACGGAGTGGGATGGGATGAAGTGATTCCCGAAGAAGACGCACAACATTTCGAAGAATGGCTCCGAGGTTTGAGCATGGCCACGAAACTGCGAGTCCCAAGATGCTACGGCAAACGCTCTGAAGACGACATAGAGCTCCATGTCTTCTGTGATGCGAGTGAACAAGCATACGCGGCGACCGCCTACTGGAGGATCCTGAAACCAGATGGAAGAGTGACTGTGAGCCTGGTTGCGGCAAAAGCAAGGGTCGCACCATTAAAACCAGTAACCGTCCCTCGACTCGAACTCCAAGCGGCAGTGATCGGCGCACGATTAGCAGAAACAATCGTGAGAGAGCATAGAGACAAGCCCAAGAACGTGACGTATTGGACGGACTCACAAACTGTTCTGCGTTGGATAGAAAAAGATGCCATCAAGTACACACCCTTTGTGGCACACCGCTTGGGCGAAATAGCGGAGCTGACCGACGCCAATCAATGGAGATGGGTGCCCACGGAACAAAACGTGGCAGATGATGCAACGCGCCCTAATTATAAACTACAAATGAAACCAGAAGACAGATGGTTCACCGGGCCTGAATTTCTATATGATGAAAAAGAACTCTGGCCGAAAGAGAAAGCCAGGAAAGAAGACCAAGAGGAAGAAGTGACTTATGTAGTCACAGAAAAGAAACACGCTTCTCATCTGCCCGACATAAGCAGATTCTCCTCATATGAGAAGCTGATACGAACTACAGCGGTACTCTTTCTCTTCAAGGAAAAGTACAAAAATCGAGCTAGCCAGATGACCGTCGACCTGATAGAAAAGGCTGAGAAGACATGGGTGAAACAAGCGCAGCTCGACGACTACGCAGAAGAAATAAGACTGTTGGAAAAAGGAAGACCAGTGCCCAAGTCCAGTAGCCTGTATAAACTGGACCCTTATTTGGAAGACCAGATTCTCAAAGTGAGAGGAAGAATCGGGCACGCTGCGGTTCCAGACATGAAGAAGAAGCCGGTCATATTACACGGCAAGCACCCGTTTACCAGACTGCTAATAGAAGACGCCCATCGAAGGGCCGGCCATGCAAACAACGAACGCGTGGTCAACGACTTAAGGCAAAGGTACTGGGTGATCAATCTGCGCCCTACAGTAAGAACCATAGCGCAGCGATGCCAACTTTGCCGCATCAGAAGAGCGACACCAGTAAAACCAGTCACGGGGGACCTACCGATGGAACGATTAACAGAGACGCAGCGACCCTTTATTCACTGCGGAGTCGACTATTTTGGGCCAATGACAGTGGTCATAGGAAGAAGACACGAGAAGCGCTGGGGAGCACTGTTCACTTGCCTGGTGACCAGGGCAGTTCACCTGGAACTGGTGGCGAGTCTGTCGACCGACTCGGCTATAATGGCCATAAGAAGAATGGCAGCACGACGAGGTTGGCCCCGAGTAATGTACTCCGACAATGGCACCAATTTTCGAGGAGCAGACACAGAACTGCGCACGGCCTATGAAGAATGGGCCAAAGAATTCGCCCACTTCGGACTTTCACTCCGAATGAAGTGGAAGTTCATACCACCAGGGGCGCCGCATATGGGGGGAGCGTGGGAACGATTAGTACGCTCTGTCAAAACGGCGTTGGGGGCGACACTGCATCAGCGGGCGCTAAAAGAAGAAGTGCTGCTGACCCTGATGGTAGAGGCCGAACACTCTATAAACTCTCGGCCTCTCACCCACGTTTCCGTCGATCCCAAGGATCCGGAGGCGTTGACTCCGAACCACTTCCTCATCGGGACCTCCTCAGGCCTTCCCTATACTGGGCCTTGCGAGGAGGTCAGCCGAAAACAGTGGAGAGCTGCCCAGGCGCTCGCCGACCATTTCTGGCGACGCTGGGTAAATGAATACCTGCCGACGCTGGTGCCCAGGGGGGCATCCGACGACCGAGGACGACCTCTGCGCGTTGGCGACCTGGTTGTCGTCATCGACCCCACACTGCCACGAGGGACGTGGCCCCGAGGCGTCGTGGAGACTACATACGTCGGTCCAGACGGCAAGGTGCGATCAGCCGACGTCAGGACTACAGCAGGCATCCTACGGCGTCCCACGACGAAGCTCGCCGTCCTCTGCGTGGAAGATAAGGCTACGGTAGCCCTGCGCCGGGGGGAGGATGTTACGGACGTCGTAGCTTTGTAATATAATTAAGTAATGATCATAAACCAAATTTCAAAAACAGCCGTTTGTCATATTTGCGAAACTGAGTTAACAGAGAGGGTCTAGTACGAGTTTTCCAACGACTTATCCGTTGTAGAGAATGGACAGCTCGATGTGCTTCACTCCATTTCGACTGATCCGCAGTACGAGCTCTCAAAATGGCACGGCGGGCAGGCCATTTCCGATCATCTGCACACATACGCACATAGGCCACGCCCTCTATTTCTCTCTCTTTTTAACTACTCGGAAAGAAAGAGATGAAGTATATGCATTCATTTTGACATTTTTGACACGACGGAGATGGTAAACCACAATACCAGATTTAAAATATATGAGTGTTGACAACTTTTATATATTTTTTTTGTAATATAATCAGTCATGAATAATTTTGATTATTTATTTAATTGTTTTATTGGCAACGTGAAATTAATCCTGCAATAAAATTAACAAAATCTTCTTATTATTAAATGTAATGTAATTTATATGGAATTTTGTTTTACGACCATACACGACTAACAATTTATCTTATGTAACAACACTGTAAAATCAGAAGTCTTAATTAATGTTGCCAAAGGCAATTATTTTTGGGAATGTAACTTTTAATTAGGTACATCTTTATCTTTATTAAATTATTTTATTTATTATTATATATATTTCTTGGGTTCGTGTGTATGTCACTGAACTCCTCCTAAACGACTGGACCGATTATGATGAAATTTTTTGTGTGTGTTCAAGAGGACTTGAGAATGGTTTTGATTCACAATTTAATGCAAATAATGTGTACCACATGGATGGTAGAACCAATATGCTTTGAGATATACATGACTATATCTGAAATGATACGTCGAAAATTTTCTTATTAATTTTAATTAGAACTCCAAGTCACTACTCCGCGTCACATATTGTAAAAAACAACGTCTTATTATAAATTATATATTATAAATATAAATTATGAACTAGCTGTCACACGTGGCTCCGCCCGAGTGGATGTATGAGACGAATAATTTCACTCGGATATACTGATGCAATGGCCATGAAGTCGTGTTCATAATATAAGAACAGAATTAGTGAAATAGTAGAACCAACGTATTCGTAGCCTCATCACCTCATGTGAAATTGTTAATAGGCTAATTGCGAATCTATTACTGTGTTAATAGTGTATATTCTGGTGATAGATTAGTAACTTAAGCCGTTTGTGTTATTCATTGGACTAAACAACAAAAATCTTCATTATTTGCTATCATTGAACAATAGAATCATCTGATTGAAGAATAGAAAAGTTGAGTATTAAAGTTACTTATTCTAGTTATCCCGATTGTATATACGACTCGATTAAGTACCTATTTCTTATGTCATCTGACCTACGCAACTTAAAATGATAATATGGTTTTGACCAGAATCAGGATCTTGTAAGCTACTGCCGCTACTTACTCCTTACAACGACGGTCAAAGATCTTTATGACAGAAGGAACCAACGGATTAACGTACTCTACGGTCACATTGCAGCACACAATAACCACAAAATAAAAAAAAACGCTATGGTTTCGAACTCAAGTCTCTCTAATATAAGTTTCTGTCTCTCTTATATTATGTATACAATCTATCCATGTATTTGAAGATTAGAGAGGCATATTTGACAACAGATCTCTCGGCTCCGCCCGCGTGGATGTCGGTTATCGCGATAAAAACTATGTCCTTCCTCGGGTCTTTAATTGCTCGAAGAATTATGAATATGGATCTCTCAACAAGAAATCCTCTTAATATTGGACAACTAATGCTAAGCCATCGAGTCTGTATATTTTATAATTATAGTATAGTGCAGATGGGATCTTATAATTCCTCATCAGATGTTTCAGATCTCTGATTTTTATAAGGCAACAGAAAAGCTCATCAGACTGAATAACTTTATCTAACACGTCATGGCTGTATATGTTTTAGCGTAGCTGGGCTCTCCGCATCAGATGTTCGAGATCTTCAAATAATCTCTCATCAGAAAATGCTCATCAGGCATAATGTTTTTTGCCAAACCGCATTTTTATGTTTTATAGTTTCGCCGGGCTGCACAGTGTTCGGCGTAGAACAAGCCAGGTGGACCAAAATATATTTTCAGTCATTATAATATATAATACTATATTATTAAATAAATTATGCCGTGTGGTTGACGGCATAGAATACAAGTGTCACCACCCCCTATTTTCCCGTGGGTGTCGTAAGAGGTGACTAAGGAATAACAGGAGGATGCAAATACCATCTTTGCGTAGAGACGGAAAACTCGACATCAAACCCTATACGACTGCCTCGTTGGTTTCGCGGCATAAATGTGCGCGTGGGATCGGGAGGCCCCGGGTTCAATTCCTGGGTCGGGCAGTGTTATTGGGTTTTTCTGTCACGAAATTCTCAGTAGCAGCACGGAGTTTGGAAATGTGCCCGGTACGGCAATAGGCTCGCCCCTTATTACGTGGGACTAAAGTATATCTGGCGAAAAGTGGGTGTAGAAATACACCTCTGCCTGCCCCTTCGGGCATAAAAGGCGTGACGTTATGTATGTATACAAAAATTATAAACTGACATATATTATACAAAAATTACAAACTTACATATTTATACAAAAATTATTAACTGACATATTTATAAAAAATAATAGTCAATTCAAATCAAATAAGACGACCGGTTGGCGCAGCGGGAGTGTAAGCGACTGCCACGCCGAAGGTCGCGGGTTCGATTCCCGCTCAAGTCAAACATTTGTGTGCGTGAACATGGATGTTTGTCTTGGTCTGGGTGTTTCTATGTATAATATGTATGTATTTACAAAAAAAAAAGTATATTATGTATGTTTATCCATTGTCTAGTACCCATAGTACAAGCTCTGCTTAGTTTGGGACTAGATGGTGTTGTGTGAATGTGGTAGAATATATATATAGAATATATAAAAAGAACCACCAAGATCACAAGATGTAGGCTCCAAGTTGTTTATTTGTTCCAAAACTTTATTAGTCTCGATTTTTGTTAATTCCGTAGTTTCTTTGGCAAAAATTAATTTAATTGAACGGCAAAACATCGTCGACGATGGATGAGGATTTTGCCAGATAATGTTGTTACCTTCGTCGATTAACCTAAGAAAAACAAATGAAAAAACGAAAAGGAACTCATCAGTGTCTTCGCTATTGTCAAATCTCTGTTTATAACCACTATGATGATAGACCACCCATTTACTTATAAGAGTAAACGAGGAATTGTGGAGCACGCTTGTGACAACTTCTCTCTGAGCTTCAAACTAACCGTTCTGCAGTTTTATTTAAAATAGCTTGTAGCTCAATTTCTGCTCAAGATTGTGTCACAACAACGTGATTCTCGGAAGGATGACACGCTTTTTTTATTTAACAATTTATTCATATGATGGAAACACGTGATGTCCGACTTTCATAGTCCATGTCCTAGTCTGCTTGGAAAAGGAAACGCTCTTTTGACTTTCCTGAAGAAACCCATTTTGTAGCAATTTTCGAAGAAATATTGGCTAATTTCATCTTCATTTCCCTTTGACATTCTTCAGTAATGTCAGAGAAATAAAACTTAGATGAAATAAACGATCATTTCTTTCGTCTTTTTCGTGCTTTAGCCATTTTTCGAAAAACTCTATTTTACTAATAGAGTAAAGCTTTTCTGAAAAAAAAAGAAAAAGTAGTTGTACTCAAGTGTGCTACGTAAAATATATGCCATAATCGTCCATAGTCATGCAGCTAAAACATATCAAAAATTCAGCCTGGATACAAGAGGATACATGGCTTTTCCAAGCTTGATAAGTTCGAAAACAAAGATAAAACATCATTTTTTTTGTGCATTCATAGTTAGTCTACTTTACGTATGTTTATGACACATTAAAAGGATTCTTACAAGAAAAAATATTATACATACCTTCAGAAGTAAAATCTATTACTGAAACTTTAAACAAAATAAGAACTGTCACCACGAGGTGTTAGCACAAGTGTAGCAAAAAAGCCACTGACCTATTTCTTTAATTGCATTTACCTCATTAGCTTACTTTGATAAACGATGACTCATCAGTATGGAATGTTACACGTACCTAAACAATTCTTGGAATCAGTGGTTTAGGGGTGCTGTTTACAGGTAGAAAGTACCTAATTCCGGGAATTTGATAATGACTTTTTTCCACATAGCTTGTTCTACGGCGGACACTGTGGGCTGTTGTGGTACTGCATCAGGTGTTCCACTTTCCAAAATCAATTATAGACTATAATTATGTTGACCCAGACCTAATAGCAATATTACAAAAAGAGTTTTATTCAAATCCATCCAGTAACTTCGGAGATTAGCGTGTACAAATAGACAAACTGACAAACAGACAGAATTTATTTTCTAGATTCATGCTCCTTTACTGATTCTTAGCCTAACAGAGTAATTTTTTTCTAAACATATTCAAAGTACAAAAATATACTTTTTTAATGTTTTATTATATGTACGAAATATAAATATAATAACACAGTAGAGAGTAACGGAGTCTAGTGATGTGCCCGGTAAAGGCAATAGGCTCGCCTCATATTACGTGGGACCACTGGGACCTAAAAATTCATGGCGAAATGTGGGTGTAAAATTACATCTCTGCCTACCCCGTCAGGGATACAGGTGTGCGTGAGCCTATAAAAAGAATATAGATATACAAATAATAGCGGATGCCGCAACTACGCTCATCTATTTTATATACTTATGCAGTTTATCGGTTGAGGTATTCTATCGGATTTATACGGATGACACTGATTTCATCACGAGTAGATCGACCCCACGGAACAGACAAAACAGTGATTTGCCGTGATCCACCCATCAAAGGAAATAATACGCTCTCACGGAATATAAACGGCAACTAATATAGTGCCTGAGATTAGCGTGTCCAATCAAACAAACTCTTCAGCATTATAATACTAATTTAGAAATTGCATCTGGCATCACTAAAATGACATTATAAATGTCAGTCAGATTAAGTCAGATAAGTCAGTTGAATTATTACCTTTGTTGTTTTCTTTCAAACTTAATTATTTCGCCTACATTATGCTGAGTAAGTATTATTCTATCACCGTTTACCTATTCATTGTCAACGAGATACATAGTAAACCAATCCTATTATATGTCTTTAATTCTCTTAAACTTACTCTTTCAGATCTTTCGTGTTCAGTTTAGCTGAAATAGTGCGCAGATCGAGTTTGGAACGTCTCAGGAGTGTAAGAAGCAAGTAGATCATAAGACATGTGGATAAAAGGGCTTCAACACTAAGAAGTTTTGAATAAATTGATAAATGTTGAAAGATGTCGCGCAATAAACAAATTGCAGTGATATACAAACCACTAGGTGTGTATTCTAAAGATTATGATGTTATTTTTCTCTGTATTTATACCAATGGTTAGTAAACTATAGTTACTTTGTGATATTTTCCCAAGCCAGTATTTCAAATTACTAAATGCATGTGGTTTTAAAGTCAGTCTAAAAATAAACAATATTCAGAAAATTTTTACAGTAATTCTACTGAAATTCGTTAAAATATTATAGGTAACCTCTAAGTCTGTCATAGTCTTAATAAATATATAATTTGTTGGCAAACTGAAATGATATATTTTGATAAATACAAGAGTAGGTAATAAAAAATATCATTAAATAAAGTCATGTCTTTTTTACTTATTTCAATGTTCAATAATTTCTTGTTTTTAGCTAATTACGGCAGACTTCAAGAACCGAGACTAGGCAAGAATAGCAAGAATATGAAGTCTGCAGCAATATTAGTACTGAAATAATGAGTTCACCAATTGGACATGTCTCGGTGTAGCAAGAATATGAAGTCTGCATCAATATTAGTACTGAAATAAGGAGTTTACAAATTGGACATGTCTCGGTGTAGCAAGAATATGAAGTCTGTGGCATTATTAGTACTGAAATAAGGAGTTTACAAATTGAACATGTCTCAGTGTAGCAAGAATATAAAGTCTGTGGCATTATTAGTACTGAAATAAGGAGTTTACAAATTGGACATATCTCAGTGTAGCAAGAATATGAAGTCTGTGGCATTATTAGTACTGAAATAAGGAGTTTACAAATTTAACATGTCTCGGTGTAGCATGTTATGGAACACTTGAGTTTAATTTATAGTAGCAGAGATTAGCTTTACAAGTTTATTAGGTATTGAATGTGCCTGTGTATTGTATTGTAGTTATTTTTTAACAGAAACCAGTTTTATGTTTAATCACTGGACTTAATATGCAACAAGTATAGTTTGTGTGAATGTAAAAACAAATTTAATTAATCATTTATTATTAAAAGACATAATTAATTAGGACTGTCTAATTGTGTTTTCATAAATATACTCAATTTATGTAAAATATTTCCAAGATCTTACTTCTTACATGGATTTTTTTGTATTTATAAAATATTATTGTATTTCAAATAAAGGAAAAGCATAATATTGTAACATTAAATATATTTAGTGAATGCATAACACATATACAGAATAAAAAAATTGTATATTGTATGTTGTTCTTTCTTTATCAAAATATACATATTTTTGTCAAGATTACATGATTTCATTTTGTCCCTGCAACAAAACATAAGTTGCCTCAAGCAGTGAGATGAAGTAATTGCTTGTGGCAGTTTGGTCCACTCATTTACTGCCTTTCTGTTACTCTGTCTATACTGCCATATACATAACATGATTATAGAGACATGAATTGTCATATCATGTAAACAGCCATCAACGGCTCATCAATCTTGATGCAAATTTCAATTTGCCTGTTCCCATTAGATGATATTTCTCTTCTTCTGATTTGATAATTGTTCTGTAACAAACAATATTCAAATTTAATGATATAATATAATTGACAAAGGTAGCTACACTCCCTATAATCAGCAATTATTATTTACAGTTAGGTGAACTAACTTTTGAAATTTAGTAAAAAGGAGTAAATGTTAATGAGTCATAGTGTGCATAGTACCTATAAATTGGATGTAATGCAACTAGGACAATATGAACATTTGATGCCTCATAATATAATATATTAGGTACATAACAAGAACATGAAAATATTATTTTCAATTGTGTGCCATCACATCAATGATTGAATGGTTTGAGTATAAGGATGTGTTGAATTGCTGTAGCTATCATCTTAATAAAAATAACCGTTCCCTGTTGACAATTTAGAAAACGTTTTTCAACATAAAAAGATTAACAATTACATTGAACTTTGGTGCGTCATCAATGTTAGTTAGGTTAGATAGATCCATAATTTGTAAGTTCTATTATTAGGTTATTCAAATACTACCTACTATGAAATAATAATTAAGTATAATGTTCAAGGTCCACATCTATAGTTATCATCTTTAGATAATAGGTACCTTCTAAATGTTAAGTATAAAGATGTAGTGTATCGATTTTCTCGTATTTCCTTCTTAAGTTTATGGAACTAACGCAACGATACCTACCTACCTACCTCTAAACAATTAATATCCACTTACAAGTTTGCGAAACAAAGGATCTATTGTTGTAATTAACTTGTTGTGAACCGCCCCGTTATTTTAATTGAATCCATTACATATTTAGGTATATATTTACGTTGCTAGCAAAGTAGACATGACAAAGATATGTTTAGAGAGCCTGTGTAACAGAAAATGTTAAGGTTTGATCACTTCAGAAGTAACTTTTAATATACATATTAAGACAATTTTTACTCACCTGCGTTATTTCTGGGAATGTTATGAGCCTCTAATAACACTCTATGACTCAACCTTCAATAACATTCCTTTGTAGAACCCAAAATAATATTGGTATTAACAAACGGTTGGTTGAAGACAATTTTGTACGTTATCTTCGATTCTCGCTCTTTCTCAGAGTCACACTTCAGCCACATCATCTTCCTGAGCCATTACAATAAGTTTTCAAGCAAAATAACATAAGATAATGATTTTCCTTAATTTATTACACTACTCACAACACGGGCTCACCGAAATTTTTTCAGTGACAATAGAATGCTCGTTTGCTTCGGAAATGGACTCGATATGCTTTATTTGACTTGTCAAAAGTGCATCCTAGACTACCGATTTGCCTATTTTGTTATCGTCGTCCATCATCGTCGTCGACTCGTCGATCAAAATGACACTTATACTCGCGATTTGAAAGTCGCTCCATCGGGTGACGTTCTTGCTACTCACTCCTAGGGGCGCTTTTAGAAAATGTATGGAAAATTGTTCCCGTTCGATAGGCTATCATCCATCGTGACGATCGAGTGCAACTGGTACTAGACCCTTTATGACTTTGATTGGTACACTGGTAGTTTTATAAGTGTTGGTGTTAACACACGCTCGAACTTGGTCCGAGCAGACCACGGATTTGCTCCGCCTCCAGACCAAATCTGCCCCGCCTCCAGACCAAATCTGCCCGTCTGTAGAGTAGTCCGGCGAACATAATTATTATTAATTGAGTCCGCCTCGGTCCGCTAGTTTGCAGATCGGTCGGATCGGATATGACTTACGTGAAGCAACTGTCCGATCCGGTCGTCTGTAGCGAGAGCGGATTTGGTCCGCCGGACCAACGGGTTTTGTCCGCCGGACAAGTTCGAGCGTGTGTTACGGCTATCATGAATCATGTACTTAGTCGAAAGTTCAGAACACCACGTCATACCAATATTTTTACACAACCTCAGTCACTATGATGCTCATTACATTGTTCATGCATTAAACTTTTGTGATGGTGAAGTCGAAGTGATCCCGCAAAATAAAGAAATATATGTATACCTATATCCTTTTCGAAAAATTAAAAATAAATAACCATGAAGTTACATTGAGATTTGTAGATTCACTGAAATTTTTATCGTGTAGTTTAGATCAATTACTTAGCCAAAAATCTTTGTGATGATCAATTTCAAGAATTACACATAAATTTCCCTAATAATTAAGATTTCATTCGTTTAAAACGGAAAGGGGTTTATCCATATGAATTTATGACTAAGTAATTATGACAGTTTAAACCTAACATCACTCCCTGATCAAAATATTTTTTACAGTTCACTTACAGATTCTCATAATATTTTAACCGATGATTACAATCATGCTAAAGATGTTTGGCAACACTTTGGTTGTTGTAATATGTTAGATTACTCAAATTTGTATTTAAAAACAGACGTTTTACTTTTGTGTGATGTATTTGAGAACCTTAGAAAGCTATGTATTAATACTTATGGTTTAGACCCAGCCCATTATTATACAGCTACAGGCTTGAGTTGGGATGCAATGCTAAAATATACAAAAGTAAGTACGCCAGCCGAAGGCCTAGGGGGAGGGCAAGTTCATAATAAGGAACATTACGCAAAGCTCGACGCAGATGGCAGCACAAGCAACTACAGTAAACAAACTTTCGTAGCGCGCTTTTCAAATATTGTCATCAACCAGACAACAATATTATATCTATACTTATTTATATACCCAAAATATTTGTCATCAATTTAATTATCAATAACAATAAAAATGGTACAATGTTTCTGTTTTAGTGACTTGTTTGAGATGAGATCATGAGATCGCGCATCCAAAGTTAGAAGTCTAAACGAGTTGTCAAGTTGTCACTCGAATGTCATACTTGCCAAAATTCATTGTTTACTGTATTCGGTGATACCGCCATCTGGTGGTTTAACCCATTCAGTGCCGTGCCCGCCCATCGGCGGGTGAAACGTCTTAACTGACACGCCAAGCCCGCCCATGGGCGGTTGGATTTCAACCTCCGATATCTAAGCCAATAACCATTAGAAAAAAGGAAGATTTTGGGAAATGATTCGTTTTACTAAAATTTATTCGTTACCAAAACGGCCTGCAGATATCTCAGTTTTGGAAAAAAGTCGATTCCGACCTTTCATGCCGAACCCGCCCATGGGCGGGCATAACACTTATTCAGGCTTTAACAACCTTTTGGGAGACATGATAATTTTAGTTAAAATTATAATGTTTTAATACTATTCATAATCAGCTTCAGGAACATATTATATACTTTCTCGATTGTAGTATCAACCATATGCCTCGGACACAGAATTATTATTGCAAAAAGTATAATAATATGCAAAAAGGGCTGGCCGGCCGGTCAGTAAACAATAGGTAAACAGTAGTAAACATTTTTTTATGCGTCCGTGTTAACCTAAGCCAAATAAACCTTATAAACAACTACATATGGTACTTTGTAGACAGTTTCGTGGCTAGCTAAAACATAACAAAAGGATGCGCTGGCACATCTCGTTCTTCACGGGATTCTTTGAAAAAGTCGTTTGATTTCTTCCATATTGTCGTCTTTACCAAATTCAGTTTTATTGTCTGAACAAAAGAAAGAAAATATGACATTATTAACTATAGTAAAGAGGAAAGATAAAAATTAAATTGTAAGCAAAACATAATGTATTTTTTTAACTAACTAATTGAGTGTAGGGATTGACGACCCCTGACTATTGAAAAAGGCACAAAATATCAATCGGTTCATGTCAAAATCTAGAGCTTCATGCCGAAAACGCCGATGGGCGGGCAAGGATACTTAATCGAGATGCCGGACCCGCCGATGGGCGGGCTGTATATCATACTATGGCGGCACCTGGGTAATGACGTTAATTTTTAGGTAGGCAGTGAATGGGTTAACTTGGCAGTAATCTTCCCTATTATGGAAAATTTGAAAAGTATTGTGAAAGGTATAAATTGTAGGGTTTTATTAATCTCTAGGGATAAAGTAAGTAATGTAAAATTATTCGAACATAATTTAGTGTTTGAAGGCATAACAATTCAATAATGAATACCTAAAAAATTCTTGTCCGTTCCAATTTCATGTTAACGCCATCTTTTTTATTTGACTTGAACTAGCATTGAACTATGAAGCTTAGCATGAATAAGTCGCAGGTCAATTATATAAAATAGCTATAATTTATAAAGATAATTAAAATCGTGAGATACATACACATTAACAGAGTGACTAAATAAAATTACAAAATTTGCTGCATAGTCGATTGTACTCATCAAATCGATTTTATAAAGTCACTGCTCTGCTGACGTAAGTGAGCTGTCGTAACTGTCAAAACGGCAAACTGCAGCGCGTTCTCTTTCCTGTTGACATTTGTTCAGGACGAACGTTTATTTTTCGGCATAACACGTTTCGTGTCAAACGACTTAAAAGTAAGTTATTTCTTTGAAATATTGATGTGATATTAAAATACAGTGCGTTATTAATAATGTGGTGCAACGTTTTTCCCGAGATATTGTGTATTTGTGTAAGATCAACTTGGATTGAAGTTTTGCGCCTCAGACTCTGTCATGAGGATGGCGGTAAAATAACATGATTTTGCGGTTATTCCTATTTCCTTTTCGAATTCCGTATTATTTAACCTCGTACAGTTGCAACCTATATGCGGCAGGTAATATTTAGTTTCAGCAAACATCTAGACTATTTACCATGTGTTGACATGACAAGTTGAATTTCACTTCCTGTTGTTAAGTCTATCCCGGTAACCTATGTATCTTGTTCCCACATGGGATTTATAAATATTTTGACTACTGCATGGGTCATATAAATTTTAAGCCTTTTGTATCAGTTTGTTTTTATACCTAACCTTCAAAGTTCGTGTTATAGCTGGTTTTAACTTCTGAATGCTGCATTTTTACTACATTCAGTACTTCACACGGGTTCAAAATAAAAAAAAATACAGAGCATATTTATTGTCGGTTTCATTTAATTAACCCTACATGCAAGTAGGTGTTGAGTGTATCAGGCAGGTGTAGGCAGTTCATCAAAATGTAGGTTATTTTGCCCCAAACTTATCAGTACATTGTTATATTGCAGAATGCGTTACGTGGCCGCGTATTTACTAGCTGTGCTCGGCGGCAAGGCGGCCCCAGCGGCGTCGGACGTTGAGAAGATCCTCAGCTCCGTGGGTATCGAGGCTGATGCTGAGAAACTCAAGAAAGTGATTGCTGAACTCAACGGCAAGAGCGTTGAGGAGCTCATTGAGCAGGGTATGTGATTAACAGTGTTTTGTTGGATTATAAGGTGTTTATAGGTTAGGTTAGTAAACAACAGCTAAGTATTTTAGGTTAGTGTAGTAAACATTGTCAATCCCTTTGAAAAAATGATATTATTTATGATTCCGTTGAAGTTCTATTTTGTAATAGTGGTATTGTAAGCTTGTTAATTATTATAAGCTGAGTTTATGACTTGTGGTGATTACAGATTAAGCTATCCCACACATGGAATTTAAATCAAATAAATGTATAACATTATCAAAAAAAATTGTCAGTATACTGGACTTATGTGTTAGAAACTTTTAAACACTCACATTGCATGTTTAGATTTTATATATAGATGGGAATTATGTGTTTTAAACTACAGCCTGAGTAGATTAAAGTTTTAAATATTCATTTGAACACATGTGAGCTTCAACTCACAGAGACTGATGACTGCTACCCTCTGTGTGGCAGTCTTCTTTAGGCTATGTCTGCCTTTTACAGAATACAGAATGAGTGCATTATTACTAATGATATTTCTCCTATACATGATGATTTCAATACAACACCATCTTTCGACTGACAGCCGCTGCTGCTACACACCTTAACTGATGTCTACCCCCTCACTTACCCAGCACAATCACCTACAATACCTCCGCTAAACATTCACCTTGTATTGCTCTAGGTCGTGAGAAGCTCTCATCAATGCCAGTTGGTGGTGCGGCCCCAGTGGCTTCCAGTGGTGCTGCGCCCGCTGCCGCCGCCGCGGCGGAGGTTAAGAAAGGTAATACACTAACTTCTGACACTAAAAGTATGAACAGAAAATCTGTTTTTACTTTCCGAGAAAATTATCAAATATAAACTGTCACTGACATTGACTGCACGGCTGGTGTAGTTGCTCAAGCTGCAGCTGCCTTGGCGCTTGAGCCTGAGTGTTCTGGGTTCAATCCCCACATGAGACAAAACTTAGTGTGATCCAAAATCAAAATAAGTGTATGTTGTAGAAACAAAGTACACATAGTGTTGTTGTTTGTTTTGTAAAGCCCTGCGAGCCTGAGTCTTTATGTAGGACTACTTGACTGCAGTCGCCATGTAATCAATGTTGGAGTTTCTTGGTATACAAATATACTTGCATTAGTAAGCTGTACATGTAAAAAGTTTTATTTAAAAACTTAAAGAATCATGAATATTTACAATTTTGTCAATTAGAATTGAATATATGTATAACATGATATTGATTTTATTAGGTTTTAATGATGATTTCAAACTACACCATCTTTCGACTGAGCAATCATGCTGTTATTAAACCTCACTGATGTTATACTCTCTCCTTTTTCTACATTTTCCTGTTATCTTCTTTAGTCACACTTGTTTTGTTCTATTGCAGAAGAGGAAGCCAAGAAAGAAGAGTCTGAATCTGACGATGAGGACATGGGCTTCGGTCTGTTTGACTAAATGCACTTATCAGGTAAGAATATATTTTTTACAAGCTCTTTTATTTAATTTTAGCAATTTTTTTTAATGAGAAACATGCTTTACATGATTGCCATAATTATTTGTAGGTTTTTTGTGGGAAATATGTTTCTTTTTCTTATATGGTAATCATAAGGAGTGATGATTTAATTTGTACTATGTTGTACAAGCCTGTTATTGTTGAAAACTGATCCATTTGTGCTCTTGGATGAATAGATTTGATATTGAAACTGAGATTGAGCACTGTTTTGCAACTGTTTAGTTGCCAATGTCACAAGTTCAGAGGGTTTTTTTTTCTATAAACAAATAAGTATAACCACTAGCATTCCCAATGTGGTATAAAATCATAGACTTAGAAATTCAGGAGTTAAATATTATCCAAGTGCAGGCTTCGGTGTCGTAAGAGCCGACACGAAAGCGGGAGCATAAATTATGCAGAGAACAGCACTGTAAGAGAACGAAAACTTGATACAAACCCTATACCAACCCATTTGGCCAGCGTGGTGTAGTAGGCCAATTCCACCTTTGAAAGGAGAGGCCTAGTCCAGCAGTGGACTGTGAAAGGATGATGATGATGAAGTGTAGGCTACTGTGGGTCATCATTTATTATGTTCTGAGATTATTATGAACGGCCAGCTTCACCACTCTTGAATAGGCATTAATATCTTCCAGATAATTAAAATTGAAATGGAATGTATGGACTTTGTTATCTGTTGATTAATTTAAATGGCACTTCTAGTGGTGAAATTGGCCTGATGACTGAATTTCACTGTCTCTGGATTGGCATAATTAGTCATTTATATGGAACTAATCAGAAAGTTTTGGGTGCATAGGGTTCCCACCAAGTATTTAGGGTCGCAAGCCAACCTCACCTGTAAGTGGTGCACCTGCCGATCAACGGACGAGGCTCTGGCAAACAAAATATCCCGATAAGCGGCAATAGGCTCGCCACCTATTACGTGACATCAAAACACTGGCGAAAAGTGGGCGTTTAATATGCCTCTGCCTATCCCTTCGGGGAAACAGGCGTGAGTCTATGTATGTATGTATGTAATCAGAAAGTGGTGAAGCCATAAGACTAATTAAAATGGAATAGTGGGTCATTAGCTCATTACTCAGATTATCCAATTAGCTAATATTATGTGTAGTAGTATGGTTTGCCGTGTGGTTGATTGCCGTGTGGTTGACGGCATAGAATACAAGTCACCATCCCCTATCTTTCCGTGGGTGTCGTAAGAGGCGACTAAGGGATAACACGATGCAAATACCATCTTTGCGTAGAGACGGAAAACTCGACATCAAACCCTATACGACTGCCTCGTTGGTCTCGCGGCATAAATGTGCGCGTGGGATCGGGAGGTCCCGGGTTCGATTCCTGGGTCGGGCAGTGTTATTGGGGTTTTCTGTCACGAAATTCTCAGTAGCAGCACGGAGTCTGGAAATGTGCCCGGTACGGCAATAGGCTCGCCCCTTATTACGTGGGACTAAAGTATATCTGGCGAAAAGTGGGTGTAGAAATACACCTCCGCCTACCCCTTCGGGGATAAAAGGCGTGACGTTATGTATGTAGTAGTTTGGCATATTTTTTGGGGTATTTGTTGTCTAGTACTGAATACAGACATAGTCTGCAAACTGAGTAAATGGCTATTTCTCTAATAATCTAATGGTTTTCTTTTTTTGTTTCAGTGCACGCGGCGCTGGTCGTTATTCCATTTTATGGTGTAAGCGTAACATAATGCGTATGTTTCTATGAAATATATTGCTACCAAAAATCACTGTATTTTTATTTTATTTGATCCTTACATAATCTTCATATTTTTGTAGAAAAGTACAAATACATTCTCTGTGATAGAAAAAACATATAGTAGAGATGAACAAGAAGTGATGGCCTAGTGAATATACCAACAGACCGCTATGCATAGGGTAGGGTTCGATTCCAGTGCGTACGATTGACTTTTCGGCGTTATGTGCGTATTGAATTGAACATTTTAGCTTTTCCATGCCTCGGAAAGTCGTAAATCATTTATTCATCTAGGCCACAAAGTGACGCTTATGAACGTCAAATTTTAAGTTAATTACTTAATGATTCTACAATTACTGCCACATTCACAATTCAATAGGTAGGACCATGAGAAAGAATGGGCAATAATACTCATGGCCACTCTTTTCTCTCAAATATAATGGTTGTAGTACATTTTATTTTTGTAAGGAGCTGCAACTGTTTCACATTGTAGACATCTACTAGTCGACCAAGCCAACTAGACGAATGTCAACGTGACAAAATTCAACATAATTCAACAATTATAATCAAGAAATTATTTATCGTAACGTGTGAACGTACAATGCGCCTGCAATCGGTACTAGGAATTTCTGGATTATAATTGAAGACATGAGTTGATGAAGGTGATATGTCACTGGTTCATAATTTATCAGGAACAAGTTGCAAAGTTGTCATTATTATTTTGTGGATATTTGTTTATATGAGTTACTTTTAGTTAGTAATACTGGGCTATATACTAAATAATGATGTGTATTTTTATGTAGTCAGTAAAAAATAATACAAAGTTAGAAATAATAGGATTTATTTAAAAAAATAGGAACATAACACCTTTTTCCACAGGTGAGTTTACGAAAAATATAACAAATAGAAAATGAATGAGCGTAGTAAGTAACACAAAAACCTTCAAAGTGCATGTTCATTGGTATGAAATAAGTTTAATCGCATTGCGCAAGTATTGTTTCATAATAATAGCGGTGTTCAGGCTTAATAAATGGAAGTTGATCCTTTATATTAGCTTTTTTTTCGGACGAAACCGTCCCATATTTTCTACCGATGCGTTCAATGTCCAAATTCTCGCCAGCAACGTTTTTTTTTCAATATGTTGACCTTTTTGAAAGGAGTATATTCGTCATAGCTCTCTTTGCAGTGGCGTAGCGAGGGGAGGGCCGGGGGGGCCATGGCCCCGGGCGGCACATTTAAGGAGGCGGCAAAAGAGGGCGCGAACAATTGTTTTAAAATACTTGGCGCGCGCACTGTCACGATCCCAGTAGGATCGTGCGACGGCGCGGGCGCAGTAGAAAGAACAACAATCGAAAACAAAATCATCATGATTTTTATTACGTGAAGATTTGCCTGGGTCCGTTTTATTAATTATTGAATAGGTTGCAATATTCCGGTAATCTGCGAGCCTGTTAAGAGTAATTAATAAATCCATATATCAGGGCCGAGCCGCCCCTGTTTGCGATGTGTGCCATGGCGCAACTGGCGCACACAGGCGCGAGGGCAATAGGGGCGACGTGTGCCAGATAAAATCATACAACATAATCTTTATAGTTGAATAGGGAAGAAAGCAGGTACATGTCTCCTAAAGCAATAGTCACTCCTGCGGTTTATATAACTATATGCTATTTGAACTTTGACTCCAATATTTATGATATTTGTGTTGAAATCAAAGGCGATTATTTCATAAACTACAAACGCCTTCTGTTAATTTTTGGACGCAACAGCCCCAATAGGGTATTAGACAAAAATTCTAATTAGTCCGTCAGATAGATTTCCAAAAAATATTGGACACATATATTTTCTTTAGTCACGTAAACAAAAAATGAAGACGACAAACTTCGCTGAAAACTCGTGTGACGTCACTTGCCAGTACACTTTTTACTGGCAAGTGACGTTACAAGCCCCCACTCTTGGCGTTTCTCCATCTTTGATGCGTTTTATCTTCGTAATTATTTACTGATTTGATAAAACAAAAAATACGTATCCAATATTTTTCGATAATCTAACTGACGGACTAATTCGATTTTTTTAGTCAAATACCTACCCTATTCCCGGCAGCTTCGTTATTCCCGGCCAAGGACGTGGTGGCGGGTACAGCGGTGCATGTGTTCTAAAAGACTATCGGGCTACGGCAGGCTACCAAAATCAATTATACAGTATACCTGGCGTCTTACAACGAACATAATCTACGGCAAAAAAACACCTCGCCGAGCTCAAGGTAGAATTAACTCACATAACGTGGCACATACTGGGGTTATCAGAAATCCGATGACAGGGGGAGGACATGGTAACTCTAGAGTTAGGTAATTTTTGCTACCATCGACGAGAAGGCGACCTATTCTTGGGGTGGCGTCGGTTTCCTGGTCAGGAGGAACAGTTTGTGGAACTCGGTAGTGTGTCGTCTAAAAGTGATGATTCAAGTATACTCTTCAAGTATGCGCGCAACTCAACTCACCCTTACAAGATGGCCGAGGCCATGTACCAGGACACTGTTAAGGCAATACCTAGTAAGACCAAAGCTCAGTACTTCAACGCGAAAGTGGAAGTACAAGAACGCGGCGAAACGAAAATCGGAGCCCACGGCGCGACGTGAGGCACGAGAATCATATGGCCGAATGCTAGTTAACTATACCTCGTAGCAGAGGGCCTTTTCTTATAGAACTCTTTTTGTAAGAAGAAGCCTCACAGGCAGTGGACGCCAAGACGCCAGTGGTGGCCAAACCGTGATAATGTGACAAGCAACGTGAAAGACTACATCAAGACGGACTAAAACTTGGTCCAATACGATTGCAGGTGTTCCACAGGGTGGCGTGCTATCCCCTTTACTCTTCGCTATATTTATTCATTCTATTTCAAACAAATTACTTTCATCCTACCACCTTTACGCAGATGATTTGCAAATTTATACGCAAGCCCCCTTGAATAGACTAGCGGACGCTTGTACAACGATTGGCACGGACTTGGCGCGAATCTGTGATTGGACGCAGAAATTTGGACTCACAGTAAATCCGGACAAAACGCAGCTGATTATTATTGGCAGCGCAAGAATGGTTTCCAAAATTAACTGGTCTGATTTGCCAAGCATTAATTTCAATGGAAAAGACCTTCCGTTTAGTAAACATGTAAAAAATCTTGGTATTTACATTGATGAAACCATGTCTTGGCGACCACAGTTACAAGAAACGAGCCGAAAGCTTTTTGCATCAGCTGGATCTTTACGAAAGTTACGCAATTTCTTACCAACTGCCACTAAGATTGCGCTTGTACAGTCTTTGCTTCTACCAATCCTTGACTACGCTGATGTCAGCTATCTTGACCCCACCGAGGAGCAACTAAATAAACTTGAGCGTCTCCAAAATTTCTCTATAAGATTTATATTTGGGCTACGCAAATATGATCATGTCTCAGAATTCCGCAATAAGCTCAAGTGGCTACCGATTCGACTTCGCAGAAATACTCACATTCTCACTTTATTGTATAATATCTTGTTTAATCCTAGTACCCCCTTATATCTCAAAGAACGTTTTAAGTTCCTTAATGACACACATATTAGGTCCTTGAGGTCGTCCGAGGATTTGACGCTGGAAATGCCAATGCATTCCACAAGCTTTTTTGATAAGTCTTTTACTGTCCAAGCTGTACGCCTGTGGAATGGACTTCCTTTAGAAATTCGAAGCGCAAAATCCCTTAAAATATTTAAAGCTATGTTAAAAACGCACTACCTTTCATCCATTTGATAACATAGAATGTGGTTATACCTAGTATGTATTTTATATATAGTATATGTGTAAGTATATTGAATTTTGTATATATGTAGGTATATTGAATATAGTATATAGTAGGTATGTATGAATTTATATGTATGTGTAGGTATATCCCTTATTTATAAGTTTATTATATTGTTTATTCTGGATGTTTTAAATTTCACCACACAGAACTTTAATGCTAACCTACATCGTTCCTGTCACCCAAAGAGGTTGCCTGGAAGAGATTGCTCATAGCGATAAGGCCGCCTTTTGTACAATTTGTAAATTTTGTATTATGAATGTCATAAAATGTTTTATGGTGTACAATAAAGAATATTCTATCTATCTAAAACCGCATATTTAGAAACCGCATAGACGGTGATCAATACGATAAACACATGAAGCGATCACCGACGAGTACCTACGAGGCTCTCTTAATATAAATCTCAGAACTGAAAGGGCCCAGTCAATGAAGCCTTCTCTCAGACTTACATATATTGCTCCTCCCACCGACAGCATTAAGCAGAAGACGGCCACAGTGGTCACGGTACTAGGAGATTCGTCTCGAAAGATCTACTCCGCATAGAGAAAAAAACAAGTAGTCTAAACTGCCAGCCGAGACTCTCGAACTGATGAGGCAAAGACGCGAGATGCCATTCTGTCGGCTGTCTTCGCCGGAAGGACAGGCCATAAAACGACAAATACGAAATCTTACGCAACGAGACCTACGACGCATTAACACTCGGGCCATCGAGGCTGCGATCGAGAAAACCCCGGGGACCATAAGTCTTCGCTCTGCAGTTGAGGCGACGCAATCAAAAGACACTACAATCGCGGATGGCCGCATTGTGAACTCAATGTTCGAGATTCTCGAAGACGTTGAAAGGTTTTATCGAAACTTGTTTACCTCGCGGGCAGACTGACGAGCACAGTGCCCTACTGACGCACCACTACACCGAAGGCGTCCCGAATGTCGAACAGAGTGAGGTGTGGTCGGCTCTTAAAAACAACAAAGCATCTAGTGATGACGGAAATTCATCGACATTTAACTTATTTAAAATCCTTTAGCCGTCTAGGCCTAGACTAAGCTTATACCAGGTCACTCAGAAAGTATTTTAACAGCAGAGAAACGGCCGCTGCCGTGCCGCGACCCATTAACACCGCTGAGAGCTGCCACGTTTTGCCGTAAATTATTATACCGTATGCTCTATGATATTCAAGCAAGTGAGACGAATCAAATGACAACATTTGTTTTTTAATCCTTTAAGCCGTTCAGCGTGTAAAGCCATACTAAAGGGCATATTAATAAACATACAAACATTCCAAAACCTGAAAAACGTAATACTTTTGCAGAAACATTGGGGTAAAAAGGGGGCGGCGAATTGCCGAACGGCCCCGGGTGTCAGAAACCCACGCTACGCCACTGTCTCTTTGAATAGATAAGACCCATATTCCTCTACACGTATCCATCGTATCCCATTCTAAAAGAAACCTTCTCTTTATTAACATCTTTTTTTCAATTTATTAGATGAAGCTTATTTTGCAAATCATCAATCTTTTGAAAGTGGTCTGTCATATCAATAACAACATTGTTCCGCGACGCTTTACAAATAATTTCCCTGTATTGATCAGGTGCATAAACAGCTTCGTGTTTTCTTAAAACTTTCTCAATTCTCCCAAAATCTCTATCTGAATCCAGACACGAATGGCCTACCTCAGGAAACTTGTGATCTATTACTTTAAAATAGTGTTTTCTTATCAAATCTGATACAAAGCAATCATATTAAAATTTTTGTTCTGGCCCGCGCATGAATCCGACCATATTAATAAATGATCTTTATTTTGACATGCATTATCAACTTCTATAAATCTTAATAAGGAACTAGCTACCTCACAACTCCCACGGTCAGCTACATCCTTTGTCCAAGTGCAGCAAAATGCCTTCTCTTTAATCCCATCAACAACATGGATTCCTAAATTATAGAACCAAATCTGTCTTAGGTAAAACGCTTTACTAGTTGGTATCTTTGGTAGAGGCATTGTCTGTTGCAAATCTATGGTAATGTAAAGTAAACTATGGTTTTCAGCAGGTCGTTTTCTGTCAGCAATCATTGCTTCAACAGCGGCATGGTAATTTGATAGGTGCTCATCAGTTGAGCCCCCGGCATCACATGTAGAGCATGTATCACTTCTGGGGTAGCCAAATAACAAATTGAATTCCGTCACAAATATTTTATTATATGTAGCTCTTGTTATTTTAAAACGCGGAGGCAACTGCTCTTCTTGACACATCTCTAAGTAAAGACAGTGCATTTTAGTTACATTTAGTAGTGGTGACAAGTATAGTTTGTGCATATTTTTGTTACGCGAATAGTGGGATTGGTCAGCCGGAAAGCTTGAAATATGTTGCTTAATTTTCTCTTTCACATCATCACCTAGCTTGTGAGGTCTGTTACTATGATAGCCTCGGCGACCTGGAGGTGGAGCTGCAACGCCTGTTTTAATTCGGTCTTTTACAATATCAATCTTTTTCCTCCCAATAGCATATAACCCACACAAACCCAACTTGCAAACTTCAGTGGTAACGCCTTTATGTGTGATAAAATATTTATATGTTGCCGATTTGTGTTTAAGAGCATTCTTACGTTGTCTTGCTACTTGCTGACCTACTATGCTTCTAAAAAGTAGAGCATTTTTACTATTAGTATCAAGAGAGTAAAAATCTTTGAGAATCGCCTCTCTTTCTTCAATGCCAAATTTGTTAGAGCAAGCTAGCCTGCATTTCTCATGACATAAAACTCCTTCCTTCACAACTTTTTTTGGCACCAAACTGTTTTTGTAAGACCTATATTCTAATCCTCTTTCTCTCGCTATTGCTGCTGCTTTTTTCTTCCAAGTTTCACATTTTCTGGGCCTTTTCTTTGACTTGTTATCCTTCGGCGGAAACACTTTACGTTTTTTATTTAATTTTTCTGTAATATCTGCTACATTATTTAAAGGTTCTTGGGTTCGACTAGCGGACGGTTGGTTGTTAACATCTGAATCTATTGGTTCTTGTATAAAATTTGTATCAAAATCAATAGTTGAACTTGAGCTCCTCGAAATAATATTTGGAATATAAACTTCATCACTGCCATTAGAAAAATCAGATAATTGATCAACGTATGAATTCGGAATGACAACGTTATGTAATGGTGTAATAAGCCGTCTATTTAGCCACGTTAGAGAATCGTTATCTGAAGGTTCTATTATATCGGGACTGGCTGAATCAGGTAGAGCGGTATTTTGATTTATCGAAGATTATGTACAACCTGTAATAAAAATAACCAATATTGTAGGGATGTTTAATAAATAATAATAACAAATCTCTGTTTTTTTTTTCGATCGAGATCCTTAAAGACGTTTATTGCCTCGATACTAATAGCATGGTAAGTCAGGAGGCAACATCACATTAATAGGCCTTTCAAGCTAGGTGACAATGTGTAAAATAGTGTGAAAATAAAGCCACATTCTTTCAAGTTTTCCTGCAAACCAAATTATGCACAAACTATACTATTAAATGTATGCACGGAGTTTACTTAGAGAGGTGTTAAGAAGAGCAGTTTTTTATATATAAAATATTTAGCATAGTAAGTAACAGTTTAAGCATATTAAGGTTAGTTAGACATAACATTAAAGCCAACACGAAAAGTGGTTAAAAATTCAAATCAAACATCCAAACCCACGTCCAGGAAAAAGTAAAAAAAAACATTATTTTATTAAATCCATATTCCTAATTAATTCAATGCATGTTTTCACATTCAACTCAAAGCTGTTTGTTAGCAAATGATACAAAAAAGGTAATGTGCAATACTGTTTAAGTGTTAACTATGGTGATATTATATATTATCACAAGTCGGTATTTACTATACCTAGGTCGTAGTCGTCTTTGTTACACTGTCAAACCGGATACATTTAACCTAAACATACAAAATGAACAAAGTATTATATTATAGAACAAATTTCTATGATTTATAGGTACTAGTTATCGAAATATTTTTGATATTGTTACCTACTATAAACAAAACAACAACAAAATGTAATATTACTTACTTGCGTTCTCGTTTTCAAGGTTATTTTCATTGCACTCTTAAAATTCGTAAGATTCATTGCAATTTATGGCTGCTTCCACTAATCTTTTCGCCCTTGACATTTTATATAAATTAGGATTCATCTGCGGTGTTTAAACTATTTTTATTCTAATAAAACAAAGGAACGAAACACGTTATGAACTGATCAACTGACGCTGTCAAAACTAAGTCTCTCGCTTACACCTTCACGAAAGAAGGAGTTATGTGCGGACTTGAAACCTTCATTCATTGCGCAGTTAAATTAATTTATTCGTTATAAGTACGGGTCTATGGTTAAGTGCCCTTAACACTTTCATACATTTTTGCGACTGTCGGACTCCTGCACATAACACTTTCATACACCGGTTATCTTCATTTTTAGACATATTTCAACAATGTTTGAAAGAACAAAATGCGTGTAAGGACATAGCACCTTCATTTATGCTATAAAGTAAAAAAAATAAAAAATGTTACATATACCACAATCCACTCATGTCTTCAATTATTGAATTATGTTGAATTTTGTCACGTTGACATTCGTCTAGTTGGCTTGGTCGCCTAGTACTAGTAAATTTTTAAGTAACTATTTGATATCATACTCGAGCAGTAAATGATGTTCATTTATAAGTTTTTTCATTTGAAAGCACTATAAGCCCGCGGTCCCGGCCTGTCGTAAAGACCTTAGACAGTCGTTACCTACCTTTTAAGCGCTTGGCTAAATATCAATTGCCGTGCCCCTAGCGCGCGGCTACAAATCGATAAAATAATACCTACAATAAATAAGGAGGAGCAATCGTTGTATCGATAAAAATAGTCAAAAAGTTTTTATGTTTTTATTTTAAATCAGCCTTATTATGGCACAGATTACTAAATAGTTACTACGTAACAGATAAATCACTCCTTACAAAAATTTCCATACCTACTGTTTTAAAGACCTACAGTTTCTGGAAGGTGACAGCTGCGTGTGAAAATGAACCTTAAAAGCTGAGACGTTCGACTGTTATTCCAATGCGATAGCGCACACTGCCGCGACCGTGACTGTACTAGGGTTGCTTCTTACAATTAGGTAATTAAATAATAATAAATAACTTTATTGGTACCAAAAACATACAATAATACAATGTTTTCTTAACCTATAGTACATTAACTGCTTATTATTATTCAGTGAACCCTGACGTCTAAACTAGGCCGAGCCTGTGTCTTAGGGGCGGAACATATCTGACGGAAGATCCGTCGAACGTATCTTCGGTCGCGTATATTCCGTCACATGAGTCGGTACACATCTGACGGAAAATGCGTCGAGCGTATCTGCACACATTTGCTAAAAGCGTGGCTATTATGCACACATATAAGTACGTTCGTGCAGGGCCGTACTCAGGGCAGCTCAATATTTTACTGTCATTCATTTTTCGTGTTCCCTGATGTTATATAGTCACTGAAGTCCGGTAGTTATTGATATTGTAATTCGAGTTTGACTATTAAAAATATGTCGGACTTAAGAGATTTTTATAGTAGCCAACAAGCGTTATTTGAATATATTTCAATAATATGGAGGTTCAAAATTAAAAGACGATGATACGATTTGGTTACGGTTTTTAAGAAAATTTGTACAAATGATATATAAGGGGTTACAGTTGCAGCGCATGACACAAAATGTTTTCTATGTAGGTATTTTAATATATAAGGTTTGGAAATTAAAAGGCGTAGCCGTGAGATTTATTGCCTGTTCTTTCTCATGGCTCTAACTTCTACGCCTCTACGTCGCATTAACTGTAAATGTAGAATCTTTGGTAAAAGTGGGTTTTGGTTACAAATCCGCCTGATCTTAAGCGTACATGGAGTCCCATAGCAAAAGTCATCATGCCAATAAAATATTAATAATAATGGCATGATGGAACCTAGCTTTTAGGTATGACGTGCTTAATGTTACTAACTTTTTTTAAATTCTCAGTGCTGGTTTTTAGGTATTTTTTAGAAAATATTATTAAAATCATAAATAATTCTGCCAGACTCATTACGACGGCAGTAATTCCCGTAGACCTTTAGAACCTCATACCTAAAAATTGGCCCACGATCCAGGCTAGCAAGTATGCGTACACTCATAGCACATACTAACACTACACTATTCTACACATTTCGTTTCTGAAAAAATAAGTAAGGTCTGGCGGCCCTGGAATCTTACTCTACTACGCGTCACTCAAAATCACCGATCTGGGAATGACATGGATATGGCATGTCCAATACCTACGAATTTAGCGTGCATACCTACGAAATTAGCGTGCATACCTACGAAATGTTGGGCAATTTAAAATGGCTGCCATTTGGGTTGTACTCCAGAATATAATCGATATCGATATGGAGCCGGTCAGAGGAAAATAATAATATGTTGTAGTAAGTTACTTTAGTTAGTTTAAATCTTTTGCCAGATTAGTTTATTTCATAATGCAAATGTGGGCGAACATGGCAAAGCGAAGGACGACCCTTGTATCAAACATGTAACAAAATATTCTCTGAAAGCCAATATCGATACTGTGTCGCTGAGAAAGTACCGGACATGAATGGCACCATACATACGGTAATGAAACACACAGCCTGAAGCACTGATTCATCTGGTTTTTAGACATATTTATGCACAAAAACAAAAGCAGCAGATTTACCACAAACCCTGTCAAAAAATATGGTGACTGGCACGAATGACATTTCTAATAAAATATCGTCATGATTAACTTATTCAGTAAACTAGAAATCTCTTTTCTCTTTTTTCTGACAGAGATATCCCTAAGACAAAACGAGACAACACTATGTTTGGTGGCTTTATGTTGATTTCGTATATATGTGTATAAAAAAATTCATGGTGAAATGTGGGTGTAATATTACACCTCTGCCTACTCCTCCGGGGATACAGGCGTGAGTCTATAAAAATATAATAATATATGTGTATAATGTAATTTTTCTATATGTACTATTTGCCCTCTCCATGTATATTCCTTAATCAATGGTCAAAATTCACGTGGTGCGTGGTGCGCGCGACGTCGACGGATAATCCGTCAGTACGCTCGACGTACTAACGGATCTTCGGTCAGGTGTGAAAGGTTGAACGTTTTTCTATACATTTGTATGTATTGGCGTTACGCGACCTAGTACGCGACGGATAAAACGCGACGGATCTTCCGTCAGATATGTTCCGCCCCTAAGACGCCAGATACCTTCCAGAAACAACATAATCAAACAGACGTAGTACTACAAATCTTAAAACACTACAAATAAAAAGTAAATAGGTAATAAAAATACAATAATTAAATGTGGGTAAGTAAATTATTTGATTATAATTATGACGGTAGGTACCTAAACATTCCTACATAGTCAGTAAAAACAATATACGCATTATTGGTATGCTTATGACACGGTAATAATATCTAACAGTATTGTAACTCCATACAAACGCACGAAACTCGAGTTATACCTACGTGCCTCGAGCAGAGTACCCATTTAGACTGAGCGAAGAGTACCCACAGCCGCGGTCGCTCGTGCCGCAGCTCGCACCGTGGCGCAGTGACGAACAGACGGCGATGATTTTTGTACCAGTGTTCTGATATTCAAATAATTATTATGGCGAAGACGAATAGATTATATTGTGCTGTTTTTGGTTGTTTAAATTCTTCGATAAATCACCCAACTATAAGATTTTTTGAATTACCTGTAAACTCTGTAAGGTAAGACTATTTATACCTACAATGTTTTTTTTTTACAAATTACGATGGTTGCTGCTAGTTATAGTATTATACTACTACCTTATTTTAAATGAAAACTACGCTTTTCACACCTACCTTCTGACACGGTAATTAACTTTAGCGTGATAAAGTCGTAATTTGATTAGCTTAATCTATTAGTATGTTTATTATTTTTAAAACATATTGCGGTTATAACGTATACCTACTAGCAGGACACTTTTACCTGCGTTATGGACAATGTATTATTTCACTGTTGTCTATGATTAGCAATACCTACAGGGTAATTTGCAAAATGGAAGCCAATAGAAATCTGCTTATTACATAACCAATAGGTAATTTCTTAGGGTACTTACTTAACTAAGTACATCATTTTTCGCTTAATTTTAAAGCACCTCGAGCTATAGGTTTTTGGAAATACATATTGAATTAAACGTAATATCGTTATGAAATTAAAATGATAAGGTAGATTTTATGTAGTGTTATCTAACCAGTTGGCAATGAATAATTATTACTGTAAGTAGCGCATACGCAATTAGATGGTTGACGTTAAGTAATGTTCAAAGCGGTTGGACATCGGATGGGTGACCAAATAACTGTTATTTCGAGTTGCTCTGTGCTGTTAGTAATAGGGACGTTAATTTACGATGAAAAGTTATAATTATACTCGTCAGTTATTAAGGACGTAGGTACTTGCATTTTGGCTCAGTAGGTAGGTGTTGAAGTAAAAATTTAAGTTTTGTAACCTACGGCGACTGCAGTTTACTAATTCATTCATTCGATTTTCATTTGTTTGAATAAAAATATAAGTAATATGAACAATCACAAAACTAGAAAAAAACGTCAAGTAGGTAGATGTAATTAAAATACTTGAGGCGGGCATCCCTACCGCTGGTTTGCGTACGGCGCGTCTGTAGGTATATAACTCACGAAGACGGCCGAGTTACAAATCAATACTGTTAGATTATATTACCGTGCTTATGACGAACATGAAGTAAAACACGATGTATGTGAACTAAAGCAAATGAAGTTTTCGTTGAGATTTTAATTTAAAAATGAAATGTTATTATAGTATTATTATATTTGGTTAATGAAAACGTACCCACTTACAGTAAAGTTTTTCCATCTGTGCACTCTTTTTTTTTTATTTTCTTTTCTTACAAGATGATCACTTAACAGTAGTAAATAAATTTTCTATTTCTTCGTAATTTTTGGATTTAAGCCACGATGTTACGAGTTCTTTACAGGTGTGATTATTTAACGAATAGATTTTGATTACTTTATTTATTTTATTGTAGATCATTGGTCCTAGGTAACACTGAAATTTTTCAATGAAGGCAGTCTTATAAAAAACAACGGGACATACTATATCAGTTCGTCGAGAAATCATATTAGTGTTAAACGTTAGTTTTTTGTGCTGGGTCATGATTATATCTCTGATACCTATAGGGCTTAAATAGCATTACCTTTAGTAAGGCTCGTTGTGCACGTTCTAGCTTAATAAAATGAGTCTTGCGAGCTCCGCCCCATGACGTTATACCATAAGCCAAAATAGATTGCACTAATGCAAAATACACCGTTTTTAGAACAGGTTCATCAGCCACATGCCTCAGGTTTTTAAAAACGTAGATTAATTTTCTTGTTCTACTTGACAATACATCTATATATGGATTCCATGTTAGTTTTTCATCAAGAAAAATACCAAGGTATTTAATAGTCTTGACACGATCCAGATAATTGCAGTCACATATTTGATAAAAGTTTGTTTTTTGGCAATAATGTATTTGTATATTTATGTCTTTCACCGCTTTTAGCGAGGATTCGGTATTTCCAAAAGTAATAAATTTTGACTTACTTATATTGAGTGTAAGTTTATTTTGATTAAGCCAATTTGCCACTTTTTGAATCCCCAGCCATAGAATACCAAAGCTGTGTCATCAGCAAATGTGAATATTTTACAACTTTGTATTCCGAGATTACAGAGTGCGTCAATATATATAAGGAAGAGGGTTGGGCCGAGCACGCTACCCTGAGGGACACCGACGCTCAATAATGCATCAGAGCTAAACATACCATCCACAGTAACTCGTTGTTTTCTTTCTTTTAAATAATCTTTGAAAATATCCAGCACCTTCCCCCTGATGCCAATGCCCTCCATTTTATTAATTAGGATAGGAACAGAGACCGTGTCAAACGCTTTAGTCAAATCTAGAAATACTCCAATGCATTTATTCTTTTTATCAATATTAGTAGATACGAAGTTGCTAAGTTCAGTAACTGCCTGTGTCGTCGATCTACCTTCTCTGAATCCAAACTGGTTTTCGGATAAAAGATTATGTTTTTCCAAATAAGACAATAATCTCTTATTCAAGATTTTTTCTAGTATCTTCGACAACACAGGCAGTACTGAGATAGGTCGGTAATTGCTGACACAGTCTCTGTTTCCTGCTTTGTGAATAGGATGAATGACAGATGTTTTAAAAGCAGCCGGAAATGCGCCCGTCTGCATAGAAAGATTTATAATATGAGTAATCGCAGGAGTAATAATTCTTTAAGCCATTTTAATTAGTTTAGTTGGAATTCCGTCCCAACCTACAGATGAGACATTTTTTAAATTTTCTATAACGGATTCAACTTCTTGTTCAGTCGTTTCTAGTAGACACATCGAAATGGTGGCATCATTTATTTGAAGAGGACATGAGACGATATTATTAGCTAAGTCTTTTGCTATATTAGTAAAGTAAAAGTTTATTTGTTCAAGGGATGATTCTGGAGAATTATTAATTTTTAAAAGATCTACGGGTGGTGGCTTTTTATTACTTTTGTTTATGATTTTGTTGATTGTTTCCCGTTTATTTTTTGAGTCATTGACATTTTTATTTAGTTCATTAGAGTAGTAGATTCGTTTAAGACGTTTCAATAAATCATTGCAGAAGTTTTTGTATCGCTTATATGTTAAATTATTAATTAAATTGGCTGGTTCGGTTTTCGATTTCAAGTGCATCCGGTCTCGGTTTCGAATGCAACGAATCAGGCCAGGCGTGATCCATGGCTTTATACAATAACATCTTCGAGGTACGATTACTCTTAGAGTATTTTTTATTATAGACGCGGAAAGAATGCTAATTAACTCCTTGGCAGACCAATTCACATCCACTGATTTCAATATGTGATTGAAATTTACTGAATTAAGTTCGGACAGGATTGCTGTATAGTTTATTTTGCTAACAGTAGTTTGTTTCATTGGTTTAGATGTATATTTCAATGAGATACAGCAAAGTACTGGCAAGTGGTCAGTTACAAGTGATTGCAATACGACTGTAGTAGTAGAGAATTTAGTTTTAACCATGGCGTGATCTAGGCAGTTATTTTCTCTAGTTGCGTATAAATGACCTGGTAAAAAGCCATGGTATGCCAATAGATTTAAGTAGTCTGTGGAATTACAATCGTCATTATTTGGTTTCACATCGATATTTAAATCACCTAATATAATGATATTTGGGCGATTTCTATAACTAGTCAGTAAACGATCCAGAGAACATATAAAATTATTTGTATTTGAAAAAGTTGGTGATCTATAAATACCAATAATGACAGTATCAGGTTTTGTATTTATCACTAGGCAGGTAGCGTCAATTATTGGTACTTCAGCAACCGAACAGTTCAAGTCTTCTCTTGAATATACTACTATGCCATCATTTTGATTTTTATTATTAGTTGTATAGTGGGTGGTATAATTTTGTAAGGATGGTAGGTAGGTAGCTTTAGAGTTCCAAGATTCCGTTAAAATAAGTACATCACATGTTATATGGAGCCGAGCCAGAAACACTTCAAATTGAGGGAAATTCTTAGAGATACTTCTTATATTTTGAGTAAGGATTTTAAAATTATTATGATATTTTAAGTTAGATGGTAAAAATGATACACACTCTTCAGGATCACACAAGTATGAAGGCCCCGGAGATATATTTTCTATGTTAAGAAATAAGTTATTGTCTTTGGTCAAATCGAATTTTGTATGGTAGTATGTGACTTAGTCCTAGGATCTGTTACGTCAGTAAACATCAATTGATCTCGCAAGTATTCATTAATGAAATTACAAAACCTTAAAAATATCTTGATTAAGTTAAGTTTGTATATGAAGAAGTAGCAATTTTCAATTTGAAGATTATTTTGGGCAATATAAGCAAGAATACACAGATAGAACACAATGCAAATGTGGTACAATGACCAATAAACAATGTAGAATAGTATAGTAAAAACGTTTTTAAGGGATGGCAAATAACTAATTGAAATGTTAATTAAATAAAAAAGTAGAAAAAAAGTTAAACTAAGAACAAACCCTAGTCACATATTATTACGAAGGGCAGCTAGTTGCACTTCATCCTTCACTTCCACGTGAGGTGCTTCAGTATCTTTTCGTAAAAAGATCTTGCCATTTGTAGACCAGCAGAATTTATATTCTTCGGTCTTCGCTAGGTCTCTTGCGAGAAAGAACAAACGGCGACCCCTACTTGTTAGCGCTTCAGATATTATGTAGATTGGTGCTTGTTGGCCAGTGAATCCTAAATCAACAGTGTTTAGTCCTCTACTGTTTCTTTTTGTAGCTTTTTACACCTTGGAGTATGTCATTTTTCAAAATGACTGATGCAAGCTCTGCAACGATAGTACTCTTTCCTGACTTAGTATTCACTCGGAAAACATCTCTGATGGCTTCTTTTTGAAGATTTATATCCACAATCTTGCAAGTATCAACGACAACTTTACATAAATCCATTTTTGATTCAGTTGCAGCTGCTTTTGGAATATTTCTTAGTTCAATGGAACTAGATTTAGAGTTCCTTTGGACATCCTCCAGAGTTGATTCGAGCATAGTTATCTTTAATAAGTGTTGCTTGCGCTCATTGTCAAGATCTTCAACCTTTTTTCGAATGTCTTCGTACTGTTGATTTATAAATACGAGACTTCTTTCAATTTCTAAATTTGTCTGCTTGATTTCAGTATTTTGCTCTTTTATTTTGGCAACCTCCGAGATAAGTTTGTTCAGCATGCCATTTTGTGTTTCCTTCCATTTATCCAACATGCTTTTGATTTCATCTTTAAAAGATGACATTTGTTCGTCGCTTGGCTGTCTTTCTTTCTGGCGCTGACGTTGAGATACATAACTGGGTGTAGAAAATTCAGATGAAGCCCTTGCGATATCCGTATCGGATACGGTTTGAAGTAAACCTTTTTTCGTAGGCGACCTCACTACCTTAGACATTATAACAAATAAAATTTGTTCGGAGTTCAAACTTACAGTGGTCGCAGAGCCGCTGTGAGATGACGTAGATTGTCAACCGGTCTCTTTCTAGTCGAGTAGTATGCAGACTGGACAGGGTTATAATTTATTTGATTATTTTTACAATTTTAATTTAATATTTTAACGTAGATAAATGATTTTATTGTAGTAAACACGTCCACACTCAATGAGAATCGAGGGGGAAGGGATAGTTATTTAAGTAGGTAAATAAAGTTACGCTTATTTTAAGTTTGAAATGTTTTATTATGTACAATTTTAATTGTTTTTATACACAAACTATAAAATGTACTCACATATGTTTTATTTTTATGTAATGATTAATAGTAAGTAGGTATAATTATATAAAGTCCGTGTGGTGTGGTGTGGTGACGGATTAAGTATACGGATTGTCACCACCCCATATCATCCCATGGGTGTCGTAAGAGCCGACAGAGGGAGAAAATTATGCAGAGAACAGCACTGTAAGAAAAGGAAAACTTGATACAAACCCGTTTGGCCAGCGTGGTATAGTAGGCCAACCAATTCCTCCTTTCAAAGGAGAGGCCTAGTCCAGCAGTGGACTGTTTATATACTGCGGAAACGAATTTTGGACAGGAATGTTGCTTGTTGCATTTGTAAAGTCAATATCCCGCTATATAATATACCAAGGCATTTTGAGTAGGTACCTAAGTCAAATCGGTAATCTGTTTCACCCTTTAAAGCCACAGCCGAAGGATCATCGCTAGGTAAATTGAAAATAGAAAGATTTTGTTTATCCATTCCATTACATCCCTTTAAACTCAGACCAAGTCAATAATAGGTAAGTACGTGCGCGACGCGAGAGACGGTCGACAACCCACTGCGGTAAGGGCCGCCGGCGCGGCGTCCCGGCTAGCGGTAGGTAGTTAGCGCTTCAGTTGCCATAATCGTGAAATGACATAAAATGACTTTCACTAATTCCATTGGTCATAATCGATCAAGTGTCATAATAATTTAACGCGCGCAAGTACATCGAGTGACAGAGGCCTGCTTATGGTTCCTACAAACATGCGCGACACAAAGGAACCGCTCATGTCTTTGTGTCAAAAACTTCATTGTCCTCATGATCCTGAAATGACAAATTAAAATTAATTACGTATATTATTTTTTATATTCATTAGGTCAAAATTACATTTCGTGACAAATGGTGGGTAGGTAGGTATATGTATAACTTTAATAAACGGGCAACGCCGGAGCACAGTAAAGTAGCAGTAACCGTTCGTTAAAAAGAAACAAACGCGAGAGCGAGTGCCTGTCCGATTTGGTACCTACTGTCACAGTAGGTACTAATGATATGGACAACACAATAGTTCTAAATTTAAACAATCAATAGGATATGTAGATAAGTAGGTAATATAATAACAGAATTACATCACAATGTTGAAAATACTATTTCGATTCATCAAAGAGTTACCTAAACCCAACGGAAGTCTTATTTATACCTAATACCTAATAATAATAAGAAGAACATAAGAAGAAATTGTAATAGGTACTTACCTCTCCATCACTTCTAAATTCTTCCGAAGATTCGAATAAAGCTGCGCGTCCATTGGATCGGAATCGGAGCGTACGGAGCGGAAGGATTTGTTGCTTTGTATTAATTTCTATGAAACTGCGTGCACTGGATCGGCATTTCTGCGCCTGAGACCGGTATTTGTGCTGATGACGTCATCCGCAGTGAACGCATCATTCGGATTCCGAGCGTTTCAAATTCTGACGTGTTTGCGGCATTAAACTGTAGGCAAAAATACTTATTCACGATGAACGACGATGTTTTAATTACTTTAGTAGAGTCATATGAATGTACCCAAAAATCTATGATATTCATTATTTATGATATTCATCAAATGTATAATATTCTCCGAAAATTAATGTACAACAATATCCTCGTCACTATCCTCCTGCTTTAAAAATACCTAAATTGCCGATGCTGAATCCGAATGCAGTGGACGCACCCCATCGGCATTTTGTAAATGACGACGCTCCGTCCGCTCCGTACGCTCCGATTCCGATCCGGTGGACGCGCAGCTTAATTCCTCTTCGTCGTCACCTTCTAATATTCTTATTAATTCCTCAGTAGTCGTCATTATTGAAATGTGACTATATATTCCAGGCGCGGTCGCAGCCTGATATTTTGGAGGGGGTCACTCACTACACTAATAAAAAATAGGTACCTATCTGGATCGCCATTTATAGTGCAAATACTTATTATGTTTGTAGTTTTTTTTAATTATACATGTAAATGTCTAAAAATCATTTGGCAATGTGCATCAAATTTTACTTTATTACCACATCTTAATATATAAAATCCTTGCGTTACTGACTGACTGACAGACACGTTACAGCCGAAACTATTGGGCGCAGGAAGCTGAAATTTGGTATGTTCCTTGGGGACCGTAGGGGTGCACTAAGAAGGAATTTCCGGAAATGCCCACGGGATCGGCCAAAACGGGTAAATTTAAAAAAAATTGCAGGCGTAGCTGCTGGCGTCCTCTAGTTTATGTATAAAAATATACCTATATAAATTTTAGTTTTTGTTGGTTGCGCTAAAATGGCGGGAAAGGCTCGATTACTTTTTATTTTTATTTTATTTATAGTCTCACGCCTGTATCCCCGAAGGGGTAGGCAGAGGTGTAAATATTACCACCCACATTTCGCCATGAATTTTTGGTCCCACGTAATAGGGGGCGAGCCTATTGCCGTTATCGGACACATCACCAGACTCCGGGCTGCTACTGAGTATTCAGAAAAACCCAGTAACACTTTTGCCCGACCCGGGAATCGAACCCGGGACCTCCAATCAGCAGTCGCATACGCTATCCACTGGACCACGGAGGCAGTCGATTACTTACAATGACTTATTACCATTAAGTATTATAAAATTATCATTAAGTAAATGAAGCACAGTTCTTCAAATTAAATGATAGGTATGTAGTAGGTACCTAAGTACAGTACTCGCCAAACTTTATGGCCGCTCCGAACTTAGCCGCATTACGCTGCGCAGAACACAAAATCAGGTATCAGCGGGACGTACGCGGGGCGCGGCGTGGAGGCAGGGCACGCCCGCGCGCGCTGTCTTCCACCCGCTAGCGTCCTGTCGCCTCCCGCGCGTTAGTGTGAGTGCTACGTACGTACACGAATCACATATACGCTGAGCTCTGACTGTATCGTCGCGTTCAGAATAGTTTCATAGTGTTACTTCTTTGTTGTTTCTCGTAGCTATCGTTATTGCTTCTTGTTGTTATTTGTACTGATATATAGTTACCATTTTCTTTGATCCTGACTCGCGGTCGTTTTAATGTTTTACGTCGCCCAACACGGAAAATGGTGTTTGACGTATTAACGTTTATAAAGAAGGATGCTGAGGAAGGCCTTCAGTATAACTTGAAGTCAGTCCAAAAGCGGACTGCAGCAACTACAGGTATGTCTGTTGCGCCTTCCACCTTACCATCCCGATCTAAACCCAATAGAAATGGCTTGGGCAGCAATAAAAGGCTACGTAGCTTAGAAAAATGTTTCCGGCAATATTAATAATGTCATTAAACTTGTGGAGGCGAAGGTCGATGCAATGGGTGAACATTAATGGATTGCGTTATGTGACAAAGTTAGACGCATTGAGATGGAATATAAAAAGAGCGATGTTGTGGTAGATGACTTCACCGATCAATTTATCATACACGTGAGCGAAAATGAATCAGAGGAAGAGGATGGAGATGCCGAAGTGAAGACAGTGACGAAGAAAGTTCTTCAGATGAGGTACCTTCTACGAGTATGGAAGATGTTTTATGGAAGGTGTAGCACAAAACAATTTTTTTAAAATCTTTATTTGTAATGACAATTGTCGTAACCAAAGTGTTTTTTTATTTAGAAGTCCCTTCACCTAACTGAATTTATATTAATCGAATTTGATTGAATATGTAATTAAACAATATAATATAGCTAATCTAACAACGTAACTGAAGATTTAAATTTTCAATAACAAATATTTTTCTTGGTTATGAACTTATGAAATGTCCACGCGACTGTACCATGCGCAAGTTCGTTCGTACCGCTACATTCAGAGCGGCCATAAAGATTGGCGAGTACTGTAAGTATTCGACAATTAAGTTATATTTAAATTTTTCCTCAATCACAAAACTTAACAACAAGAATCACAATTCACAACTAAGTAGACAGCCTTTATCTTTAATCTTTACTATAAACCGACAAATTGCATAATTAGAATATTGTTAAACAATCTTTATCATAACAACGCATATCCATTTGCCTTTTCCTTGTTTCTAAACTAGATGTAATTTCCAAGTTATTTTGGCCATCGTACGTAAAACACCACTATAAGATGTCAGCAAACTATAAATGAAACGCTGTTAGGTGATAGCTAGAAATTTTCTTTTATTAAATGGCAAATTTTTGAGATTTTTCAATTTGACCTTAGATTTTGGGGGGGGGGTCATGTCCCCTGTGACCCCCCCCTTCGGACCGCGCCTGATATATTCTGTGCTATTTTATCGACAATGCGAAGATATCCACGAACAACATTAATGGAAAGTTCCATTTCGTTTGATCCGCTTATGACGTAGGCAGCGGTCGTATTATTGTGACAGCCGCGCTAGACTAACTAGAGAAACATGTTGGAAGCATAGGCGTCTAGGGATGGGAACTAACGTCAAATGTTAGCATAATACAAATATCCTCAGGGATATTTTTCTGTGAATAATAAGGAAAATAATTAATAATACAAGGCAATATGTTGTTAAATTTAACTTTATTTTGTATGATACTGTTTTTTTATGCTGAATGATGCATTATACCTGCTTATTTAGCTGTGTGTTATTTCGTTTCTAAAATGCGTATTGCATTGTATCCCATCCCTATGGTCATATTTTTGCGACACGCGCGATAGACAATGAAGAAAAGTCCGAGCTGCCGGTTACTTTTTTTGTTTAAGTTTTTTCAACGCTTTGAGCTATGACACATAATTTTTAGTAGTTGTTATATATAATAGCTCTATTTAATAATAGTTTTAGTTGTACCACACAGTTAATAGGACGAGAATAGAAGGAAAAAATCATGCATGTTCTCTGTCGCAGAAATACGACACGAGCGGTAGGGACACGGAAATATGTGTCGCATATTTGCGACACAAGCGGTTAAAGGGTAGTCAGGCATGCCCGAGGTTATATTATCTTATACTAATATAAAGCTGAAGAGTTTGTTTGGTTGAACGCGCTAATCTCAGGAACTACTGGTCAGATTAGAAAAATTCTTTCAGTGTTAGATAGCCCATTTATCGATGAAGGCTATACGCTATATAACATCACGCTATGAGCGACGGGAGCAGAGCAGTAGCCTTTAATGATGCGGGTGTAACCGCGGGTATCCTCTAGTTGCAAATATATGTATATCTATCTACCAGGCCTCATGTTCAGATTTTACAATATTCCGCAGACCTATGGAAACAAGATGGGTCGGTAACGTCTGCTGCTTCATGACCGAAGTAGATATATTGTAATTCACAAAATAATTAAGTAGAGGAATATTCTCATTAAGAGGAGGATCTAGTCGTAGTCTACGACACTGACCCAATTTGGGTTGACAGGCTTCAAAAGTCTTAGAACTTAAGCAGGTTGCCTCGTAATAATAATAATAATGTGGAGCGCATGCGATGGACAGAATCCATCAACGAAAACATCATGCGCGCATCAGTGGCGTAGCGTGGGTTTCTGCCATTTCTGGCGACCGGGGCTGTTCGGCAATTTGGCGCCCCCTTTTTACCAATATGTTTCTGCAGAAGTGTAACGTTTTTCGGGTTTTGGTATGTTTCTATGTTTATAAGTATGTCTTAAAGAATAAAAAAATGTTGCCATTTGATTCGCCTAAATTGCACGAATATCATAGAGCATAGGGTATTACGACAAAACGTGGCAGCTCTCAGCGGTGTTAAAGAGTCGCACACGGCAGCGGCCGTTTCTCTGCTGCTATACATATATGTGTAGCTTAGTCTAGGCCTAGACGGCTTAAAGGATTATAATAAGTTAAATTTCGATGGATTTCCGTCATTACTATTAGTTGCTTTGTTGTTTTTAAGAGGTGAGGATGGCTTCGGTTTAGTGGTGCGTCAGTAGGACACTGTGGTCGTAGTAGGTACTTCGGTACTAATTCCAATTGTTCTGTCTGCCCGCGAGGTAAGCAAGAGTCGATAAAACCTTGAACGTCTTCGTGAATCTCGAAAGTTGAGTTGACAGTGCGGCTATCTGCCATCGTAGTGTCGTTTTTATTGTGTCGCCTCAACTGCATAGCGAAGACTTATGCTCACACCGGGGTTTTCTCGATTGCAGCCTCGATGAGTCGAGTGTTAGAGCGTCGTCCTTCCGGCGAAGATATCCGACAGGATGGCATCTAGCGTCTTTTCCACATCAGTTGGAGAGTCTCGGCAGGCAGTTTAGATTCCTTGTTTTTTTCAGTATGCGGAGCAGATCTTTTAAGACGAATTTCCTAGTATCGTGATCACTGTGGCCGTCTTCTGCTTAATGCTGTCGGTGGGCGAGGGCTTAATTGACTGGGTCCTTACAGTTCTGAGGTTTATATTAAGAGAGCCTCGTACTCGTCGGTGAACTCTTCAGGTGTTTATCGTATTGATCACCGTCTTTAAATGTGTGCTTTCGGTCCGACGTCCGTCGTGATGTAGTCTTTCAACTTGTTTGTCACATTATCGCGATTTCACCAAATGTACCTACTGTCTGTGAGGCTTCTTCTTACAAAAGGAGTTCATTAAGAAAATCCCCTCTGCTACGAGGAAGTTAACTAGCATTTGGTCCTATGATTCTCGTACCACACGCCGTGGGCTCCGATCTTAGTTTCGCGTTCCTGTACTTCCACTTTCGCGTTGAAGTACTGAGCTTTAGTCTTAGGTACTAGGTATTGCCTTAACAGTGTCCTGGTACATGGCCTCAGCCATCTCGTCAGAGTCAGTTAAGTTCGGCGCATGTAATTGTATCATCACCTTTAGGCCGCCCCTATTGTTGAGTTTAAGTACGCTAAACGCTAAACGAAGTACGCTACCCGGGTCGACACACAACCGTCTTCCACAAACTGTTCGTCCTGACCAGGAAACCGACGCCACCTCAAGAGTAGGTTGCCTTCTCGATGGTAGCAAAAGTCACCTGACTCTAGAGTTACCATATCCTCCCCCTGTCTTCGGACTTATGATAACCCCAGTATATACCACTTTATGTGACCTAATTCTACCGCAAGCTCGGCGAGGTGTTCTTTTGCCTTAGATTACATTCGTTGTAGGTATACCGTATCATTGATTTTGGTAGCCTACCGAAGCCTGGTAGTACCTATTGATGAAGGGAGCAGGCTTCTCGCACCGATGACGTTGCTGCCCGTCACCGGTTAATAGCATTTACTCCTTCTCCTTATTTTCGCAAAACTAAACAGCTGAGAGGCGCTATCTTTAAGTTTATGGAAAAAACCCGCGTCACGTCCGTCCAAAAAAATCACAGAAGGCGTTTGTAATATGTGAAATAATTGGCCTTGATTTTAACGCAAAGTTCATAAACATTGGAGTCCAAATTCAGAGCTTAGCTTAGTTAGTAAGTAGTGTGACTATCTACTATATATCTTGGGAGACTTGTACCTGCCTTCTTCCCTATTGAACAATAAAGATCTTAGTTAGAAGCAAATCAAAAATAATTTTAATAATTAACGCTGGCATTTCATCAGCACGCGGCGGCCTTATTGCCCTGGCGCCTGTGTACGACGCACACATCGCACACAGGGGTGGCCTAGCCCCGATTTGGATTAATAAACTACTTATATCATGATCGCAGATCGGCAATCGACCGGAATATTACAACCCATTAAAGAATTGATAAAACTACGGATTACCGTGACAAAATAAAAAAACAGGTATATCCGAAACAAGTCTTCACATAATGAAAATGAGGATGATTTTGTTTTCGACTATTGTTCTATTCGGGAAAGCTCGGTGCTTGCTGTGGAAATGCATTTACGCACGTATGTGGGACTCGACGGCCACAACCTCCTTGGCGGCGGGCGGCGGATGAAGGTGTTGGGCTCCGCCGCCAAAACACCCAGCGGCCACAGAGGATAGGGAGGACGGCAACCTGACAACACCGCATCTACTCTTCCTCTGCGGCCCCACCGCGAAGCAACAATGGTGCGCTCCCATTTGGTCGCGGAAGATAGGGCGCGCGGCAACGCAACACCGACACGCCTCTCCTCCCGCGACCGCACCCGACTGCGAGGGACAGACATAACTGTTCCCCGCACCCGCACCCTTGGACGCATCCTGCGCAGGCCCCCTCCAAGCCCACGCGGAGCGTCCACTCTCACATCTTTCTTAGCTTCACCGCGGGTGTCCAAGCCACGGTTACTAAGCCCCCCCACCACGGCAAGGTGGAGATCTCATGGGGGAGACTCAACTTCACCCTGCCTGTGCCTAATTCCTACAACGCCCGCGCTGCCGCTCGGTCCTACTTGGATCGAGTCAGTGCGCGTGCATAGTATTTTTTTTCTCGTCCCCTTTTGCCGCCCCCTTAAATGTGCCGCCCGGGGCCATGGCCCCAACGGTGTCAACGATGGTCGGATCAGGTGCGAGTTATCCAGCGTAGTAATAAGCTGGATAACGTCGTACTTGATAGGTTACGCTCAGAATACTTACCTACGAGCCAGGCCATTCACGTCCAACCCGCTAGTGCTCCCATAAACACAGATACACCGCGGACGGTTAATAATGCCGATGTGGAGGTGGATGATATGGTTTGTAACGTAAGTATTCAGTACAATGAGGAGGTTATGGATGCTTTGAAATGTGCGATTGAGCAATATCGATACATGTCACGAACAATTAGGCCGCGCCTGCCCCGGTTGCCTATGCATAGACGAAATATGGCGCTGGTAGGTGCCCTAGCTTGATTCGCTATTAACTAGTTTTCTAGAAAATAGTGAAAATCTTGGTGATACGCACTCAAATCTGTACTGCGCCGCCGTAGCGGTATGTCGTATGGCAGGGTGTCAAGTTTCAAGAACATGATACTGTCATGCGACAAAGATTTGCTGTCCCGGCGTGGCAGTGCAGAATTGAGCGGCGTATTGCTGAGACAAGAGCACTTATCGGTAGCTAGCTAATCTGCTTTAGGTCTGGGAATACACGTCCCAGGGTCATGCGCTTTATGCGCCGAGCCTTCTTGGGGACTGGCATCAGTCCTCATGAATATACATCTCGGATCACAGAGCGCATTGACTTCCTAAAGCAGAAAGTCTATGCATGGGCAAATCGGATACGCAGATATAAAAAACGCGTGGACCGGTATATGTTGAATCGTACATTTCAAAGGGACCAAAAGTGGGTTTATAGAAACTGGGACCGACCAGACCAAGATGTGGCTAATAAGTAGGCAGCTGCCGGATGCAGACGCCACACACCGGTTTTGGCGTAGCATATGGTCGGCGCCTATTAGTCACACTAAGGGTGGTTGGATTCGGGATGTTGAACGGACAAGTGAACATATTCCAGAGAAGGATAACGTAACTAAGTCATTTCAGGCGAAGATGTCACTAGTGCAGTCCGGTGGTTATCCAATTGGAAATCTCCAGGACCGGATGGACTGCACAATTACTGGCTGAAATGGCTACATAGTTCACATGACCGTTTAGCATCTCAATTTCAATCAGCCATAGAATCTGGATCGATCCCAGATTTCATGACAACTGGAGCAACCCACTTGCTCCATAAGACAGGTAGTACAGGTGGGGTGAATAGACACAGATTTCAACTTCAACATCGATTTTATTAGATATTTTGAATGAGAGTTTATTGAAGCATTTTGAAATCATGAGTTAAGTTGTAATTTACTCAATATTTGTGCTACAAATTAGTAAAAACAGGACATTAATTTGTAAATTAAGAAAAAGTAAGCGTTTTCTATTTACCTCGAAACAGGGGTCAAAAGATACGGGAAGGGGGTGAATAGAGAAAAAACGCTAGGGCTGTCAAAATCAACTTACATTTTTATTCAATATATCAACATTGTTATTAATCAGACAACTATGTAGGTAGTTTTTTAATAAACCAGATATCAACATTTACCTCTTTAATCATACAGGTAGGCACCTGCCTGAATATAAACAATATTTTCAATGGTTGTCTGACAAAAAGATGCGTATGATGAACTAACCTCGATTGACAACCCTAAAAAACATATTTCTATTGACCCCCCACTCGTATCTATTAACCTCCCACGCGTATCTATTCACCCCCAATGGCGTATCTATTAACCCCCTTCCCGTATCTATTCACCTCGAATTCGAGCAAAATAGCTAGCTTCTCAATGTTAATAGAAAAATAATGTAAAATAATCAAACACGGACACTTTCCTTTGTTTTTCTCAAAGATGGGAAATGTATGTATCGAATAATACACATCTACAGGGTGAAAACAACCAATAACTTGATGTTTATAGAAAATTTATAAAGAGCAAAAATTAGTAATTTTTGCTTTGGCTAAAGTGAAGGTGTGAAAACAAGTAATTTTAAATTACTTGTTTTCACACCTTCACTTTAACCGCTTAAATCTATATGACGTTTCAACTTGATGTAAATTTGTGTGTGGTGAGCCTATAAAAAACATGTTGCCACGTAGATAATCACAGAGAAACACATTCGTTATAGGGCTAAATAACAAACTAGAGTCAACAATATCAAACTTCCGGACTTTTTTCTATTCACCCCACGATTTCTACTCACCCCATTTTACGGTACCACAGAGCCCGGTAATTATAGGCCGATTACATGTTTGCCATCGGTCTATAAACTTCTTGCGTCTATGCTGAGGGCTAAAATATTAAAACACATAAGAGTTAAATTCCATTATGTCGCACACTCAGAATGGATGTCAGAAGGCGGCTCGTAGTACTAAGGAGCTCCTCCGTATTGATATGACCATTAGCCAACAAGTTCGTCGTTACCGAAAGGATCTGGCGGCATGTTGGATAGACTACAAGAAAGCGTATGATTCTGTGCCACATACATGGCTTTTGAGGGTGTTGGAGTTGTATAAAATAAATACAACTCTACGCACCTTCTTAAGGTCATGTATGGGGCAATGGAAAACGGTTCTTGGCTATCCAGGATGCCGACGGATCCAGGAAAATGGCGAACTTGTTAAAATTGAGCGGGGTATCTTCCAGGGCGACAGTCTGAGTCCGTTGTGGTTTTGCTTAGCGCTGAACCCTCTTAGTACATTACTAGAGGGTTCAGGGTTAGGTTATAGGCTACGCAGAGGTGGTCAGGTCATATCCCACTTGTTGTTCATGGATGACTTAAAGCTGTTTGCTCACACCAATTCAAAGTTGATGGATTTACTAAAAATTACTGAAAGTTTTAGTAATTCTATCAAAATGGAATTTGTTGTGGATAAATGTGCAGTAGTCACCGTCGTAGCAGTGCCATACATGTGAAACAAGGAAGGATGGTGGAATCTGAAGGGATTCAACTCTCAGATTCCATTAACCTAAGATCACTTCTGCGAACCAATACCTATAAATACTTGGGTATGTCACAGACCTTATGTATTAACGAGACAGACATGAAGCAATCGTTGCAAGAACGTTTCTTTGGCCGCCTCATAAAACTGCTGAAAAGTCTTCTGTCAGGTGGCAATAAGGTTCGAGCTTGCAACGGTTGGGTCATGCCCGTTCTGATGTACTCCTTTGGCATACTCAAGTGGACTCAGACTGAGCTAGACGCCCTAGACAGAAAAGTGCGTACAATGCCGACAGCTTACCGGATGCATCATCCACGCTCGTCCGTAATGAGGTTGTATATTCCGCGGAAGTGTGGAGGTCGTGGCTTTTTAAATGTCAAATCTGCACAACCGCGAAGTATGCAACCTCAGAGAATATTTTCTCAACGCGAACGTGGATATGCATAGGGACTCAGTTTATCGAAGGACAACTGGCGCAGACCTGTAGTGCTTAGCTCTGACAATCGCAAGCTTGTTTGGCAGAGCAAGGAGCTTCATGGCAGGTTCTACCGGGCTCTACTTGGGCCGGAAGTAGACTTATTAGCCTCAGCTAGTGAACTGGCTACGCTTCGGTGACCTCTTTGGGGAAACCGAAGAGTTTGTCTGTGCAATTGCTGACGAAGTGATCAAGACGAATAACTACCGGAAAATTTAGGGATGGCACTACTGATATTTGCCGTGCGTGTCACCAGCCTGGTGAATCCCTCAGGCATATAATTTCCGGTTGTTCTCGTCTTGCTAACAGTGAGTATTTGCACAGGCATAACCAAGGTCACTCAGCAGCAACTTGCTCTGAAATACAGGCTTATAGATGGTGAGGTGCCGTACTACAGGTACGTGGCGGAGCCTGTCCTGGACAATGGTCATATCACGTTGTACTGGGATCGATCTATCATCACAGACAGGACTGTTGTTGCCAACAAACCTGATATTGTGTTGATAGATCGATCAGAGCGCCCCGCAATAATTGTTGATGTTGCCATCTCTCATGATGACAATCTCGTGAAGGCTGAGAAGGACAAGCAAATAAAATATATGGACTTGGCTCACGAGATTGTTGACATGTGGAATGTTGATTCAGTAATTATTGTGCCGATAATCGTTACAGTGAACGGTTTAATACCCAAGAGCCTCACCCAACATCTTAGGAGGCTTGCATTGGAACCTTGGGTCAGGGGCCTGATACAGAAGGCAGTACTGCTGGACACGGCACGCATAGTGAGAAGGTTCCTCTCTCTTGAGCCCTAACCACCAGTAGCTTGGAGCCTGTTCCCGATACTGGTGGGTTTCCATAGCATAGTTTATATTTTTAAATGTATATTTTTATATATCATTTATTTAAAAATGTATTAATATGATATGAGAGATATCTTATACTAATACTAGAGGATGCCCGCAGCTCCGCCTGCATTTTTTTTAAATTTACCCGTTTTGGCCGATCCCGTGGGAATTTCGGGAAATCCCTTCTTAGTGCACCCCTACGGTCCCCAAGGAACATATATGCCAAATTTCAGCTTCCTGCGCCCAATAGTTTCGGCTGTAGCGTGTCTGTCAGTCAGTCAGTAACGCAAGGATTTTATATATTAAGATATACAGCTGAAGAGTTTGTTTGTTTGTTTGGTTGAACGCGCTAATCTCAGGAACTACTGGTCCGATTTGAAAAATTCTTTCAGTGTTAGATAGCCCATTTATCGAGGAAGGCTATAGGCTATATAACATCACGCTACGAATGACGGGAGCGGAGCAGTAGCCTTAAATAACGCGGGTGTAACCGCGGGCATCGTCTAGTATGAAATAAAGGTGATAATAATAAAACATTTCTCTCTCTACAAAGGTCCATGTACTATTAATATATTATAATATTTCAAACTCCTCCAAAACCCAATACACGGATTTCAAGCAAGTGGTAATAATAGAGTAAAAGTCAGTAAACATGGCACCCATTTTATTTACACAAACAACATAGTAACAGACTTACAATCTAAGCATAATCACAAAATCATATTTGATTCAATAATTCGCACAAACTAGTCTATAGCTAACTTCTTGAAGGACCCTTCAACAGAACCGAATATATCGGAGATGGTCTTCGGTTTGCCAGGTCTCAAGGATTCTACTACACGCTTTTTGTTTTCTTCCGCGAAGAATTCTTTGTTCGCCCGAAGTCTTGCTAACATTTCATCTGAAACAAGAATGTAGTTTTAGTTGCGTATTTAAATAGTCCAGTCAAGATCCAGATTCGTGCTTGCAAAAGGTCGGACAACCACGATTTTTTTATATGTTGTTATGAACTACAATAGTGATAAAAATCCAGATTTGCAATTTTCAAAGTGCTGTGCGAGCGGTAGGGTATCCAAAAAACCATGTAATTTTCGTTTTTTTTCAGTTTTTCCTCAATATATTATTAAAACCCTCCGTTTAATGTATCCTACAAGCATTAATTTGGTCTCAAATGAAAGGTAATAAAATTTACTACAACTTTTTCTTCGTGATTTTTGACGTCGGGCGCTTATTTTAAAAGATATTATACAAAAAAAGAGAACATTCCGAAAAAAATCACTTTTTAAAAAAGGATGTCTATGTTCGAAGAACTATATCTTGAAAACTAATGATTGTATAGAGCTCGTACTAGTCTCAAATAATAGAAAATTTAATCTTCTTTAAATTGTTTATAGCAACTATACCAGTCAGACCCCCCGTTTAATAAGATATTGAGAAAAAACTGAAAAAATCCGAAAATTTCATGGTTTTTTGGACACCCTACCGCTCGCTCAGCACTTTGAAAATTGCAAATCTGGTTTTATAACACTGGTGTAGGTCTTAACAACATATAAAAAAATCGTGATTGTCCGACCTTTTGCAAGCACGACCCCCTTTTTAAGTCTAACTTGACTGGACTAAAAGTGCTTTGCTACGTATTCACAAAAAACTTGTTTTCGATATTTTCTCTGCTGCTTAAATATTTTCTTTTTTAAAACTAGTCCACTAGGAATAAATCCTGTGTCGCGGGTGACTTAACAAACATGCAACTTACGGACACAATGAACATTCAGACTGGAAACGACAATTCATGGATCACACAGTGTTGTCTCCTGTAGGAATCGAACCCACAACTCAAAATGCAGTGTCGAGCTACGAGGCGACCGCTTAAACCTCTAAGCCAACCGTACAGCCCGAAAATATATTATAATATTTAACAATACCATAGGGTCCCAATGGTCCCAATACGAACATTTTATTTTTAGTTTTCATATGCCATCACAGATGGCGCTACAGGAAATGATTTCTAAATCAATGGTCAATAAACATAAGATTTGAGTAAAATTTGAGCAAACTGAAACGTAAATCACTTTGGCACGTTAATAATAACATTTGACACAGTTCCATTGCATTATTAGATATTTAGATTAAGATGGTACATATTTTACATGCTCAGCAGCGCCAACCACGAGCACAATAATTTGCCATATAGCTTTCAATCAACAAATTATTGTCAGAGTGTATCACTAGATAGCACTACATACATACATACATAGTCTCACGCATATATCCCCGAAGAGGTATACTTATTGCTACACCCACTTTTCGCCAGATTTTATTTTAGTCCCACGTAATAGGGGCGAGCCTATTGGCGATGCAAAGATTATCCGCGCGACTCTAGTGGCGAATTTGGAAGTTGCTCGGGTACGACTCTTGACAGCTTTCAATACAACTTTGCTTCGAGGTTATAGTGGTAATTGTATTGAGCTGTCAAAAGTGTCGTACCCAGACAACTTCCAAATTAGGCGCTAGAGTCGCTAGTTAGAATCTTAGCATCACCACTTGCCGTATAACACTTTGCCCGACCCGGGGATCGAACCCGAGACCTGCCCAAATCCCACGCGCACATTTATGCCGCGAGACCACCGAGGCAGTATGTGACACTATTGTCGAGTAAATTCGACTGCAAAATTGCATACATTTAGTATAGAAAACTGTTAGGTAGGTATATTAAAAATATTATATTTTTGCCTTATTATATCTTATTACAAAACATGGTCTAAATATAATAAGTACCAGATTTAAACCTTGTTGGAGACCTTTTAAAAGGAATTTTGACGAAGGTAGTTATTTATTTTTATTCACCATTTGTTCCAACGAATTTTAGTGACAATAAGTAGTTTTACAAAAATTGGTTCATAGCGCAAGTATAATCAATTTAACGCAGCTAAGTTTAGAACTAAACCTCAATTTAAATTTAGTTCATTTTTTGTTATAAATAAGGCGGTGTTAGATAAATAAGGGCCGCGATATTTTGCACGTAACGAAAAGTTGTCAGCGTTTGCCCGGCGTCCACTGTCGCCATCTAGTGTAGATTCGACGGAATCGCACATAAAATAGCCACACTTAGGGCCGGAACATATCTGACGGAAGATCCGTCGCGTTTTATCGGTCGCGTAACGCCAATACATACAAATGTATAGAAAAACGTTCAACCATTCACACCTGACCGAAGATCCGTTACTACGTCGAGCGTAATAACGGATTATCCGTCGACGTCGCGCGCACCACGCACCACGTGAATTTTGACATTTGAGTAAGGAATATAAATGGAGAGGGCAAATAGTAGGTACATATAGAAAAATTACATTATTCACATATATTATTATATTTTATATTTTTATAGACACGGCTGTATCCCCGGAGGGGTAGGCAGAGGTGTAATATTACACCCACTTTGCGCCACACGAAATCGACATAAAGCCACCAAACATAGTGTTGTCTCGTTTTGTCTTAGGGATATCTCTGTCAGAAGAAAGAGATAGCCATAGTTTACTGAATAAATTAATCATGACGATATTTTATTAGAAATGTCATTCGTTCCACTATCGCCATATTTTTCGCCAAGGTTTGTGGTACATCTGCTGTGAAATCGTTATCTATCGAACATAATAATTTTGTTTTTGTGTATAAATATGTCTAAAAAACCGATATTGGCTCTCAGAGAATATTTTGTTACATGTTTCATACAAGGGTCGTCTTTCGCTTTGCCATGTTCGCCCACATTTGCATTATGGAATAAACTAATCTGGCAAAAGATTTAAACTAACAAAGGTAACTTACTACAAAAATGTATTATTCTCCTCTAACCGGCTCCATATCGTTATCGATTACGTTCTGGAGAACAACCCAAATGGCAGCCATTTTATTTGCCCAACGTTTCGTTGGTGTGCACGCTAAATTCGTAGGTATTGGACATACCATATCCATGTCATTCCCAGATCGGTGATTTTAAGATCGTAAGATTCCAGGGCCGCCAGACCTTACTTATTTTTTCAGAAACGAAATGTGTAGAATAATATAGTGTTAGTATGTGCTATGAGTGTACGCATATTTGCTAGCTTGGATCGGGCCAATTTTTGGGTATGAGGTGCTAAAGGTCCACGGGAACAATTTCCATACATACCTATATAGAAATGTTCGGGGAGATGGGCCTCGTTAGCCTTGGTTGGCAACCTGTCTAGGAGAAGGAAAACTCCTACTCGTTTCCCTCGAGGGCGAAAAGCGGCCTACGGAAAGCCGATTTGCAACATTGAATGTTGGCGGTGGAATGGACGGAAAATTGGATGAAGTATGCCAGATGATGGATGATAGAAAGATTGATGTTCTGTGTGTGAATGAAACGAAAAAGAAAGGATGTGACACTACAAAGCATGGCAGCTACACGGCGTATTGGTCCGGAGTAGATAGTACCACCAGAGCCTCCAAGGGAGTTGGCTTAATATTGTCTGCGCGAATAAATGAGTGCGTAAAAGAGTTTGAATGTGTAAATGCAAGGCTACTATGGATGAGAATGAAAGTAGGACTTACTCGTCTTCTTATTGTAGGGGTTTACGCCCCGGTCAATATAGTAACGGGTATGTCACAACAAGAAAAAGACGAAAGGCAGGAGTTTTGGGAGAGTTTAAGAGAGATTCTGAGGACCTGTAAGGATAACGAGAGATTGATTTTGTTAGGTGATTTCAATGGATGTGTGGGAGTAAAGCGAGGTGGATTTGAAAGGGTTTTAGGTGGATTCGGTGATAAGAGTGTGAACGAAAATGGGAAAGAACTGCTTGAGGTTTGTTTGGAGTGGAGCCTTTGTGTGACAAACACCATGTTTGATCACAAAAGGATACATTTGTATACACGTGAGGCGAAAAATGTTAGAAGAAGTATGATTGATTTTGTAATAGTTGATGAACGACTGAGAAAGAATGTGTTGGATACGAGAGTTTTTCGAGGGATCGGCATCCATACAGACCACTTTTTGGTGTTAAGCCGGATAAGTGGGCTCTTTAGAGGATGGCGACACCGAGAAAATATTCAAGAGAGGGTCTTGGAAAGAATAAAAGTAGAAAATCTGCAAGAGAAAGATGTGAAAGATGAGTATAAACGAAGATTGATAGCAAGATTTGAGAGGTTCGATGGTATAAATGATATGGAAGAGTTATGGCATTCCTTTAAAAAAGAGGTAGTATGTGTAGCGTCTGAAGTATGTGGTGTGATCAAGAGAAGGAAACTACGAAAGGTTAAGAATACATGGTGGGACAAGGATGTACAATCAGCAGTATCAGAGAAGAAGAAAGCGTGGTTAGATTGGTTGGCTGCCAGAGCAAATGAAAGAATGGGAAAGGCAACGAGTGATGACATAGATGAAGCAAGAAAGGAGTTTGTTAGGTCTAAAAGAATAGTGAAAGAAATGGTTAAAAGGAAATAAGAGGAAAAGAAAGATGAGCTTAATAGTAGATTATCTGACGACTTTCGGAGAAACATTAAGTTTTTTTGGAAGTCCGTTCGTGCAGTTCGAGGAAAAACTCAATCCTCAGAATACACAGCAATCAGAGACAAGAATGGAAAGTTACTGAATGGTGAATCGTGTGTGCTGAAGAGATGGAAAGAGTATTTTGAAGGATTATTTGAAAGAACGACGACAGAGACATCAACTGGTGAAATGAATGGTAATGATAGCAATGATGAAAGCGATTTTGGCGTGGATGAAATTTTGAAGGCACTGGCCAGTATGAAATTAGGTAAGGCTGCAGGGTATGACAGGATTACAGTCGAAATGCTGAAGGCTGGACAGGGCATCATAGTTAGTCAGCTGCAGCGTTTATTCAACTTGTGCTGGAGCACCGGCCGAGTACCTGATGACTGGGCCACAGCAGTAGTTTTGCCTCTTTATAAAGGAAAAGGCTCGCAACAAGACTGCAAAAACTATAGAGGCATTAGCCTTCTCAGCATTGTTGGCAAATTGTATGCGAAGGTACTGATTGAAAGAGTTATGAAAGTAACCGACAAGAAAATATGGGATGTACAAGCGGGATTCCGAAAGGGTATGGGGTGTACGGATCAAGTCTTTTCCTTGCGATGCATAGCCGAGAAATTTTTGGCCAAAGGTCGAAAGGTCTACTGCGCATTCGTGGATTTGGAAAAGGCTTACGATAAAGTGGTGAGGAATCAAATGTGTTCGGTACTGTCGATGTATGGGGTGAACAGCAGCCTAATTCGAGCTCTGAAATCCCTTTATGAGGATTCTAGAGCTTGTGTGAGGATAAACGGGGCATACACTGACTGGTTTACCATCAACACAGGTGTTAGACAGGGATGTGTAGCGTCGCCGTGGCTGTTCAACCTCTTCATGGACAGTTGTTTGCAAGACTTGAAACATAGTGATTGTGGATTAAGGATGAATGAGTTACTTGTCAAATGCCTCCTTTATGCTGATGATCAGGTTATACTTGCGTCTTCAGTGGAGGAGTTGCAGGAGATGGTAACAATCATGCATGGTGCGTTAGAGAGGAAAGGAATGAAAGTGAATGTAAGTAAAACGAAAGTTATGGTTTTTGAAAAGGAGGAATGCGTTACGGCTTGTAATGTTATGATCGATGGACAGCGAGTGGAGCAAGTGAATGAGTTTGTATATTTAGGTACGCTGTTTACAAGAGATGGTAAGAATGTAGAAGATATTGAAAGAAGAGTTAATGCAGGTAATAAAGTGAATGGAGCTCTGAAGGCGTTTATGAATAGCCAAAACGTGTCCAAAAAGGCACGTTTGGCTGTGCATAGAGGGGTGTTAGTACCTACTCTAATGCATGGTAGTGATAGTTGAGTATGGCAGAAAAGTCATGAAAGTAGAATAAATGCTGTAGAAATGAGAGCACTGAGAAGTATGTGTGGTGTCTCTCTGACTGACAGAGTACAGAATTGTGTGATAAGAGAGTGTTGTGGGGTAAAAGAAGATGTAGTGACAAGCATCGAGAAAGGTATGCTAAGATGGTTTGGGCACGTGGAGAGGATGGATGACGAAAGACTGACCAAGCAGATATATAAGGCAAGTGTGGAAGGGACAGGACGAAGGGGAAGACCTAGGCGGACGTTCTCTGATCAGATTGGAGACATCCTAAAAACAGGACAGGTGAGAAGTACCCTGAACAGAAGAGCATGCATGAGGAATCTGATGGGAGTGAATGAAGCAAGAGAAATATGTCTGGATCGTTGCAAGTGGCGTTCCGTAGTCTCTGCCTACCCCTCCGGGGAACAGGCGTGAGTCTATGTATGTATGTATGTACCTATATAGAAAACATTTTGTGTCTTCCTCTGCAAATGTACTGTCTTACTAATAAACATTTACACGCTGCTTATAACAAGGTTATAACAAAGACGTTACTAATAAACGCACTCGAGCTATACACATGTTATAACGGCTGTGTAAGTTGTACGCAATTTTGTACAGCCCTTATACAGTCCGCAGACCTCGTATAACCCGCGCATAACTTACAAACTTGTGTTGGTTTTTCTATAGATATGGATTAATTACATTATTTTGATAATTTTGACGAGATGAATAGTGAAGAACCACCAAGAAAGAAAAAGAAAAATCAAATCAAATCTCGGTATAATCCTTTTATTTTAGAAGATGATGAGTTTAAGAGTAAATATAGATTAACGAAGGCGCATGCAAAGGAAGTGGTAGATTTAATCCGGGGCAAAATAGAACAGAGTACTAGAAGTGGTGGCTTTTCTGCAGAAGGAAGATAGGAAGTGCAAGATGATGCCACAGGCATTCACGGCACGGTACGGCCGGCACGGCAGTAACAAATATATGCCGTCGAGTTGCTACTGCTCTAGCAAAGAGAGCAGACCAATTTATAATTATGTCACGAACTCTTGAAGAAGAAGAGGAAGTCATAGCAGGATTTTGAAATATATGTGGCTTCAAAAATGTAACTGGTCAAAATTAAAAAGGTTGGTGGTCAATGCACAATACTATATTAATAGGAAAGGAGTATATTCAATAAACGTGCAAGTGGTATGCGATTCCAGACTATTAATAAGGGACATTGTAGCACACTGGAGGGGAAGTACTCATGATTCCCGAATTTTTAGAGAAAGTCGAATACGGCAAAGATTTGAAAATGGAGAAATTAATAGCCGTTTATTGGGTGATGCAGGTTATGGACTAATAGGCTACTTGTTTACACCTGTACTAAATCCTGCTTATATTAAGGAGGAGGCCTACAACAAGGCTCATATACTTACTAGAATCCAATTGGAAAGACGCTGTGGTGTGTGGAAACAGAGGTTTCGATGCCTTTTACATGGATTTAGTGTGTCATTGGAAAACGTTACACTGTATACAGTTGCACTTGCAGTTCTACACAATATTGCAATTAAAATGGGGGGAAATGCAGAAATAAAGGACACAAAGCAAGGAGAAAACAATATCAGTCAAAGGTCACGAGGTGTTCAAGATAAGACAAGCAAGACAATTATTAATTGATTTATTTTTTAAATACACTTAATTAATTATTTGAAATAAAATACATTTTAGTTTTCACCTCTTTCATAAAATTTTTAACAAAAGAGGTGACATAATAAACCACAAACAAAATAAACCTACGGCAAGAAAAATCACACGATTTGACATTTTAAGAGGCGTTCAAAAGTACAATATAAAACTTTTATTAAAGTGTGTATTAAATTATGCATTATTTACGATTTTCCAGTTAAAATTCTACATTCGAACACTATTGATGTTGTTTTTGTTATAATTATTTAGTAAACATTTTTACAATCAGTATTAAATACGTAAAAACATAAAATGAATTTAGTGGTAATTTGATAATATTAGTTTTCAGAACATTTCTGACAATATTGCCAGTGATAAGAGTTATAACTATTAAATAGTTACTCAACGCTTATTCATGGTTTATTGGTCAAGTAGTGTGTAAATAGCTATATAACGCTTAATCAGTGAATAACTATTACGATGTTAAACAACGGTGTAAGGAATTTTTATTAGTAAGACAGGTAGTCTCTAATCCCTGTATATCATTTGTATAAGTTTTGTGAAAAACCCTTAACCAAATCATATTATCGTCTTTTATTTTTGAACCTCCATACCTAAATAGGATATATATTTAAATAACGCTTGTTGGCTACTATAAAGAATCTTCGAAGTCCGAAATATTTTTAATAGTCAAACTCGAATTGCAATATAAATAACTACAGGACTTCAGTGACTACATAACATCAGGGAACACGAAAAATGATTAGGTAAAAGAATATGACAGTAAAATATTGAGCTGCCCTGAGTACGGCCCTGCACGAACAAACTTATATGTGTGCATAATAGCCACGCATTCAGCGAATGTGTGCAGATACGCTCGACGCATTTTCCGTCAGGTGTGTACCGATTCATTTGACGGAATAGACGCGACCGAAGATACGTTCGACGCATCTTCGGTCAGATATGTTCCGCCCCTTAAGGTCTCAGATTTTTGTTCGTGACCGTGTATCTGTACTAGTATAGTAGGTATTATATTGTCTGTGACAATACCAATAAAATCACGAACCTCGACACTGTTCAAACGACTTGTACTCCCCACCGCAAGCTCCCTTAGGCAGCGCCTCCATGGGAACATACTGGTCCAAGGTCTTAGCTCCAATGTGGTGGATCTTTACCACGTCTAGCAGTTCCTTCTTCATGAACGGCTTCAGCATCATCATCAGTCGGTCCATGAACGACGGCGCGTTCATGTAGTGCATGCCTTTTATTTTTACTAACATTGCTTCCTAGAAATTAAGAACAATAAGTTAGATAGAATGTTAAAAGTATTTACACATACTCCTCTATACATATAGGTAGGTACGTATGTTGAATGACTCGAGTTAGGCTGAAGAGTATGACAAAGTCCATGTGCCCAAGTCTGGTTCTCTTATTTCGACCTAAAACTTTAGTACTTGTATATATTCTGTGCCTAAAATGCGTCATCACATGATCTGTGGTCATCACCATCCTTAAGGCCGGCGCGAATTGTTTTCTCTTCGACATATCAGTTTGTATTTGTCGTTCTTCATCTTCAGCAAGAAGTGCTACTGATACTAAATTCCAGTCAATTGGACGCCTCGGTATGACGCGGCATGCCGCGGCACGTCGCGGCATGCCGTGCCGTCAGTCGGCGCCGGCCATTATCAGCCTGCCGTGGTTCACTACTGAATATAGGCGTTATACTATGATATAGGCCCCTCTGATCTCATGATGAATGAAAAGAAAATACTTATTCGACTGAAACGTATAAAGAGGTAGCTATTGCTTATTAGACTGTGGTTATTATGATAAAATGCTGTCGTAAGGACGTCTAACTAAAGAAGCACTATAAAGCGCCGATGGTCGTTGGAGTGTATTGGCTGAACCGCACCTCGTAGCAGAGGTAGGCCTCCTGCAAGCTGGACCGACGACCATATTGGGATCGCGGGCAGCCGATGGATGCGGATGGCTCAAGACGGGTTTATGGGGAGAGCCTTGGGGGAGACCGGTCTTCAGGCGTATATGATGGTGATGATGACTCATCATCCTCTTAACGTTATCCCAGTTTTCAATCTGGGGTCCGCTTCCTAGTCTAACTGGATTTGGCTGAATATTAGCTTTTCCATAGAGCCATTGCCTGCCTGACCTCTGCAACCCGAAAGGATAGCGATATTCCATGGTTTAGACTTTAGTGTCAGTTTATTTAGAAGGTACTGACGCCCTGTAACGATTGTCAAAGATCTTCATGACAAACGGGTGCTCTCTGAGGCACGGGACAAGCGATAATTAACAATTCAATACGCACTTAACTCCGAAAAGTCATTGGTGCGCGCCGTGGATCCGAACCCGATGGCAGTCTGTTGGTATCTCCACTAGGCTATCGCTGCTGGTGATGGTGATGATGACTACGGATTTGTAATAAAAATGTAATTTATAAAAACTAACCTGTAAATAGTACAAGTATTGTTGTATGCTCTGCACGTCGAGTCTGGTTAGATGTCCTAGCTTGATCCCGTCCAGGTCGAACACCAGTTCGAAGCCTGGCCACGTGCCTTCCTCGTACTGCCACAGGTCCACGATCATCATTACTGACCTGGGAAATACAATACTTTCGTTTAGAAGAGGACGTATAGGTATCAATGCATAGACTAATATATGTATCAATGAAGAAGTAGTTCTGAATTCGTTTCTGATAGTTTATCTACAATGCGAAATGCTATGTGTTAATGATTTAGCTGAGCGGTTTGTTCTTCGTTCGGACCACTGAGTTTCGGACCACATAAAAAAATCCTGGTTCGGCTCGAACAATACGTCCTTCTTACTTCTTACGTCCCAAAGTGTAATTTTAAAAAAATTGTTCACGCTTCGTCCTATTATGTGTTCCTTGTACGGACCATATTTTTTTGTAAGTATACCTATAGGTATTACTTGCTTTTTTGTAGGTATCTACCACAGTAAATAATCCATACATGGCCGATTTCAATATTCGATCTATACATAGATCTGTAGATTTTAGATTCGTTTTTGACATCAGCTCCATATACAATATGCCAAACACGAATCTCGAATCTCAAAATCCATGTATGGATCGAATATTGAAAATGGCCGACGGTCGTTCGACGAACGCGTCTAGACGGGTCAATCGTGCAGGGGGCAAGAGGTGAGACGCGGGAAGAGCGGTACCTACTTACGTATGTCGCCTTAGTTCCTAACTAGGTACATGTTTTTGGGGGCTGGCGCGTGCTTGTTTTTTGCTCGTAACTTATTTATTTGCTTATGAATATGAATTAAGATGGTGCATACGACTTATGCTGTGTGACATTGCAGTTCTTCATGCTGCTTAAAGATTTAAAAAATAAGGATTTAAAAAATCTGCGATTTCATCAATTTACGTACCTACACCAAAAAAGAAAATTTCATTAATTATAATTGTTTATATTATTTTGAAGCGTATGTATGTACATACCTATAACCACTTAAAATAATGTGCACGTAAGTACCTACTAACTTTTTACAATATCTCATGTCTGGCCAAATCACAGAATAAAGTAGTAATTACTGTACGTAAACAACATGGCAGACGTAAGAAAATAAGCGTTGTAAGGTAATATTTAATTCAAGCGTGACTTTAATTTCATGCAATAAGTACCTGACCTAGTACCTTCGTATTAGGTACTTAAGTACTTACCTATCAAATATTATTATGTATCTGGGATCCTGCCGTTTTGCCGAAAAGATTTTGCCAAAATTTCATTACTCAAACAAATTTTAGCAATCTTTTTTTTATACCATTGCAACATTTCGATTTTAGTACGCATATTTTCATTTGGTCAAATTTTTACTTAGAAAAATATTACTAAGTATAATGTCATTATGGCATTTGGTCTTTAATCAAATGATTTATTACAGCAAACAATCTTCAGACAGTAAACGTTTGGTGATATTAGTTAATTTATGGAAGTCGTTAGAGTAGGTTAATTATTAAAAACATGGTCAGGTTAGGTTAGGTTAGAACTGTGACCTCCCCCCCCCGTGGGATCTCTACCTTGTCGTGGTGGGGGGGCTCAGTAATCGTGGATTGGTGACCCGCGGTGAAGCTAAGAGGGATCCAGAAGGGGACGCTCCGCGTGGGCTTGACGGAGGCCTGCGCAGGATGCGTCCAAAGGGGTGGGTGCGAGGGACAGTTCGTCTGTCCCTCGCAGTCGGGTGCGGTCGCGGGAGGAGAGGCGTGTCGGTGTTGCGTTGCCGCGCGCCCTATCTCCCGAGACCAAATGGGGGCGCACCATCGTTGCGTCGCGGTGGGGCCGCAGAGGAAGAGGAGATGCGGTGTTGCGTTGCCGTCCTCCCTATCCTCTGCGGCCGCTGAGTGTTTTGGCGGCGGAGCCCAACACCTTCATCCGCCGCCAAGGGGGTTTTGTTCGGGGCCCGCCTGACTGGCGGGCCAATACCCGTCGGGGGGTAGCGAGGAACGCTTCAGCGATACCCGACCCTCCGAAACACGGGTACGTGATTAGTCAGTAAGAGTCTGACAGTCCCCTTCGTCCTTCACCCCCAGGGCGGAGGGACTCCATGAGGATTTTCCAACCCGACACCAAAAAAAAAAAAAAGAACTGTGACCTCCTACGCACGAGCCGAGCGAGCGAAGCGAGCGGTGCCGCGGTAGCGGCCGGCGAGTGCTAGAAACGACTGTCTTGCATTAATAGAAAAAAGAAATTGTTTTTAGTGTGTTACCCGGAACTAAACTAGGTATTTAGATTAGGATAATTATTGATTTTGCGTAAAAACTGTTATTCCAACTGAAATATTTGACTATGTAAAAAATGTCAAAAGGATTAGTTGGTAAACAAGTTAAAGGTTAAACGTTTATAGCCCAAACCTTAGGTTTGCGTTACAATTTTTTGTGCATAAATTTTGTGCTAAGTAATAATTTGGTAAATGAAATTATGCGAAACATTTTTTGGGAAGTGAAAATTTGTCAAATTCCTTTCGGTCAAACAAGGGAGACCCTATGTATCTTGGTAACGGCCCGTCCTAGCTAAAAAATAACCATAACTTTGGCCCCCTTTTATAAACCCCACACATGTTCTCAGTAATCTCATAGCCCGGTCACCCATCCATAAAATGACCTTGATGTCTATGGCTTTACCTTAACGTAGTTTGCTCGAAAATAGATCTGCAAAATACTTCATATCGTGTAGGGACTCGTTAAGCACCTACACTGATTATGTAGTAGTTGTTGTTGTTGTTGGTTGTTGGAGTACACACAAACACTGCACCGTAATAGTCGTAAAATAGTTTATTGTTAGAGTACGTAATAATATTATTGTATAGGTATAAAAATAGACTATTGGCGCGTCGTTCACTTGTTGGCTATAAATGTGTACTGATTGCTAAAATTAAAAGTAATTAGGTTGAAAAAAACGCGCAGCACATATTTGCTGACGCGGTGACAAAATATTATGTACGGCGGTGAGTGTGTGTATCGATAACACAGGCTCTGCAAGCTGATCCCCTGGTTCCCCATCCATTAAACGACCGCTATGTCAATCGCTTTATTTTAACTTGGTTTGTACGATAACGAACTAGTATATCTGAAAAAATGCTTCATATCCATAACCACCTCCCACGACACTTGCGAGATGAAATAGGTGCTGACTGACACTTTGTATGCAAAGCTGTCACCGCACGAAAAAATGCAAACTGCTTTATAATAATTATTTATCGTTAATTATTGTAATAAGTATAATAAATAAGTGATTTACACTACAATATTCATGTAGCGAAGCAATTGTAATATTTTTCTAAAATAAATAGACGGTGTTTGAATAAGTAGGTATTGTTTAAATGTGGCAGCCCTAGCCTCCTTACCCACGTCCAGACGTTGTCGGCTTTTTCTACGAGATCAAAGGCGTCAAACTACTGTATGTCTTTATACTGTGTATCTACTATCAGCAAAAAAGACCTATGGTTATGTCACTAATAATATTTAATCTAAACTGAACGTTTTTCTATTTGGTGGTGTACATATACTTAATGACTAAAATTACTACTTAGCTTGTTTACAGGTGACTAATTTCTGCACCTTGATGCTACCCTAGTATATTTTAATTCAGATTACCTTCTTGATTATTGAACAACAATTGAAAAATCTAAACGTGTGCTTTATGTTTTTGCTGTCTGTATTTGTAAAGTACCTACTTGGAATTCGGGCCGAATCAGCAATTCTATACTGCTGTGGGACATACTAGGATTTTTTTGGAATGTGGTCCGAAGCTTTGGTCCAAACGAAGAACAAACCAGCTGAACTCGCGTTTACGCTAGGTACTCGCAATGTTTAGAGCTACTGCTCCGCACCCTTCGCTCATAGCGCAATGTTTTATAAGCCTATTATAGCCTTCCTCGATAAATGGGCTACATAAAAATTATTATTGAAATGGAACCAGTAGTTCATCTTAGTAAATGGGCTATCCAATCCAGCACGAAAATAATTATTCATATTAAACCAGTGGTTTTTAAGATTAGAGCATTCAACCAAACAAACAAACACTTTATCACTTGTATCTTTGTTACTAGGTCTAGGTCTAATAAATTCGATTAATTATCTTGATAGATAATCTGCAATTTACGCTAATTGGATCTTAGAGAACAAGGACTAAAATAAATATACCTACCTACCGACTTTATTTAGTTCTAGAGTCAACGTAGGTACATTAGACCATTTATTCAAGAAGGTACCTACCTATATACCTAAGTAGGTACCTAAATGTTTTACAAAAGGCTAAGTATTTATATTAATTTCATATTTTTTGCAACAAATTGTAGAGAAGGCTTTTTCACGCAGTTTTTATTACATTTTTCGTTTTACTTTAACTACGTAAGTAGGTAGGTACAATCAAACAAGTTCGTGGTCGATCAGTTTAAAAAAATCCTTTGGCTCGCTCATAGAGTCGAGGCGAGTACACGCACATTAAGGCGAGGACATAATATATTATGTGAATTGGGCGTCAGTAGGGGTAAATTAAAACCATTTTTCTCAGTAATTGTTATAGAAAAAAAATCCAAAAAAATATGTTTTAATCTACATCATATACCTAAAGCATTTTCTCTTCGGTACCAAATACTAAAAAAAGTATTTTAAATATCTGAATAAAATATTCAAAGTAACCTCGGCTTTTGTAGTTATTACCTTTTCCTCCTAATCTATCAATCATAAGATTGTTTAAATTGAATCAGCCTCTTATAATTTAGAACACCAAGGGAACCTTCAGCTTATTTTTGCAAATAACTTTACTTATTATTTTACATACATACATAACGTCACGCCTTTTATCCCCGAAGGGGTAGGCAGAGGTGTATTTCTACACCCACTTTTCGCCAGATATACTTTAGTCCCACGTAATAAGGGGCGAGCCTATTGCCGTACCGGGCACATTTCCAGACTCCGTGCTGCTACTGAGAATTTCGTGACAGAAAAACCCAATAACACTGCCCGACCCAGGAATCGAACCCGGGACCTCCCGATCCCACGCGCACATCTATGCCGCGAGACCAACGAGGCAGTCGGTCGTATAGGGTTTGATGTCGAGTTTTCCGTCTCTAAGCAAATATGGTATTTGCATCGTGTTATCCCTTAGTCGCCTCTTACGACACCCACGGGAAGATAGGGGGTGGTGACACTTGTATTCTATGCCGTCAACCACACGGCAATTATTATTTTCTAAGGTGTTTTTTTACGTCACCGATACTCGCAAATCGCGCGTGGGTAACTTACCAGTAGTACGAGCAAGGTCAACGGCGTACATCCACCTCTTAATACAAAACTACGGAATGCAAATCTCGCAAGATTTGGGCTAAAGCGAGATCTCGCGAGATTATGAAGCCAATGGCATGTGTTTGGCAATATGGATGTTTTTTTTTTGTAAATACCCGCAATATTTGATTAATTAGGACAAAGATAATAACCATTTTAAGTATTAAGTATAGGAAACATTATTTATCACGAATTTTTCAATAGACTTATAAGCTTCAAACATTGTTTGACGTAGGCACCTATCTGTCTATACTTTTGTAATAAAGTTTTATGAAGTAAACTTTTACGAACAGATCTATCAAATAAGAAAGGAAAGAAACAACCAGTCTTCGCTTCTAATTTCAAAAAAGAATCTTTTAGTAATGAAACATTTCTTTTATAACAAACAAAACAACGAGAGGTCAAAAAATCTATGTTACTAAACTGAGGTATTATTATCAATTAGGTAAATAGAACTATATCTACTCATTAGACCTTTTAGATATTACAGATTACTTAACAAAATATACCAATTAGACAGACTTTTAGAAATTACAGATCCTAATTAACAAAATATACCAATCAAAGGAAAGATTGGTTCAGTTCAAATCACAAGCCATTATTACGAATTATTTTCAAAGTAGCTCCTTCAGAAGCACAAAATGTCCAAAAAATCGTCTGCTAAACGGCTTCCTTTTCAACAGAAAAGGAAGCCTGGGCAACAGGCCAGGTAACCAGCCGCTGAGAACGCCCTTTCGGATTCAATGCTAATTGAAATTCTCGCAGTTCTCAGGCAGACATCCACGAACTGCAAAAGTTTGCCTTTTAACCCCCGGGACTCGTAAAATCATTAAATTTTTTTATTAATTCCGATACCGACAGACTGCAACTCCGTCCGAGTCAGTTCGCGCTTCTAATAAGACGTTTTTATGCTCGAGTGCAATCTCGTAAATCTCGCGAGATCTCGCCCATTTTTCGACCGAGATTAATCTCGCTAAAATGACCGAGATCTCGCGAGATCGAGATTGTATTCCCTATACAAAACCACTCCCCCATATTACGTTTGACTGGGGAACTGGACGCGACCATGTCTTGCTGAGCGATTTTCGCCTTTATCGTGTACTAGCGCCAAGTTTGGCCATTGTACCTATGCTAAATTTTACACGTGCCAGACACTTAGGTAGGTATGTATTTACCAAACAAGTAATTCTGCCAATTAAGAAGACCGTGATCTAATCTCAGTAAACATTAAATGGAGACCTCTATAGACCTTTATGCAAACTAGGAATAAGTTATTGCGTATATTATATAGAAGTTATTATTGTAAAAATAAGTGGTTTATTTTATGCATCGTTGTGGTTGCAATTAAAGCAACTAAGTAGGTACCTAGTTTGTATTAATAACTGCTAAGTTATCCATGCACTATGAATTTAAATAAGTACGACTGTGATTATTTCTTTTTAAAAGACAGTCCTCGGAATAGGAATAAATCCTGTGTTACGGAGTATTTTACAAACAAACGAACACAAAGTACACCCAAATTCGAAACAACAATTTGTGCATCTCCTATGGAGACTGCCTCCGTGGTCCAGTGGATAGCGTATGCGACTGCTGATCGGACGTCCCGGGTTCGATTTCCGGGTCGGGCAAAAGTGTTATTGAGTTTTTCCGAATTCTCAGTAGCAGCACGGAATCTGGTGATGTGCCCGTTAACGGCAATAGGCTCGCCCCCTATTTCGTGGGACCTAAAATTCATGGCGAAATGTGGGTGTAATATTACACCTTTGCCTAACCCTACGGGGATACAGGCGTGAGTCTATAAAAAAAAATATGGATCACACAAAGTGGTAGCTCGTGTGGGGATCGGACCCAATTATACTATACCCGCTATAAACTACTTCGCCAACCGGGCAGTCAATTATTTTCTTTTATTTCTATTAATTATATTCTTTTACTTATATAAACTGGGACATTTTGGGCCTCTCACAGGTTAGAAGAAAGGGCGAGCACACCGAGGAAAGAGGAGATGCTGTGTTTTTTCACTTTGGCGAGACAAGCGGACTACACGGGGTAGGATTCATGGTGGCAAAGAAATGGAAGGACAACATTATGGAATTTCGGGGTTATTCTGAGCGAGTCGCGGTGCTTAAATTTAGGCTAACACATAATAAAACTTTAACTGTTGTACAAGTGTATGCACCAACATCTGCACACACCGATGAAGATATTGAGGATTTTTACGATCTAGTCAACAAAGCATGCGACGAAAATAGAGGCACTTGGAACATGGTTATTGGCGACTTTAACGCAAAGGTAGGACGAAGAAGAGACCTGGACTGTGAGAACATTTTGGGACCTTTTGGATTAGAAGATCGTAACGAGCGAGGTAATCGTCTCACCCAATTCGCTTTTGGCCAGAGTATGTATATAACAAACAGCTTTTTCGAGAAGAAACCGCAGCGGCGTTGGACCTGGGTCTCTCCTGACGGCTTAACACGTAATGAAATTGATTATGTCTTATCCTCTGATAATTATATAGTAAAAAATCTAAGCACGATCAACAAAATAAAATACAGCTCTGATCATAGACCAATCCGAGCCAAAGTCAGATTCAACTTTAAAATCCATCGAGCCAAGCTTTTCACAAAATACACTAAGAAACTTGATAAAGCCACACTTGTTAATAACGCAGAATACTTTAACTTAGAAATATCTAACTACTTTGAAAATTTAAAAATTGACGAGACATATGCTGAAGATCAATATAAAACAATAGTAACCGGCATAAGAAATAGTAGTAAACTGATAAAATATAAAACTAGAAATAGAAATATATTGTCACCCAATAGTATGAAGCTGATAGAAAGACGTACTGATACAGAAATAGGGACACTTGCATATAGAATGTTGGATAAAGATGTAAAAAGAAGTATCAGGAAAGATCTAAGAAATCTTAACACCCATCTAGTAAAAACAGCTTTAGAAAAGAATACATCCTTAAGGATTTCAAAGCAAGGACTTACAAAGGGCAAATCTTGGATTAATAGTTTGGTTGATGATCAAGGTATAAAACATAATAATAGAGAAAAAATTATGGAAATAGCAACAAAGTTCTATGAAACATTATATTCCGACAATGTCCTAGATGATACATGCACAGAATACCATCTTCCAGATTCCACTTAATACAATGCCATATGACAAAAGTCCAGGCGAAGATGGTATTACTACTGAAGCTCTGAGGATTGGGTCTCCATCACTAATATTGCCCCTCACAAAATTATTTAATACCATTCTAAACTCAGGTCAAGTTCCACAGGTAATGTGTCATTCAAACATAATCCTTTTGTATAAGAAAGGCAACAAAAACGATATCAGTAACTACCGTCCCATTAGTTTAACATCACATATTTATAAAACATTCATCAAAGTACTGCATAATCGTATAGACGCAAAGTTGGACATTCATCAACCACCAGAACAAGCTGGATTCCGCCCTAGTTTCTCTACAACTGACCATCTTCACACTTTGAACCAATTACTGGAAAAACACAGAGAGCATAATAAACCATTGTATTTGGCCTTCGTTGACTTCAATAAAGCTTTTGACAGTATCAAACATTCCGAAATATTTATTGCTTTAGAAAACCAAGATATTGAGAAACAGTACATTCAAATTATCAAATCCATATACACCAATAGCTCCGCCAATATCAAACTAGACAGCATTGGGCCATCATTCAAAATACAGAAGGGTGTTAAACAGGGTGACCCGCTCTCCCCCAAGCTATTCACAAGTACACTCGAGGAGGTTTTTAAAACACTGGCAACCTTATGGAGTACAAAAGGGATTTTTGTCGGCAACAAGAGACTTACAAATCTCCGATTTGCCGACGATATAGTTCTGTTTTCTACCACCGCACTGGAACTTCAGACAATGCTCCAAGATCTGAGCACAGCAGGCCGCAGGGTGGGATTAGCGATAAACCGGTCGAAAAGTAAAGTAATGACTAACAGCACCAAATATAGAGTCGAGGTAGATGGGCAGGAGATACACTATGTCAATGAGTACATCTACTTGGGCCAGCTAGTTTCTTTCGAAAACAGGCTAGAAAGAGAAATCGACCGCCGTATCGAAAATGCTTGGAAAAGCTTCTGGTCCATGAAGACGCTAATGAAGGGGGATCTGCCGATTTCCCTGAAGCGAAAACTCATTGATATGTGTATCCTGCCCATACTAACCTACGGTGCTCAAACCTGGTCGCCTACCGAGTTGCAAAAGTCACGCCTTGCGGTCTGTCAAAGAGCTATGGAGCGCAGCATCCTTGGTATTTCACTCAACGATAGGATAAGAAACACTGAGCTGCGCTCCAAAACTAAAGTCAAAGATGTGGGTAAAACGGCTGCTAGCCTAAAATGGAACTGGGCGGGCCACGTCAGCCGTATGCACGAGGGTCGTTGGGCGAAGATCTCGACACTATGGGTGCCAGAAGATGGACAGCGTCGCCGGGGCCGGCCCCGAAAGAGGTGGCGAGATGACTTGGACGCCTACCACAGGAGTTGGTTTGACACTGCAGGTGACAAGAAGATATGGAAAGATTTGGGGGAGGCCTTTGCCCAGCAGTGGGACAGTACAGGCTAGCGAAAAAAAAAAAAAAAAAAAAAAAAAATTCTTTTACTTATATTATCGTCTTTGAGAGTTTCTGCCACCTACTTACTTGAGTGACCGCGCAAAATCGAAGTTCTTAGGTTCATAGTCCAACAGTCGACAGTACAACACAGCATCTCCGTTCCTCGAACGACTTGCTAAGGGCTGTAGTAATCTGAAATACGGAAAATATTTGCTTTAAGAAAAAGTAGTCGTGTATATTTACGGCCAGTTTCAATATTCGAACCAAACAAAAAAAAAATAACAGGTAGTAGAGCCTTGCTGATTTCAGCATGAATGGGCCGCCTCGACCGGGGAAGTACTACCCTCTCACAGAAAATCGACGTAAAGTAACAGTACCTGAACTGTTGCGTTTCGTTCGGTGATTGAGATTGTCGGAGGCCTTATCCAGTTATCCCCTATTCCTTCTCCCTCTTCCCACTCCTCATTCTATTCCTTTTCCTGATCCCAAGGGGCGGCAACGCACTTGTGACTCCTGTGGTGTTGCTGTGTCCATGCGGCGGTAATTGCTTACCATCAGGCGATCCCTGTGCTCGTTTGCCGCCTATTACGTTAAAAAACATGGATTTGGAGATATGAGATACATATTTGACATAAGTTCCATACAAAACATGTCAAACTCCGGCTAGCTAAGCTCTAAACTACGGCAAAAACCGGCCGTTAGAGAATATTTGTCTCCCGTGTGTGGCTTTGATTTAATATCAATATTAAAGCCAGATGGACGGGAAGGGAAGGCATGGTCTCTCCATCTCAGCCAAAAGTCATCCACTATTGAACATATCTTCGAAAGGACTTGTCGCTGAGATGATCAAAGCTAGATGACCACTCAGACGTTTCAATATCTATTTATTTAGGTATCGCTATCTGAGCTCGCGGTTATGATGTATACAAATCGTGAAAGTTTAAAATCAATTACTGCTCCGCACCTGTGACTCTACGCGTAATATTGCACCTATAGCCTTGCTCAAGAAACTATCAAACACTAAAATAATGATTTAAATTGAACCAGGAGTTCCTGAGATTATCACATTTAACAAACTCGTCAGCTTTTAATATGGGGTTAAATATAATGACCACCATAAAATGCTTTGATACCGTTAGTTTTTTACCCAAAAATATATACTTAACACCAGAAAAATAAAGTCTTAAATTACAATAGCACTAGCTATTTTCGTCACGACTGCACTTTAAAATAAAATTGTATTCAAACTCCAAATGTAGTAAATGTTCACCAAATAAATAATGTTAGGTCCTCTTCTTGTGACCTTTAATAAAAAAATGCAACTTAGTTTATTAAATTAAAGTAGGTGGTGTAAACAAATCCCATTTATGTGTTGGTATTTCATACAACTAACAAAAAAGCTTTGGTTATAATTTTACATTTAAATGCGCTTTTCATTTTGGCGATCATTTAAGTAGGACTATTGTTGTCTCATATACAGGGTGTAAAAAGACCCTTAATGAAAAATGAAATCCCATGTTGTACCAATCACTAGGAACATTTTTTACTTCGGCACCATACCTGGGAAATTACTGGTTCAGGAGATATTGAGGCTCAAAGTTAGTATAGAATTTTTCTAATTAGATACAAAATTGATACATTTACCCCGCCAATATGTTCTATAGATGCCCTATGACCCTATGGATAAGTAGGTATTACGAGCATTGCACGCGCTCGCTTTTAATTGCGGTTTAAAAATTGTGAAAATTTAAAAATAAAATTCGTTTCCCACGTATTATTTTTGGTTAGTATGACTTGGCATGATGTCCACAACGAGTAGACTTCGGCTTGGTGATGGGTCTTGTGACACCCTGTATGTATGTTACTATAGTCTATTATCTTATTGTCTTTTATTTTATATCAGGTGATAAGTTAAACATAAGCCTTTTAATATTAGTTGAAATATCAATAGCTTTGCGGACCTCAAACGATAAGACGAGAGTCTCTGATGCAACAATAGCAACCAAAACTAAGACGATGATTATGATATTGAAGATAATGACGATGTTAATGATGAGGATGATGATAATAAATACTTACACGTTGTGTAAATTTCGCTCCGTCTTGTTATCTACAGCTCTGTCTTTGAAGAAGCTTGTGAACAGGGTCCTTAGCGTGAAGTTTAAGTCCAGTACCTGCTTTGTTACAGCTACGCTTCGGTCGCAGCTGTGGTATGCCAGAATCAAGTCAAGATCTGAAAAGAAAATAATATTTAAAGAAAAAAAATGTTTTAGTAACAATTAAGTAGGTACTCAAATCTTGCTTCACCGTGAAGAGAACTTCATCGTGAGTAAACCTGCATGTCTGAGATTTCTCTATAATGTTCTCGAAAGACATGTGAAGTTCGCCAACCCGCACTTGGCCGGCGTGGTGGACTATGGCCTTATTTTGAGAAGACCTTGTGCCTAGTACTGGAATAGCATATTTTATTTTTATTTTTATTGAATAGGTACAGTAACAGGATACAGATTAATTCGTACTTAAGCTATTAACAGTACCTATACAATACATAAATCTGAAGCCCAGTTAAACTATACACAGCAATTTTTAGTAAACTAATACATATAATATACAGGGCTGATGGTGATGATGATAAACAACTAAGGTCTTGATCACACCATGAAGATAAATGGATGAAATGCTTAAAGTAGGTAGTAGAGCCTTGCTGATTTCAGCATGAATGGACCGGCTCGACCGGGGAAGTACTACCCTCTCGCAGAAAATCGACGTAAAGTAACAGTACCTAAACTGTTGCGTTTCGTTCGGTGAGTGAGAGTGCCGGAGGCCCTATCCCCTATTCCTTCTCCCTCATCCCACTCCTTATCCTATCCTTTTTCCCAAACCCAAGGGGCGGCAACGCACTTGTGACTCCTGTGGTGTTGCTTGTGTCCATGAGCGGCGGTAATTGCTTACCATCAGGCGATCCGTCAGCTCGTTTGCCGCCTATTATTACATAAAAAGAAAATAGCAATGAGGTATGATGGCCCGCCACTATAGGAAGCATCCTTCTTTAACCGTGCCTGAGATACTGTGGCCTGACGGTTGACGACAAGAATTCATTTTAATACAAAAATAAAACAAAAGATAATTATGGTTAATTATCTAACTCTCGATAGTATGTAATTGATAAATGATGACGATGATAGATGCAATTATAATACTCGTAGGTTATCCCTAGATGACCGGTAGACCAGTCATTACAATATAGCGCTCATAGCGAGAACACGTGTGGCATTTACAATAGAGCGCTACCGTGTTTCGAAGGGCATGTAAAGCTGTGGCATAGTACAAAAAATAATAGTAGGATAGCTTCATACAAATCGGCCGCGGCCGGTTTGAATGCACGCGTGAGTCGCCGGCGCCGTGTACGCACGCACTTTTCACGCACACAATCTCATAGACGAGCGCGGCCCGACGCGGCCTCAGTACTGGATGCGCCGCGCGTCAGAGGACGCAAGAGTAGGCAATTAACTCGCCGATCGGCCTTAGCTAACCTACTATTCTTTTTTTACTATGGCTGTGGGTTGAAGTTTTTTTCTCAGTACAAGAATCGATAAGCCATGTCGGGCCTTCAGACGTTCTAAAAACTTCGATACTAAAGTTGGCCCGCAATCAAACAAAAAAGAAAGAAACAAAGATTCCAATGCGTTAAAAAATATACGTTAATTAAGCAAAAATAGTCTCTGATTATTACAATAGACCTAATAAAAGATTCCCATGATTAAAATTCAACATACGACTTTATGATTCAGTGAACATAATAGGTACCTATTGTATTGACAACATTCGCTATTAAGGCGAGTGATGACTCCGTTTAAACTTAAACAAACTCTAAATGGTCCATGCTATGGTTAGCATACTGATTACTTATTATAACATTTGTTATTATGTAGACAGAACAATATTCCCGATGCATACAAAATAGTTCTAAAATATAAAAAAATTACGTTTTGAGAAAAAGGAGGAGGCCTTTTTGAAGTCGCTTAAAAAGCGTTTTACACATTTATTGTGTTTATTTCAATATCTAAAACAAACATATTTGAGTTTGCACCATTGATTGATTCAAGGTGCTGTCACTTTTTGCCCATATTTAGACCACTCGCTTAAACCACTACGATTATAATAAGGTACACGGTGTATTAGAGCAGAAAACATTTACAACTGATTTGGTTTTTGAAAAGATAATTAAATCACAGGAATTAATCCTGTGACGCGGTGACTTTGGGTCTATTACTTAGGTCATAATCTAGCAAGAATTTTTACACAGCCCGTGAGTTAAAAAGGTTAAGATCCAGGATTGTTTTTAACTCCCCGTTCAAAATCAATCCTGAATCAGAGGAATAGTCCGTCAAGGCAGTGCGCTATGACGAACTATTCCCGAGTTTACGACGAAACCCTCGAACTGAAGAATAAAGATCCATAAGTTGCATAGATCGATGAAATCAATTCAAACTATTGTGATCGTTTCATAAACCACAACAAGACGATATAGTAAGTAAATAGGTACTTAGTAAGCAAATACCTGACCTAGTATCTACACACACACACATTTTATTATAACTGCGGGAATGCCTCTGGAATTTCGAAAAATCCCTCTTAAGAGGAAACACTACGGGCGAGAGAATTGAAAAATAGCTATTTGTAAAATCTATTGCTGTCGCGCAGCCTCAAGCCTCCCCCCGCAGAGCGCGATAGTGACAACGCTACTGCTGGACCAAAATTACCTATTAAATGTACACAAAAACAACGTTTCGTATTCCCCTGATTCCTTCTCCAAAACTTCATCGATTTAACTAGTTTTTCATATTAAATTAAAGAAAGGCTTTGGCCGTGTTCCTCTGTTTTCCTTTTTTTTTAATAATCTAGCCAAATTTGTTTTTTAAATGTTTGAACACAGCGAAAAATCTGGCCAATTTTTGAGATATTTGAAGGTTCATATCCTTTAATATATTTTTAATATTTAATTTATGAGAACAAGGATAACCTAGGGACATGCCAATTGGGGCCATGCATCTTTTGGAAAAAAAATATTGCTCTACTAGCATTATCCAGGGAGAAAACAGGAGACTACGTTTGTATGGAAAAACGGCCGTGGTGTTTCCTCTTAAGTGCACCTATGCAACGTTTCCAAAGGTACATTTTTATAACCAGCAGTTGCTGTTGAGAGTTGTCTATGAGTCAATAATTTATGCAAGAATTTGATATATACAGATACTCATTGTAGAAAATATGTCGCTTACTTACAGCTGACCCCGTTTATAAGGAGACGCCTGTGCATTATAGGCCGACTTGTAATCCACTTACGATAACCCTTATGTCACGTATCGTATCTAAGCACTTAAGTCATGGAAACCCTTCGACCATAGACTAATGATTGGTCTCGCTCTGCTCTACTAGACGGAGCCCTCATACTTGTAAAATGAGGCAGAAAAAACCATGCCAGCTGGCATGGTTGAGCCTGTCACACTGACAGCCGTATACCTATACACCAAATTAATTACGGAAGTAATTCGCTGTACACTGCCAAGTTGCGCTTTTATCCTGAGTAAAAATAAATCAGCAAAAAATAAGAATGTCTCTGGTATCACATACTATCTGTAAAATAAGAATAATTATAAAATTTCAACATAAAATTACAAAAAACCGAAAACGCCATTCAGTGTTGCTGCTAGTACAAGAATCAACTTCCCCACAGTTGAGATTTTTATTATGTGAATCTATAGTTATTGCATTTCGTTATATTTTACTATTTCTTTTATCTAACCTATTTATTATATATTTTACCTTTTTCTATATTATTTTATGTTTATACATTTACAAATAAGGTGAAAATGTTAGTTGTTAGAAACTAAACATATTTCCCAAGAAACATGGTTTACCTAATTATATGTGTAATTAAGTGTGTACGATTATTGTTTTATTCAAAGTAGTTTTTACGACTATACTATTGATGTTAAATTAATAATGTCTAATTAAATTTATATGGACTAGTAGCATGGAAATAGAAAGCACTGTTTTGGAAACCCCTTATTCTCTCTATGGTTATTTCTAATAATAATTTGCAAAATACTATTAGTAGGTACATAAAACAAACCATCATAATAAAATGAGGCCTAATCATTGGATAATATACCCACCATTTTTCACATAAAGGAACTTACGCGGTACACCTAACCTGTACACAAATATATTGATGCTTTTAATGAATTGTAATTTTTATATATAATAAGAATTTTCTTAACTGATTTTGAGACCAAGAACTTATCAGCTAGACCACAGGATAAAATATTTTCCCATTTACTCGGGTAACTGTTGAGAAGCTGACAACACAATTCTTCACGCATGCGTCTTGTTGCTTTTGTTTGACACACATTGTCATAATAAGTTGCCTCATTTACGGAGCTATTTTTCTTAGGCAGCGCGGAGTCTAGTATAGCGAAGCGATACCAATCATTTGTCTAAGCCTTCGACAGATAATTCTTTATTTTAATACATCTACGAGTATAATCGAATGACGTAAGAGGACGATGGATCCTAAAAATAACTATTTTTCAAGCTAATTCCCGAACTGTGCATTTTGTGTATTTTTTCATCATACAGCCTTTTCTAATTAGCAGGCCTATTCAGAATCTCACGACAACTAATCGAATCGTAAGTCATCGGTACCGTAATCCAATCTAATGCGCTTTGTCAATGTTATTCAGAATCATTCGACTTCGGATTCGGTTGGATTGTCGATAAGTCAATTTGATTTCGATAACACATTATGTTGCGTTTACTGAGTATGCTTGTATAGATAAATGTACACACGAAAGTACAAATTATTCAAATATAATTAGCTTTGTAGAGAACTATTTTGATAATCTAGATTAAAATTAAAGCAATTTGTATGACATCAACACTATAAAAAAATATTTATATTTATATAAGTTAAAATAAACAACTATGTACCTATTCATGTCATTGAATGCAACCTATGAACAATACTTACTTCGTAAACACTAACCAATAAAATGAGGGGAGAAGTTTTTGTATGTACTTTTTGTCATATTGTATTTTTTGTGTTTGATTCGGAAAGCGTCTAATTTTTAAGTGGTTAGTTTATTTACCTATAAACTAATATGGATAAAGAGATAGAAGTGCAAACTTCTCCATTATGACAGTAACAAAACGTGTTCAGAAAACAAAGTGATGATAATATGACGTGGAAGAAGACAGAAGCCGCTTGGGAAAGCACTCCACTAGATAATGTGGACTTGGAAAGTGTTGTTGACTCTGATGAACTGCCAGCTCAAGAAAGTCAAGGTAGGTAAGTTTAATGATTTATTTATACATAAGTAATTATATAAGAGAGGCCCATACTAAGACACAAACCTCTATTGCAGAACCATACTCCAAGAATTTAGGGTCCCAAGCCAACCTCACCTGCAAGGTGCATAGGGTTCCCACCAAGAACTTAGGGTCCCAAGTGTACAATTATTTTTCAAATTAATTCCACTTTTGTTTTCTTTACAGCTAATGTACCAAGTGAATCACTACAAGGTATGGGAGTTTGAAGAAAAGGAGTGGAAGGAAGAGCAACATAATACAAAATAAAAATATAATATTAAATTAATAAATGTTTATTTTGTTTCTGTCATTGCCATTGATTGCAATGTAATGTAGGACAATGCAGGCAACTATTATAGCTTGCACACAAGCTAATTTTAATGTCACCTGTTGTCTAAGTACAGGTCATCTATTCTTGCACACAGCAAATCATCTTTCAACTATATTCCCTATTCCTATTATATGTCTCATTAAGTTTTCTGTGAGGGATGGTGGGTTCAGAAAGGGTGTCAAAAGATATTGCTTTACTCATATCCGCTATCATCAAGAAATAAGCCATCTCTAAATTGACCAGTTCCAAGTCATTGTTTCAAAAGTGAATTATTGAATATTATCTAATCATGGACAGATCCTGGCAAATTTGCTACAAAATCCAAGCATTTTAATAGGCTAATGCAAAACCACTTGAACATTAATCAACAAATTTTCCTTTCTGTTTCTATAACTTCACCTGAATCACCTGAAATAATAAGTATTACTTTCATTTTAATATTGTACTAAGCAGGTATACATATTATAAGTAAATTAACATGTTGTGTCCTTGTCATGATAATGTTAAGAAATACCAGGCACCAGGCAAGTATAATCTAGAGCTATGACATTTCATAAAAGCAATCTTGTAGTGTAGCTACTTCAGACATCAGGGAATTATAACTAAGTATAGTTGAGCAATAGCCGCAGTAACTTTCATAACAATACAGCATGCCATTGGTGGACTGTCACCACATAAATCAGCCACACTTAAGTGGGATGCAGTACTTAGCGAGATAGCTAAGCCTAAGTATTTTCCTTGTTACTGTGGAAACTGCTTGATAGGTACCTAAATAAATATTTTTATTAGGTAAGTAGGTACTTCATTATTGTCCTAACAGGTAAACTAATGAATTGATGTAACCCATTATTCAATGGTGTAACCTCTTGTTTAGATGTTCAGTAGATTTGATAGGTTGTATTAGTAAAATCACTTGAATATGAAAAAAATACCACTTAGGTATTTTATGTTTAATAAAGTTAAGCACTTGGTTTACTGCATATTTCGATAGGTACACGAAATCTGGCAGAATAAGAATGTTTCACCTAGGTCAGTAAAATAATACCTACCTAATAATCAACACGGAATGTAATACTTTCACGAATTCTAGTTAAGGAAGGTTATCGCTGCGTCATAAGATTACAACATCTTAATCAAGTCAAATAAATACATTTTATTGATAAATTATATACCTAGGTAGAGTAATCGTATTATGTTTATGTTATTCATAGCCTAAGAAGATGTTATTTGACGTAGCTATACAAAATGACAGTGCATCTATCAAAATGACAAAGGACAACTTTCTCAACTAGAAAATATAAACTTAGTAAATCACTGACCTCTATTTAGTACCTAAACACATTATTATTGGTATTTGGCACTTGGCAGATGTCTTGGAAAGTAAGTACCTAAGTAAGTAGTGCTACTGAAACGTGAATGTCGTGAAATAAACACATGAAGTTACGGGTGCCTTTCAAATTTCTTTGGTGCCTTTACATTTAGGATAATAGGATATTTCCCAATAAATATTGGATTTGATACCGAAAAAGGATAATCTTCTTTATACCTACCACAATTAATACCTGTCACTCATTCTGAAATGGCGGGAAATTAAGAAGCATCAAATAGGTAGGCTATTTGATTTTCATTCAATTCATTTATAAATATAACTATAGGTAAAAAATATAGTTCGAGTAACAATCTGATGCTATGTAGCTCTCGATTATGTTTCCACAACAATTATCGGATTTTGCTGTCAACCTGCGTTATCGAAGCATTCTGAATAGCATTGACTTACGATAAGTATCTAGTTATCGGGCGTTATGACGTCAAATTCTATTCGATATCTTTGACGTGATTTTAACATTCGAAACGGTTGTTCTGAATAACAAACTGAAGTAATCGTACGATATGAAACCGAATCGTACGAAAACTGAGTTATCGTGACATTCTGAATCGACCTGCGGGCTCTCCTAATTTGCGTCAAAATATTTTGAGTGGTACTTGGCCTACTATTCTACACTGGCCAGACGTATTGGTATAGGGTTTGCTATTAAGTTTTTCGTCACCTAAAAAGGTAATATATATTTTCTTCGTGTATTTACGTTCGTCTGCTCTTTTGACACCCACGTTCTGCACGGCGAGATAATTTATAAAAATATGGTTGGTAAGTATGGATTAATGGATTCAAAAACATGCACACTGTTCACTGGTCAAAAAAATGTTGTCTCTCTGGGAGTCGTATCCACGATATGCAACGCACTGGGAATGCTGTGGCGATCACTTTAACCACTACGCCATATGATATAAGAAGACAGCATATAAAATGTATAAAATCATCATCTTTATATTAGTTTTTTCAATATATTGTATATTTGTGCCATGAAATTTAGTTGCATTATGATTTGAATATGATGTGTATTAAATGTTGACCTCCAGAGTTGAACCACATTTGAGCCCTTATTGATGACAATTTCCATAACTAGCCGTAACACTTTTTGCGATATGTTTCTTATTTCTTGGTCGCCACACTATACAGCTACTTTTAGATAGATAGATTATACTTTATTGAACACCAAAACAAACAAAGTATTTACAGAAGTATATAACTTAAAACTAGTGTGCAATTGGCGGCCTTATCGCTAATAGAGCGATCTCTTCCAGGCAACCGCGGATGGACAGAAATGATGTAGGTTAACAGTCATGTATATTGATGGTGTAGCGTCAGTAACCTAAAATAATTATAAATAAATAAGTACCTAAATATATACATATTGTAATATACACTTACATAAATACATACTATATTATACTATACATACTATATTATACTACTATAACATACATAAGTATAGGTAATATATGATACAATACATATTATAAATTCTGCAAGTGGTACACCTGCCGATCAACGGACGAGGCTCTAGCAAACAAAATATCCCGATAAGCGGCAATAGGCTCGCCACCTATTACGTGGGATCAAAACACTGGCGAAAAGTGGGCGTTTGATATGCCTCTGCCTACCCCTTCAAGGAAACAGGCGTGAGTCTATGTATGTATGTATGTATGTATGTATGTTTGTTTGCCAGAGCCTCGTCCGTTGATCGGCAGGTGCACCACTTGCAGGTGAGGTTGGCTTGGGACCCTAAGTTCTTGGTGGGAACCCTATGCACCCAATATATTAGTATATTTATATATTAGTATAAGATTAATTATTCCGTAAAAACATTGACACGATTATTCCACGTTCTTGGGGAGTAAAGCGGTCCATGTTTATTTTTAGTGAATTTTACAATTGATTACTACAACATTTTCAATATCAGAATGAAAAGATATTATAAATTTCTATGATCAATTCTCAGGTATGAATAATTTTGTATAATATTGTACATAGGTACTGGCAAGTGTGATTAGGTATAATACGGCACAAATAAATGTAATCGTTTCGGTCAGCCATAAACTAGTTAACCTTGAAATAAATCCGTTATTATCTACGTTGGCTCACTTTGGTTTAATAAATTATGTATATTATCTATAGGTACATATTTTACACCGTTATCCTGTCTGGCTATAACGCGAATTACTCAAAAACTACTAAATAGATTTTTGTAACGTTTTCGCCAATAGATAGTGCATTATTGGGGAAGGTTCAGGTTTATAATTCATGCGGAATCGAAGCCTACTGAAATACCATTATACACAGATATACTAATTCTCATATCTGTGCCATTATACAGGTATACAATTATATAATAAACGTATGACTCGGCTTCGATTAGGTTGCTAGTAGGTTGTCCGTGTGGTGACGGATTAAGAATACAGAATGTCACCACCCCATATCATCCCATGGGTGTCGTAAGAGCCGAAAGAGGGAGCATATTATGCAGACAATAGCACTCAGAGAAGGAAAACTTGATAGAAACCCTATACCAACCCGTTTGGCCAGCATGGTATAGTAGGCCATTCCTCCTTTCAAAGGAGAGGCATAGTCCAGCAGTGTACTGTTAAAGGCTGATGATGATGATAAGATACTAGAAGACCCTGCATCGCCCTGCCTTTCCTGCAAATCACATTTACTGACACACCGACTGCGCCGCCACCCGCCACTAATTGTATTTTTAAACCATCCAGAATCTCGTTAAAATGTACAGACTAAATTTAATCTAATTTGCTCCAGTCGTCTAGAAGAGATTCCATGACCAACTTGCAGAAAATAAATAATTTTGTACAAAATAATACGGGGCTTATTTTTATCAGTTTTCTGGTTGCCATGATAGCACCGATTCTGTCTAGTTTGGGATAGTTGACCTGATTTTACTATTATGCTATACTTTATTATCTATATTTATTTAACTAGCTGTTTCCCGCGGTGGCACCCGTGTCCTGAGGGAACTTCTTCGCGTACCCGGTTAATTTATAGCCTAAGTTACTCCTTGGTACATCAGCTATTTGGAATAGGTCCAGCTGTTCCAGAGATTAGCGAGAACAAACAGACAGACAGACAGATAGACAGACAGACAGATAGACAGACAGACAAAAATGGAAAAAAAATCATTTCGGTATCATACCTATGTACAGTGTATCCGTATGCATTATGTAAAAAGCGGTTATTTTAATATTACAAACAGACACTCCAATTTTATTTATGTGTATAGATAGGTAATATTAATAAACGAGATTATATTAAAATGAAGTTGGTTAAAAACTATACATAGGTACATAATTATACATATAAATAGGGCCTCGGCGACCCCTACAAATCAGGTTATTAAGTAAATTAAAAAATTATTATTTCTTTTCATTAAATGTTTAATTCAGATATCATGCAAAATACGTTTATGCAACACATTTCTGTAAATGGATGTTTTAATTGGGTACGTAGGTACCTAGTTAAATTATTTTTTATTCTGGTGTAAAAGTTGTTATAATTAAGTAGTTCATGAAAGCGTTGATTAAAATATGTAAATAGCTCAATATCACAGTAAGTAATACATTCTTGTAACCATTAAAATATCTCATTGTTATACTTTTTTTTTATAGACTGTAATAATACACCCACATTTCGCCATGAATTTTTAGGTCCCACGTAATAGGGTGCAAGCCTATTGCCGTACCGGGCACATCACCAGACTCCGTGCTGCTACTGAGAATTTGGAAAAGCCCAGTAACACAATTGCCCGACCCGGGAATCGAACCCGGGACCTCCGATCAGCAGTCGCATACGCTATCCACTGGACCACGGAGGCAGTCTGTTGTACTTAATGTTTAATAATCTTATTTTATACTAGAGGATGCCGGCACTACGCCCGCACAATTTTTTAACTCATCCATTTCTCCCTAATCCCATGGGAAGGGCCCAATTCCGCTAAATAAATATAGTCGCAATATCATGTCAGTGTCATACTTACGTCACAAAAAGCGTATTCTGCTAAATTATATGATATTTGAATGAATTTGTAACGAGATCGTATGTGTCAACGACGAACTGTTTATTTTAAATTATACGATAATGACATAAGGTTATCAGAATACCGCTTTTAAATCCATTCAAAATATGATATCAATGTTTTATAAAAATAGCAGAATTGGCCCCCTGGGATATCCGTTCTTACAGTTCCCAAGAAACATACATGTCAAATTTCAGCTTCTTGCTTCCAATTGATTCGCCTATGGCTTGTCTGTCAGTCAGTCAGTAACGCAAGAATTTAAATATACCTGCAGATCTGCGCTGCCTTTGCTTTATAATTTTATTATGTATGCCGGTGTATGGGTGGAATATAAAAATTAGTGGTTGGATACGTTTTGAAGGGAACCCACTGTCCGAATCTCATGTTTCTGGCTTCAGTACTACCAAAGAGCATAAATGGGTGCTCTGAAGACAAACTTTCTGTGATCCAAATTGCCGCTTGGCGGCGTGGCAGTCGCGCTGTGACAGCTGTCTGTACGAGAGCAAGAGAGACGAACGTTCCTCCTGTGTATCTTAACTACTAGAGCGAGAGAGACGGAAAATGACACCAGCGCCGCCAACGGCGACAACTACGAACTAAACTGGAGACAGTCCTCACTTGGAATCGGCACACAAAATCCTTAAGAACTGCGCTTCTATGTAAATCTATAATCATTGGTAGTATATGCTCAGCGATTACGTCAGTAAGGACAAGTAATTTTCCTGTTCTTCTAGATTTCCCCCACGTCTGTGCCCGTGTTGCCTCTTATTTTACACCTTAATGTGGGAATTGCTCAAAATCCTCTCATAGCGTTTCCCTAGACCCCTCAAGAAACATAATGTATATTATGAGTTTATGATAAATATCAGGTTCGTGTGTCCAGTAACTTCGGCTGTGCTATGTCTGTTAGTCAGTTAGTAAAGAAGGCATTTTAAGTAATATAATACAGACTAGATGAGCCCGCGGTTACACCCGCGGTATTTAAGGCTGCTGCTCCAATCCCGTGGCTCATAGCGTGATATTATATAACCTATAGCCTTCCTCGATAAATGGGCTATCTAACACTGAAATAATTTTTGAAATCGGACCAGTAGTTCCTGAGATTAGCGCGTTCAACTAAACAAACAAACAAACCCTTCAGTTTTATATCATACTAATATATAATTATAAAGCTGAAGAGTTTGTTTGTTTCTTTGTTTGGTTGAACGCGCTAATCTCTGGAAGTACTAGTCCGATTTCAAAAATTATTTCAGTGTTAGATAGCCCATTTATTGAGGAAGGTTATAGGCTATATAACATCACGCTATGAGCGACGGGAGCAGAGCAGTAGCACTAAATAACGCGGGTGTAACCGCGGGTGTCGTCTAGTATTAGTATAAGATGTATAAGATAAGATGGTGATGATAAAAATACAAGGTCGAATCTTGATATAATTATAGGCCTGCGTTCAGAAACGGTTGCTATAGCCATACTTATAATAAACTACGCAAAAAATAATCATAACTGGTCGGCAGTTATTTTTTATTGTTTTATTATAACACAACTGGTTTTTTTAACATCTGTTCCTAAACCAACTCATACAATGACATTTATATGATGAGTTTATATTTCTACATATATTTGCCTGTTACGAACGATATAATATTATAATTTATTCATAGTGAATTTAGTTTAAGTATTTATATCAAGTTGAATCTTAAAAAAATGGCCTACCTAAGTAAGTTAAATGATTTCGTTTTTCAACAGATACATTCAATGAGTAGATATCGGATATTATTTAGCTATAGGAAAGTAAAAGAACGCGTACTCTTGATTAAATTACATTTATTGTAGAATCACTAGATGATTCGACGTCAAAATTTAAACTAATTCCGAGGAATTAGTTTAAATTTTGACGTCCATAAGCGTTACTTTACAACATTTATTAAAGTCAAAGTCAAAATCATTTAAATGATTTTGACTGGAGTGCAGCGATAGCCTAGTGGAGATACCAACAGACTGCCATATGCCAGATGGTATCGGGTTCGAATCCACGGCGCGCACCACTGACTTTTCGGAGTTATGTGCGTATTGAATTGTAAATTATCGCTTGTCCCGTGCCTCGGAGGTCACGTTAAGCCGTCGGTCCCGGTTGTCATGAAGATCTTTGACAGTCGTTACAGGGCCTCAGTACCTTCTAAATAAACTGACACTAGTCTAAACCATGGAATATCGCTATCCCTTCGGGTTGCGGAGGTTAGACAGGCAGTAGCTCCGTGGAAAAGCTAAATCCGGTTAGACTAGTAAGCGGACCCCAGATTGAAACTGGGATAACGCTAGGAGGATGATGATGATTTTGACTTTGACTTTATTAAATATTTTAACAAATTAATATAAAAATATCGAAGATAAGTACACATAAAGTTTAAAATTGTAAGTTGGAAAGCACCCGCACTTCTCCAATAAGGTGTTGTAGGACATTAGTCATTTAGTGACCACGGCCGGCGTAACCCACGGTCGAAACGTCGAGAGCAACATAAGGTATATTACCGTTAATTTCAAATAATTACGACAAAGGCCCGATACATAATTAATAGCGTGTAAGTAACCCAGTCATAGGTATATTTTCTTATTATAACCAAGAATCGTCAGCTTCCAAAAAGAAAATGGCATCATCAGTCATAGCTCATAATCAGTCTATAGGAGTTACGATTCCACGGATAGATACAAGACCCGCCCAACTTATACAAACCGTGCGCCACCTTCGAAGATACCAGACATACGGTGTAACTTCAAAGTTGCGGTGCTCGTCAGTCCGCAGAACCACGTGCCATGGGAAGCAGGCTTTAGCTATCACATGTGACTCATTCTGCATACATCGGGTTTGATTCCCATACTGGGCAAGCTTTTAAGATAAGAAATTATTATTCTGCATTTTTGAACTCGCTGTTAGGATTTTACTCTTAAGTTTCTGCGACACAAGTAAGTACTTTTCTGATGCGGGAATTGTATTTAAAAATATATTTTCCAAATATGGTGTATCTATGTATGACAAAGTGACAAACATAACATAACTTCACGCTTTTTTCCCCGAAAGGGTAGGCAGAGGTGTATTACACACCCACATTTCACCAGTTATGTTTCGGTCCCAATGTAGAATTGGGGGCGAGCCTATTGCCATCAACCGGGCACATTATTAAGCGAGCGATAATTAACATTTTAATACACCCATAACTTCGAAAAGTCAGAGGTGTGTGATCGGGGTAACTGGGGTTCGGACTCGAGACCATCGTCTCGGCAGTCCGTTACGTACACCACTAGGCTATCGCCGCTACTTACTACTCCTACTACTAAAGTGACAAGGTTAATATCTTTGCGAGTTGACTTCAGTGATATGATAGTTTAAAGTTTAAATGTGTTTCAGCTAATTATTACCATAATTATGTACATTGGTTTATGTTTTACTTCGAAGTTAATAACGTGTAATCGTTTTTAGGGTTCCGTACCTTAAAGGTAAAAAACGGGACCCTATTACTAAGCCTCCGCTGTCTGTCTGTCTGTCTGTCACCAGGCTGTATCTCATAAACCGTGATAGCTAGAAAGCTGAAATTTTCACAAATTATGTATTTCAGTTGCCGTTATAACAACAAATACTAAAAATAAAAAAAATAAAATATTAAGGCCCCCCCTTAATATTTTAATTTTTTAATTTCCATACAAAAAACGGGTTTCTTTTTTCGTATTTTTTGCTCAAAATTACTAACTGTAACAGGTAGACGCTTTAAATTTTCACAGAATATGTATATTACCTTTCAAAATAAATAATTAAATTAAAGAGAAGTAAATAATAAAGGGGGGCTCCCATACAACAAACGTAATTTTTAAGCAATTTGTTATTCGATCTTAATAAACAGGTAGAAACTTAAAAAGTATTTAAGTATGCATACACTGACCGTGATTTTCTTTTGTAGATGATGGTACGGAACCCTTCGTGCGCGAGTCCGACGCGCACTTGCCCAATTTTTTAATTATCTCGTGCGTCTTATGAATAGGACAGATTTTGTATTACATCTTGTTGTTTAGACTTTAGAGAAACCTGTCACAATCTTAATATATAAAATCCTTGCGTTACTGACTGACTGACAGACACGCTACAGCCGAAACTATTGGGCGCAGGAAGCTGAACTTTGGCATATATGTTCCTTGGGGACCGTAGGGGTGCACTAAGAAGGGATTTACCGAAATTCCTACGGGATCGGCCAAAACGGGTAAATTAAAAAAAAATGCAGGCGTAGCTGCTGGCGTCCTCTAGTAATGTATGAAAAGATAATAAAAATACATTATTTATGGTCTTTTGTGTGTGTAATGTAAAAATAATCAAATTATAATAATAGATATTATTCCGCATTAGGAATTAATCTTGCGTTGCGGGCGACGTTATAAACATTCAACTAACGGACAAAAAATACATCCAGACTCAAAACAATTTGTGGACACCGCAAAGTGTTTTCCCAACTTTGACTTCACGGTTGGCGTAGTGGTTTAAGCCATGTATTCACTAGGGGACAAAGTCGCTCGACTTATCGCGAACAGTCGCAGAACATTTACGTGCGACTGTCCCGCGACAATGTCGACCGACATTTCGCTCGTCCACATACCGGCATTGTGATCAAGATGTCGCCTAAGTGTTAACACAGTTTCGTTGGTAGTGTGGACCAACGAAGTGTGCTATAATCGCGGGTAGTCGCGGAACTAATAGCAACACACGTCCTCACAAGTCAAATGCCGTCGGAAACTGTCGAGGGACACGAAGTCGCGCAAGGTCGACGCTATCCGAGCGTCGACAAGCGACTTGTCCCGCGACACGTAGATGTCGCCTGCGATGTCGGGCGATGTCCCCCGCGACGTCGCTCAACACGTAGAATTCGTGTCGGGCGACAATGTCGCGGGACAAATGTCCCCTAATGAATACGAGGCTTTAAGCGGCCGCCTCACCGCTGGACACTGCGCCGAGTGGTTTGGGTTCGATCCCCACACGAGTTTCTGTGATTTATAAATTGTTGTTTCGAGCCTGGGTGTTCATTGTGTCAGTTAGTTGTATGTTTGTAAAATCCCCCGCGACACAGGATTCAGAGGTCTTTTAAAAAAAGACATGTCCCGCATTAGGAAAATATTTTGGGGATGAACCCACAACACTTGGTCTAGTGTTGATCGATAAGGCGACCACTTAAGCCATCATCCCATCCGTGCAGTCAGTGGTATTGATGCAGTACATCCGTGAACATGGCTCTTGCAACAGCGCTGAAATATCGCATACTCGAAACAAATGTACCTATAGAAAGACATTTATATCCCGAAAGACAATTAAAAATGAGTATAAAATAGGTATCATAAAGTAAATACCAAACAGCAGTAAATAATATCACATAATCTGTTATCTACCGCGCAATCTAGATTCTAGAATCGTTTTGAGAAATGAGGAAATAACCTGTATTTTCAAAAGTTGTTGTTGAGTTATAAGGTACAAGGCCATTTTGGAAGAATAGTAAAGTGTCTATATTTACATTTGAAAATAAAAAGCAAGTGTTTATTTTTATTCAAGTTAGCGTTGTATTAATTTTATGAAGACACTTTAATTGGATCGACCTTCGGGTTCTTTAAGGAAGTCCCTTAATAAATTCTAAGATGCTGAATTTTGTCCACTTCTTCAGCATCTTAGAATTTATTGAGGGACTTATTATAATGATACTTGACGATTATAAGATAAGGTGACACAACAATAATAATTTGACACAATTAAGCTAATCTGATAAAAGAGTTTGGAGATAGGAGTCGACATTCAGGAGCCTTAAAACACAATTTACTATAACACAAAGTGTTGTCGCGGGTGGAAATAGCCACGACACTCGACGTAGTGTTAAGCGGCGAGCTCATAAATCAGTACGTCATCAGTTCAGTTTAGTATACATAACAAATACGTGTATCTACTATTTTATTTTAATTACAGTAGCATCCCACCTCTTTGCTTCTCTATGTCACTTCAATTACAGTGGAAGCATGAAGAAGCATAAATAGTAATTGCCGAGTACTTAGCAGCAATTTGCATCGCTTACAAGACAAGTTGGCAGTTTTTCTAGATGATAATATACTGAAACGATGTAGGTATTGTCGGTGTGTACAAGCAAAAATGCTGTTTTTTTTAATGTTTATGCATTTTTTTCTAAGATATTTTTTTGGAAAAATGTTGTTGCCTAAGTTTATATTTCTTGTTTATGGCAGTTTATGATCTCTATAATACATATATATTATTTAAAGATTACGCAGCTGAGATATATATCAATGAGTCCGATAGCTAACGATCAATGAAGTACGAAATTATGTCAAATCTGCTTTCGATTATTCGCTCACAATTATTTGCGAGTCCTATTAAGCTTAAAGCGTTATAGTACTTACTGTTTAATTTCTATCTGCGACCGAAGAACTTCGTATGCCTACTGGATGCTAGCTTTTAGGCGCAGCTTTACCTTCCATCGATCTATGTCAAACCACCGACAATGCCGTTGCCGTGACCACATACTAGGCTGGTGCCATTTCAATCCTGTACAACGACTCGAGAAGAAGAAGAAGACCATCCATGGAAAGCTAAACATCTTCCAAATCTTAATATATAAAATCCTTGCGTTACTGACTGACTGACAGACACGCTACAGCCGAAACTATTGGGCGCAGGGAGCTGAAATTTGGCATGTATGTTTCTTGGAGACCGTAGGGGTGCACTAAGACGGGATTTCCCGAAATTCCCACGGGATCGGGCAAAACGGGCAATTTCGAAAATATGTGCGTGCGAAGCCGCTGGCATCGACTAGTAAATTCTAAATTGGATGGAAATTTGTATAACGTTGTCTGCTTATCGGTAAAAGTGGCATTTAATATAATGTAGTTTCTTTCGAAGTATACCTACATCATTATTAAGTGTCGTACGGTGTAAGCCTGTTGGGTGGCTTTTAATGAAATTAAAATTTATACCTACTGTGGGTCTTTGGAAGGAACATTTTTATTTTCATTTCTTTCTTTCTGCTTACCTGTGACATGTTCTCTGGGCAGGTGTGGTTGTGTATTGAGCCAGTCGCGTAGTTGCTTGATGTCTGCCGGTGTGATGCCTGTTTTCTTCTTGTATTCGTCTTCCAGCGATATTGGCTTAACTGCCATTTTTCTGCAATGAGTTAGATAGACACTATTAGAAGAATCTGGGGGATCCCCGTGCGGCTCGGAGCCTCTTTGAAAAATGTTGCCTATCTTCGCTGGCAAAAAATATTTTAATTCAATTAATATGGATTCACGATAACGAAAGGCAGCGATAGCCTAGTGGAGATACCAACAGACTGCCATGCAGAGGGTATCGGGTTCGAATCCACGGCGCGCACCAATGACTTTTCGGAGTTATGTGCGTATTGAATTGTTAATTATCGCTTGTCCCGTGCCTCGGAGAGCACGTTAAGCCGTCGGTCCCGGTTGTCATGAAGATCTTTGACAATCGTTACAGGGCGTCAGTACCGTCTAATAAACTGACACTAGTCTAAACCATGGAATATCGCTATCCCTTCGGGTTGCGGAGGTCAGACAGGCAGTCGCTCCGTGGAAAAGCTAATATTCAGCCAAATCAGGTTAGACTAGTAAGCGGACCCCAGATTGAAACTGGGATAACGCTAAGAGGATGATGATGAATATGGATTCACATTTTATAGGTATTAATGGAAATCTAATCAGTAAATTAATCGTACAATTCACCCATTACGAATAAAGCCTGTATTGTGGTACTTTACAAACATTCAAACATCAGACACATGCATAAAGTCTCGGCAGAAAACTTTGTAAGTCGCCAACTGTTCCCCTGTGGGGAACAAACCCCCAACACTCGAAGCAATATTTATTTTGACGAGGCAGCCGCTTTATCCACTGCGACATGTGTGCAATCAAGTTGCCATCTTCGTAATATAAAGCCTTCATGATCACATCATAAATAAGCAAGCTAAAATTCATGAGGACCTTGAAAATTTATACATAAAAAAAATTTAAGTGTAGGGATTTTAAAGATAAAATGTAAAATAAATTACATATAATATAATATCTAGTTGAGACATAAACAACCATTTTTTTTATTTTTGTCTGCCTGTCTACTGCGTTCAAGTTCAGAGAAGTGTATTTTTTTTGCTTCTTTTATTATACGGTAGAAACATTTGTTGGCGTAATTCAAATAAAATTTGATGCTAGAAACATGGAGTATCCAACTTGAAAATAATCCTTCAAAGCCATGGAAAATTAAAAGTTTTGGTATACAAACTGACTTGCTTTTCCTCGCATTAATTTACCTCCATAGGAATGGAATATAAAAAAACATATTTCCCCAGGGAAAGCTTAAGATAAGCTAGCACATTTTCTTTGTTGTGTAATTAAGGCTCTGATAAAAATATTAGTCAAGGCAAGTGGCTTATTATAACATCATTAGCCTTTAACAGTCCACTGCTGGACTAGGCCTCTCCTTTGAAAGGAGGAATTGGCCTACTATACCACGCTGGCCAAACGGGTTGGTATAGGGTTTGTATCAAGTTTTCCTTCTCTTACAGTGCTGTTCTCTGCATAATATGCTCCCTCAGTCGGCTCTTACGACACCCATGGGATGATATGGGATGGTGACATTGCGTATTCTTGATCCGTCACCACACGGACTGTGACAGTGGCTTAATATATAAATGCAAAAATGATGGTAATCATCGTAGAACTGTAAACACTTGGGTGTAACCGGGGGGCATAATTAGTCTATAATAAAATAAGGTCTTACATAAAGCTGTTTGCCTACACGTGTAGGTATGTGATTTTTCTTTGTAAACAAGACTAAAATATCACACTTCCTTGTTATGTAAAGTCAACTACCAAAGTCGCTACACACCAAAAATATCTACTGAGACTTTATTTATATGTAGATTACTAGATTTCGCGTACGTGAATTATAATTTAAACCTTCCTCAGGTATTACCCTATCTATTGGTGAGAATCGTACAAAAACCCTTTCGGTAGTTTTTGGGCATATCTTTTTTTTATAGTAATAGGCGGCAAACGAGCAGAAGGATCGCCTGATGGTAAGCAATTACCGCCGCCCATGGACACAAGCAACACCACAGGAGTTACAAGTGCCTTGCCGCCCCTTGGGGTTGGGAAAAGGGATAGGATGAGGAGTGGGATGAGGGAGAAGGAATAGGGCATTGGGCCTCCGGAACTCTCAATCAGCGAACGAAACGCAACAGTTTAGGTGCTGTTACTTTACGTCGATTTTCTGTGAGGGGGTAGTACTTCCCCGGTCGAGCCGGCCCATTCATGCTGAAATCATGTGTTCATTGAGACAGACAGAAAGAAAAGGGGACTCCATTTTGTAATATTTTTAGCTAGATGATTTAGTTAGTTCTTCAGATATTGATGTGCCTCCCGGAAAACATACAGCATTGTTGTGAAGAAGCAGTTGTATACTTATCGTCTTGTTTATGGTCGACTCGTCGGATTACGTCACTTTGTCTTGTTAGTTTTACTATTGGTCACCAGTGTCGCTAGTGTGCCAGCAAGGGAGGGGCGCACGCGCCGCCATCTTAACGTTCATAGCGTTGTGAACTTTCGTCGCGAGTGGTCGAAATCCTCAACAATCCGTGCAATCTCACAAATTTTACTTGAAATAATTAAAAATAACAGTTATATATTCAGTGTTAAAGTAATTGCAAATAATATTTATAATAATAATACGGTTAGTAAATACGCGTTGCTAAAAATATCCGTTATTAGATATCGCTATGGATCACGTTCACGATCCCGATAGCAATATCGACGCTCAAATATTGGAACCTGAGGAGGACCAGTGCTGAGAAAACAGTACGTCGAGCTCGAGTGGGTCCAGCAGCGAAGCAGAAAGCGAGAGTCCCCCGAGGAAACGGCGCAAGAAGGAATCTGAGGTAACCGTCGATCCTAGAATCGACGTCCTCTTTGACCAGGTGAGTCTCCTTACCAATTTAATTATACAAAAGCAAAATTAGCGTTATAACACCGCGGAACAAGAAAAAATCAACGGTTCTTTTTTAAACAACCCGGCTGCAACGACCTCGAAAACCTTGCAGTTGGGTACTTGCAAAACAAATTTTGACGAGAAAAAATATCTAAAACCCACGGATGAGAACCAGTTAAATGAGTTAAAACATTTTAACTCGCCACTATGGCAACACGTACGTTATAATAAAGCATTAGCGGAAGTAACGGCAACTCCAGGCTTCTGCAACCTAAAAATAAATGATGAGTTGTGCTGCTTAAACAAAGGGAAAGACTATTTGGCCCCGACGGAGCTTGTGGTCGCCGGACTGACAAATGCTTTATTATACCAAAAAGAATTGTTACAGTCAGGTTTACAAGACTTTTTAGATTGGGCTTTCAAAAATCCATATGAACTAAACAGTGATAACCTTTTTAACAAAATGAGCTCAACATCATCGCCCTCTTATAAAAACGCGGAACAAACTTTACAAATTGTGTGCGGGAAAAGAGCGGAATGTATACAGGTTAGGCGATCAAGATTAATCGCAGAAATACCAACCAAAAATATACAAGCTGCGCTCAACAACATACCTCCCAGTGACGAGATTTTGTTATATAAAGCCTCGCTTTTATCACTGATCCAGTCGCTCGGAGGTCCTCACCACTGGCTGACACCAACACCCACTTCTAAGGAGAAGTCTTTCGTGAAGAACAAATCGAGTGAACCATCTTCATCAAAATCGTTCAGTCAAAGAAAATCCGCATACTCTGGGCAAAACTCTAACAAAAAACAGCAAACGAGACAAGCCTTCAAAGGGAAATGCGACAACAATAAACACGCAAAAAACCACACGTTTCGGAACAAAGATAAGAGAAACAAATGACTATCCTCTACCAGTATTCAAGGGGGGGCACCTTGCTATGTTCAAGACCAAATGGCAAGCAATAGACGCCAACAAATTTATCATGTCTGCAATCAGGGGATCTCGGATACCTTTCTCAGAAAAACCCCTTTGATTTGGCCTACAAAAGCAATAATCAGCCGATATGCAACGAAAAGCACCCCAGCAATGTCTCAAATAATTTACGAATTACTGGATCAGCACATTCTGCTACCAGTAGAGACAAAAACACCGAGTTTTATTTCCAAAGTTTTTCTGCGGAAGAAAAGCGATGGAACGATGCATGCGTCCAATTTTCGATCTTCGCGAGCTCAACAAATACGTCAAGACAAAGCATTTCCGATTAATATCTCACACGACAGTTTCAGAATTCTTCCAACCCGGGGACTGGATGATAAAACTAGATATTTCACAGGCATATTTTCACGTGCCTATGCACAAATCGCACAGACCTTTCCTGCGAATCAGTTACCAAGGTCGCATTTACGAAATGACGTGCTTACCTTTCGGTCTGGCTTCAGCGCCACATCTTTTCTCTTCTATGCTGGGTCGCGGAGACCTTGCGTGCGAAGGAATGTCGAGTTCTAGTCTACCTAGACGACTTTCTTCTGGCGCATCAGGACCGAACCAAGTTAAGCCTTCCAGCTGCGGAAGCTGTAAAGCTGGAGCAACTGGGATGGATGATCAATTACCAAAAATCCATACTAGTTCCGACAAAAGACCTGGAATATCTGGGTATACGGTGGCAAACGAACAAGAATGGAATGACCTTACCAACCAAAAAAATAGACCACCTAAACGAAACCTTAGGTTTATACCTAAACAAAAAACACATAAATCTGCGACAACTGCAAGCACTACTAAACTTTGCCAATTTCGTTGTCCCGCGTGGCCGACTAAACTGTCGTCACTCGCAAATATTTCTCAGATATTTCAACCCGAAATACCCCCGGCAAGTGCAACCTATACCACCGAAGATGCATCGAGAGATAATGTGGTGGCGCGGAGCCACCCATTGCTCAGCGTCAATACACAAGAAGCCTATCAGCCACTTCTTGTCAACAGATGCTTCAGACACGGGTTGGGGGGCCCAACTGGACGGACAAACCATGTCAGGGGCATGGTCAAACCTCCAACAAACTTGGCACAGCAACAAAAAAAGAGTTGTACGCAGTATTTGCGGCGATCAAAATGAATCTAAACAAACTAATAGGTGGTCACGTGTTAATTCAATTGGACAATCGGACTTTAATTGCGTACATTCGGAAAGAAGGCGGCACCAAATCCATAGCCATGCTGAACCTACCTGACGTTCAAACTCCTACAACTTACAGACCAAAACAAAATAATTCTTTCAGCTTATTATCTGCCGGGAAGATACAAGTGCTGACACATCTGAATTGTGCGAAAGGAACGTATCTAATAGTAGCCCCAGAGTGGCCCCAGGTATTTTGGCTACAGGACCTGAAGACACGAGCACTAGATCACCCATACGAACTCCAGAACCTGTCAGAAACCCTGATAGACATGACAACAATGCGGCCTCCCCCACAGGTTCAAACATTGTCGCTGAAGATCTGGAAAGTTGGGGGTGGGGCGAACAAATAAGAGATTGGTCGGCACAAGAAAGAGAAATTCTCAAAAGTAGTTGGCGACGGTCAACTTTCTCCACTTATTTACCAGCAATAAAACGTTGGCTATCCTGATGTTCTAAATACAGGCTAAATCGCAGAACTCCACAAGCAACAGATGTCGCCAAATTTCTCATAAACTTACTATCATGACATTCTGTGGGCCACATGTAGAAAAACAAACATTCTCTCACTTCATCATCAAACACGTTCTCAAAGCTATTGGAATGGCTAAGCCAAAGTCGACCAGAATGCCAATGACATGGGACCCGATAATCGTGTTGGAATGGCTGTCATCTAATCCACCGAAGAACACTTTGTTTGATGTATCTCGGCGAGCAGCTATCATTCTGTTATTAGCATCGGGACGCCGTGTCCACGACTTAACTCTCTTGAGAACATCTTCAAATAACTTCTATGATAATGGAGACAACATTATCTTTATACCTACATTCGGATCCAAAACAGACACTCACTGTCATCGGCAATCAGCATGGAAAATCTCTAAGCATTCTGACGAAAATATATGTCCAGTCACATTAACGAGACGGCTAATAGAAAAAACACAACCTAGAAGAGCCGACAGCAACCTCAATAGTCTCTTTATTACTTTTTGTGGCCAGGCTAAAGAGGCATCACGCACTGTTATTGGTAATTGGGTCCGCACAGTTCTTCGAGACAGTGGGATCACTGCAACCCCATGCAGCTGCAGATCAGCCGTGGCTTCCCGGAGATGGCTCGACAATTTACCTATCGACGAGATACTATCCTGTGGGAACTGGAAATCATCCAATACGTTTTTTAATCACTATTGTCGACAGATAGAAATTCCACAGAATGAACGCACCTCATTCTTTAAATCATTTACGTCGTTTTGATTAATTTAAACTTGTTAAATATATTTAATCATCGTCAGCATTAGTAATTGTATAATATTGCGGTAATTGGTGTAAAACAAGTTTTCAGTTACTCTAATTTATCATATAAACTAAATAAATTTTGTATTATGTTTCTTATTTCATGTAACTACAAATTAGTAAAAAATAAATGAACAATACAATAATCCAAGCGTATTGATTTCATTATCTTTCTCCTACTTCATCATAGCGTTGTGATATTACATACGTTTATCACCAGCAGATAACAAACACATCTTCACAGCAATGCTGTATGTTTTCCGGGAGGCACATCAATATGACGGTTTTACATTAAAATAAAACCGATATTATGTGCCGAGAGAAAACATACCTACAGCATTGCGGGAAGTACTTCCTGGTGAAGACTACGAACGTTAAGATGGCGGCGCGTGCGCCCCTCCCTTGCTGGCACACTAGCGACACTGGTGACCAATAGTAAAACTAACAAGACAAAGTGACGTAATCCGACGAGTCGACCATAAACAAGACGATAACTGCTTCTTCACAGCAATGCTGTATGTTTTCTCTCGGCACATAATATCGGTTTTATTTTAATGTAAAACCGTCTTTAAATGTCTCAAATTATACGCTATATCCTTCTAAACGTCACGTCTTCTCGTCATCAAGTCCATATCACATAAATGTTATGGACTTATGAAGTTGTACTGTGCTGTCACTGTACTTAAATAAATATGAACTAAGTAATCGATTCAATAATATATGACGTAGTACGCTTTAAGCTAATATTTTGACTGCACGGTTGGCGTAGTGGTTTAAGCGGCCGCCTCGCCGCTTGACACTGCGGCAAGTGTTGTGGGTTCGATCCCCACACGAGGCAACACTTTGTGTGATTCACAAATTGTTGTCTCGAGTCTGGGTCTTCATTGTGTCCGTTAGTTGTATGTTTGTAAAGTCCCCCGCGACACAGGATTTAGTCCTAGTGCGGGAGTTGTAAAGAAAAAAAAAATATATACAGAGTGTCACAAGACCCATCACCAAGCCGAACTCTATACTCGTTTTGAGCATCATGTCAAGTCATACTAAGCAAAAATTTTAATTTTTCCTTTTTTCCCAGGTTTTGCTGGGAAACAAATTTTTTTTAAGAAGACACCTTTTTATTAACCGAAATTAAAAGTGCGCGCGTGCAATGCCTGAAATACCTACTTATGCAGGGGTGCATAGGACGTCTATAGAACAAATGTGCGGGGTAAATGCATCGATTTGGTACCCGCCTAATTTAAAAATATATGGTAACTTTGTTGAGCCTCAATATCTCCTCAAATAGTAATTTCCCAGGTACGTAAAAAAAAATTTAATGATTGGTACAATAATATAAGATTTCAGTTTTCGTTAAGGGTCTTTTTACACCCTGTATATTCTGTCAAATCTGGTTAACTAGAAAGTGGGCCCTAGGTCGGAGAAAGTCTTGAATGTAAACGGGAAACCGCTTGATGACTCATTGTCCGTCTGAAATGTTTAAAAACAATAGTCGGTCCTTTGGGAGGCTTACGTGGACAGATGACACATCAGATGTTCTAAGAGTCTTATTCGAGAAACAATGAGTGCATGTATCTCATGACAATCCCACAATATTTAATTATTATTAGTAAAATGTTATGAATGAGCTGATTATGCGTTGCGATTGAAGCATACAATTTTATCATAAAACTAGAGGAAGCCAGCAGCTACGCCTGCATTTTTTTAAAATTTACCCGTTTTGACCGATCCCGTGGGAATTTCGGGAAATCCCTTCTTAGTGCACCCCTACGGTCTCCAAGGAACATACATGCCAAATTTCAACTTCCTGCGCCCAATAATTTCGGCTGTAGCGTGTCTGTCAGTCAGTCAGTAACGCAAGGATTTTATATATTAAGATCATAGGCGTCGTATTAGCACATAATGGTTTGACTTTGACTCAGATTTTGCCATACTATCCATTATAGTAAGGACAAAGGATAGTTCATTGTGAATACCGATATGTAGCTAGAAAACCCGAAACATGGTGCACAAGCGGGTATTGGAATGGAGACCGCGGGATTGTATTGTAGGTAAACCACCAGAGATGCAGGACCGCAAATGAGATGGAAATATGACATCGTAAAGATAGCGAACAGTAATCGGTTGAAGACTGCCCAAAACAGAACGAAATGGAAGTTGTTGAAGGAGGTATACCAAAATGGTCGAGAATAGCTTTGATGATGACTTCTTATATTCACAACGCGAATCTAAGGCACTACTAATCGGATATAGGTAATTATGTTACTTACGCCTTTTAGGAACTGCCTAACGTAAGTAACAGAAAGTAAAAGAACGCTTATTTTTAGGGTTCCGTACCTCACAAGGTAAAAAAAGGAACCCTTATAAGATCACTTTCTTGTCCGTCTGTCTGTCTGTCCGTGTATCACCACCGATTTTCTCAGGAACGGGTGGACCTAGCAAATTGAAATTTATACCAGATACTGAGATCTATGGTTTCTATTAGGTGTATAAAAATCAGGGTCCTGGGTCAACGCGATAAAAAGATATGGTCAAAATGAGATTTTTGCCAAAACTTGTAAGTACCAAAATTAACCTTAATTTTCAACTTTTTTAATTTTCAGAATTTTTCCTTTACTTGTGCTGTAAGACCTTGGTTTTAACCAAAATTGACAATTCTAGGTCAACCGTAGGTACCCTATAGATTTTGGGTCGAAAACCTATATGGTAGTTCCCGTTGAACTAGAATCACAAAATTTGGCCTTACAGCACAAATAAAGGAAAAGTTACAAAAAAATAAAAAAGTGGAAAATTTAAGGGTGTCCCCATACATATATAGTAGACTCCATTTAAGATAGTCCTCTAAGTTGTATGGGCGCGCATACAGATTTAGAGGACTAGCGTAATTAACACCAACCTCAAATAAGGTAAAATGCGTACGGAACCTTCGGTGCGCGGGTCAGACTCGCACTTGCCCGATTTTTTTATTAGAATGACACAATACCCGTAAGTTTGAGTGCAAGTTATTATAGAAGTCCCTTTTTTGTTACAATTTTAAAGCAACAAGCTGGTACAGAAATAAGTACTTAGTATATTCTTCGTGACAACAGCCAAGCATGGTAGTCCCGTCTGACACTGAGTTATGGCTTTATAAGTCTTTAAAGATTTTATAAACCTCTATAGATAAACACCTGGTGACTAGGTACCTACTAATACGTTTACAATTTACATTTTGGCATAGACAGACAAGCAATACGTGGTCTGAATATTAGGTAGGTATTGTTTGTGATTGCACTATGACAAGTACAACAATTTTATGGTCATGTACGTACTTTATTCTGTACTAGCAGTCGCCCGCGGCTTCACCTGCACTAAATTTTAACCTTTATTTACCCCCTTATGTATATTAAATCTCATAGCCACAGATATGAGAATCATATCTGTGCTTATAGCATGAGCTTTGTGACTACGTACGTAGTTGGCTACGGAAACGACGTCAGTTAATATGAACTAGCGTCATATTCACAATTTTATTTTATATCACCTATATTTTCACTTGTTGTATGCGCTTACTGCATCATCTCGGTTTTATTGCGGTCTGCCGCAGTCGTATTTAAGAGGCTACCTCGAAGGTCAAAAAGTTTTGCAGAGCTAAGTGTTAGCTATAAAGTTGAATGTCGCACGGTTTTTGACATGGCATGCCATCACGAAACCAATGAATACAAATTTTACATAATAGAAGCGTATTTCTTAAGGATGTAGTGTGCCGATTGAAGTTGGCGTATTGACGGTTGTCAGTGTAGTACGTAGTTGGCGCCGTTGGCGGCGCTGGCGTCGTTCTCCGTCTTTCTTGCTCTCGTAGTTAAGTGACACAGGAGAAACTTTCGTCTCTCTTGCACTCGTAGAGTCACGCCGCCAAGCGGCAATATGGGTCACACTGGTCACAGAAAGTTTGTCTACAGAGCGCCCATAAGAAATGTGCCTCTATTATTAAATATCTATGCTCTATGACGAAACTGTCTGAAATCTTATTTCGTTCATAACTCAAGTAATAATCGTTTTAGAGAAAATTTGTCCAACCAGTCCCTATTAAACTAGCTCTTTTTTCGGTGAGTAGCAATCAGGGCGAAAAGTTAAGTATTTTTTAAATATCCATAAAAATATTTAGAGAAAGCATGTTTTTCAAATTAAAATTCTATCAAGCGAAAATCTTCCAATCGTGTATCTGTCCAAGGAGTCCCTAGATAATGAACTGATAAATAATATACAAAATTTTCACTTTGCTGCTGTGTCTCACTGCTTCAAAATCGGTAATCAAAAAGGGCATACATTTTCGAGGCGCCTTACAACGCACTAGTGGCGCACCATGGGTTGGCTACAGTTAAAATGTTGGCCGCATCTCAGTGCATTGTGATCGTGCGTTTTCGTTTTTTTAACGACATATACATCGAACTACTAACAGACAAATAACGCCTTCAATATTTTTGAGCACTGTCTATACACAATGTTAACAGATATTTTACCTACTTATTTTTTTGACTCCGTATGGCCAAACGCAGATGCGACAAATGTCTGAAAATTCAATTATCACCAGGTATTTGATTATCTTATATTACTTTACTTGTTAAGCTAATAAAACCCTTTTCCTTAAAAACGAAACGTATCATTTGTAATTCCGACTCTATCACAATATTATACAACATCTCATCATCATTTAATCCACCTAGCGTTTTTAGTGATTAAGTAAGAAAATCAAAAAATGTTAAACCAGTACTGAAGTAATAGTTATAGTGACTGAAAAATACTCAGAAGTCATTTTTACTAATATTAAAAAGCTGAAGAGTTTGTTTGTTGTTTGGTTGGACGCACTAATCTCAGGAACTACGGTTTCGATTTCAATAATTATTTTAGTTTTGGATGTCCATTTATTCAGGAAGCATATGGTCTCGCGGCATAAATGTGCGCGTGGGATTGGGAAGTCTCGGGTTCGATTCCCGGGTCGGGCAAAGTGTTATTGGGTTTTCCCGTTAGGAAATTCTCAGTAGCAGTACGGAGTCTGGTAATGTGCCCGGTACGGCAATAGGCTCGCCCCCTATTACGTGGGACATAAAAATTCATGGTGAAATGTGGGTATAATATTACACCTCTGCCTACCCCTTCGGGGATACATGTGTGATTCTATAAAAAATATATATATAGGCTAAAATAATATAACATCACGCTGGCGTAATTATTATGTAGAGTGTGGAAACCCGTCTATTATTTACAACTTTATAGTTTTATTTATATAATTTTGTTACTCGTTGTTTTAATATGTGATATAATTGAATGAATAATTGAATATAAGGTTGTTATAATTGAATAATAAAATAATAAAAGTTTATGAGCCACTGTTTACATTATGTGTAGGTACTTGCAGATATTATAATTTATGATGCACATATTATGTTGAAGCAAAAATAAATAATTTAACATAATTAAAACGCATATAATCTAGCTTTAATATTCCGCCAGAGTACGCTTTTGCGAAAACTTTAAATTCTTTGATTCGTATGTAAAATGCTATGTCGATAGATAGATAGAAAATCCTTTATTGAACCTACATCAGACAAGCTTCAGTTACATATTATTCCGATTCAGGAATACACAATAGCATGCTTTAACGCTGAAATCAATTTGTATTAGGTACGCAAATGTTTACATTGATAAGTACATAACATAACATAACTTCACGCCTTTTATCCCCGAAGGGGTAGGCAGAGGTGCACTATACACCCACACTTCGTCAGTTAGGTTTCGGTCCCAATGTAATAGGGGGCGGGCCTATTGCCATCTACCGGGCACATTGTTGAGCGAGGGATAATTAACATTTTAATACACACATAACTTCGAAAAGACAGAGGTGTGTGCCCGGGGTAACTGGGGATCGAACCCGAGACCATCGTCTCGGCAGTCCGTTACGCATACCACTAGGCTATCGCCTGTATAAATTTGATAAAGGGAAAACATCAATATTTTACAAATAATATAATTACCAAGTTTGGGGTCTCTTTTTTTATTAACCCTAAATTTAATTTTAACATGGTAATCATCCTGATATCTGATCACTCCTGTAGGGCACGCACGGGAAGACGAATCAAACAAGTGTACTGGTAATTGTACCATAAACATGTTTGTTTCTCTATTATTATTATTTATTTTCATCGCCTATGTCATGAGAGGCGAGTAAGGAATTAACACTAAAGAAATATTAACGTTGGGGGACGACCTTGGGGGAGACCTATGTCCAGTAATACTGCTGATATGATGATGATGAAATACAGTTGAATCTTATATCAATCCGTCTGGACACATTCTTCTATTTACTTAATGCTATTGTGACATAAACTATGTCCCATATCTAGGACTGCAAAAGGCTGTACGGACGATGGTTTTCAATACGTTAAGTATATATACAAAAACCTACAAACCTCCACAAAGCACGCCCACAAAAAAATCGAATCCACTTACCGTTACAAAAAACTATTTTTAAACAAATTATACACATACACAAAATAATACTCACATTAAAAATATATTTATACACACAAAGTTCGAATATCCACTAAGACCGGTTCTACGCGAGCTCTCTCAACCACGGTGTGGTCTTAACTAACTTACTACAAGGCTTCTTATGTTTATACTAAGCTGATATTAGAATAGTGATAAGTCATCCTTACAAGATAATTCAATAAATGATAGTGACGAATGGTTTAAGATAGATTCGTTTTTCTTGTGGTACTGCACGGATGATATTGCGGCTTATGCTCGGAGTCTAGCAAAATATTGGGAGAAAACATTGTTTCGAGTCACTCGTATATCTTTCAACAAAATGATTGGGTACGTATCTACGCACCCAATCATTTCTGTTTCTGGTAACCAGTAGATACAGGTTATCAGAGGGTCGATCGTCACGGTGGACGATAGCCTAGTCGACGGGAACAATTTCCATACATTTTCTAAAAGCGCCCCTAACGGAGAGTAGCGATCGATAGAGTCCGCTAGGGAGCGCTTTTAGAAAATGTATGGTAATTGTTCCCGTTGACTAGGCGATCGTCCACTGTGACGATCGAGTGCAAACTCGCACTAGACCCCCAGAAACAGATGAATATTTGCTTTTTGAAATACTTCTCAAAACATTATACATATATCAGATTACCCCTGTTTAATGTTTTTTTAAATAAATAACAGGGGTAACAAACGGCACAGTTCACATGGTGGTAAGTACCCAACGGTAGTCTTTGGCCACCAGTGATCAGATAAAGAAGAGTAGAAGAGAGGTATGATAGCGGCCATAGTCCAGCGGTGTACGTAACTGACTGCCGAGACGATGTTCGCGGGTTCGATCCCCAGTTTCCCCGGCCACACACCTTTGACTTTTCGAAGTTATGTGTATTAAAAATGTTAATTATCGCTCGCCTAATAATGTGCCCGTTAGATGGCAATAGGCTCGCCCCCTATTACATTGGAATCGAAACATGTCATAACACTACTTATACCCGAAGGGGTTGCGTAGAGGTGTAGGTACTTCTGCCTACCCCTAAAATAAATATCTATAATGGGATAAAGGTGTGAAGTTATGTTATGTTTATAAAGAAGAATTCGAAACTATCCACATCATCGTCCACCAAAGAACAGAAAGAAAGGACTGACACTTCCGATAGGTACTATACTACTTTACTTGATCTGCTATGAGAGGTTGGTACAAACAGACCCACTTATGCTGTTACAATCGTGGCTGTATTCGGTCCACTATTGGTGAAGATCATCATCAGTATTTTGCAGTCCACTGCTGGACACAGGACTCTCCTTATTTGCGACACTAGGTATAGCTTTGTGAGGAAATAAAAAAGAAGAATTTGCCTACTACACCACGCTGGCCAGACGGGTTGGCATAGGGTTTGAGGTCGAGCTTTTTTCTCTGCCGCATACCATCATCTATAAAAGAAAATCACATTTCTTGTATTTGTTTTTTTATGTATTAGGTACATATTTATTTTTATAGTTAATATATTTCCAAATATTTACTTTTTTGAAAATATTCAATTTTCTACCTCGATAAGACCGAGAAAAAAATTGCTTAAGAATGACGTTTGTTGTATGGGAGCCCCCCTTTAATATTTACTTTATTTATTAGGGTACTGGTAGGGTAGGGTATTTATATAAGGGTACTTAAAATACAACTAAGTAAATATTCTGTGAACATTTTAAGCGTCTACCTGTTACCGTTAGTAATATTGAGCAAAAAAATACAAAAAATCACGTTTATTGTACGGGAACCGCCATAATAATTTGATTTTTTATTTATTTTAGTATTTGTTGTTATAGCGGCAACATAAATACATAATTTGTGAAAATTTAGCTTTCCAGCTATCACGGTTTATGAGATAGGTGACAGACAGACAGACAGCGGAGGCTTAGTAATAGGGTCCCGTTCTTACCTTTTAAGTACGGAACCCTAAAAACATACATAAGATCTCATTTTCAGAAGTCGGTTAAAACAAGTTGTAGTTGTTAGTTAGTGTTTTAAAACAATAATATGTATGATACGAACGGAATTAGGGCACAATACGTGGACAGGCGTCGTGGATACATTAACATATAATGGTAAACTTTTAATGACTACGACCAGTTTTTTTAAGTTGACACGTGTGTATAATAGTCTACTATTATTCTCATGTTATTTCGGATAGAAGTTTTCAAGGTTAGGTATGAAATAAATAAAGTTATATATAATTATTTTTGATATTATTTTTGTATGTTTTAGTGTCCCAAACACCACGTACACTCGGCACTATTAAAAATAAGTAATATTTGTGGCGTGGAAAATTTTAGATAGATATCCAATCTATCTAAAATTTTCCACAAACTTATAAAGTATACAAAACTCCCCATTTACAGTAAAAAATTCTTCTAACAACAGATTCAGGGGCATAATTCAAGTTTAGGCCAAAGGAAATTGCGTTCGCGCCGATGTGACAATTTGCAATACATACGTACCAACCACTAAGGGCCTCTACGCACTATGCAGTTGCGGAAAAAATGTACCAGAACGACACGCATGGAAACTACTTTCCCATACAAATTGTTGATTGCGGTCAGCCGTACCGCTGCGCTGGCCGCATTGCAGCTAACCGCGTGGTGCGTACTTTTAGAAAATTTTGGGCATAATGTCGCCATCAAATAAAATCCATTAGTGCCCAAACTCGTGATATGGCTCTACTAGCCATATCACGAGTTTGGGCACTAATCGCTGACTTCTAGACTAGTCTTAGTGTCAAAAAAAGAACAACCATAATTATTATTTACTCCCGCAGCTGCATCCTCACCTTTTTTTAATGAAACCGTTTCTTTCCAATCCAATTTCAGGAAGAATTCCCTAAGGAACATACATGTGCCAAATAATTTCAGCTAGTTTCGGCTATTCGTTGTCTGTCAGTCCGTTAGTAAGGGCGGTTTCAGATTAGCGTATTATTCTGCGAGTATACGGTCGTTTCAGCATACGCGCTTAGGACAGGCCAAAGAGATTGGATATATACATCTTCTGTGGGACAGGCATATTTCGGCGTGATCGCTCGAAACGGTAGTGACATCTTGTCAGTGTCAACATGGATTCTGACGGCTGGCACTTATACGAGCTCAGAAGCGCGTCAACCCTCGTTGACGCGCTTCTGAGTGTCAACGCGCGCGTCAACCCTCGTACGAGTTGCGCATTTGTCAAAAGGCGCGCCTATACGCGCCTAAATGCGCTTCCAAAAACGAGCTTATACGCGCGTATAAAACGCTAATCTGAAACCTATCGCAAGAAATACTTAGGTAAATAATAGTTTTGGAATACAAGTACATACTTGTCACTTAAGCATTTCATTATAATTAAATGTTAAAATAGTATGTTATTCTGTTAGGTACAGGTAAACGCTCAATTATATTATTGCCACATAGTGTCAACAAGAGCAAAGAATACAGTTAATTATCTAGAGGTAATTATTCTCACAATGCATGTAGATTGTTTATCTAATTATCTCGTCTATAATACATTAGATTCGCATAATTAAGGTTAATAATGTGTTATATCAAGTCTTTAAGGAATTAAAATGGTGTCTGTCATGACCTATCTTGGAAATTGATAGGTAGTTACCACAGGTAGTTACATTTTTATAAAATGATATATGTAGCAGATGAAGGAGATTTGTTTGTATAATATGATATTTTACGATTTCATGACGAGTGACGTGTGCGTCGCGTCGGAGTATCGCAAGCGAGCTAAAGAAAAAGATGATAAACAAAAGGATACGATTAAAAAAACGCGTAAATTAGATGAATTCTTTGGAAAACCGTCAACAGATATTAAAGATCCTATAATTGATCCAACACTCTACGTTCCAAGTAGTAATGACGCTAAGTAAACTGATCATTCTGCACTGTCTTCAAGGGAAAATACTTTGACCGATGTGGCAAGTACATCAGAAGAACAAGCCGAATATGTCCCACTAGTACCAAGAGTAGCAGGAGTAGAATTTGAAATTTTAAATGAATGTTCATTGGCAATGAACTTACATTGCCTACCCCTTCGGGGTAACAGGTGTGAGACTATAAATAAAATAAAATAAATTAAAATTTCACTTGCGCCTAATAATTTTAGCTGTGTGTTGTCTGTCAGTAACGCAATATTTTAATATAAACAGACTACTAAACAATTAATTGAAAAAAAATAATTTACATACATACATAGACTCACGCCTGTTTCCCCGAAGAGGTAGGCAGAGGCATATTAAACGCCCACTTTTCGCCAGTGTTTTGATACCACGTAATAGGTGGCGAGCCTATTGCCGCTTATCGGGATATTTTGTTTACCAGGGCCTCGTCCGTTGGTCGGCAGGTGCACCACTTGCAGGCGAGGTTGGCTTGGGACCCTAAGTTCTTGAAGAATAATTTTTCATAGGGATCTATGAAAAATTATTTATAGTAAGATAATATTACAACATATATAGTATACATTAAGATAATATTAAAAAAAGGCAGCGATAGCCGAGTAGAGAGACCGACAGACTGCTACGCAGAGGGTCTCGGGTTCGAATCCACGGCACGCACCAATGACTTTTCGGAGTGAAGTGCGTATTAAATTGTTAATTATCGCTTGCTAAACGGTGAAGGAAAACATCATGAGGAAACCTGCATGTCTGAGAGTTCTCCATAATGTTCTCTAAAAACATGCGAAGTCAGCCAACCCGCACTTGGCCAGCGTGGTAGACTATGGCCTTACTCTTCTCATAGTGAAAAGAGACCCGTGCCCAGCAGTGGGACAGTATAAAGGGCTGATGATGATGATGAATATTACAACTAGTATGTAAATACTTGGTATTGTGATTAAATCATGCACATCGGATACATGATCGCGTTAACTGCCGTGTTCCATAAATTATTTTATCAGATGGTATGATTATTATTTATTCCCTTTTCAGAAATTATAACATCATATTGTTTTAATAACATTTTTTTTTATTAATGGTCCGTGTGGTGACGGATTAAGAATACGGATTGTCACTACCCCATATCATCCCATGGGTATCGTAAGAGCCGACAGAGGGAGCATATTATCCATAGAACAGAGAAGGAAAACTTGATAAAAACCCTATACGAACCCGTTTGGCCAGCGTGGTATAGTAGTCCAATTCCTCCTTTCAAAGGAGAGGCCTAGTCCAGTGGTCTGTTAAAGGCTGATGATCATTATAAAGTAATAAGTTCACGATCAGGAAGCTACGGCATACAATCTTCACGTCCGATATTCCGCAGTCTTTCATGACGAAAGTCTTGGATCAGTGTATGTTGCCAGTGATGAAATACGGATCTGAGACGTGGTCACTTACTATAGCCTTTATCAGAAGGTTCAAGAACAGTCAGAGAACGATGGAGAGAGCTATGCTTAGAGCTTCTTAAATGAGGAGATCTGCAGGAGAACCAAAGTCACCGACATAGTCTTTCCGAATAGTTCGGCTGAAGTGGCAGTTGGCAGATCACATAGCTAGAAGAACTGATGGCCTAAAAGAGTGTCATGACTGCATGAGTCCCTTCTAGATTATTCTCACAGCCGTAATACCCCGAATCTGGATGTAAATTTGACGTTCTTAGGTGTTACCATGTAACCTAAATGAATTTGAATTAGAGTGTTGTGGGCTCAATCCCCACACAGAAGAACACTTTTTGTGATGACACAAATAGTTGTTGTTTCAGTCAATGTGTTTTTATATCCGTTTCTAGTGTCTGCGATTCAGAAAATACATATAAACCTGATATGCGGTCTTAAACTCATCATATTTTAACATTTAAAATATTAATATTTAGCCTGACTAGTCGACTGAACATCATCATCATCCTTTAACAGTCCACTGCTGGACTAGGCCTCTCCTTTGAAAGGAGGAATTGGCCTACTATACCACGCTGGCCAAACGGGTTGGTATAGGGTTTGAACATGATCATTAAATTTGCGTCCAACAAAAAGTCTTATATTGATAAACATTTAATTAAGTACAAATTTTAAGCTGATATGTCAAGGTTATTCCTTAGTTTGCTTGTCACTGTTTAAGCAAAAAGTCGTATATTGCAAATCACGGGCAGAGTGATTGCATTTTATGCCAAAGTTGTGTTCATCGTCAGTCGGTTGCAGTTTGTAGGCAAGAGTAGTTCAACGTATAAGCTGCATTAAAAATGGCCATCTTAAAAAATGGCAAGGTCCGAAGCATCCGGAACCGGCGAGCATGTATGAACAGAGTAATGAATTAGAGGAAGCGCGTGAGGTTTGTAAGGATAGAAGCAAGTGGCGTTCCGTTGTCTCTGCCTACCCCAACGAGAAAAAGGCGTGAATATATGTATGTATGTATGTAAAAATGGACGAGATTGAACTGCTTCGTGGCTTATATTTTTTTTTTTACCACCGTGATCCTTATTTATAATATGTATGTCCTATTGATTTGCACAGGCCTCTTCTCTTTATGCAACCGGTACGGCCATAGTCACCCACGCTGGCCAAGCGCTGGGGGTCTACTTTGGAGTAGTCCCGAGTTTGTCGAGTTGCGAGTCGTGCCACGATGGGAACAAATTTCATACCTACACACTGACCATTACTATCCACTAATGGCGCTTTTAAAAATGTATGGAAATGGATCCCGTTGAGAAACGACTAGCAGGTCGCAAAAACATTATGTAAAAGTTTCAGACGTGCAGGTGTTCGCGATGTTATCCTTCGCTAATAATAAAATTCATGATAGCGCATCAAAATTCTGCAAATTCCCTAGTAAAATATTTGTTCATCATAGTTTAATTTAAAGGTTTACAGCAACATTTGCGAACGCCGCACTGCAGTTTGGGCTCAGTATGTTCGTTTTTCAAACATAGTATTTGATATTTATTTTTGAATTGTTACTTATCGCTTGCGCCGTGTCTCGGCAAGCAAGTTAAGCTGTCGGTTCCGGCTGTCGAGAAGATCGTTGACAGTCATTACGGGGAGTCAGTAACTCAGTACCCTCAAATAAACTGATACTGGTCTAAAACATGGAATATTGCTATCCCTTTGGGTTACGGAGGTCAGACGGCAGTCGATCTGTAGAAAAGCTGATATTCTGTCATATCTGGTTGGACCAGTAAGCGGACCCCGGTCATCAAGGCATGTAAGATTGGATGTTACCAGGATAACGCCAGGCCAATGATGATGTTCTAAAATTTAAAGTGGCTGTTTAAGGTAATTATGCCTCAGATTCAGACGCACCATGGGATGGAGAAAATTCTGTGGGAGCATTGAATCTTGCCAACAAGCAAACCGGGTAAGGAAAGTACTAGCTCAGCAACCGGCAGTTGCACCAGGTACTCTCCGTAAACCGGACAACACCTACACCACATCGTAGGAGGAGACAAGACGCGTCCTGCTTGAAACGCACTTCCCAGGCTGCGTCCTCACCCCGATAATAACGTGGCATGATACACCAACAATGGCGACCGAACACGAATGGAGACACGCAAACACCGTGGTCACAGAAGAAAAACTCCGATGGGCCATTGATAGCTTCCACCCCTTCAAAGCAGCCGGACTGGACGGCATCTTCCCAGGGTTATTACAATGGGGAGATGAACCTGCCTCAAAAGACTCTTGGCAATCATGAGGGCTAGCCTGGCCCTCAGATATGTACCGAAGAGATGGAGGGAAGTCAAACTAATCTTTATACCAATACCAGGCAAAACAGATTATACAAATGCCAAGTCCTTCAGACCAATAAGCCTGACCTCCTTCATGCTCAAAGCCTTGGAAAGACTTTGCGAGAGGGAACTAAGAAGTGGGGCTCTGAAACACCTGCCCTTACATGCCAACCAATATGCATACAGCTCAGGGAAATCGACGGAATCGGCCTTACATCAGCTCGTGAACCAGATAAAAGCTGCTATACAACAAAAAAGCATCTGTCTGGGCACCTTCATTGACATAGAAGGGGCCTTCGACAAGACGAACTTCTCCAGCATAAGCAATGCCCTAGCCAGACATGGAGTGGATCAGATGCTCATACAGTGGATCCAAAACATGCTCAGCAAAAGGGTAGTACGCCTTCACGAAGACACCCAGACAGCCTTGATAACTAAAGGTTGCCCGCAGGGAGGTGTTCTCTCCCCGCTATTGTGGAACTTAGTCATCAATGAACTCATAGACAAACTCAACGCGAGATACTTCTACACAATAGGATACGCAGATGATCTGACCATTCTCACCTCAGGTAAGGTAGTAAGTACAGTGTACGACCTCACCCAACAAGCCCTACGAATAGTGGAGCGGTGGTGTAATGAGTACGGATTATCTGTAAACCCGACCAAGACTGAACTAGTCATGTTCACACTTAAACGCGCTCTGGGTCCCTACCAACTACCCAGGCTATTCGATACAGAGCTGAAGCTGTCAACCGAGGTCAAGTACCTGAGCTTCATTCTCGACAGCAAATTGTCTTGGAACAACCACATAGAAAATAAGCTCAACAAAGCCAGCATCGTCTTCTGGCAGTGCAAGAAGATGATAGGCAAACGCTGGGGCTTATCCCCCAAAATTGTCTTATGGCTCTATAAGACAATAATACGTCCGATGGTAAGCTACGGCGCAGTAGTATGGTGGCCTCGGACCAATCTAACAACGGCCGCCAACAAACTTCAAAGGCTTCAAAGACTTGCATGCCTAGCGGCCACGGGCTGCATGAAAACTACACCTACAGCGGCACTCGAAGTGTTGCTGGACCTGCCTCCTCTGCACCTGTTCATACAACAGGAAGCAACGATGTCGGCGGTCCGGTTAAGAGCTCTAAAGCTCTGGAAAGACACCAACACACCGCATACTAGCAACCTAAATACACTTTTCAAAGAAGTTCCCCTAACACAAGCCATCGGCGACCAGATACCGAAACAATTTGTGTTTGACAAGAAATACAAAATCCAACTGTGTGAGGATCTGCACGTAGGAGCGGTTAACCACAACGAGCTCACGATCTTCACAGATGGGTCTAAAACGGATACAGGTACGGGTTCAGGAGTGTTCTCCGAGGACGTGAACATCAACATCGCAGCACCGCTGGGAGCCTACAACACGGTCTACCAGGCCGAATGTTTTGGTATAATCCTAGCCGCCACAGCAATCATGGCACGTGAGGTAAGGGAACGATCCATTAGGATCCTCTCAGATAGTATGGCTGTCCTTTCAGCCCTCAAAAGCCATACTATCACCTCGGCACTCACACTTGAATGCCACCAGAAACTAACAGAGGTACGTAAACTAAACAAATTAACACTGCAGTGGATCAAGGGCCATAGTGGCTCAAGAGGGAATGACGCAGCCGACGTACTTGCCAGAAGGGGGGCCACCTTAAAGGTGGTGGGACCCGAGCCCATTATTCCCCTCCCTTCTGGTTTTTATCGCAACCTGGTAAGAAATAGAACCAGGACCTAGCCCAACCAGTCCTGGATTGGTATTGAAACATGTAGGCAGGCCAAGGAGGCTCTTCCCGCAGCAGACGGTAAGATAGCCAAACAAATCCTCCGGCTGTCCAAACAACAACTGCCGTCACGGCCGCCTACACAGGACACGGATTCTTTAATAAACACCTATTTACTATAGGTATCACCGATAGCCCGCTGTGCTGGGCCTGTATGGCAGCAGACGAGACGGCAGCCCACCTGCTCCTCGACTGCCCTGAGGTCGCACAGTACAGGCAGCAGTACCTGACCAGAAACAGCACCCTGAGGGAAGCAGTGGGCCACATCAAGAGTCTGCTGGCCTTCCTGGAAGAGCTGGGGTGGCTCCAGTGACAAGACCATTCCCACCCGCACGCAAAATACACGCCAAGACGTGGAGTTGCGGAAACACCCCGTGCTACCAAGTACCAAGTAGCTTAAGGTAATTAAATAAGCAAACGCCTGACAAGTCCTTATACAAACAATATGTGAATCACACAGAGTGTTGTCTCGTGTGGGAATCGGACCTACGACACTCTACGCAGTGCCAAACTACCAAGCGACAAGGCGACATCGACAGCTTAAAAGTAAAATTATGAGTTAGTAAATAGCAACACACCAACTCCTAGCAATTGCTGAGTCCTTAGTAACAGGCCCCATAGATTGTTTACCATAACAATTGAAAAAAAAAAGTGAAAGTAGCTACGGACATCATCATCTTACGATATTGGTATCTAATAACATTAGCTGTCGTGTAAGCGCCTGCAACAATTATGTAGCAATATAGTAAACAACATATCGCTTCAAAAATCAAATATTATGTAGTAAATAAAAAAATTGTGGTGACTGAGTCTTCCCGTGAACCCAACTGATATAACTCATGCCGAAACGTTGGGGTACCTATAAGGCTTTTCATCTTTATTTTCAAGCTAGATTTCGCCCACTTGGGACGGCTTTACCTCGTTAGGTAATTTTCAAAAATCCCTTGAAACATTCATACCTAATTACAACTTCCTGCGCTCGGTATTTTCGGTTGTGCTTTGTCTGTCAGTCAGTCAGAATGGCAGAATTTTATACTTACTTGTTACTGTTCCTACGGGATATATACCACGTACCTTTGTTTTGAGTAACCGATATTTCGGCACTGTTGCCAGCGCCATGTTCACGGATGTGTACATCCGTGAACATGAGTAATTATAGTGACCACGAAAGTTTAAATTCCTAATTTTATATTCCATATCTTATATACAGAAGATAAGTAGTAAAAAGGGAACCATGTTTATTATGTCAATGGTCATTTGTGTATTACAGCAGTCAATTAATTGACTGCTGTAATATGCTGCTGCTCTTGCACGAAATTACTCTTAATAATTATTAAGAGTAATTTCGTGCAAGAGTGATTCTTTATCTTGTTATTGTCATATTTTGACTTTATATCACCAACATTGCATTTTACTGTCATTATTTATTCCAATTGTAAATTATCCTTTCCTGGGGGGACACTGCGAGCCCTTGCTGCGAGCCGTCAGTCCGGCTGTCATTAAAAGCTTTGACACTAGTTATAGAGATTCAGTATCTTTGTATATACTGCCAATGCAAAATATAACAAATCCTTTGGTGTGGCGTGGTTAAACGGGCAGCTGCTCTGAGAAAAGGTAATATTCTGTCACATCTGGTTAGACTAAAGAGCGGAAGAAGCTTTAGATGCTGATAATGATCTTGTATTTACGTAGCATATAGTCTCTTACTACTGTATAAACTTAATAAATAGGGGAAGGCATAACGGTATCTTTGTCTATATTGGAAGACTCGGGTTTTTTTTTTTAAATTAGGTCGTATCACCTGTGTAGTCAAATTTAGCAGCAGTGACAATAGAATTCAACGAGTTTTGACACTCTTGAAGTCCCGGAGAAAGTTGAACTACCTTGAAACCCGTATCGAATTTATGTATAAAGGAGGAGTTAAAATAATTTATCTCCTGACCACCTTAGCAAAACGGATGACAAACAACGAAAAGGTATAATGTTGAAAAGTGAGAGAGTCAGACTTGTAAGAGCAAACTTTGCTGCAGTAAATTAGACTTTCCCAGTCACATCAAAATCTTCAAAAACTATTGATAAGCGGAAAGAAGCAAAAACACATAATATTAATATTGGATATATGGATCACATGTTTTGAATTAGCTTTATTTGCGGCAAAAAAAAAATAAAAGAACATTCAACATACAATTTTATTTTGCCCAACAACTATACATTCAATTTACGAATTATTTCTAATATCTAAGGTTTTTGCTTTTCATTAATCGATCTCCAATTTCTTGAAGGACCCTTCTACGGAGCCGAAAATATCGGAGATGGTCTTCGGTTTGCCAGGTCGCAAGGATTCAACCACGCGCTTCTTGTTTTCTTCTAAGAAAAAGTGTTCTGCATTTTTTATTCGTTCTATCCATTCATCTGAAAATTGACATTTGTTTGTAATAGTCTTTCGCAAAAATGCTCTTTATTTAGGAAAAATATATTTAAATTGTAAATTAATTATCGCTTGCGCGTGCTTCGAAAAGAATGTAAACCCGTTGGTTCCTGCTCACATAAAGATCTTTGACATTCGTTATAAGGAGTCACTTACTACTACCCTTGAATATGCTGGCACTGTAGAAAAGTGTTGCCAGCCATGAAATGTCCCTTTAGGTTGAGGAGGTCAGACAGCAGTCGCTGCTTTGAAAAGCGTTATATTCTGTCGAATTTGGTCAAATAGATATTCCAGGAATCCAGGCGACCAGGTTCCACGGTAGATGGGATAGAATGGTCTTGGATCTAACTGGAATAATGCTAAGACAATGATGATAATTAACAGTAGTTAAATCTCTTACTTGTAATCTCTTCGAAGCTTTTATAATTTCCTCCAGCTTCTTTCGGCAGACCTTCCATGGGTAAATACTTGTCGATGGTCTTGGATCCTATCGGATGGATGACGAGCATGTCCATTAGTTCCTTCTTCATGAACGGCCTCAAAATCATCATTAGCTTGTCCATAAATGAGGGTGCGTTCAGGAAGTGCAGGCCTGTGATTTTTAGTAACATGGCTTCCTGAAAACAGAGTTCAGATTTATACCTCGAATTACAAAAGATAAATCGATTCTTAAATATAATATCAGTATACCGTAGGGATTTTATATGTATTAGGCAGCAAACGAGCAGACGGTTCGCCTGATGGTAAGCGATTACTGTAGCCCATGAACACCCGATGCAAACGAGCAGAAAGATCACCTGATGGTAAATGATTACCGTCGCCCATGGACACCCACAGCACCAGAAGAGTCACAAGTGCGTTTCAAGCTTTTAGAAAGGCGAATAGTCTTTGTAAGTAATTTTTTATTCGTTCTCTGGATAGATCTTAGGCATCACTTTATGCCCTATCTTTACAAACGAATTGACTTTTTTGGGTTAAGATGAAAGACTTTGTAGAACAAGAGATACCATTACGTAAGTAGAAAGTATGAAAATACGAAAATCCAGTAGAGGATTATGAGATGTAGAGCGGCCGAAGTCTAGTTGTATTAATATCGGATTAAACACTAAAATAACACAAAAGCATACCTGTAAAAAGTAGAGGAACTGCTGCACAGTCTGCACGTCGAGCCGGCCGATGTGTGACAGCGTGACCTTGTCCAGGTCGATGATGATGAGGAACCCGGGCCACGTGCCCTGCTCGTACTGGACCAGGTCTACTATCATTAGCACGGCCCTGGAATATAAGTTTACTTTATTAGTTCCTTTGGAAAGCATTAAAACTATAAAATTTTGCTATCCCAGAAGTGGTCGTAGCGCTTAAAGGGTGAGTGCGGGTGTAAGCTTGCCGATCGTAATAGCCGACCTAATGCAAGATAAGCAACGCTTCCACAGGTCGTCACTTGGATGGGTGACCGCGTGTGGCATTTACATGAGAGCGCTACCGTCTTTTGCGAGGCACAAAGCTGTCTGAAAACAGTCAGCCACAAATTCTGAGGAATAAAAAAATAAAGAAGACCAAAGATGTGGTTGAATCTCGTTAAATTCAGGTTGAACTAATTACTGATAATACTGACAGACTACTTACTGATAAGAGACTATCTTACTGTTGTATTTTGTTTAGTAAAAGGCTGCAGTGGAACGAAGATTTTGTTTTATTTTATTTTATTTAATAGGTTCACCAACAACTATTACACTTGTATTTAACACGTTATGTTACATGCACATACTTAAATAAATAGCATAATAGTTTTAGAGCGGGCTTATTTTGATTTTGAGAGAAGGGGAGGAAGGGGAGTCTTGGCTTTCCTGTATAAAACCTCTGAACCGGGTGAGAGAAGATTTTGTCCAGGAAAACACCAAAAAGTAATTCAGTCTATCTAAGATCGAAGCGGTTACTTACAGGAGGGCTTTCAGCCATCTAGCCCACTCCCTGGAGCTTACGACTGGTGAGAAAATCTTAAGTGGTCCAAATAACCTCTCTTTTTTTCCTTCCTCTAGGTATTCCTTGCTCCTGTCACCTTCTTTCATCACGGACTCTTACTATCTCAATATTGGTAAAAAGCATGTGGAATAGGGAATCTAATATAACCTCGTCATTAGGCATTTCTAGAATATCACTAGCCACTTAAAATACTGTCTTAATAGTACAAAAATAAGTCTTAAATGGAATAGTAAGAATTAATTTACCTGATTGCATCAGCGAATATGAAGTTCTTGGGGTCGTAGTTCACTAGTCTTGTGTAACACACAACAGAGTCATTGTAGGCTCTGGCTTCTAATGGTGTTAGTGCACTGGAAGTAAATTAAAGAATACCTAGTTAAAAGCATGAAATAAATTGTGATGTCTAAATTGCATGGCTTTGAGAACAACGAGATATGGTTGGCCTGATTTAAAACGTAACCCAAATACAACGACTTAAAACTTAATACCTAACACGCCGAAAATTAATAAGAAATGGTTAAACTCTTGTTAATTAAAAAATCAGCAAAGTCTCGATATTGGCAAAATTTTGGCAATATTTTTTTCATCCCAAACGTTATTACTTTTTGTTAACCTAAAGTGATGGAGTGTTGGGAGTAACATAAGACATTGTTCTATAATGCTAGTGAAGAAAAAGTGTACCTAATCAACTATAATTAAATTTGACAAGGCTAAAATAATACAATTTTGATAATTTGGTTCATAAATTCTTATGAAAAAAATGTTTGCTCCTTCTAAAGCAAACAAAACAAAGAAGTCTCTTATTAGAAACGTCTCTAAAAATTCAGATTCAAAGATCATCTCACTGCTGGGCACACACCTCTTATCATTTGGGAAACACAGTCCACCACGCTGGCCAAATGCGGGTTGACAAACCTATCATTTCTTTCGAGATCATCCTGGAGAACTCTCAAATTTGCATTTCACGATGTTTGCTTTCAACGTTTAGCAAGCGATTACAATTTAGTACGGACGTAATTTCAAAAAGTTAAAATAAAATTCAAATCATTAATTGCAAAGCTAAGTGTAGATAATGATGGTATACAATGATGAGAGCCTAAGTGAGCTTAGCGCCCTTTACAAGCGTAGCAATATTGGGCTAGTAGGTGGACAGCCTTATTACAGATAGAAAGTCATTGGTGCGAGTTATGGATTAGAACCAGAGACCCTCTGTGTAGCAGTCTGAAGATACTTACTTTATTTTTTATAGTCTCACGCTTGTATCCCCGAAGGGGTAGGCAGAGGTGTAACATAACACCCACATTTCGCCATGACTTTTTAGTTCCCACGTAATAGGCGGCGGGCCTATTGCCGTTACCGGGCACATCACCAGACTCCGTGCTGCTACGGAGAATTCAGAAAAACCCAGTAACACTTTTGCCCGACCCGAGAATCGAAGACCGGACCGAAGACGGGACCTCCAATCAGCAGTCGCATACGCTAGCCACTGGATCACGGAGGCAGTCAAGATACTAACTAATAACTAAGAGTCTTCAATATCTTGGCGTCGACTATTCTGTTCTTGAAGAAGCCGTGGAAGAGAGTCTTGAGCGTGTAGTGAAGGTCCAGCACTTGCTTCGATACTTCGGCACTTCGGTTGCAGCAGTGGAACGTCAGGATCAAATCCATATCTGGAAACAACAAAGTGCCATTGTTGAAAGAAAGAAAACTCATTTATTCTGGTTTCAAACAAAAATACAGGATGACACTTTGGTACTATAGGTATATTCTATACTAATATTGACTATAATGATAGCAAACAAATCCCTAATAATGAAGAATATTGTAATTATCTACACCTATCCAATAGCAATAATTATTGCTCGCCAATACTAATCGCATAACTGAAAGAGAAAGAGAAAGTTGGGAGAATGGTGCTTTTGCACTGCATGATGCGTATAAATTCTCTATGATAATACATACATGCATACATATCGTCACGCCTTTTATCCCCGAAGGGGTAGGCAGAAGTGTATTTCTACACCCACTTTTCGCCAGATATACTTTAGTCCCACGTAATAAGGGGCGAGCCTATTGCCGTACCCGGCACATTTCCAGACTCCGTGCTGCTACTGAGAATTTCGTAACAGAAAAACCCAATAACACTCCCCGACCCAGGAATCGAACCCGGGACCCCCCCCCTCCCACGCGCACATTTATGCCGCGAGACCAACGAGGCAGTCGTATAGGGTTTGATGTCGAGTTTTCCGTCTCTACGCAAAGATGGTATTTGCATCGTGTTATCCCTTAGTCGCCTCTTACGACACCCACGAGAAGATAGGGGTTGGTGACACTTGTATTCTATGCCGTCAACCATACCTGTCCTATTTTCTGTAGGAATGCTTTTTTAATGCGGATATCTTCAAAGTTTTGTTCCTACTAATTAATAGTTTGAGCTTATAATTAAGGTTGATCGTAAACTTTCAATTCGTTGATAAAACAGAAACAATAGGATAGAAGCACAATGTTTGAGTTGTATCCATTGGGTAGTAAAGGTGTGCAGGACTCCAACCTGGATTGTGAAACTAACATAACATCAAAAGAAAATAATATTTAACTAAAGTCTAGATAAATATCCTTATCTTAACAATGAATTAATGGGTATAACTGTTAACGGGCTGTGACAAAAGAATGGGCGACTTTGCGCAGTGGATTGTGAATCCTATAAAAAAGTGATTGACTTCGCACGATAGCAATTATGTATCATTGTTTCAAACGGATGTCATAATATTTATTGTTGTATATTTATACGGCAATTTGAACAAAGTGTTGTTATTGTTACTTGTCACCAGAGATTTTTTTATTAGAAAGACAACTCCCACATTAGGACTAAATCCTGTGTCGCGGGGGACTTTACAAACATACAACTAAGGGCCGGTACATATCTGACGGAAGATCCGTCGCGTTTTATCGGTCGCGTAACGCCAATACATACAAATGTATAGAAAAACGTTCAACCATCCGTTAGTACGTCGAGCGTACTAACGGATTATCCGTCGACGTCGCGCGCACCACGCACCACGTGAATTTTGACCTTGGAGTAAGGAATATAAATGGAGAGGGCAAATAGTAGGTACATATACATATAAAAATTACATTATTCACATAATATATTATTATATTTTATATTTGTATAGACTCACGGCTGTACCCCCGGAGGGGTAGGCAGAGGTGTAATATTACACCCACATTTCGCCATGATGTTTTTATACACATATATACGAAACCGACATAAAGCCACCAAATATAGTGTTGTTTCGTTTTGCCTTATGGATATCTCTGTCAAAAAAAAGAGATAGCCATAGTTTACTGAATAAATTGATCATGACGATATTCTATTAGAAATGTCATTCGTGCCACTATCGCTATATTTTTCGCCAAGGTTTGTGGTACATCTGCTATGAAATCGTTATCTATCGAACACAATAATTTTGTTTTTGTGCATAAATATGTCTAAAGGTCCGATATTGGCTCTCAGAGTATATTTTGTTACATGTTTCATACAAGAGTCGTCTTTTGCTTTGCCATGTTCGCCCACATTTGCATTATGGAATAAACTAATCTGGCAAAAGATTTAAACTAACAAAGGTAACTCACTACAAAAATGTATTATTCTCCTCTAACCGGCTCCATATCGATATCGATTACATTCTGGAGAACAATTTGCATTGCATTTGGGCAAAGCCATTTTATTTGCCCAACGTTTCGTAGGTGTGCACGCTAATTTCGTAGGTGTGCACGCTAAATTCGTAGGTATTGGACATACCATATCCATGTCATTCCTAGATCGGTGATTTTAAGATCGTAAGATTCCAGGGCCGCCAGACCTTACTTATTTTTTCAGAAACGAAATGTGTACAATAATGTAGTGTTAGTACTATGTGCTATGAGTGTACGCAAATTTGCTAGCTTGGATCGAGGGCCAATTTTTGGGTATGAGGTGCTTAAGTTCCACGGGAACAATTTCCATACATACCTATAGAGAAAACATTTTGTGTCTTGCTCTGCAACTGTACCTAGTCTGTAACCCCTTCTTTATCATTTGTATAAGTTTTGTGAAAAACCGTAACCAAATCGTATTATCGTCTTTTATTTTTGAACCTCCATACCTAAATAGGATATATATTCGAATAACGCTCGACATATTTTTAATAGTCAAACTCGAATTGCAATAAAAATAACTACAGAACTTCAGTGACTACATAACATCAGGGAACACGAAAAATGGTTAGGTAAAAGAATATGACAGTAAAATATTGAGCTGCCCTGAGTACGGCCCTGCACGAACAAACTTATATGTGTGCATAATAGCCACGCTTTCAGCGAATGTGTGCAGATACGCTCGACGCATTTTCCGTCAGATGTGTACCGATTCATTTGACGGAATAGACGCGACCGAAGATACGTTCGACGCATCTTCGGTCAGGTATGTTCCGCCCCTAACGGACACAATGAACACCCAGACTCAAAACAACAATTTGTGAATTACACAAAGTGTTGCCTCGTGTGGGATTCGAACGCACAACACTCGGCACAGTGTCAGGTGGCGAGGCGGCCGCTTAAACCACCACGCCAACCCTGCAATAAAAAAATATTGACTTCTTAAGTAAAATAGATGATCTACATCATCATCGTCCTAGCGTTATCCAAGACTTTTTTGTCTTGGAGCACGGGGTCCATTTACTGGTTCTGTTCTACTTCATCATCAGCCTTTAACAGTCCACGGCTGGACTAGACTTCTCCTTTGAAAGGAGGAATCGGCCTACTATACCACGCTTGCCAAACGGGTTGGTATAGGGTTTGTATCAAGTTTTCCTTCTCTTACAGTGCTGTTCTCTGCATTATATGCTGCCTCTGTCGGTCTGTCTTATGATGATGAAAAAAAGGAGTCAATCAAGCATTCATTAAGTCTGATTTCATTTGATAGCCTAATTGATGCAACAATATCAATATCTAATGAGGATAGTTCCCGTTTTTTGTGTCTATTTTCTTGCTACTACAATTGGTGAAACCCGCGTTGAAACGTCGTCAGGAAATAGAATGTACTAGCTAGGCCCGCCTTTATTTCAAAACCTGCTTGAGGCCTGTTACATCAAATATTTAAAATGACAGTATACATTGCGATGTGTGTTACAAAAAAGACGACGCTGATAGCATCAAAACTTTATGATGTTCGTTAAATTTTTTTGTTTAAATTTATAAGGATAAACGTAAAATGCTCAAAATTATGCGACGGCAAACTACTGCAAATGATAGAACCGCTATCATTACATCCACTACTGTATACAGGGTGTTGATTTGCATTTGCAAAATAATTTCAAAATGCAAAATATTTTACTCATCATCCTCTTAGCGTTATCCCAGTTTCAGTCTGGGCTCCGCTAACTAGTCTAACCGGATTTGGCTGAATATTAGCTTTTCCACAGAGCGACTGACCTCCGCAACCCGAAGGGATAGCGATATTCCATGGTTTAGACTAGTGTCAGTTTATTTAGAAGGTACTGACGCCCTGTAACGACTGTCAATGATCTTCATGACAACCGGGACCGACGGCTTAACGTGCTCTCCGAGGCACGGGACAAGCGATAATTAACCATTCAATACGCACATAACTCCGAAAAGTCATTGGTGCGCGCCGTGGATTCGAACTCGATACCCTCTGCATGAGTCTGTTGGTATCTCCACTCGGCTATCGCTGCAATGCAAAATATTTTACTACTGTATATAAATACAAATACTACACTAATAAAAATAAAAGTCTACAACTTAACAATTTTTTTCGTAAATATACATTTAAAAAATCAGCTCGGTATGTTCACCGACAACGCCGCTCAGCTGATCACGCGAGCTTGCATTGCAGGTACCTAACACACACAAGCACACGCACCTACCGTGCAGTCTTATTCTGCACCAGTCAACCGTTTATTCTGATTTAATGAAAATAGGGTCTTATACCATCGCACTCTCTTTGGAATAATTTTGGGTAAATAAGTATACTTTCTATACTATATTCACATTACGAAAAAATAAAAGGTAAACAAAGAAACCAATGATTTTCAAACTTAATAAGATAGCACGATAACCGATCGGGATGACCTAATCAAAAATGGCCCCCTGTCATGCGAAATGGTTACTTTGGGTGTAATACTTAAGTTGACAGGATAACAAATACATGGACATTTTAGAATTATTGGCTTTTTAGGTTCTTTATCATGACTCTCTCTCTCTCTCTTCAGCCTGTCTCGACCCTTTGGGTAGGCCTCCTTCAATGTCATCGTCCCAACGCATTTGAGGTCTTCCTGGAGGTCGTTTTTGTTCCCATGGTCGCCACTCAAGCAACCACTTACTCCACGAATCAGCCTTGCGCGCCACGTGACCATTTCAGCCCATTCCCATTTCTGCCTGGCTTCGCAGTCTTTATTATGTAAAATAGTTAATTAGCTTAATTAATAAATAAAAAAACATTTGTTATTATAATTATGCATAATACAGAAAAAATTATAAATATGCTTTAGTTTTATAAAAATACGCCTGTCATTTAAGGGACATCCGTATTTTATAAAACTAATGACTCTTTCGCTACGAATATATATAATACGAATATTTAACTAAAATCTATTTTTTTAAGAGAAGGCGTCATTATAAGAACCATTTTTATGTTATAAACGATTTTAAACTTTCGCGATTAGTATACATTATACAAAGTTATATAGCGGGTCTTACTCGCGATAAATCTTATAATTAAGGCATAAATACCACACACACATGACAGGTATTTCAACACGTTTTCGCATCATCACTCGCGATATCCGTTGTGACGTCCCTAGTGAACAGGGCGTATGACCTCTGTGACCCTGAACACTTAAGCAATGAGCTCTCACATGTTCAGGAGATACTTAGACGTAACGGATACAAGAATGAGATACACCGTCTGAAGAGGAGGGACCGTAAACCTGAACGTGAGCAGGGTGCCGGCTTACATGCCTTACCTAAAAGGAGTAACGGACAAAGTTGGAACAGTACTAAAGAAATACTTCATTAAGACTGTATATAGTCCGCTTTCCAAGATAGCACACAATCTGCGCAGCCCAAAGGATGTCATTCCTTTTCAGACACCTGGCGTCTACAAGGTCGATTGCAGTTGTGGTAGTTACTACATCGGACCGACCAAGCGAACAATTGCGGAAAGGGTCAAGGAACATATCGCAGCTGTGAAAAATCGACAAGTAAATAAGTCCTCTATAGCTGAACATTTATTGGAGTCTGGACCAAACCACTGGATAGAACTACATCAACCACAGGTCTTGTCCACCGAACGTCACTATTACTCCAGGATAGTGCGTGAAGCGGTTGAAATAAAAAAACACAAGAATTTCAACCGGGAGGATGGATTTAGATTATCAACAACTTGGAATCCAGTCATCAATACCTAAGTGCAAACACCGCCGCAATGATACAGCTCAACAGTGTGTAGACGTCATTAGTGTAGTGTGTCGAGGTACCGACAGTGCGGTTAAAAACAAAAATAAAAATCCAGTGAGGGTAGGTGCCAAAACCCGCACAACACAAGGACGGCGCTGAGCTCACCAGTCCCGCCGCGACGACGGCTGAAGCACATCAGCCGAAACGTTGGCAAAAACCGAGGTATTTATGCCTTAAATATAGGATTTATCGCGAGTAAGACCCGCTATATAACCTTGTATAACATTTTTATGTTTGTTTACATTTTATATTTTCGTATCTTGAACAGACATATACATTGCATTATTATAATATTTTGCAAATGAATTATATACATAAGTCTCTCCAAGTATAACTATCTATAATTTTGAATGCCTCACAGGAATTCAGTATGCCATTCATATTTCGCAATAGAAGTAGTAGTGTTATATCTGTACATACATATACTAGTTACTTGTATAAAATACATAATATATTAAATAGAAGCAGGGCCAGCCACACCGCAATAGGAAACCCGTCTATCATTCGACACGAGTATTGCTGATTTTCAATTATGGCACATACGCCACCGTCATAATTTGTGTAGATTGAATTCATCAAATTAGATTTCTAAACATCATTTACAGACGCCTTGATACGAATCTCTGCTACAACAAAAGTCTGTGATGTCCTTCTTTGGAATACACCAACCGGAATGTCAGTTTTTTGTAGACTTTTTAAGACTAGAGAACGTCAACAGTTTATTGAGCTATCGGCAGAATCATCATCGTAGTATATTATATGTTTTCAAGCATTATATTGAGACATTGGTGGTGGACGAGACAGTGGACTATCTGACAGTGGAGTAAGCAGCCACCTTGCTGTTTTATATTGTTTCGATATATTGTGTTCGTGATCCCCACACTAGGCAGCACTTTGTTTGATCTACAAATTCTTGTGAGTTTAGGTGTTGCTCTCTTTATTCGTAAGCTGTATGTTCGCAAATTTGCTCGAGATGCTGGATATGTACCAAGTACAGTCCCAATTCCAGGGTGGTAATTTTAAAAGAAAAGCCAATATTTTCCACAGTGTCTTTCCGAGGTAGAACTTGGCTAGTTTCATTTTTCATTCAGTATGCGGTACCCTATCGAATATTAACAAATAATTCGTTTCACACGTGTTTCTAAACAAGACAAGATCCCGACACGGTTTGTTATGTGTTTTGTATAAAAAGCTGCTAGTTTTTGTATCAACAACTGCAAAATTATATTTCAAGGCTTCAATTACATATAATTATTGTAATTAATGTTTCACAATTATTCCATCACGGTAATCATATGATAAAAAATCGATCAAAAATGCGTGTGAAGCAGAAAACAGTGTTGGGTTCCAAAGCTGGCGTCAGAATCTCACGCATACATGATAATGAGGTAGGCAGAGAACGCAACGGCAATAGAACGCCACTTACTTCTATCTCTACAAACCTCACGCGCTTCTTCTACATTCATTATTCACACACACACTATTAATTTCTGTATAGAGCGAAAAATTGCGATAGCGGGGGCGAAAAGGTATAGCGATATTCCAAGGTTTAGACCAGTATCAGTTTATTTGAGGGTACTGACTTCACGACAGGTGGAATCGACACCAATAAACGTGCTCTCTCAGGCACGGTACAAGCGATAATTAACATTTTTTTTTTAAAGGCAGTGGTTGCCAGAGTTCCCTTTTGGACCCTCCACTAGGTACTTGGTATCTCCACTAGGCTATTGCTGCCTATCTTCATACAATGTAGGTAATCGACGAATAAAAAATAAGCTAACTTTTCTCGTATAGGAAATTAGAAACTGCCTACAAAAACATTTTTAATTCACGTCTCGTTTAGAGTGATCGATCTGTATATTCACATAGTTTTACCGCTTGATGTTTATGTCTAGATAAGCTGCGGAATAACGGCAAGCACACAGCGAAATCATAATCTATCTTTATTTCTTACTATGGGACTCTATATAGGGTTCTTAAATAAATGATTATTGTTAAGAAACCATTTCTGTAACGCGCTTCTGATCGCATTATATTTATGAGCTTGAGTATACGCTCATTAGAAGTAATTTATGTAATTAATAACCATTAATATAACCATTAAATCAAATGCGACTTCTTATCTAATCTCTTCTTTTATAATCATGTAAATTGTGCAGTGGGAATCATTAAATCAAATGGAACCTTTTATAGGATCTATTATAAAAAATATTTTCTAGTTAATAAAATATATATAAATTACCCACTACCACAAGCGCCAAGTTAAATTAATTGTGTCTGAAAAAAATAAATTACGCTATCAAGTTACTGTATTGATAATCGCAAGACACGATTATAATAATGCAAAATTTGATTTGGTTTTTTTAATATCTTTTATAAAATTGTAAACAAATAATATTTATGCTTGGATTTATTATTATTGTGAAGAAACTGTTAGATAGCAGTACATCTGTAGAAAAAAGGACTGTTATTCCTTACCACAGATTAATTACTAACCTATCAAGGATAAACTTCACCCACTGGATTGTAAATGTATGCTTAAGTTTCTAACTGCATTCAATTTTATATAAATAAATATAAAAAAGTCTTATACTTTTTTACAAGAAATCTATAGTATAATAATTCTCAGTTCCTGCCTATACGTACGTAGGGGAGAGTCGGGTAGCCACGGATACATAAGAAAATCTCAATTTATTTTTAAATGGCCATCATTAATTTAGTATCAAAACGTTTAATAAAATATATATAAAGTAATTTAGTACAAGTAACAATAAAATAATTTCTTTATCTTAGCTCTAATGAAGTCTAACAAATAGTGCTCAATTTTGGACAATTATTTTTTGGCGGATAGCGCCGGACATACATATTAGCGATGACCAAGTCATTCTTTGGATTTTCAGACGTCGCAAAAATAACAAAGCTGTGTAGAATCAATATCTACGCATGCTTCAGGGGCCTAGTCTTTACATTTATAGCATTGTATCCAATCTTCTTCAAAAGATTCTCCGCAAATGATGCACCCTGTACTCTGATCTCTTGACAATTTTTGGATGTTCTGTTTGTTTTCTTTTCATTTTTCTTGGTGGCTGCACCTTTCTTTTTAGTCTCTGACGCTTTAGCTTTGTTAGTAGCAATTATAAGTATTTTTCTCCACCAAAGCTCGAAATCTAAATCTAAAGCTCGAAATTTCTCTAGTTTTGGTACTAAGCTAACCTCTTGTCCTCTATTAGGAACTTTTATCTGATCCTAAAGAGACTCTCGGCACCTCATACCTGTCAGTTGTATCTCTAAGCGAAAATTTCTTTTCTTACACTTTGTATAGCCTAAATCATTCTATCTGCATCCCAAATCCCTCGTTCAGTCACTCTTTCCTCAAATTTTGTCATTTTACAGTGTATCTGCAAAAATCATATAGAGTATAATTATTTTCCTTATAATAAAAAACCTATGTAATACAAAAAACGCGATAGAAGTATTTAAATAAGGATTTTCTCTCCATTCAAAAAGTTTCCGAGGGTACCCGACAAAATTGTGTCCGGTTTTACCCGACCGGCTAGTTTCAATCATCAATTTATTTTAAAAAATATCATCAATGCCAGCGACATAAATAACCTAATTTTTTTACTATAACAATTACTGCTAAGAATAATTTATAAATTATAATAAACAATAATGAAAATACATTTAATGTTCATAAACTGTATTTGAAAAGTAATCTCATTGATGAAAACTATTAACTGTCACTTGTTATCCGCTCGATGATTACGTCACCGGTGCAGCGAATATTCAACTACGGGGCAATGCGAACATTTTGACGTGTGCACTATTTATCTATGTATGCGTGGTTGCCTAGAAACGACAGTGGCCGAGTCTACCCGCCGGCCGGGGCTACCCGACTCTCCCCTAAGTAAAGTTACGGTGGTTCGTTTGAGATAAGCAACAAAATTTGAATTGGCCTTCATCTTCTATATTTATATAAATCGATTTAATAGCTGTACAAACGTACAGCTATAAAATAAAAAAGAAAAGCCTAAAAAAAGAAAATAAAATTCAAGTTATTTATTACAATTCGTAAAGTAAATAAAATATTAAATTATGTTTCTGCTGAAGGTGAAAAAGTAGGCACCTTGCTGCTTAGTCACCAAATGACCAACTTTGCCAGACCTCTAAAGCACCTCGGATCAGGTTGACGACAACTTTGAATAATCGTAATCACCCGAATGTCACGTTCTTAATAGTAATTTAAGTGAATAAGGGTAGAACGGATCAGAATTTTGGCAGAGGAAAAAGGTGTATCAAACGACTATTTTCAGAAATTTACATTTCCTTTTAAAAACTGATAACATTAATCGATTTGACTATAATTGATTTAGTGATCCATTTTTACCATAGTCGTTAAATTTATATCCTTGACTGCAGTACAAAAATGCGCCTGCTGACCTTGCCTACGTAGTTCTAATGACAGATTGCCTCGGTCAAACTGCCCTTGAATCATCCAAGCGTACTGTGCGACGTCACATCCACCATGCAACGATAAATCACACTGTGATTACGTTGCTATCATTATCTTATTATGTGGTAATTTAGTTAAATGTGTGCAATAGCCGAGAGGATATAGCAACACACTGCCATGCTGAGGGTATCGGGTTTGAATCCACGGCGCGCACCAATGACTTTTCGGAGTTATGTGCGTATTGAATGATTAATTATCGCTTGTCCCGTGCCTCGGAGAGCACGTTAAGCCGTCGGTCCCGGTTGTCGTGAAGATCTTTGACAGTCGTTACAGGGCGTCAGTACCTTCTAAATAAACTGACACTAGTCTAAACCATGGAATATCGCTATACCTTCGGGTTGCAGAGGTCAGACAGGCAGTCGCTCTATGGAAAAGCTAATATTCAGCCAAATCCAGTTAGACTAGAAAGCGGACCCCAGATTGAAACTGGGATAACGCTAAGAGGATGATGATGAGTTAAATGTGATCTACTGTTAGATATAACATATTATTATGTAAGAGTTCTTATACACATGTAGGACAAACTATATATGAGATATTATCATCATCACACTCGTTGGCCTCGCGGCATAAATGTGCGCGTGGGATTGGGAGGTCTCGGGTTCGATTCCCGGGTGTGGCAAAGTGTTATTGGATTTTTCCGTTAGAAAATTCTCAGTAGCAGCACGGAGTCTGGTAATGTGCCCGGTACGGCAATAGGCTCGCCCCCTATTACGTGGGACCTAATAAAATCATGCTGAAATGTGGGTGTCATATTACACCTCTGCCTATCCCTTCGGGGATAGAGGCCTGAGTCTATATTATCATCATCACATCAGACTATAGACGGCTACTGCTAGACATAGGCCTAAGGCTCTCCACACAGACAGATCTTATAAGCCGCTCTAATGGCGACGTGTCTGGCGATGCAACAGAAGCAAAGTGGACCGGCGATCTCATTGCGATAGGGGTAAACCGGTAAGATATATGTACGTGATAATATGACCTACAATCAGTCATCTTTGTCCCTGGTTGAATCGTAACTGTCGGCCTGAACCATCCTATATCTAGCCGATACAATTTTTTTATTTTTTTATAGTCTCGCGGCTGTATCCCCGAAGGTGTAAGCAGTGGTGTAAATATTACACCCACATTTCGCCATGAATTTTTTTAGGTGTAATAGGGGGCCAGCCTATTGCCGTACCGGGCACATCACCAGACTCCGGGCTGCTACTGAGTATTCAGAAAAACCCAGTAACACTTTTGCCTGACCCGTGATCAAACCCGGGACCTCCTATCAGCAGTCGCATACGCTATCCACTGGACCACGGAGGCAGTCTATACAAATTTGACAGAATATAAACGTTTTTGAATATGATATCACAATTTTTCATTGCCACAATGACAGACCATTGTGATCCTATAATATGAAAGCCACGATGCGAATATTCCTGATGTGTGGGTATTTTATAGAACCAGATTTCGTTCACGGCTCCGCCTGCATGAATTATACACTAAAGCCTCTCTCAGGAGTTACACTATCCACTAGTGAAAGCCACACGGAAATCCATTTGGCAGTTTTTGAAAATTTTATCAACCATCGTCCACCGTTTTAAAATTCGGTAGTTTGCATTAAAAATGTGCGTAATATCTTCCATAAAAATGTCCATTTTAACTTTCAAATGTCTTTTGAGAGCTTTTTATGCGTTTTATTCTTTATATAATTGCAAGATTATAATGATAACGACTTGCACAAATGTACATACTTTACGAAACTTAGATTTCTCAATTACACTTCTTATTATCGTATTTATATCTAAAATTGTAATTAGAGACTCTATTGAGAAGACGAAAATCTTAAATTATGCAGTATCATCTAATTTGGTCACTTAAGTGTTTGTATTATGTTATGAACAATACTAGTATATATTCCACAAGGTCACGGCATGAGTTTTGAGCGCTGACCTTGAATGCATAACGTCGTAAATGAGATAGGTACACATGCAATTTGGCTGCATATATCTCGGTACGTTTATCACCATTATCATATTAAATCACAAAAACAAGTTACATGTCTTAAATAATAAACGTTATTATCTAAAGATTGTATATTATGCAACTTGCTGAACCCGCGGTTATACCAATGTTATTTGGACCTACAACATTTTTTTTTAATAGCCAATAAGCTGGCTTCTGCTCCCACCCGTGGCTCAAAGCCAGTTGCTATATAGCCGATAGCCCTCTTCACTAACTACGGAATTCAATATTCGATCTTTAGATAGTGTAGATTTTAGATTCGTTTTTGACATAAGCTCCATACAAAATACGTCAAACACGAATCTCGAATCTCAAAATCTATGTTTGGATCGAATATTGAAAATGGCCGTATATGGCTTAACTATCACAAAAAGAATGATTAAAATGTCATCCTAGAATAGACTTTATGTGTTTGTATTTAAGTAGATATATTTATGTATTGTAGATTTTTATAATATTTATTTTATTAGTCTAAATATAAACGAAATATTTTTATGGAATATTTTATGTATAGTATAGTATAATTAGTCCTTTATCTTACACACAGTTTTAGCATCCACTTTGATTTGTCTCTGCACCACCCAAAGGTTGACTGGTAGAGAATGCCTTGGGCATTAAGTCCGCCTTTGTACAAATTATTTGTTTTATGCAAGAAGTCTTTACTACTTTTATTTATTCGCACTAATTTTATTTATTTTATAAATAAATAAAAAAAAAAAAAAAATGCCGTGTGGTTGACGGCATAGAATACAAGTGTCACCACCCCCTATCTTCCCGTGGGTGTCGTAAGAGGCGACTAAGGGATAACACGATGCAAATACCATATTTGCGTAGAGACGGAAAACTCGACATCAAACCCTATACGACTGCCTCGTTGGTCTCGTGCCATAAATGTGCGCGTGGGATCGGGAGGTCCCGGGTTCAATTCCTGGGTCGGGCAGTGTTATTGGGTTTTTCTGTCACGAAATTCTCAGTAGCAGCACGAAGTCTGGAAATGTGCCCGGTACGGCAATAGGCTCGCCCCCTATTACGTGGGACTAAAGTATATCTGGCGAAAAGTGGGTGTAGAAATACACCTCTGCCTACCCCTTCGGGGATAAAAGGCGTGACGATATGTATGTATGTATGTAATAAATAAAATCTGCCATTTGAGAAGCCTATAACATACTGTAGGACGCCCTCCGGGTAGATGGAGTGATGATATACGCAAAGTGGCTGCCAGCGGCTGGACACGAAGAGCCGAAAATCGGGCTCAGTGGCGTGCCATTGGAGAGGCCTATAGCCAGCAGTGAACAATGTCAGGCTGATGATGATGATGATGAGGAGCCTATATCTAGTAGTGGACTCCGACAAGTTAAGATGACTCAACAAGCCACAAGAATTAGGATGTTTATCACTTAGCAATCGGCGAAATGTGATGGAGATATATTCATCTTTATTCCATTCTGAATATGCATTCTATCATTTTATATCATTATAAAAAAATTATTTAATCGAAACAGTTTTGTGTAAACACATAAATCAATACAAATAAAATAAATTGGAGTCAGGCACTTCATTTCCCACGAAATCTTAATATATAAAATCCTTGCGTTACTGACTGACTGACAGACACGCTACAGCCGAAACTATTGGGCGCAGGAAGCTGAAATTTGGCATGTATGTTCCTTGGGGAAAACTCCGTAGGGGTGCACTAAGAAGGGATTTCCCGTAATTCCCACGGGATCGGCCAAAACGGGTAAATTAAAAAAAAAATGCAGGCGTAGCTGGCGTCTACTAGTATCAAATAAACAGCTATAACAAAATAACTATAGGATACTTACAGCAAGTTTTGCATAATCGCCAAAACATACGTAGGTACCTATATACTCGTAACACCAGGTTAGTTGGCCATCATAAAAATATTAATAAAATTATTATTTGCGTTACATTTTCTTAGAAAAAAGGATATGTGAAATTATATGACAACTCTCAGCTTATTTTAGAATCTGACTTAATTAGGGAAGGTTAATACATAACATAGCCTCTATGGTCCAGTGGATAGCGTATGCGACTGCCGATCGGAGGTCCCGGGTTCGATTCCCGGGGCGGGCAAAAGTGTTAGGTACTGGGTTTCTCCGAATTCTCAGTAGCAGCTCGGAGGCTGGTGATGTGCCCGGTAACGGCAATAGGCTCGCCCCCTATTACGTGGGACCTAACAATTCATGGTGAAATGTGGGTGTAATATAATACCTCTGCCTACCCCTTCGAGGATACAGGCGTGAGTCTATAAAAATATATACTAATAAGATTTATACTTATAAGATTTTTCCCTTATTGACCGACTGACGGACAACGCACAGCGAAACTACTTGGCACAAGAAGCTGAAATTTGGCATACAGTCGAACAACTTCCCGCTAGACCACCATAAGGGCGAGAATCGCTCAGCAAGACATCGTCGCTTCCAGTACTACTTTGGTATTCGTATACAAAATCATTTTCTAATGTGCCTCGACTCTATGAGCGAGCCAAGGGAATTTTTTTCAAACTGGTCCAGCGCCGACTTGTTTGATTGTACATGTTCCTTGGGTAAGTAGAGGTGCACTAAGAAGGGATTTCCCGGAAAAATATTATTTGCGTAGCTGCGGCCTTCCTCTAGAGTCCAGTTGTTTTCATATCTAACAATCTACGTAATTAATCACACGGAAGAAGTTAAATAAAACGCAGGATTTTATTAATTTTCCTTTTTTAGCATGTTGTTTACTTCATTATAATTGCTGTCGCATATAGATCGAGGTCCTATGTGTCCTTTGCACCTACTAGCATTCGTTTCTCTGTGTTTTATTTTAAGTACCTATAACAAGTTTGTCCGTGTGGTGACGGATTAAGAATACGGAATGTCACCACCCCATATCATCCCATGGGTGTCGTAAGAGCCGACAGAGGGAGCATATAATGCACAGAACAGCACTGTAAGAGAAGGAAAACTTGATACAAACCCTATACCAACCCGTTTGGCCAGCGTGGTATAGTAGGCCAATTCCTCCTTTCAAAGGAGAGGCCTAGTCCAGCTGTGGACAGTTAAAGGCTGATGACGATAACAAGTTTGGCCATTCATGGAAAATTTTACCAAATCCTTGTGCTTATGTTTATATGTTTTTAATGTTTCATGTTTATTCCTGTAGAAAGACAACTCTTGCAAGAGATAAATCCAAAGTAAAAGGAAAATTTAGAAATATTTATCCAAGGAGGACTACTTAAGCACAATATTATTCTCGAAGCAATTATTTATGAATTGTACATAGTGCCCACCCGACGATACCTAAGCCATCCGTGCATAAAAAATTGCTAAGAAAGTTATAAAACAATAAAAAATTGCTAAGAAAATTACATGTGTAAGTATTTATTTTTCTTGTTAAATAGACTATACTTACCAGTTTTTGCAAAATTCTTTACAATTGTAACAAAAGTACCCAAAATCGTAACAAATTCTTGCGTGTACTCGAATGGTAAGATTTGTGACTGTATCTTTACTTATTATACTAGCTGTTTCCTGCGGTTTCACCCGCATCCTGAGGGAACTACTTCGCGTACCCGGTTAATTTATAGCCTAAGTTACTCCTCGGTACCTCCATTATCAGCCAGGGAACGTCCCGTCAAAATCGGTCCAGCCGTTCCAGAGATTAGCGAGAACAACCAGACAGACTGACAGACAGACAGACAGACAGACAGACAGACAAAAATTAAAAAAAAAATCATTTCGGCATATCTATGTGCCGTGTATACATCCATATGCATTTAGTAAAAAGCGGTTACTACAAACAGACACTCCAATTTTATTTATGTGTATGGATTAAAGCTGAAGAGTTTGTTTGTTTCTTAAACGCACTAATCTCAGAAACTGTGTACTGGTGCGATTTTGAATCATTCTTAGTGTTGGATATCCCAATTATCGAGAAAGGCTATGTGCTATGTAACATCACGCTATGAGCCATGTGGGCGGAGCACCACTAACTAATACGGGTGTAACCACCCGCTCAGCTAGTAGAGATACATAATGCTTTTTTTTATTTATCTTAATAAATAAAATCCTTGCGTTACTTACAGTCAGTGACTGACAGACACGCTACAGCCGAAACTATTAGGCGCAGGAAGCTGAAATTTGGCATGTATGTTCCTTGGGGACCGTAGGCGTGCACTAAGAAGGGATTTCCCGAAATTCCCACGCGATCGGCCAAAACGGGTAAATTAAAAAAAATGCAGGCGTAGCTGCTGGCGTCCTCTGGTTTATATATAAAAGACGGACCCAACAGAATACCAGCGCCATCTTGTGTTGTAACATGGCATTATGCTGAGTTGGGATCCGATTCTGTTTATGTTAGGTAAGGTTAGTGCATAAATTAATCCTTCTATATGTTGTATGTGCCTTCATAAACAGAATAAATGTGTTTTCTTTTTCTTTACTGTACACCATGTACATACACAGTAAAATGGGTAAGTATTACAGTTTATACTCGACATCAAACCCTGTACGACTGCCTCGTTGGTCTCGCGGCATAAATGTGCGCGTGGGATCGCGTGGGTCCCGGGTTCGATTCCTGGGTCGGGCAGTGTTATTGGGTTTTTCTGTCACGAAATTCTCAGTAGCAGCACGGAGTCTGGAAATGTGCCCGGTACGACAATAGGCTCGCCCCTTATTACGTGGGACTAAAGTATATCTGGCGAAAAGTGGGTGTAGAAATACACGTCTGCCTACCTCTTCGGGGTTATAGGCGTGAGACTATGTATGTATGTATTACAGTTTATTTTTATAGTCTTTTTCCTTATGCAAGTTGCTTGAAGCTACTTGTACCTATAGCTCATTTACATCAAAGTTTTTTAAATGGAGGTTAAATAACTGGCTATTATCTACTATAATGAATACTAGTGCATTTATCTCGCAAGTGCCTCATTACCTCGTTCTAGCGGTATAATCCGTAGAATTATGCAATCAGGTACCTACATACTAAGTATTTATGATATAAGTAGATCTGTCCTGCGGATTAAATAGAATTGCCAATATTCTATTTTTTCACATTTATAAGGGCGGTTTCAGATTAGCGTATTTTTCTGCGCGGATACGGTCGTTTCAGCATTACGCGCTTACACGCGCGCTATATTACGCGCTTCAAAAAACCGAGGGTCTAGTACGAGTTTGCACTCGATCGTCACGGTGGACGATAGCCTAGTCGTCGGGAACAATTTCCATACATTTTCTAAATGCGCCCCCTAGCGGACTCTATCGATCGCTACTCTCCGTAAGGGGCGCTGTTAGAAAATGTATGGAAATTGTTCCCGTTTCCCGGACTCGCGTAAACGGGCATATTTCGGTATATTCGCTCGAAATGGTAGTGACATCGTGTCAGTGTTAACATGGACTCTGACGGCTCAAGCTTATACGAGCTTACAAGCGCGTCAACATTTAACACGTTTCGCCATTATAAGTTGGCATGAGTTTCTTGCAGGTTCTTGTCATAGACATCACGAACCTGTTTGTAAAAATAATTACGTGTTGTTTTGAAACCTATAACATAATCTGGATGATCGAGCTTTGCTCAGTGTTTTCTAAAAATGAATCCTATCTAGATCAATATTTCGCTCACGAAACCCAGCATACAAAATATCATGAAAATCGTTAGAGCCGTTTCCGAGATTTAGATTGTAATTTAATATTTTTTTGAAATTTAATAAGTCTCGCTCGCACCGGTCACCTCAAGTTACAAAACTGTATAGACTCAGTAGGTATTTAATCATGCACACATACATAGATAGAATCACGCTTGTTTCCTGAAGGGGTAGGCAGAGACTACGAAACGCCGTTTGCAACGATCCTGACATATTTCTCTTGCTTCATTCATTCCTATCAAATTTGTCACGCATGCTCTTCTGTTTAGAGTACTTCTAACCTGTCCTTCTTTAGGATGTTTCCAATGTCGTTAGAGAACGTCCACAAAAAACCTGATTTGTACTTATTTATTTGCAGTACGTTTAGTGTTGTCCGCTAATACTAGTGTAAATGTTCTAGTCGACCGTAATGTAATTGCTATCAGGATGTGCATGACGCCATGAGTCATATAATTATCGTACCTGGTCGTTTTTCTACAATTGTAAAGGCTCAAAGTATGAAAACAATATATTAGTCGGCAATTTGGCGTCTGTATTGCGTTTTGGCGACTTTTTGCGTTAAAATATTTTATATTATATTTATTTTTGCGATCTAGTGTTTGCAATGAGCACCGTGATTTGATGACTTCCTGTGCCGAATTACGGCATCTTTCTGTTTAAACCTGATCTTATATTTGTATTCGAACTTTCTGCGTTAGGTTATACATAGGTATCTAATCAAATGAAATTTGTTTTAATGGCGACTATATTCAAATTGCACAAGCGGGTATGTCGCTGTCATTGATAACGCCTCGATTGATCGTTCCAAAAACCCATTATAATAATAAACTTGAAAATACGCAGCTTACCGCAAGATCTGTATTTGTTTACTTTAATGAATTATACAATTCGTAAATCACTATATCAATTTATGCGTGAATACATATACATTTTAAAAACAAGGATGCAAAAATACAGGTCTATCTATGCACGTGTATGCAAATCAAAATACTGCACAAAATGGAGTGGTAATTTCCAAACTGGATAAGTCACTATTGTGTTGTTTACATGAGAATTTTGAGTCATTTATAAGTCAAGAGTATGTTAGCTTTTTCTTTGTTGGTTACAATTACCTTTTGAGGGTATGGTGTGGGTTCTTTTAAAATAATCATCAAAGTACATAAAATTCTTGCGCTACTGACTGCCTGACCGGTAACTGACAGCCAAAACCATTGGGCACAAGAAGCTGACATTTTGCATGTACATATATTCCTTGAGGACTATAGGGGTGCACTAAGAAAGGATTTCCCGAAATACCCGCGGGATTGAGAAGCGATAAAATTTACAAAACGTGTGGTCGTAACTGCGGGCATCCTCTAGTCCAGCCATTCTCAAAGTGTGCCCCGCGGAGCCACAGGGCTCCACGAAGCATCTCCACGAAGATGTATGTCAGTCAAATAAATGGTTTTAAAGTGCACGTAGGACTCATCATCAGCCCTTTACTGTCCCACTGCTAGGCACGGGCCTCTTCTCAGTATGAGAAGGGTAAGACCATAGTCCACCACGCTGGCCAAGTGCGTGCTGGCAGACTTACATGTCTTTCGAGAACATAATGGAGAACTCTCAGACATGCAGGTTTCCTCACGATGTTGTCCTTCACCGATTAGCAAGCGATAATTAAAAATTTAATACGTAGGACTTGGCATTGTTTTATTTTAGGACTCCGCCAAATATTTAGTAACCCAAAAGGGTTCCATCTCTAAAAAAAGTTTGAGAACCACTGCTCTAATCGATCAAATTATATCATTTGGTCGATAATACACATTCAATAATTAAAAACTACGAGTTGAAATTGATCTTGAGAGTTCAAAGTCAACAGTAAAAGATTTTTTGTCGGGACCTTTTAAAGGTATTTTGTACTTTCTGTAAAAAAATATTATAACCATGGTATATCCACAAACCTGTGATATGTTCTCGAGGTAGATGTGGTTGCGTCTGCACCCATTGTCTTAGCTTCTTGATGTCTTCTGGTGTGATTCTTGTCTTCTTTTTGTATTCTTCTTCTAGGGGGAAAGGCACTGGGGCCGACATTGTGCTGGAAATAGAAAATATGTGCGTTAGACATGAAGAAGCTAAAGACACTACTCTGTTATGGAATAGCTTGCAGTTAGCTTATGATGCTCATTGTACTGTCGGTATTGGCAAGTCAGTAATGAGGGCTGCTCGTCTTTCCACTAAATTCGGTTCAGCCTAGCTACAAAAAGATGGACAGGAGTCATAACTTTTATAGTACTTATTGTGCAGTAATATTTGTCACTAACAATATTTTTTCCAGTAAGGAGCATATATATCTCTACTTAAACATACTTATTTTAAATTATCCAAATGTTTTTTGAAGCTTTCAAAAACTACGAATAAGCTCATTAGTAATCGACTCATAGTTGTTTATCACACTGATTTTCACAGTCGAGTGTTGAACAGGCCTATCCTTATTTGCGTCGCATTAGTATTGCGAGTCAATAGGAGAGTTCTCATAGTATATTCCTGTGATTTAAACCATCAAACGATTTTAATACCTGTACCTTTTGTAATAGATGCTAAGATCTTTTACTAAAGGTAACTCTTGCTGCGGACAGTATATGAACTCAGTGATTGACGATGCACTTTCCTCAGAACTACACAAAAAAAATCAGTGTCTTTGATGGTCATGACTGCTGCACCTAACTGCAGAGATGATAGTAGCGGGAATGATAAAAAATACAAATATATTATGAAGAATTTGTGTAAGTGTGTGGCAAACTCTGGTGTCGGAGTTTTCAGACCCCCCGAAGGCCTCCGACATGGCCTAACGATCCTTATCCTTAGACAAGAACAGGGACCGACAGCTTTACGTGCCCTCCGAAGCACGGTAGCGCTCAGATATAAATGCCACACACGGTCAGACATCCAAGTGGTGACCTGTGCAAGGGTTGCTTAACTTTACCGATCTGTTACGAACGGCAAGCCAAGTCTTGCTATGAGCGCTAATAGATTATAAGAAGATTAGACACGTACTTCGTGTAGTTTCGGTGGTAGGGTGACTAGTTATTTATTACACCATCCGGATAATCATATGGATAAAGGCCTTATATTCTTACTTGTATTGACAAGCAGGGAAGACCCTCACAAAGAAAATTGTATGTTATTACGTCTCTTGGTCTAGTATGGTATGGTACTTTAGTTGCCTTTGTTTGTCAAAATAAATGATCTCAAAAGACAGTATGTTTTTAGATTATTTATTATGAACCTACCTTTGTCCCTAATAACCGATATTTTGGCACTGGTGCAAAGAATTAATAATTAATTTAAATTGCATTGGTTGCTATTTAGTTTAACTATTTATATTTATTTTATATATATATATATATATATATATATATATATGTATATATATGTATATATATTATATTTCCATGCAGCGAAAGCCTAGTGGATATAACAGTCAAATAATCCATACAGTCGTTCGACGAACGCGTCTAGACGGGTCAATCGTGCGGGGGACAAGAGGTGAGACACGCGGGAAGAGCGGTACCTACTTACGTATATCACCTTAGTTCCTAACTAGGTACATGTTTTTGGGGGCTGGCGCGTGCTTGTTTTTTGTTCGTTACTTATTTATTTGCTTATGAATATAAATTAAGATGGTACATACGACTTGTGCTGTGGGACATTGCAATTCTTCATGCTTCATTTAAAGATTTAAAAAATCTGCGATTTCATCAATTTACTTACACAAAAAATTAAAATTTCATTAATTTTAATTATTTATATTATTTTGAAACGTATGTATATACCTGTAACCACTTAAAATAATGTGCACGTACCCACTAATCTACTAACTTTTTACAATATCTCGTGTCTGGCCACATCTAATACTAATATATAAAACTGAATAGTTTGTTTGTTTGTTAGAAAGCGCTAATCTCAGTAACTACTGGTCCCGATTTGAAAAAATCTTTCAGTGTTAGATAGCACATTTACCGGGAAAGGCTATAGGTTACATAACATCACGCTATGAGCGACGGGAGCGGAGCAGTAGCCTTAAATAACGCGGGTGTAACCGCGGGCATCCTCTTGTCACAGAATAAAGTAGTAATTAATGTACGTAAACAACATGGCAGACGTAAGAAAATAAGCGTTGTAAGGTAATATTCGATTCAAGAGTGATTTTAATTTCATGGAATAAGTACCTAACCTAGTACCTTCGTATTAGGTAAGTGTACCTATCAAATATTAATAATTATGTATCTTGGTAACGGCGCGTCTTAGCTAAAAAATAACATTATTTTTGGCCCCCTTTTACAAACCCCACACATGTTCTCAGTAATCTCATAGCCCGGTCACCCATCCATAAAATTACCTTGATGTCTATTGCTTTACCTTAACGTAGTTTGCTCGAAAATAGATCTTCAAAATACTTCATAACGTTAACATAGGCTCTGCAAGCTGATGCCATGGTTGCCCATGCATTAAACGACCGCTATATCAATCGCTTTATTTTAACTAGGTTTGTACTATAACCACCTAGTATATCTGAAAAAATGCTTCATATCCTTAAACGCCTCCTACGACACTTGCGGTATGAAATAGGTGCTGACTGACACTTTGTATGCAAAGCTGTCACCGCAAGTGCAAACATTTAGTTTGCAAACTGTTTTATAATATATAATATTCATCGTTAATTATTTTCAAATATTAAATAAGTGATTTACACTATAATATTCATGTAGCGTAGCAATTGTTATATTTTTCTAAAATAAACAGACGGTGTTTGAATAAATAGGTATTGTTTAAATGTGGCAGCCCTAGCCTCCTTACCCTTGTCTAGACGTTGTCGGCTTTTTCTTTGAGATCAAAGGCGTCAAACTACTGTATGTCTTTATATACTGTGGCCATATATAGGGTATCGGGTTCGAATCCTCGGCGCGCACCATTGACTTTTCGGAGTTATGTGCGTATCCAATCGTTATGTGCGTATTTAAATGACTAAAGAAGTATGTTTATCAGTTTATAGTACAGGCTCCGCCCAGTGATATTGTGGGATTCGATATCCATGTGTGAGCTATTTTGAACAGAAGCATTTTTAATGAAGTAACAAGGAAAATTACTGCAGTTTATTAGGCTCTACTAAATAACAAAACTTGTTTTCGCAGGCATACTTAAATGAATGTCGTTATTGTTGTGTGTGTTTTAAGGTCAACACATAGTTATGTCGCCAATTTGACCATGCAACGTATCAGATCCTGTATGCAGTTGCATACAGGATCTGTTACGTTGCATGGCCAAATTGTTTAAGCCATGCAAAAAATAGCGTGAATTAGCTTGCGATCTTAGAAGGTAGGCAAACTTAAGCAGAGGGCCCGCGTTGGATAAAGTGTTACAGGGTTTTCCCGAATTATCAGTGGCAGTACCTACGTCTGACTAAGTGCCTGGTAACGGTAATGGGCACGCCCATTACGTATGACCTACAAATTCTTAACATGGCGAAATTTGGGTGTAATATTACACCACTGCCTAACCCTTAGGGGCTCAAGGGTGAGTCAATAAAAAAAGAAAATTTAGTTGGCTGTGACATATACATAGAGGATTCGATCCCGGTCGATTTTTTTAGTCCCGGGATTTCGGGATAATCAACAGTTAATACCGGGATCCCGGGGTAATCCCGGGATTGTATTGGTAATAGAAAGTGGTAGCAAAAAGAAAGTAAAACATATGAAAGTCAACCTTTTATTTTAAATCTCTACTTAAATCTTCAAAAACAAACAAAATTATAATTTCTTCAAATAAAATTAACAAACTAGGCCCTTATAAAATAGTTTAATAAATTATTGCTAAGTTTGTTTATTTTATTTTTCAATAAACTTAAAAAAATCAACTTTTTAAAATTTGTCAAAAGAGATCAATGTTTATAGGACTCATATTTTATTTCAAATGGACAGAACCTATAATTTACTTATTTAAGTCACGAAAATAAATCTAAGAAATAACTACGCATCCAACGTCTCATCCGAAAGCATACTTCTTAATTTGCTGCACAAATATGAAGCAGCGCAGTTGGTAAATATATTAGTCCCGAAAATCCCGGGATTCATGGAATTTAATCCCGAAAATTTCGGGACTAAAATATGATCAGGATCCCGGGATCCCGGTCTTACGGACCGAATCCTCTACATATACATCATCAGTAGGTATATACGCAGAATAATTTTAAGGCATAAATTATTCTTGTACATATATGGTGTTCTATTCCGCTACTTCCAAATATTACTATCCGTACAGGGAAGAGTAAAAATAAAGACTGGTCCATGTTCTAATTTGGACAACATATTTAATTATGCTTTTTTATATGCTCCGTGCTGCCACTGAGAATTCGGAAAAACCCAGTAACACTTTTGCCCGACCCGGGAATCAAACCCGGGATCTCCGATCAGCAGTCACATACGCTATCCACTGGACCACGGAGGCAATCGTATATTTTATTAAAGTCAATAAATTGTATAAATATACATTAAATAGGTAGCATAAATATTTTCTTCATTTAATTTTTGTGTGTTTACGAAGTTAGAAACACTATATTTTGACCATAATTTATACTGTACGAAATTTTCTAACTTTGGCCGCATAATTTCATATCATCCTCATCCTCCTAGCGCTATCCCAGTCAAAACCCAGGGTCCTGGGCGACGTTATCGCTAAGCGATAAAGCTCATAATTAAAGAGTTAAAAAAAACCATGATCCGCTTTCTAGTCTAACCAGGGGGGCGATTCAGAATCGTTCGATATCTCATTTGACATTCGATTCCGTTAATTATCAAACGGGCTACCTCATTTTTTGTCAAAACTATCGCATTTCCTACCAATTTTATGCATTCAGTATGAAGTAAATTAATAAATAAACCGAATTCAATGAATATTTGTTCAAAATATCTCTGATAGGCGGCTAAAAGACGAGGACAATAATTTGACATATCGTACGATAACTTATCGTGACATTCTGAATCGGCCTGCAGATTTGTCTGAATATTAGCTTTTCCACAGAGCGACAGCCTGTCTGACTTCTGCAAGCCAAAGGGATAGCTATATTCCATGGTTCCAGGTCTGTTTCAGTCATTGGTCCAGACTAGTGTTATTTTATTCGTAGGTACTGACTCCCTATAAGGACTGTCACAGTTTTTCATGACAGACGGGACTGACGGCAAACGTGCTCTCCGAGGCACGGGGCAAGCGATAATTTACAATTCAATACGCACATAGCTCCGAAAAGTCATTGGTGCGTGCCGTAGATTCGAACCCGATACCCTCTGCATGGCGGACTGTTGGGCTATCGCTGCCGCATATAACTTCATATACTTATATAAATGTCTATCAATAAAACAAATATGAAACAATCCAATCAACCTTTCAAAACTCAGTGATCACTTGCTTTTATTTATATCCAGATAATTAAAAAGAAGTAAAAATAAAGTAGATTAAATTTCAGATACTTGTTTCATCTTACAATCGTTATGAGAGGTCAGTAGGAATAAAACTGATACTAGTCTATACCTAAGTATACCATGGCAACGGTTATTCTTTTGGGTTTCGGAGGTCAGATGGCAGTCGCTTTGTGGCATAACTACAATTATGTCAAGTCTGACTAGACGACTAGACTATCCGAAACGAACGCGTCGAACGAGTCGAACGTAACGAATTTTAGAATTCTGTGTATGAAATCTCATGAAACCTCGCATACTTCCCCGCGTCGAATCGTCCGAATCGATAGTTTTCGAGTTCGGCTCGGATAAGTGTGCGTTCACCTTTAAGCATACCCCGGACTCAAAGGCTCTGTGGGATGCAACTGGGATAATACAAGGGCAATGATATCTGCCATACATTTACTATGTTCTATAATATGATAGTTTGAAATTGAGTCCTGGTTTTATCTGTGTATAAGTTATTACCAATTCATAGACTTATACAATTATTTGTAAAGGACCAAGCTCTGTGCTTCTCATCATGTGGGGGCTTGTTATATATACATAAGCAACTAACTAGACTGTAACCATCTAAAATAAATAAATAAAAATAAATTCGTTGAAATGAATGTCGAATTAAAATCATTATGTTCATTAATTTTATTTGATGACATTCCAAAATGTTTCAGAACAACTTAAGTCTCTAAGTATAATTTTAAATTAGCCGCTTTCAAATAATTATAATACTAACTTTAAATTGCATGTTACGTAAATAACTTAAAATAAATAATATTTTTGTTTCCGACAGTAATTGTACGTTCACTTAAATTTCTAAAGTAAGTATTTAACACTTTATCATATTATGATTCGTAAATACCAAATTATTACGTAGGTACGTTTTTGAGAATTTTAATAAAATCATATTATGGAAATAATCCGGAAATTCGTTTTTATTTTGTGGCTTACAAAGATTTTTTTATGTAGAAATTTCACCAAAAGCCCTTTAAAATAATGGTGAAAGTTTAAAGGATGTCTTGGTACTTACAATATAATTCCTTTGCACACACAACACAAGTAAAAAATGTCTAAAGGTATATAAAATTATATATATACTTTATATAATAATGTATATAGGCCACACGTGTGTGTCACTGTGTCGCGCATGAACTACAAAGTACAAACAACAACTCAGATCGCAATGTTAATACTACTTAGAGAACACTCACACTTAATCGCAAGGTGCAGCTCTGTTTGCAGCGGTTATTACGTACTCGTAATAACCGCTGCAAACAGAGCTGCTACATCATGTGCTGCTGCAATATCATGTGGAATTGTTTCCTTCTTTTTTATAATAATATTTCTTTTTATTTATTTTATCACCACAAATTACCTTCTTAATCTTATAACTAGTACAGTACAAGTTTATTTGTTGTTGACAACAAATAAATCCCATGATGATGAGATGTGTGGTCAGAGTACACGCATCTCATCATCATGGGCGATTTTAACACCGATATCCTTTCCCAACATTCCAGTCGTTCCCGCAAATTCCTTGACGTCGTCCAGTCAGCCAGCCTCCATATACTACCTTTGCAAGCAACTCACCACAATGTCAACGGCGAGGACACTTGGCTCGACATAATCCTCACCTCTGATCCTTCCTTAGTCACATCCCATGGCCAACTTTCTGCACCTGGATTTTCCCGCCATGATCTCATTTTCCTTACATACCATCTAAAACCACCCAAATCCCAGCCCAAAGTTCGGCAATTGCGTTGTTTTGGTCGTATGGATATAAATAAACTCTGTAAGGATGCTTCAGAGTTGAACTGGGACAGTATGCTATCTGCTCCCACGGTAGATGAAAAAGTTAATCTCTTCAATGAGGCGGTTTGCGGTCTATACGATATACATGCTCCAGTTAGACGAGTGAAGCTAAGGCACCCCCCTGCACCTTGGATCACAACGGGTGTTCGGATGGCGATGCGCCGTAGAGACCGAGCATATCGGAGATACAAAAGGGACCGTTGTGAGGAAAACTGGGCACTTTTTAAGTCTGCAAGGAATCGGTGCAATCAGATGGTACGCAACGCTAAACGCCGACATATTCTCGATAATATCAACTCTTCATCAGCTGCCAATATCTTGAAGTTCCTTGGAACACTAGGTATTGGCAAGCAGCGGTGTGTTGACTACCATGGGACTCTTAGTTTGGACGATATCAACAAACATTTCACCTCTACTGATTCACTGGATCACCAAACTACGAGTCTCACTGTCAACTATTTAGCCGGGTTACCTCAACCCAAAATTGAATCTTTTTTCTTTTCTCCAGAGTCTCCAGCCCAGATCAAAAAGATAATCCTCTCCATAAGGTCTAATGCTGTGGGATGTGACAACATCAGCCGTCGTATGATTACAACGATCCTAGATCAGCTCCTGTCGGCAATATCCCACATCATAAACTTTTCACTTACCTCTGGTACCTTTCCCTCCTTGTGGCGCAAAGCCCACATAATTCCTCTACCCAAAATCCCCAATCCTACTCTTCCTCAACACTTCCGGCCAATTTCCATCTTACCCTTCCTATCCAAAGTGCTTGAGGCCTGTGTGAATAAACAATTGTCTCGTTTTGTCTACCACAATAACTTGTTGAGCCCATTTCAGTCAGGCTTCAGGCCTGGTCATAGCACTACCTCCGCCCTCCTAAAAGTGACTGGTGATATTCGAGAGGCTATGGAACACACCAAAATCACTGTTCTTGTGTTGATCGATTTCTCAAATGCTTTCAATACCGTCAGTCACGATGTCCTTTTGTCTATCCTCTCCCATCTCAAGGTCTCGGCTGGCGCTCTAGATTGGTTCTCAACTTATCTTCGAGGTCGTCAGCAGTCTGTCCGCCTCGATGAGTCATCCTCGAGGTGGGATGACGTCACATCTGGCGTTCCTCAAGGCGGCATCCTCTCTCCTCTTTTATTTTCTATTTTCATAAATCTCCTAACTCAACATCTTCAGTGCGCTTACCATTTGTATGCCGACGACTTGCAGATTTATTCCCATGTAAGTGTGGAATGCGTAGCTGAGGCCATTGATAAGGTTAATAGGGATTTGATGACCATAAAGATATGGTCTGACAAGTTTGGTCTCACCGTAAATCCCTGCAAGACCCAGGCCATAATTGTGGGTAGCCAACGAATCCTAAGCAGACTTAACTTAGCAACACTACCAGCCATCATTTTCAACGGAACTAACGTCGAACTGCATCCTACGGTAAAAAATCTCGGGCTATACCTGGATACCACCCTGAATTGGGAGGCTCAGGTGACACATGTAAGTCAGAAGATCACCGGTACCCTGCGCGCTCTCTACCGCCTTAAAAACTTACTCCCTTCCGAGACCAAAACAATGCTTGTGCAAACTTTGATTTTCCCACTGATCGACTATGGTGATGTATGTTACTTTGACCTGAATGCAGATCCTCTCAATAAACTTGACCGTCTTCTGAATAACTGCATTCGATTCATTTTTAATCTTCGTAAGTATGACCATGTGTCTACTTATCGTTCCCAATTAAAGTGGCTCCCTATACGTCAGCGCCGTAGTTTGCGTGCTCTCACTACCCTATACACTATTCTCACATCTCCTCAGTATATGATTCCTTACTTTCAGTACTTATGTTCTAATCATGAGCGAAATCTTCGCTCCTCTAATAATCTTCAACTCATGGTTCCTACTCACAGATCTTGTTTCCTACACTCCTCTTTCACCGTACAATCTATTCTTCTATGGAATGCTCTTCCTCCCGAGATCAGAATGGCCAAAACCAAATTCATATTCAAGTCCAAAGTAAGGGAACTCTTGTTGGCTGATTCCTTGAATGTAGTCATAAGTCAATATCTTAACTAGGTGTATATGTTCATGTATATATGTATATTTACATGTATCAGTTTAAGTAAGTCTATAGTTTTACTCATCTCATCATTTTAGTTGTAATTATATATATTATATATTTATATATATTATATATTTATATATTATATATTTATATATATTTAAATAAATACTTGCATTTATTGTGTGTGTATTACGTTTATGTATTTTTATCATAATATATATTTATGTAAGTATGTATATTTAGTATAACCAATTATTTAATAATTAGTAATTTTTCGTAAACTAGGTACGTCATATAATACACCTACTTCTTATCTCTCTGCACCACTCTAAGGTAGACTGGTAGATAATGCCCAAGGCATTAAGTCCGCCTATATACTTTGTGTATATGAAGAATAAATAAAAAAAAAATAAAAAAAAACAAGGAGTTCGCGTGTCATATTTGTAATTTGGGTGATCTGGAGTCTAAACTAAGTACCTTTGTACATGTAAGTGTAATATATCTCTAATATTATGTATATGATAAAGCACAAGTGATTAATCAGGTGTAATCTTAATATATAAAATCCTTGCGTTACTGACTGACTGACAGACACGCTACAGCCGAAACTATTGAGCGCAGGAAGCTGAAATTTGGCATGTATGTTCCTTGGGGACCGTAAGAGTGTACTAAGAAGGGATTTCCCGAAATTCCCACGGGATCGGCCAAAACGGGTAAATTAAAAAAAATATATAGGCGTAGCTGCTGGCGTCCTCTAGTATAATATATTAATGCCATTAATACTTTAGAATAGAACCTACTTAGTGCGAAATTTTAATCAGCTCTCCGTGTGGTGGTGGTAGTGTATTATATGCAAATGTAGAATAATTAGTATTTGTACATAATTTTTGAGTTGTGACTTTGAACATCGGTTCTTCAGGATAAGTAGATGCTACCGGAAAACCTACAGGTTTTCCGGTAGCATCTACTAATTGCCGAAAATTTAAAAAATATAGTTTGATAATAAAAACATTCACTGTGTAGTTTCTTGTGTAAAATTCTCATACTTTTATTTACTTAATCATCGTATGAGATTGTGGTAATAAATATTTAATAAAAAAATATACTGTACTGTAATTTATCTGTAATAATTTATCTATAATATGACCAAGTAAATAATAATATAAATTAATAATAATAACCGAGTAATGTGATGAATAATTAAAAACCTAAATAAAATATTTAGGACAGTAAATGTAAATCTAATATTTGCTATTCATGCTCGGCTCTCGTACGCCTCATGACTTTAAGGCTGCAGCCATTAAGAGCCCTGCGAACTAATTAGGCATACATTCTTTCATCATAATGCGTTGGAACACATTTAATATCATACACATAATTTTTATTTAAGAAAACGGTACCAGAGTGCAGGCTCGTCTAGTTTTGTATCCTTGTTGCGTTACAGTGGCACGAATATATTATTTTTTTCTTCCTCTTAAAATATTTCTGACATTTTCCTTTTCATTTAAAAATATATGTATATAAGGTTCTCTTTAGTACTACGAGTATATAAAACTCTTCGGGGCAACTGTACTCGTAATTATTAACAACCTTTGTTCTAAGACTTTGCCAAAATCTCGAATAAAAATAGTTGACTATATGTATTTTGACAAGATTAAATCTTTATATATTATCTCACAATGCTTCAATTAATCACATCAGTTACACCAAATTTATTTACGTGTATAATTTTGAATAAAAATCAACATATTATATTATGTAAAAAATAATATTATTATATTGTAATTGTGCAGTTGGAAAAGAAAGTAAAATAAAACAGGATATACAAATGTTGCTTTTAAGTGAAATAGAAAATATGGGCCAAATTAAAGTTTAAAACTCTGACATCATAAGGCTGGCAAAACGCTGCTGCGGAGATTTAATGCATTACTATTGATTGTGATATTTGTAACAATGTCACGTCATAGACATCTCTGTCTCTGGCTGTGAGGCTGTGTCTGGCTGCCTAATTATATTTTATAAGACAAGCAGTTTCTATTGCCAAGCATTTTCATAAAATTTTACATTTATCAATAAATGCTACAAACAATAGGTAATATTTTTTGCCTATCGAAAACAAAGCAAATGAAGAATGTATCTCGACCTTAACATGTCACGAATGATTAGAATCTTACCAGTGCGTTTGTACTTGCCTTAACAGTATATTAGCCGCTAGACCTCTATTTCACTTAAAAAACATGACTTGTTTTTATAATATTCAAAGTATGTTCTAGAAAATCCCTTTTATTAAGTAGTTATAATTACAGTAGATTTTTCTTTTGCTAAATGCTCATAAATATCTTTAATCAACTATACTTTTTTTTAGTAAGTTTTATTAGATTTACGAGATGAATATATATAAGAGAAATTAAAGAAAAAAACTTAGGTAACATACCTACTAATGATCATAATTTTTAAGTATTATAATTATGCACATGAACAAAAAAAAAAATACAATAAATCGACTAATATAGTAGTTAGTTTCTTGTACACAATTCTCATATGTTTTATTTTGAATTGACAAGATTTAAGACCGAATGAAATTAAAAATGCACAATTTTAATTGTATTCAGCTGGATTTCTCACAAGATTTTTTTTTTAATTATAAAAGAACCTATAAATTTTATTTCAGTTGAAGGGATTGCCATGAGAATCCCGTTGTTGTCAAGTTCGTATTAGGTCGGAAATTGAAGGAACGCGTGCACACGTCTCCACTCGGAAGAGTGACCGCGTGAGGCATTTACTTACATCGAAGCGTTACCTTGCTTCGGAAGTTACGTAGAGCTGTCAGTCCCAGTTCTTGTCTCAGGATAAGAATCGTTAGGCTGTGTCTGAGGCCTTCGGGCGGTCTGAAAACTCCGACACCAGAGTTGGCCACACACTCACACGAGAAAATAAAATGTAAAGTTCAGTTTACATTACCCTGCCCTTTTTTTTTTTTTTTTTTTGTTCACTACGGTGGTAAAACTCTCCTTATGAGTCATCTCAACTCCGCCAAACCCAGCCATTAGAACGGCTGGGCTTGGGACTGGCGGAGGAGGTATGTGGAGGCTCTCCCCTAAAGGCGTTCGGGGCATACCAACTAAAAACCACCGCGGTGTCCCTACGGGTCCCGTATGTTGGCGAGGTCACGCGATTCGCGATTAGCATACTTTCTCGCGACCCCGCCCGGGATTGGCCCGCCGTTGGTGTTGGCGGGCCCCGTCTCGTTATGATCTCGCAATCATCCATCAAACTTCTTGCATCCATCAAACTTCTGGCATCCATCACCTCACAAAGCTACTTGGGAGGCGGCGAGGACACGCGCCGCCTCCCGCCTTTTGGACATTACCCTGCCCTGAGTCTGTACTACTTATTTATTCCTTCACATTCAAATTCAAACCCTAGTCACGATGTAATCAAAAAGTCGTAATATGTTTTTTTTTTCTTTTAAACAGATAACGACATCATTAGGAATAAATCCTTAACAATATAAAATACTTTTATGTTTTTATATCCTAGATAGCTCTTTTTATTCACTTTTCTTTTTAATGATTATTATTATTTCCTCTTCTGCCTTTTTTTTAGTTAAGAATAGTTTAGTTTTTAAGTAGTATTACTTAAATAAAATAACAGTAAGAGTAGAAAATATTTTTATTGTTTACGTTTACATAACGGCATTGTCTCATGGTTTTCTCAACTAGATGAGTAAATAACTAGTTGGATTACGACACACAGCTATCTAGAAAAGATCTAGCAGACATTAACTTCTATAGGCTGTCCTTAAATAACATTTTAAACAGAAGTTTATGACATAACTTTTTTACAGTTCTTGCCACATACACTAGTTTAAAACGTAACCGGTGATTTCACGGCTTCACTATGGTGAAGCCACTTTTGCTCTCCATTAATCTAAATGAGACGATTTGCAAGTTCATTCATATTGGGGTTAAATATAATGACCACCATAAAATGCTTTGATACCCTTAGTTCTTTAACCAAAATATACAACTACTTAACACCAGAAAATTAAAGTCTAAAATTACAATAGTACTAGCTATTTTAGTCACGACTGCACTTCAAATTGTATTCGAACACCAAATGTAGTAAATGGTCACCAAACAAATAGGTTATGTTAGGTACTCTTTTGACCCTTAATTCATAAATAGGAGACCTGCCAAGTAGGGCTCTGACAACTTAGTGACTACAATTATTTATTTGGAGTCATTTTGCTTAAATAGGATAGCGAAATGTTAAAACTTTGGTTATAATTTTACATTAAAATGCGGGTTTCATTTTGGTGATCATTTACTATGTTTGTCTGTTATGTGTTACTAGTTTAACTTACCACCAGATATAGTAACACATCATCGTCCTCCTAGCGTTATCTCAGTTTCAATCTGGGGTCCGCTTACTAGTCTAACCGCCGGATTTGGCTGAATATTAGCTTTTCCACAGTGCGACTGCCTGTCTGACCTCCGCAACCCGAAGGGATAGCGATATTCCATGGTTTAGACTAGTGTCAGTTTATTTAGAAGGTACTGACGCCCTATAACGACTGTCAAAGATCTTCATGACAACCGGGACCGACGGCTTAACGTGCTCTCCGAGGCACGGGACAAGCGATAATTTACAATTCAATACGCAAATAACTCCGAAAAGTCATTGGTGCGCGCCATGGATTCGACCCTCTGCATGGCAGTCTGTTGGTATCTCCACTAGCTATCGCTGCCTTAGATCAGCTTAGATATAGTAACACATAACAGACAAAAATAGTAAATGATCACCAAAATGAAACACGCATTTTAATGTAACATTATAACCAAAGTTTTAACAATTCGCTATCCTATTTAAGCAAAATGACTCCAAATAAATCATTGTTAACCCAAAAGTAGTAAATAATCACCAACATTAAACCAGCATTTTAATGTAAAATTAGAACCAAAGATTTTTTGTTAGGTAAGCTCTGCTTCACAGGGCTCCTATTTTTGAATTAAGGGTCACAAGAGAACCTAATATAACCTATTTATTTGGTGATAATTTACTACATTTGTTGTTAGAATACAATTTGAAGTCCAGTCGTGACTAAAATAGCTAGTACTATTGTAATACTTTATTTTTCTGGTGTTAAGTATATATTTTTGGTTAACGAACTGTATCAAAGCATTTTATGGTGGTCATTATATTTAACTCCATAACTAAAAAGGTTATATTAGATTTTATTGTCACCCTGAATCCAACCTTGTGGGAGACCTATTTTCACCAGTGGTACCTAGGTGCAGCACAAATACATTATCATACTTTCAAAGCCTTTGAGCTTTTACGTATTCATTCCTAATAGGAAAAAACAATGTAACTTTTTGTTCATCCCAGGAGTCAAATCCAATGCCTCAGGATCAGCAGGCGCTTATATTATCACTGGTCAACAACATTAATTAATATAAAAAACTGTAACAAAAAATCATCTAAATTTATTTTTAGATGATTTTTTGTGATTAAAATGGGTAATTTTAGGTTTTAGGTCATTCGAACGATTACATTATAATAATGTAATAGAATATAATACACCGCACGGTATGGTGTATATTATAATCATAACAATATAGGTGCAATTACTATGATTATTATAATTTTGCTGCAATTTCAGTAAATTATTATAATCTGTTTTGTAATTTTATATTAGGAAATGGGAATATTTAAGGTATTAGAAGTAAACACGCTTTATTATGGCGTCATCATCCTCCTAGCGTTATCCCAGTTTCAACCTGGGGTCCGCTTACTAGTCTAACCGGATTTGACTGAATATTAGCTTTTCCACAGAGCGACTGCCTGTCTGACCTCCGCAACCCGAAGGGATAGCGATATTTATTAATTTAATCATTTATGCACAAACATAGTGTACATCGGTGGACATAATGCCATATGGCATTCTCTACCTGTCAACCTTAAGGTGGTGAAGAGATGAAAGTGGTAGGTGCATTTTACTCTTTAGATGCGACTAAAGTTAAATAATATACCTACATCTACACTAATATTATAAAGAGGAAAAATTTGTATTTTTGTTTGTTTGTTTGTAATGGATAAACTCAAAAACTACTGGACCGATTTTAAAAATTATTTCACCATTAGAAAGCTACATTATCTGCGAGTAACATAGGCTATACTTTATTTTAGAAAAAGAAGAGGTCCGAAAGATATTCGGGTTTTTTGGGTACGCGAAGTAGTTCCCTCAGGACGCGGGTGAAACCGCAGGAAACGGCTAGTATATAATATGGATAGAATACTTACAAGATATATAGTTCTACAAATACATACTTATACATATTTATACATAAATATACTTACATATGTATACAAATAAATACAATATACTTACATAAATACTTATAATATTGGATATTCCATGGTTTATACAAGTGTCAGTTTATTTTAGAGGTACTGAAGCCCTATAACGACTGTCAAAGACAGCCGGGACCGACGGCAAGCGATAATTGACAATTCAATACGCACTAAAAATAAGTAATTGGTGCGCGCCGTAGATTCGAACCCGATACCCTTTGAATGGCAGTCGGTTGGTATCTTCACTAGGCTATCGCTGCCGATCGATGGTATAATAAAACGCTATAATATGGCATAAGCTCCACTTGTTTTCTCTTTCTGGTAGTCAAAGTGTCACCAGCCTATTTTCATGTGCGGAGCACTGATATGTCCCGTAATTTAATTAACATATATAGTCTCACGTCCCATCCCCGAAGAGGTAGGCAGAGCTATATTACTAAACCTACTTTTTGCCAAATTTATTTTAGTGCCACGTAATAGCGGGCGAGCCTATTGCCGTACCGGGCACATTACCAGACTCCGTGCTGCTACTGAGAATTTCCTAACGGAAAAACCCAATAACACTTTGCCCGACCCGGGAATCGAACCCGAGACCTCCCAATCCCACGCACACATTTATACCGTGAGACCAACGAGGCAGTAATTTAATTAAATTATTTGAAAATATAAAATACCTTATATTTTCCTCGACGTTTCGGCAGTAATCTCGTGACCAAGGCTAGTGTAGTCCATACCAAAACGTCCAAAAGGTCCCGCTACATAAGTCGAGCTCTATAGTCTATACTTATAAAAACTCGGCCTAACCTCGACATTCAACATGATATTAACCAGGAAATACATTACTGTAGTCTTATATGGATACTCTAGTTGAAAGCAAAAGTCTACATAGGTCATTAAGGAGGCACTGCGCTTTGTATAGTGCTAGGTCAGGTCAGTTTGTTACGTGTGTAAACGTCTATACAAGGAACAAGAATGATTCATGAGTTTTATATTATAACCTCGTGATGCACTGCTACAGAAATAATTTTGTAGTAAACGTTTTGATTCGTAAACATAAAATTGTTGTTTACCCTACATGATAGGAAAGATTTTTCAATCTACAAATCCGTTGTCGTCATCATAATACTTTATACCTACTTTTTGCACCACTCTAAGGTAGACTGAGAGATGATGCCCTTGGAATTAAGGCCCTCTCTATGCATTATGTATATTAAGTATCTAGTGTAGGTACCTAGATGTAGTAGTAGTTCAATGAGTATGTAAGTAGGTCATTATGATAGGGAACTATCGCGGTGAAAAACAAATAAAGTATTGTAATTTACAAATAGTTATTTGTGCAACAAGAGAGCAAAGTTGTTTTTTGTTTCGAGTGCTGATTTTGAGTCCCGAGCAAGCGAAGGATTCTATGATTGATTCACGAGCGTAGCGAGTGAATCAAAGTTAGAATCCTGAGCGTAGTAAGGGACTAAACAGCACGAGATACAAAAATCTTTGCTCTCGTGTAGCACACATTATTTTTCACCACAGCAGTGAGAACACATATTACTTAGGAGACAGAAATTAACAGGAATAGATTGAATTCTGCATTAATCACTTGTTGAGTTAACTCTTCTGGTGTTAAAGTACAGTTACCATCGCTAGTTTCACTCATCTTTTTAGATTATTTTATAAATTAATATAATTTAACACGTTACGCTATACTGTATCAGCATCAGCGAAATTTTTATTCCCGCTACTTTTTTAAATCGCGTTTTAATACCGCGTCCCTAATGTTTATTTTTCAAATGTATCATTGTTGTACTTAATTCCAAATAAAAATGTATTGGTTAAATACCAATTTTATACTATTAATTAGACTTATTTTTATCAAAATCCAATAATAAATTAAACATGTAAACAATAACATATAAAAAAAGTAATTTCTTTATTACAAATATCTTTTTTTATTTGCGTTTCCGAAGGTGTTTTCTTTGAGGTCCAATTCCAAAATCGAATTTCGAATTCGAAGGGGTTTGTTTTCTCACTCACTTTTTATATGCATGTGAAAGAGACAGAGCACAGTATAATTCGAATGTTTCAAATTTATGGCTGTACAATGTCAATTCGTGACACTGAATATTGAAAAATGTAAAAGCTACTTTTACTCACGCTCGAATCAAAATCGCGTTTTGTTCACTGTTGTCTCGCAGCAAAACTGGCATGTTTGAGCTGCTGTGGTGAAAAATATTTTTTCCCAAATACTTATCGTTTACCTAACTTTTGAGAGCTCCTAATTTTTCAATTCAATTTCAGAAGTAAATTAAGTACGTTGTTGAGCAGAGAGGGTATAGTACGAGTTTTGCACTCGGTCGTCACGGTGACGATAGACTAGTCGACGGGAACTATTGCCATACATTTTCTTAAAGCGCCCCAAACGGACAGTAGCGATGGATAGACTCCCCTAAGGGGCGCTTTAAAAAAATGTATGGAAATTGTTGCCGTCGACTAGTCTATCGTCACTGTGCAAAACTCGTGGTAGACCCTCTGAATCATATCATACCTTATTGTCAACGAGCACTATTTTCTTAGAGTTTCAATTGATGCTCAGAAGATAAGTTAGTTTAGATAAAAATGGTTGTTTGCTTATAGCCACAAGATAAAAGTGAAAACTGCAATAACATTGTTAAAAAACTTAAACGTTCACTAACGCCATCTCGTGATGATGTACTGAAGTTATTAGAACACTTAATACAGCCTCTTACAACAAGCTATAATGAATGTGATGTCATGGTTGTTATGAATGTAGGTAAATTCTGAATGAATTCAGTCGGCTGTTGAAGTGTTTTACTCCTAGAGCGATAGATGGCGTTTGGACGTTATCGACGATAGCCTAGTCGACGGGAACAATTTCCATACATTTTCTAAATGCGCCCCTAGCGGACAGTAGCGATCGATAGAGTCCGCTAGGGGACGCATTTAGGAAATGTATGGAAATTGTTTCCGTCGACTAGTCCATCGTCTCTGCGCAAAACTCGTGGTAAGCCCTCTGGTAGCTATACAAAGGAAATAATTCCACTATTTCCTGCGGCAATAAGACAATAGATACAGAAGATTGACAAAAGGAGACTTGGAATCAGATAATGCACTGGTGAAAATTTACCTTAATAATTTAAAGTTAACGTGTTGCCCTGAATCCTAAGCCTACTCCTTATCTTACCTAGGTCAGTCAATCGCTTGCTTACATGTGCTATATTCTATATATAATGGTTTATCATCAATCTCTCCTCCCCGATTTTATAAAGTCGTTCACCTATAGGTACATAAAAAAGCTCTTTTTAAGAACAACAATAGCTAGAAATAGATTATATAGTTATACTCGCAAGGGACATTACAATCATTGGACACCCAAACTCGAAGAAATCGATTATGGACCACACAAAGTTTTGTGCAGTGTGGAGATCGAACCCACTATACTCGTTGCAATGTAAAGCGGTGAGGCGACCGCTTTGATCCACCGATCATCCGCGCAGTCTGTCATTTTGTATCGAAAGCCGAAAGTTTTTGTATAATTACAATACTAGCTACTGTAATATTTTGAGTCTTCCTATTTCATTAGACGCAGCTACACATTATTAAAGTTAGCTGTTTCTTACCGATCTCGTAGAAATTTCGGGCAAATCCTTCTTAGTGCACACCCACGGCCCCCAAGGAACATGCACGCCAAGTTTTAGCTTCTTGCTCCCAATAGTTTTGGCTGTAAGTTGTCTGTCAGTAACTTAAGAATTAGACATATACCTACAGAAGATGCCCCGATTGCAGTCTGCTGTGTAAAATTACTACTAACGAATTGGCTCACAAAAAATTTTTGTAGTATTGATTCCAATTAGTTTTTTGTGCCATTTACAATATTTAAATTCACTGTAACACATCGGATTTCCCCAATGCATCTTTTTTTTATTGAATTGAAGATTATTATCAATCCAAACACATAACGATCGACCATACCGAAAACAGCCACAAAAAAATACAACCAAAAATCATTAAAGACGCCAAACTATTTTTTTATGCTAAAAACCCTGAACTTTCGGCCATTTTTATAGGAAGCCATTTCAAAGTCGCCATTGAGGCGTCTACAATTACGAGTATGTTGTGATGCAACTGCTGCGTGTGAGTAGCGTGATGGTAACCGGAGACAAGGTCGCGGCGGTACATGCGAGATGACTTCGTACGTCATCATGACGTAGATAGGGTACTACTATGGGAAATAGTCGCTTGGATTTCGTGCTAGTGAATTTGAGGTGAGTTTGGGTGAGGATGTTGTGAAAAGTGATATTGCTTTTATTGAGAGTGGATGATGGAGACTTTTGTTAGCATGTAATAGTGTTAAATAAAATTGCAGTACTAATAGTTTTAATGAATTGGTTAGAGTTACTGAAGAATAATAATTATAGCCAAATCATCGCCAGACTCGGCAGTGCTAAACGGATATCCTTATTTTATTATATGCATAGGTACTGTCTCCGTGGTCCAGTGGATAGCGTATACGTCTGCTGATCGGCGGTCTCGGGTTCGATTCCTGGGTCGGGCAAAAGTGTTACTGGGTTTTTCCGAACGCCCAATAGCAGCACGGAGTCTGGTAATGTACCCGGTAGCGGCAATAAGCTCGCCCGATATTACGTGGGACCTTAAATTCATGGCAAAATGTGATATTACACCTCTGCCTACCCCTTCGCGGATATAGGCGTGAGTCAATATAAAAAAATATTAATAGGCACGTGTAAAATGTGAAAATAGGATTTCCCAAAGTAACGCGATGTGTACAAACTTGTTGTCATTTAAGCAAAGTTTTTTTTTTATTTAATAGAATAAACGTTGCTACCTGGCTTTACAAACCCGTTTTGGTGGTTACTGATGGTCGTAAGAATCGAACCTGAAATGGTGGGCGGGAGGATTTGGCCTGTCATTACTCACATAGAAGTGTCTGCGAGAAAAAGATACGGCGTTATAAACCTTGTTGGAGAGACCAGCCTTGACACAGCAGAGGGATTTTTTTTTGAGATGCGCTATCACTTTACGTCTCCTTTTGTGGGACAATAATGCTGCGCGAAAAGAAACGTCTCAACCTGCAAGTCTGTACTTCAAAAAGCTTATGGCGAGTTCTAAACACCATAAAATTTACGACTAATAAAACCTAGAAGCGCCTCGCCAAACAGTTGCTGGCCGACGAGGCTGCTAAGTATTCACGTGCGCCTCCTCTTCTCTCTTATAAGGTAAAATGTTTAAAAAGGTCCGTTACTACTGACCAAATCCCAATAGCACCGACAACAATGGTGGTTTAAATTGAGCCAGTCCAAACTTCTTTCGGAGTCCTTTACGGGCTATCCACTAAATCAAGAGGATTGACGGCCAAAACAATACAGAAGAAAAAAAATGCGCATATCACAGTAGTGGAGCTAATATGCGATCAAATAAAATATCCAGCTGTTTATCAGAACTCGCAATCAACTCACTTCATGAATTACCGTAGTGTACCACCTAATAAAGTTGTGCACTTTTAATATCTGTATTCCTCAGACACAAGGTCTTAAATCGTTTGCCACAACCACTTTTAAAGCAAAGTGATAGCAACAAAGTTCTCGAACATGGATCCATTCTTTCTTGCGTTGAGTTTAGTTCACTCGGTCAGTCAGTCCCGTGCATTCACGCGAACGGACCTGTGAGGTCTGCGGTCAGAGATTAAACGAAAAAAAAAGTGAGTGTTCCATTTTATTTACAAATCATTCTTATTTAAAATGACTGTTTTTATTTAAGTTTAGAATATTTTCAACCATGTTTGTTTTAACGGTAATGTTTTGTTCTTTTTTGTGTTGTTTTTGTGTTATGTTTTAATATTGTTGTTATTTCGATGTATGCTTTTAACCGAAATGTATTTTGAGTGGTTTCATTACATAATTCAATCATTTAGTTTGAAGAATTAGATCAAAATAGAAAGTTAGTGCATTGCCCAGTTATAAATGATTTTGTTATCTCTTGAAACATCGCTTGTTTGTAAGCAGTACACATGAGCTAATTCCGATCGCCAATAAAGTTATAAATTAAAATGTGATAGATATTATATGCATCTAGAATTCTCTGGCAAAAATTTGAATTTTAAAATATAGCTATTAAAATCAAATTATGCAATATTTATCCTTGAATTTATAAATCAACAACTTGAATTTAAAAAATACTATAATCACAATTATTTTATAATTTAACGGAAAATATTCGAATATTGAAGTGAAGACTGCCTCCGTGGTCCAGTGGATAGCATATGCGACTGCTGATCGGAAGTCCCGGATTCGATTCCCGGGTCGAGCAAAAGTGTTACTGGGTTTTTCCGAATTCTCAGTGGCAGCACGGAGTCTGGTGATGTGCCCGGTAACGGCAATAGACTCGCCGCCTATTACGTGGGACCTAAAAATTCATGGCGAAATGTGGGTGTAATATTACACCTCTGCCTACTCTTTCGGGGATACATGCGTGAGCCTGTAAAAAAAATAATTGAAGTGAAGCAAAATATTTTAAAGCAACTAGTATCGCTCACATGACAGAAATTAATTAAGAATGTCAAGGTTAAGCTTTTCAATCCACATTTGTTTACAAAAGTAACCTGTTCTAAGCCGACTAAATGTCATTTATACTAACTTTATTGTTATGAAAAAGGTGGCAACTGCCTACATATCCTGCTATTATAATAAAGGCAAGAGTTTGGGCGGTTGGGAATAATATGGATTGTTTGTTACCAACTTACGCAAAAAGTACTGGACAGATTTGATAAAACTTTGCAAAAATATAGCTTAAACATTAGCTAACACATAGCGATTACCCTATTTTCTTATTTTTTACATTATTATGAAAGTGTACAAAAATGTGGGGGAAGCCGCGTACGAAATCTAGTTCAATCTATACCTAAAATATTTTATTTACCAAAGGCGTTCGTCGAAATGACACTTAATTCCTTTTTTTTTTCAAACAGCCTTTGACATTAGGCTGGTCAGCCAACTAATGGATAGACAAACAGTTTTGAACTTTATGTAATTTAGTATTACTCACAGTGAGACCTAATAGGTTGGCTTGCGAAATGTTAGAACGTGGTTCAATCAGCGCGTATTATATTTTACAATTACCGCTATAGATATTGCCATGAATAAGGTATGGGTGACTAGTTTCTGCCGTTGGTTTCACTTGTGTAGATGTAAGCCATCGCCATAAGAAGTGGCCTATGTGCGTTTGTGTTGTATTAGCTATATAACTGCAAAGTAACATCAAAATCTGTTAAGTTATCTTTGCGAGATAGAGTAGCATACGTTCACCTATATATGCTAAAAAAACTCAGCAATTGAATTATAAAGTATTAAGGATTTGATCGTGGTGATCGGGGTTTGTATATATAAAACTAGATGATGCCCGCGGTTACACCCGCGTTATTTAAGGCTATTGCTCTCCTCCCGTGGCTCATAGCGTGATGTTATATAGCCTATAGCCTTCCTCGGTAAATGGGCTATCTAACACTGAATGAAGAGATGATGAATGAGATTATCGCGTTCAACCAAACAAACAAACAAACTCTTCAGCTTTATATATCAGTATAAGATTCTTGCGTTACTGTCTGACTGACAGACAATGTCCAGCGAAAAGTATTGAGCGCTATGAGCTGAAATTCGGCATGTATGTTCCTTGGGAACCGTAGGGGTGCACTAAGAAAGGATTTCCCGAAATGCTCACGGGATCGGGCAGAAACAGAAATTAAAATAAAATATGCGGGCGTAGCTGTGGGACATGTTCTAGTCATCTATATGGAATTCAGATCAGAAATGGAGATATACGGTAGTAGAGCCTTGCTGATTTCAGCATGAATGGGCCGGCTCGACCGGGGAAGTACTACCCTCTCACAGAAAATCGACGTAAAGTAACAGTACCTAAACTGTTGCGTTTCGTTCGGTAAGTGAGAGTGCCGGAGGCCCTATCCCCCCTATTCCTTCTCCCTCATCCCACTCCTCATCCTATCCGCTTTCTCAACCCCAAGGGGCGGCAACGCACTTGTGACTCCTGTGGCGTTGCTTGTGTCCATGGGCGGCGGTAATTGCTTACCACCAGGCGATCCGTGTTTAATAATATCGTAAAGAATTTTAAAATTCCAATGGCCTTTTTGCTGTGTTAAATTTTATGTTTGTATTGACGTTTGAAACATTTACATAGACAAGCTTGACTGGTTTATACTAAACACATACATATGTATCTTAGCAACAGTAAATGTCGAATATTGGCCGGAATTTTGCTCTCAAGACCTCCAAATTATATTTTAATGAGTTTGCTCTTATTAGGTGGTTTATAAATTTAATGTTGTACGTTTACGTTGTACTACCATTCATTATTTTCTTCACAATTCTTAATATTTTTGTTGTTGCCGGGTTATCCACAGAGCTCGTAGGCCTTCCTAAGGTTTTCCAATCCTATAATTCATCATCAGCCTTTAATAGTCTACTGCTGGACTAGGCCTCTCCTTTGAAAGGAGGAATTGGACTACTATACCACGCTGGCCAAACGGGTTGGTATAGGGTTTGTATCAAGTTTTCCTTCTCTTACAGCGCTGTTCTCTACATAATATGCTCCCGCTGTCGGCTCTTACGACATCCATGGGATGATATGGGGTGGTGACAATTCGTATTCTTAATCCGTCACCCCACGGAATCCTATAATTATTTTACCTATTTTATTTAGTATCCGTGAGTATCTTGTTCTATATCTTTGTCTCTATCTTTGTCTTTAAGATAGTGTTGTGGCATTAAAGAAGATGTAATGATAAGCATCAAGTAACTTTTAAATTATGCTAAGATGGACTGACCAGACCTAGGCGGATCTCTGACCAGACAGGAGACATTCTAAAAAAAGGTAGAAGTACCATATAAGCTAAAAGTACCATAAACAGAAAAGCGTGCATGAATAATAAAATTAGATAAGAGTGAATGAAGCAAGAGAGATATGTCAGGATCATTGCAAGTGGCGGTCTGTAGTCTCTGACTACCCCTCCGGGAAACGGTCATGATTCTATGTACATACCTTTCTCTTTTTGCCACAACTTCTACTCCTACACCAAATATCGCAATATAGACAGTCATAAAGTACCACACAAATTGACTATTTGCCCAAACACTGCCTAAGTTTCAAGGATATTGTGCGTCTAATAAAATATCCAATTCTCGGCCACTGTCACTCACAGTTATATTGCAACATTCTGGGTGCGCACTTGCTGTAATTAGCACTCGGTTTTGGTAAATGAAATGACCTTATAGTGTGTAAGATAGTCACAGAACACTTTGGTTGGTGGAAGCTTTGAAGGATTGTGTGATAATGTATGGCTTTTCTTAGTATGGAAGATGGACAGACCAGACAGATAGTAAGATACACAGTCAAAGGTAAATAAATTCCGGGTTTAAATCCTTATAACTAATTAACAATAGAATAGATCTACAACTGGTTTATAAGGTGTCATTAATTGTTATAAAGTGGTTTAACTAATCAACAACAAACAAAAATACAACTGGTTCACAAGATGTCAATTTATGAAATTCAATTAACCTATAGCCGAACGATCGTTAGTCTTCTAAGTAATTGTAGCTGTCAGCCTATACTTGACATAATTTATATTTGTGCCTGAGATATATTGTGAGCTTAAAGTAGAAACTTAAACAATCGATCGTTTTTATGACGGAAGAACGAAATACGAATATTTATATCCTACTCCAAAAGGAATAAAGATGGCAATTCAACACAAAAATAAATTTTGAAATTAAACCAGTAGGTTCTGAGATTAGCGGTTTCAATCAAACAACCAAACTCTTCACATCCACCCATATGTTTATTTACCCTTTTATTCCCGATTCCGTGGAAATTTCGGAAAATCCTTCATTACTGCATCCTTACGATCCAAGGAACATATTTATTTTCTATAGTAATAGGCGGCAAACGAGCAGACGGATTGCCTGATGGTAAGCAATTACCGCCGCCCATGGACACAAGCAACACCACAGGAGTCACAAGTGCGTTGCCGCCCCTTGGGGTTGGGAAAAGGGATAGGATAAGGAGTGGGTTGAGGGAGAAGGAATAGGGGATAGGGCTTCCGGCACTCTCACTCACCGAACGCAACAGTTTAAATGCCAAACTTCAGCTTCTTGCGTTCTATAACGCAAGAATGTTATATACAAATGGCTAGATACATTATAAAATTGTCCAACTTCAAATAAAACTGCAATTGTACCAATCTGATATATTGACAATGGCCTTAATTTAGGCGCAATTGGATTTATATTGCGTACCTACGCAATTTTCATTTCCTTAATGTACCTGAATCATGTTTTGTAACTATACATTAAGATAATGTATTACACCTGTATGTGTTCGAAATGTTGGGTACAGGGTAATAAATATCGATAATTTCGTCACTTACTATGGCAACACAGATAAAAAGTATTGGTTTGACTTAATTTATCTGCTGGCTTGTTAGTCTAGTGGTTGGTAACATTAAGAATCTGTTTGTTATGAGAACGACGACACCGCCTTAAAATTTACCCCTTTTACCAGATCTTGTGGGATTTTTGGGATATCCCTTCTTAGTGCACCCCTACGGTCCCCAAGGAACGTACATTCCAAATTTCAACTTATTGTGCCCTTATTACGTGGGACTAAAGTATATCTGGCGAAAAGTGGGTGTAGAAATACACCTCTGCCTACCTCTTCGGGGTTATAGGCGTGAGACTATGTATGTATGTATGTATGTGCCCAGTAGTTCTGGCTGTGCGTTGGCTATCATTCAGTAAGTGTTGAGTAACGCAAGAATTTAATATATACAGACAGGTAGAAAAAAATGTGTTCGATTAATTCCTCGCTAAATTATAAGCAGTATATGTAAAGTGTATGTTTGTGTCGATATATCGTCCATTCGCCAAGGTCGGTCGGTGTGTATAAAGGTGAGCCACACATCCGGTTAGTCGGCTGTCGTAACAAGCTGTTAGGTTACATACTGGAATTTGCCCCCTTTTTGGTGTAAATTTAGTATTTTTTGGATTGGTAACTAGTTGTAGCTTGAATGCGAAGGATTTTGATTGTGTTTGTTACTCTTGTCCGCATGAACTGCAGAATGTATTTTTATGAAACTTCGTGATATACAATATGTGCTATATTGTATATCACGAAGTTTCGAATCAAACAAGATTAGACTAATAGAGGCTATATTTTGTCAATGAGCGAGGAGTGAATGAAGCAAGAGAGATAAGTCAGGATCGTTGTAAATGGCGTTCCGTAGTGTCTGCCTACCCCTTCGGGAAACAGGCGTGAGTCTATGTATGTATGTATCTTTTGTCACAATAGCGTTTTTTAGCGTTCACCTATTGTCATCCTAAGCCACCGACTAGTTGATCAAGTTAATCTATCATCATATAGCCCTTCGCAGTCCATTGCTGGGCATAGAAGTCCTTATTTTCAAACAATAGAGTTGTAAGCAACAGGGGAGTTTGTCCCACTATATCACGCTGGCCAGACAAGTATTATATTTATCTATGGTATAGGTCTTGGTGTCGAGTTACCTCCCAAATATACTATTTGTTTCGTGTATTTTCTTTAGTCGCCTGTCACGACTTGCGACAGAGACACTTTGTGTCCTTCATAATATTAAGGACATATTATAAGACATTTATAAGACATATTATGTTTTCACATAGGGACAGGACAAAGGGGAAGACCTCGGCGGACGTTCTCTGACCAGATTGGAGACATCCTAAAAAAGGACAGGTTAGAAGTACCCTTAACAGAAGAGCATGCATGAGAAACTTGATGGGAGTGAATGAAGCAAGAGAGGTATGTCAGGATCGTTGCAAATGGCGTTCCGTAGAAGTTCCCGGAGGGGTAGGCAGAGGCTTACCTCTCTGGGAAACAGGCGTGAGTCTATGTATGTATGTCTTCACAAGGAAAAGTAAGTCTAATACCTCTTTACTCTTAAAGAAAACCCCTCCACTAATAGCGTAGTGGCTAAAGTAGTCGCTTAACCTTATAAGTTAGCACTGCGAAGAGTGTTATAGGTTCGGTCCCACACAAACATTTTTACCTTGCTTACAACTGCGCATATTTTGCGTCTAATGGATTAATTATGTATCATCACATGTATAAGATCATCATAACATAGACGTAGTATGATATACCGGTAATATGTATGCGGAAGTCGATTCGTTTATTTCTACTTTATACAGCTGTTGTTGTTTTGAATGGATACTAGATATATGTACATATACATTGAATATAATCAAGAAATGATAAACAAAAACTCTTCCTGTAGATTAAATTTTCATGTTAAAGTTATTTCAAGTAAGAAACATAGCGCAAAATTTGTGCGTACTGAGTTGCGGTAGGTGATACGTATCACAATACTTTAGTAATTTCACAAAAACGCACTTAGTTTGTGTTGCTATCCTCTTACTATACATGGGAAAGTTTCTTATAACGGATAGAAATTTGTTACCCTTTAACGAAAAACTACTGAACGAATTTACATGAGGAACCGGGATCATAGGAAGAAGGAAACATGTGGACGGATAATTTTTAATTGTGATTCGGCAAAGATAGAATATGTATCATGAAAATAAACATTTGTATGAGTGGTATTTTACATTTTTGAGAAATTGTGAGTAATATTCAATCTTTATGTGTTCGTGTGTATGTCACTGAACTCCTCCTAAACAATTGGACGGATTTTGATGAAATTTTTGTGTGTGTTCAAGGGGACTTAAGAATGGTTTAGATTTACAATTTAGTCCACTGGAAAATGATTTTAGTACATTTTTAAGTAGTTGTTGATTTTGGAATGTTTCACATTGGAACCGACCGACCGACTGCGCTACCATCGCAGTGTCAAATCTGTGTCATATCTATATTAATTGGAGTACGGTAGACTCGATCGAAACCTTCCCTGAATAATAAAACATGAAAAAATAAATATTTCGAGTCAACAACATAAATATCCGCAAAATTCGGATTGTCGAGTATTTTATTAAATTTTAATGGTTCTGACAGACAAATCGCAGTCGCCATATTGGCCTCTCTAGCGAAACGTCACTGATACCGGATAACATTTTGAGTTAGTACTAAGTAGTTTGTATGTGTAAATACTTTTTGCAGTTATATTTCAAAAACAGTTAAAACGAGAATTATAGAAGTATCCGCCCAATAAAAGAGATTTGTGTTATCCCGAACAAAGATGATATACTATAACTAGGGAACTCCGAATTTACGCGAGCGAAGCTGCGGGCAAAAGCTAGTATGCCTATAAATATAACAGGTTGCATACCACAGTCCAATTATGTACAAATATCGTTCGACTGACTCGTTTTCTGTTTAAAATCCACCTTTCTCGATTATAAACACTCTCGTTTATAATCTCATTTCTAAGATGTGTTGTAATAACAGCATAGCAATATCTTATTTATCACTAGGTCTTCCCTACGGCTCCGCCCGCGTGGAACTTTTTACCACTTAGGATGGACATTTCCTTAAATCCTTTAAACATATCTATGAAATCCCTCTATAAAAGGGCGGTGGGGGCGATAAAAAATTGTTTATAATGCTTAAATTATATCCCATGTTATAAAAAACATGTAGGTACATATACATACAAAAGTAAAATATAGAATCCAATTAAAGTGCTTCATGCCTCTTGTGTTTGAATAGTGATAATATCTTGGATACCAGACTAAACGTAGCAGACGCTTGAAGTTTTTTTGCATTTAGTTATATCTTATACTAGACTTCGCCGGCCACACCACCCGCTAGAATTATACACATCTATCTCTTTCCCAGAAATCATTGGATGAAAACGGTACAACCAATCTTTCGATAGTTTTAGCATTTATCGTGTTCATACAGACAGTCAGGGTGCAGCAAGGACTCAGAAATATATAAAGCTGAAGAGTTTGTTTGTTTGTTTGGTTGAACGTGCTAATCTCAGGAACTACTGGTCCGATTTGAAAAATTCTTTCAGTGTTAGATAGCCCATTTATCGAGGAAGGCTATAGGCTATATAACATCGTGCTATGAGCGACGGGAGCGGAGCAGTAGCCTTAAATAACGCGGACGTAACCGCGGGCATCCTCTAGATATATAATATGTATAGGCTTTCTAATATATAAAATCACTTGTCCTGAATAACATGTCATCGCACCGCCTAATCTACTGATGCTAGAAACATGAAATTTGGACAACGGGCTCCTTTTATGTCATCAGGCATTCACAAAGGAAGGATATTTTTAAATATGGGCTCCTAAGAGGAACTTAGGCCTCCCTCACATTGGGCGAGAGCGCTCCTAGAGCGTACGCTCGGCGTCCGTTCAGCGTGCGCCCGGCGTTCACTTTGTACTACAGAGTGAACGCCGAACGCACGCTGGGCGTACGCTCGAGGAACGCTGTCGCCCAATATGAGAGAGGCCTTAAGGTTGAAAGTTTAGAATATGCTAGGCCGTACCTGACTGCTAGGCCGCTTATAGAGAAACTCTATAATAGTTAAATCTTTCTATCTGTTATATATTTATTATTTCAAAGGTAGTTTAACAAGTTTTAGATACTTTGGTTCAGAATGTTAATAGCAGTTTATCTCGCAGACTTACTAGCAATTTAAAACCGGATAACTATTGAGATTCGATAATAACTCTGTCTGGTAGGCATAATGGTTACGTAATACTAATGGCGAGTCTGTACCTATTGACTGGTATTGATAAGGGAATCACATCGCACTACTGTACAACGGTATTTTTAGTATAATGCATATCTTTTAGGGAATGATTGTACTCATTACTGTGAATAACTGTCTGTTCTGGGAAATTGCTGAAATCGCGATAAAAAACAGCACTTTTGCATATTTTGAGGTTAAATTTCAATTTACTATGCAATATCTGGTTGTTGGTGTATGTTTTGTCACTAGTAAACAAGTAATTATGGAAATTGTCATTGGTTTTGATATGAGGCTGCTATTCGAGAGGTAGTAGCTTCGATTCCGAGAATGTGAATTGATCCGGATTAAATTAACAAGAATCTAGTTCAATGAGAGGAATTGACTAGAGTCTTAATACTTATAGCCAAATATTGTTCGTAAAGTAAAAAAATACTTTTAAATATAACAAAAAAAAAAACATTATAGGTTAAATTATAACCAACAGTTTTAATAACATTCAGTTAATTATCTTTCCAAATATATCCTTTACTAACCGTTTCCCGTGGTTTCACCCGCGTCCTGAGGGAACTACTTCACGTACCTACTACCACTACTCGCAGATAATGTAGCTTTCTAATGGTGAAAGAATTTTTAAAATCGGTCCAGTAGTTTTTGAGTTTATCCATTACAAACAAAAATACAAAGTTTTCCTCTTTATAATATTAGTGTAGATAGCAAACGAAAAAGTATCAAACAAAATTTAATAAAATTTTTGCAGCATTTGTAAAAAATCAAAAAAGGATATAAACTAAATTAAATTATTCAAATATATCAGTATAATCGGGTAAAAGCGTGCGCAAGGCCTCAACAGAACTAATATGTGACCTCTGTTCTTAAGGTCAGTGTGACAGCGCTGTTGACTTTGTGATATAATATATGTTTTAGATTTCATTTTTATCGAGTATCTGTGATGAATACATATTGAATAACTATTTATGACAGAAACACACAATTTTTAAAATACTGCATTTCGATATTTAAAAATAATGCTAGTTTAATAACGATTTATTTTAAGAACCTTTTCGTCCGTATGATGACGGATTAGGCATACAAAGTGACGTGACAACAAGGGTGACGTTAGATGCTAGTTAGATAAATCATCATCATTATCATCATCAGCCTTTAACAGTACACTGCTGGACTAGGGCTCTCCTTTGAAAGGAGGAATTGGCCTACTATACCACGCTGGCCAAGCGGGTTGCTATGGGGTTTGTATCAAGTTTTCCTTCTCTTACAGTGGTGTGCTCTGCATAATATGCTCCCTCTGCCGGCTCTTACAACACCCATGGGATGATATGGGGTATTGACTTTCCGTATTCTTAATACGTCACCACACGAACTGTAGAAAAATAAAAGAAGCAAATATTATCTTGCGGAAGTAACCGTAAACCCGACATCAAATCCCTATGCCGTCCGGCCAACGTGGTATAATAGACTCATTCCTTCTATTCCTCACACGACATGTAAAGGGCGTAGGAGGACAATTGTAACGGAAATTGAGAAAAGGCTGGAGATGCACTTTAAATGCCCGTTGATGATGATTTTTATTTCTTACACATACATACATAGAGCCACGCCTGTTTCTCGGAGGGGTAGGCAGAGACTACGGAACGCCATTTGCAACGATCCTGACATACCTCTCTTGCTTCGTTCACTCACATCAATCCCTCCATCGTTTCTCATGCATGCTCTTCTGTTTATTTTTTACTAGATGATGCCTGCGGTTACACCCGCGTTGTTTAAGGCTACTACTCCGCTACCGTGGCTCATAGCATGATGTTTTATAGCCTATAGCCTTCCTCGATAAATGACCTATCTAACACTGAAAGAATTTTTCAAATCGAATCGGTAGTTCCTGAGATTAGCGCGTTCAACCAAACAAACATACAAACAAACTCTTCAGCTTTATATATTAGTATTAGATTTCTTAAATGTCAATATATACATTACAGGCAGCAATAGCCTACTAAAGACGGCATGTAGAAGCTATCGGGATCAAACCAAAGGCCACTTATTTTTCATTATGTGCGTATTCAATTGTTTAATATCGGTGGCCTCTGGTGTCACCGAGCTTTTATGCGGCCCACTTACTAGTCTTATCAGTCATGTTATTGAGAATATCTTATACTATCTTATACTAATATGTAAAGCTGAAGAGTTTGATTGTTTGTTGGGTTGTTTGTTTGTTTGGCTGAACGCGCTAATCTCAGGAACTACTGGTCCGATTTGAAAAATTCTTTCAGTGTTAGATAGCCCATTTATCGAGGAAGGCTATGAATATCTATGGCTATAGGAATCGCTATGAGCGACGGGAGCAGAGCAGTAGCCTTAAATAACGCGGGTGTAACCGCGGGCATCCTCTAGTCTGCTTATAAGTGGGCACTACGTCTCCTTTAATTTCAGTGTAAGCTCGGGTCACGGTAACCTCTCACCATTAAATTACCTGTGTAAACATCACCTATTTAAAAATCAACATTTAGTAACAACAACCAAGTTATAATTAAAACTTTAACAAGTATACGGCACCGTGGGAAACATTCTCAATGAGTTATTGATGTAGAATCAAATAAAATTATACACTAACCAACTGGCAATTTGTTATATTACTCATAACGAATAGCGAGCAATCACTCTTGACTGGCTAGGGTTGCCAAAGTCAAAGTCAAAAATCATTTATTCATCTAAGTCACAAGGTGACCCTTATGAACGTCAAATGTTTAAAGTTAATTACTTAATGCTTCTACATTTACATTTACTGCCTCGTTCGCAAAGCAATGGGTAGAACTACGAGAAAGGACGGGCAATAAAACTCGTGGCCACTCTTTTTAATCGCCAGTGTTATGGTACATATTTTGATTTTGTAAGGAGCTGCAACTGTTTCACATTGTAATTGTAATTGATATTTTAGATTGTTATTGTATGTTTGTTGGTTATATTTATACGCCTAAACTAATGAGCCGGTTATCAGGAAATTACGTTACTGAGAGGAACAGAAAAGAGTATAGGCTACCTTTTAAAGCCAAATGGAACGTAACAAAATAAAAAATAAAATAGTCTGGTAAAGATTAGTGTTTTACTAATGGTAATCTCTCATATTCTATTCTTAAGCCCTAAAACGCTTGGAAAAATGAAAAGAAAAACGATTATAGTTTTACATAAGATTCGTAGAAGTTAAGATTCGAATACATAATTCATATATTACAAAACAATCATAATCATCTTAGTATATAATTATATAGTAGGTACATATCTCACGACGGTCGTGGTTCGTGAGGCCCCATCACTATCATGATATCATTCCCCGCTAAGCTGACGAGTAATTATACATGTATGTCTCACGATTTTGTCTGGAACATTCTTATGGTTTGCTGTAATGTTATGCGTTTTGCTTCTTTGATTTATGTGTTAGAGGCTTTTGAAACCCCAGGCTGAGACTGAGGTAAGAATTACAATTTTTTTTATTTATAGTCTCACGTCTGTATCCCCGAAGGGGTAGGCAGAGGTGTAAATATTACACCCACATTTTGCCATGAATGTTTAGGTCCCACGGAATAGGGGGCGAGCCTATTGCCGTTACCGGGCACATCACCAGACTCCTACCTGCTACTGAGTATTCGTAAAAACCCAGTAACACTTTTGCCCGACCCGGGAATCGAACCCGGGATCTCCGATCAGCAGTCGCATACACTATCCACTGAACCACGGAGGCAGCATTACTAAAATTATGCTTAAGAAACATAGTAATAGCATTATTTTTGAAAACAGTAACATGAGCTAAATCTTATACTTAATATATAAAGCTGAAGAGTTTGTTTGTTTGGTTGAACGCGCTAATCTCAGGAACTACTAGACCGATTTGAAAAATTCCTTTAGTGTTTGAAAGCCCATTTATCGAAGGCTATATAACATTACGCTATGAGTGACGGGAGCGGAGCAGTAAGCCTTAAATAACGCGGGTGTAACCGCGGGCATCCTCTAGTGCCTGATAAATATAATACCTTTAAACGAGCAATTCTTGTAAATATAATCTTAATGTCGGAAGCAGCTTCCATGAAATTTAGTATTTAAAAGGTTTCAAGGGCAATAAATCCATCTAGCTAGGATAAATTTTTAGAAAACACGATCTATCAATAACGAATACACCAAGCAAAGCTCGGTCACCAAGTAGTAAAATAATATTTACAGTAACTTCTCGGAGGATTAGTACCTCCATGAGGTTGCTCTAGACTGCTGTACAGTACGTCCTTTAATAATATAGTTACCTTGCCCAACAAAAAAGCGTAAAAACAGAGTAAATATAATTAAGATTAAGTGATAGTACAAGATAACGAGTTAAAAAGATAACCCACTTAGATTTGCGGGCGCGCGTTGATGTCTTTTGTTCGGGACTTTAAACTTAGTATTTAGTTCAAAGTTTTATCAGGCAGAACTGTTGCATTACATCGAAGTTATTTTTTTATGAAATTACCTTCAAGTTTGCTGTTATCTTTTGATTAAATTATATGATTGGCTGTAGTATTTTCATATTTAAAAAACCATAAGGAGGCCGAACATACATACATACAATCCTTTCCTACTATTACAACATAACAGTAGTATCAGCCTTATTCGCATTTACAAACAATAAAGTACGAATCGCAGAGATTATTTTTAGCATTCTTTGCTACTGACTACTTTTTTTTTATAGGCTCACGCCTGTATCCCCGAATGGGTAAGCAGAGGCGTAACATTAGTAACATTACACCCACATTTCGCCATGAATTTTTTAAGTCCCACGTAATAAGAGGCAAGCCTATTGCCGTAACCGGGCACACCAACAGACTCCGAACTGCTACTGAGAATTCTGAAAAACCCTGTAACATTTTTGCCTATCAGCAGTCGCATACGCTATCCACTGGACTATGGAGGCTGCTACTGACTACTGAAATGATTGTGGTGAAACATTGCTCTGATAAGCATTAGTGACAATGGCTCAAAGCCTAGCACAATGCCGCGATAACCGCCACGCACTCGGTCGGTGCCGGTAGCAGAACTAGTCTTACTGGTCAGAACTAATATTTATATTATTTTATATGATACGTTTCTCAGCCCTAGGCCGATGTTCTGCGTAGAGCGTGGTTGCCCAACCCGGTGAGCCAACTCGCGATAACAACTATCGTTGCAACATTACACTCAACACTTTTTTGCGCTGCGATCACTATTTATTATTGTACGGTCTTTGTAGTTCTGGGTACTTATGGATGGTTGTATTAATCTATGAAATATGGCGATTCATTAGATAAACATGATGACTGATGAAACATGACTTCGGCACCATACGTGGAAAATTACTGGTTTAGGAGATATTGAGGCTCAACGTCACTATACATACATACATCCATAGACTCACACCTGTTTCCCCGAAGGGGTAGGCAGAGGCATATTAAACGCCCACTCCGTTGATCGGCAGGTGCACCACTTGCAGGTGAGGTTGGCTTGGGTCCCTAAGTTCTTGGTGGGAACCCTATGCACCTGTATTTTTTTTAATTAGGCACAAAATCGATGTATTTATCGCGCCAACTTGTTTTATAGGTGTCCTATGCACACATAGATAAGTAGGAATTTCGAGCATTGCACGTACGCAATTTTAATTGCGGTTCGAAAAAGTGTCTAATTAAAAAAACCTTGTTTCTCAGGTATTATTTTTTGCGTAGTATGCCTTGGCATGATGTCCACAACAAGTAGACTTCTGCTTGGTGATGGGTCTTGTGCCCCCCCCATTTATATTCTATTGATCATCTTTTTAAACTATACGGATAGATTTAGAAGGCCAATAGTAGGCCTATAGGACCGGGATTGCAGCGATTGCCATGCAGAGGGTATCGGGTTCGAACCCACGGTGCACGGTGCGCCACTGACTTTTCGAAGTTATGTGTCTAATTTGAACCTCTGGGATAAAATTAGGAGAATCTTCATTATAGTGAGCCATCGTTAAATATACCTACAACTTGCATCAAACAATTTGGACCTTTATGTAGTATTCTTAGACTGCCTCGTTGGTCTCGCGGCATAGATGTGCACGTGGGATTGGAACGTCTCGGGTTTGATTTCCGGGTCGGGCAAAGTGTTATTGGGTTATTTCCGTTAGAATATTCTCAGTAGCTGCACGGAGTCTGGTAATGTGCCCGGTACGGTAATAGGCTCGCCCCCTATTACGTGGGACTAAAATAAATTTGGCGAAAAGTGGGTGTAGCAATATACCTCTGCCTACCTCTTCGGGATATAGGCGTGAGACTATGTTTGCATTTATGTAGTATTCTAAACGATGACATATATAATGGAGTTAATAAGCACAGCTTTGAATTTTTACTAGCTAGCTAAAGATTATGTTATGCCTATCCAACTCATATATTATTTTTTATGACCTAGAAAAAAATATAGTAAATCGATCAATCGACACAATCTTTAAAAATAATATGTTAAAAGGGCACTGAAAAGTTTTTAAATTTCAATTAATCTAAGGCTCTTTTTTGGTAGGTTAATGATACTTTTTTCTACTATTGTACTCAATAAATAAATAAATAGAGTAAATCAGCAACTAAACGATATTTCCGATATAAGCAAAGTTAACAGTAACATTACTATTTCCATACTAATGTGTGTAAATGTACGCAATTATAGTTAGAAAAAAAAACTCGTTTGTTTACCGATTGGTTAAGAGGAAAAGTTTTTATAAGGTGTGGGATTTTTTGTACCCAAGTGTAATCATGACCGATTTAAATGTGTAAGTGTTTGTAAATTCTTTTTTACTAATGTTTACAAATACGATCAAAATAAATAGACCAGAAAAAAATCAACAATGCTTTGTATTATCAATTGCAAATATTTAGCTTCATTTTTATTTTCACCTCTGCCTACCCTTTCGCGGATACAGGCGTGACAAAAAAATCTTTGTTTCTAGTCGATCCAAAAATATCGTTAATACGCCACACTTCTTTATACATACAGCAAAATAAACAAACTCATAATCACATAATTACAAGCATTGCGTCCATATTTTTGCACGCGAGTGTAACTAAACGTCATACCACTGCGTACATATTTGTGCACTCCAGTGTACTCTTGAGTATGTGTGTTTACGAGTGTGCATGTGTGTGTATCCGGAACAAAATATGTGTGGTTCAGATGTTTGCACGAACAACTATTAGGGCCGGAACATATCTGACGGAAGATCCGTCGCGTTTTATCGGTCGCGTAACGCCAATACATACAAATGTATAGAAAAACGTTCAACCATTCACACCTGACCGATAATCCGTTAGTACGTCGAGCGTACTGACGGATTATCCGTCGACGTCGCGCGCACCACGCACCACGTGAATTTTGACCTTTGAGTAAGGAATATAAATGGAGAGGGCAAATAGTAGGTACACATAGAAAAATTACATTATTCACATATATTATTATATTTTATATTTATAGACTCACGGCTGTATCCCCGGAGGGGTAGACAGAGGTGTAATATTACACCCACATTTTGCCATGATTTTTTTATACACATATATACGAAATCGACATAAAGCCACCAAACATAGTGTTGTCTCGTTTTGTCTTAGGGATATCTCTGTCAGAAAAAAGAGATAGCCATAGTTTACTGAATAAATTAATCATGACGATATTTTATTAGAAATGTCATTCGTGCAACTATCGCCATATTTTTCGCCAAGGTTTGTGATACATCTGCTGTGAAATCGTTGTCTATCGAACATAATAATTTTGTTTTTGTGCATAAATATGTCTAAAAACCGATATTGGCTCTCAGAGAATATTTTGTTACTTATTTCATACAAGGGTCGTCTTTCGCTTTGCCATTTTCGCCCACATTTGCATTATGGAATAAACTAATCTGGCAAAAGATTTAAACTAACAAAGGTAACTTACTACAAAAATGTATTATTCTCCTCTAACCGTCTCCATATCGTTATCGATTACATTCTGGAGAACAACCCAAATGGCAACCATTTTATTTGTTCAACGTTTCGTAAGTGTGCACGCAAATTTCATAGGTGTGCACGCTAAATTCGTAGGTATTGGACAAACCATATCCATGTCATTCACAGATCGGTGATTTTAAGATCGTAAGATTCCAGGGCCGCCAGAACTTACTTATTTTTTCAGAAACGAAATGTGTAGAATAATGTAGTGTTAGTATCTGCTATGAGTGTACGCATATTTGCTAGCTTGGATCGAGGGCCAATTTTTGGGTATGAGGTGCTAAAGGTCCACGGGAACAATTTCCATACATGCCTATATAGAAAACATTTTGTGTCTTGCTCTGCAACTGTAGTCTGTAACCCCTTCTATATCATTTGTATAAGTTTTGTGAAAAACCGTAACCAAATCGTATTATCGTCTTTTATTTTTGAACCTCCATACCTAAATAGGATATATATTTAAATAACGCTTGTTGGCTACTATAAAAAATCTTCGAAGTCCGACATATTTTTAATAGTACTCGAATTGCAAAATAAATAACTACAAGACTTCAGTGACTACATAACATCAGGGAACACGAAAAATGATTAGGTAAAAGAATATGACAGTAAAATATTGAGCTGCCCTGAGTACGGCCCTGTACGAACAAACTTATATGTGTGCATAATAGCCACGCTCTCAGCGAATGTGTGCAGATACGCTCGACGCATTTTCCGTCAGATGTGTACCGATTCATTTGACGGAATAGACGCGACCGAAGATACGTTCGACGCATCTTCGGTCAGGTATGTTCCGCCCCTTAGACATGCTCCGTGCTTTCCGTAATGTTTTCGTTATGTGTTCAATTTTGTTATCAAGCACTGTAATTTAGATGGATGAAGTAGTTTGAGTACACGATAACATAGTGGGTTAAGTCGTTGCCTCACTGCTTAGCACTACGTCGGGTGTTGAGAGTTCCATTCTCAGAGGAGACAACACTATGTGTGGTACACAAATTATTGTTGATGGGTCTACCTTGTGTACGTTGGTAAAATATTTGTAATCATCATCAGCCTTTGACAGTCCACTGCTGAACTAGGCTTCTCCTTTGAAAGCAGGAATTGGCCTACTATACCAAGCTGGCCAAATGGTTGGTGTAGGATTTGTATCAAGTTTTCCATCCCTTACAGTGCTGTTCTCTGCATAATATGCTCCCTCTGTCGGCTCTTACCACACCTATGGGTTGATGTGGGGTGGTGACATTCCGTATTCTTAATCACCACACGGACGAATATTTGTAAAGCCCCTGCGATATAAGATTTATTCTTAGTGAAAAATACATTTTAAAATAATAAAAGATACTTATTTTGTTTGTCATTTTTCAAACAAAATACAAGATCAGTGTAAAAAGACATTGCATATTTTGGATCTTGTCATCTACATCATCATTCGAACAAGGAACTATTGCTTAAAACCAGGACAATGCCAAATCAAACAAAATATATAATCAAAATCGGCCAAGCCGTTTAGGAAGACAACAACAAATTACGAATACACACCCACCGGTATATTATTCAGAAATACATATTCCAATAGATGCTAATCGTTAAACCAATGTTATGATTGATTACACATCTCTGCACATTAACAAACAAACAGATATAAATATTAACGAGATGATTCACACTACTCATCCTACTGTTTTCACGCGAGTAGGTGCAGCATTTACATGAGTTTTGCGTGACAGACAGACGAACGGTGGGTGGGACGAGATTTTTTCTCACTAATTACTGGTATGTGAGATTTATTTGGTTTCACACCTACTTAGATAATTATTGTGTATAGTTGGAGTGATTTGTGGGTAGTTTTCGATTGATTCATTAATATTTATGTGTCAGTAGATGTAGATTTGGAATTGATTTTAACCTTCAGCTGTGATTAATGTCTAGAGGATGCGCAGCTGCGCACGGCCACATCTTTAGGGTTTCGTACCTAAAAGGTAATAAACGGAACCCCATTACTAATCCTCCGCTGTCTGTCTGTCTGTCCGTCTGTCTGTCTGTCACCAGGCTGTATCTCATAAACCGTGATAGCTAGAAAGCTGAAATTTTCACAAATTATGTATTTTGGTTGCCGCTATAACAACAAATACTAAAAATAAAAAATATTAAGGTGGGGTCCCAACCAAAAAACGTGTTCTTTTTCGTATTTTTTGCTCAAAATTACTAACTGTAACAGGTAGACGCTTTAAATTTTCACAGAATATGTAGTTGTATATTACCTTTCAAAATAAATAATGAAATTAAAAAAAGTAAATAATAAAGGGGGGCTCCCATACAACAAACGTAATTTTTAAGCAATTTGTTACTCGATCTTAATAAACAGGTAGAAACTTAAAAAGTATTTAAGTATACATACAACGAACGTGATTTTGTTGTTTAGATGATGCTACGGAACCCTTCGTGCGCGAGTCCGACTCGCACTTGCCCAATTTTTTTTTTATTTAACTGTTTCAGCCCGTTTCCGTGGGTTTTGTGGAAAATCTCGTTTGCCGTGCACTCCTCATGTGCTCCTACTCTCCCCAAAGAACATAAATGCCAACTTTCAGCTTCTTGCGCCCAGAAGTTTTGGCTGTAGCTTGTCTGTCAGTCAGTCAGTAACGCACGGATGTTATATATACAGACAGATGGTAGTGCAAACAAAATATACACAAATATTACTTAGACATTCAATAGATTTTACTTTACTGTATACTAGCAGTAGTAAAAGTAGGTGTGTAATGTATATAATCACAATACAATTACATTTTACTTTCATAAACAGTGGCTAAGGCAGTGTATAAAACGAGTGTATAGAGCCATATTTGCTTTTAAAACGAGCATTTTTATGCTTCCGGCGCACAGTATTCAATAAATTAAATTATGACATCATTTTTAATTGTTGTTATAATAACTAGAAAGAATTACTAATCCGTATAGATTTTATTCAAAATCAAATGTTTTATTGCTCTCCATATGTTTTCATGGTGTTACATACATAAATAGATCAGATATGCACTCTGACGGACACGGCCGTTTTGTAAAAGAAGAAAGGAGGGAGCCAGTGGCTTCCTTCTTTTTAGGTTGCCGAATTAATAAATGAGTTACTAAAATTCTAAATCCCATACTTTCTTAGATTTTCTTCCTTTCTTATGGATGTCAAATAGTGATAAAATATTTTAACTGGGTGTATCCGTGGGCAATAGCTTGTAGCACAAACAAGCCCATAATTTACTCTACAAACACAAGGAGCTATACATAACCACATATCGACGTAAACGAACATATTACGATACCTCCAATTAAGTGCTAATTACAAACTGCAGTTAATTAAAACACATCGTTGCCTAAACGCCGACGGTAAATCACTTTATGTGTGTATGTCCACAGTTTTTGCGCTTCGTTATCATCATTGAGTTATTATTTAACTTAGTTTTGCTGGTATGTTGAATTTGGTGTAAATTGGTGGATATTTATTTTGTACATTTTGTGATAGTAATATAATAATAAGTGTTGGTAGATTTTTGTACGAATCTTTCAAAGCAATAAGATTTAAATCTTTGAATTAGCTAAGCATGTAGTATAATCATCTTAGTACTATTAAAGGACTAGGAATATCGGAATAGCACTTTTTTAAGACAAAGAAATAAAATAAAATATGATTTCAGAAATATGTAAATCGCAATAGGGTGCATAGGGTTCCCACCAAGAACTTAGGGTCCCAAGCCAACCTCACCTGCAAGTGGTGCACCTGCCAACGGACGAGGCTCTGGCAAACAAAATATCCCGATAAGCGGCAATAGGCTCGCCACCTATTACGTGGGATCAAAACACTGGCGAAAAGTGGGCGTTTAATATGCCTCTGCCTACCCCTTCGGGGAAACAGGCGTGAGTCTATGTATGTATGTATGTATGTAAATCGCAATAGTTTGTTAATATTATACGTCCCATATATTTTTTTTATTTATACTCTCACTCCTGTATCCCCGAAGAGATAGACAGAGGTATAAATATTACACCCACATTTGGCCATGAATTTTTAGGTCCCACGTAATAGGGGGCGACCCTATTACCGTTACCGGGCACATCACCAGACTCCGGGCTGCTACTGAGTATTCGGAAAAACCCAGTAACACTTTTGCCCAACCCGGGAATCGAACCCGCGACCACCGATCAGCAGTCGCATACGCTATCCAATGGACCACAGAGGCAGTCAGTACGAAAACTTACCTAAAATTGCATTTTGTACAATTTCCTCTACAAAAGCATGAAAAAATAGCAGCTACAGTAACCTCAAAAATGCGAAAGAATATCCCAAACCGAAATAACTATTTATATTACCAATATCTTAATTAACCCGCACCATAAGTGGCGAAGTGACCTAATACCACAGCGGTATTCATTCAAACGTGTACTCTTACTTCACTTATTACTTAGCACCTGCCGATATAGACGGAATTATGTAACTCCATTCAACAACGTTACAAAAGATATATCTGTCCAATTGTGTTTGAAAGGCGAAGCTGTGTACAACAATTGTATTGGATACTGACTTTCTATTGACAGGAATAGGATAACATATTATAGATCAATGCATAGAACTTGAACGCAGGCATTGTCATACATTAAAGTGCGAGATAACTAATTACATTAAATTTAATAATGTATTTGTGGCAGCTACCCAAACTCAGTTTTACCTCCAACACGAGATCTCTTCATCTTTCCTCACTGTGGATATATTCCTTCCAGTTCATTTTACGAAAGCTTTAGCTCTTTTAAGATTTCGTCATACCAGCGATATCTAGGACGAATCACGGAGCGTTCGCCTCAAATATGCTCGCACCATCAGCAAATGATCAAACCAGCAAAGTCGTGACGCTTTAATCTCGCCGATAATATTTGGTTCAGCCACAAGGGCTTCACTCTCCTGATTCTTTCGGATCCTGAGTAGGACTCATATTTTTCTAATAACTTTTCTTGGAGAAGAGATAAAATACTCGACATCGTATTCCATGCCATCTTTAACGTGCCAAATCCTCTTATTGATTAATCATGTTATTGTAACCTAAATTAAGAGAGGCTTACGTATAACGGTGAACTGCATTATATTGGATGATCTCAATGTAAGAGTTATATAAAAAACATATTATTACAACTACTTCACTGTATTACTGATTGCTTATTCCAGTGCACCGTAGGCATATCTATTCTAGCACATTATCAGTAGGTACAAATCAATAGCAGAGCTGTTTCAATAGCGGCGTGTGTCGACCGAGTTTCGCAACACAAATGTTCCGGATTTGACCAAGAGCCGTGGCACCTGTGCAGCGCCATTGTTGATCTATTGATATGTTGTTGTTGTTGGTCAAGTTGTGAGATAAGTGAGAGTAAGACCAAAATACTAACATGCTAGGTTTTGTTTGGTGTGTTTTTTCTTTCTGTGTCTGCAAATTAGACATTTTTTATAGACTCACGCCTGTATCCCCGAAGAGGTAGAGCTGTAACATTACACCCACATTTCGCCATGAATTTTTAGGTCCCACGTAAAAGGGGTGAGCCTATTGCCGTTACCGGGCACATTACCAGACCCCGTGCTGCTACTGGGAATTCGGAAAAACCCAGTAACACTTTTGCCCGAACCGGGAATCGAACCCGGGATCTCCGATCAGCAGTCGCATACGCTATCCACTGGACCACGGACATAGCAGTAGAAATTAATATCTTCAGGCTGACTGCATGTATGTCATACGCCGAGATTCTAACACTGGACAGCACTTCGTATCATCCACAAATTGTTGTTCAGACTTGGTGTTCTTGCTGATATATGTAGAATATTAACGTAACGTATACCTGCCTCGGAGAGCACGTTAAACCGTCGGTCCCGGCTGTCATGAAGATCTTTGACAGTCGTTACGGGGAATCGGTACCCTCAAATAACTGATACTAGTCTAAACCATGGAATATTACTATCCCTTTGGGTTGCGGAGGTCAGACGGCAGTCGCTCTGTAGAAAAGCTGATATTCAGTCATATCTGGTTAGACTAGCAAGCGCACCCCGGGCTCCAAGGCGTGTAATTCTTGGATGCAACTGGGAAAATGCTAGGATGATTAACGTAACGTATACCGGGAAGTATGAAAGCGAATCGGTCGATATCGCTAAATCCAACAAAACTCTATCACTACAGTATCACACTAATCTTGGTCATTGAAAAATAACTAAAACTATTATGCTAAACCATACGTACAGCATAAAAGAAATGTATTTTTATTAATACAAAAACGCCATACAAATCAATATTATCAATCGATTGTATTAATTGATGTATAACATGCATATCTAAGATGGCGCCGGCACTCTCATACTGCCGTTTATCAACCAATGCATCATCCAATTCTTGTCCTTCTTAAGACTGCCGCTTAAACGTATCCGAAAACGTGGTACATATTTTAAACTACAAAAATTCCACAAAGTAGGCGAACTTTTACCGTGCTACGTCACAAATATGTGTCCTTACGTGCATCGAACTGGTGACACAAGACCACATTCCAATGTTGGCGCCGTACTTATCAAAAATAATTCCCCTTATAACTCACAATGTCAGATATTGCACTTGTAGTATGAAGCAATGGTTAAGTAGTTTTTACATTGTTGCCAATTCTTGGACTGTTTGTTGAAGGGTCCAAACAAATGTTGCTTTTCATTTATAATACATACATAAATACATACATAGTCTCACGCCTATAACCCCGAAGAGGTTGGTAGAGGTGTATTTCTATACCCACTTTTCGCCAGATATACTTTAGATTACTTACTTACTTTACTTTACATTTATAATAATGGTGAAATATATGAAACATAATTATGTTCGGCAGAGCGACCGTAGAAGCCTTATTTCAAGAACAAAATAAATATTTTCAAAATTTTACGACTTGTACACACAATATTTCTCAAGCAGGTCACTACGATCTCTAACGTGTATTTTTTAGGGTTCCGTACCTCGATTTGTAAAAACAGTACCCTTATGGGATCACTTTGATGTCCAAATGTCGTCTGTTAAGACCTTTTTTCTCAGAAACGCGTGGAGATATCAAACTGAAATTTATATCAAATAGTCAAGTCTACTGTTCTTTAGGGTTCCGTATCTCAAAATTAAAAAAACGGAACCCTTATAGGATCACGTTGTTGTCCGTCCGTCTGTCAACAGGCAACTGTGTTGCAGGCAACTTGTGACCACTGTTTACCCCCACCAAGACGTCGAGGAAGATATTCAGGACTCCTTGAACTACTCCAACAGAAAACAAAATGTTCTCTAAGCGCCATTCCACTAAAATTTAGATACAAAACTACATATCATGAAGTTTGCACGTGCGTTGGCAACTAAAAGTGAGTGCTGTCGGTATCAGTGTAGCGAGGTCAAGGTTCTGCTCTCGATACACTCGGCAACTGTGTCGCAGAGATGGACACGACTTGACTGTTAAACGTTTCACTGATAACGGGTTTGGGCACTGGTGTAACCAAGAGGCAGACTGGTTGTTTTGGAATGTGTGACAATTTTGTTCATACTATAGCCCAGTGGTTTATGTAACGGACTGCCGAGGCGATGCTCACAGGTTCGATCCCCAGGTACCCCGGGCACACACCTCTGACTTTTCGAAGTTATGTATGTATTAAACGTGCCCGGTAGATAGCAATAGGCTCACCCCCTATTACATTGAGATCGAAACATAACTGGCGAAGTGTAGGTGTGCAATACACCTCTGCCTACCCCTTCGAGGATAAAGGCGTGAAGTTGTTAGTTTTCTTTTGATGATTAAGGATATTTTATAATTTTATTTTATATTAGATTTTGCCCGGTGATCTTCCCGCGTGTGACGTTTTAAACCCGCTAGGAGAGTAACCAAAATCATCCCTTAGTGCTCTTCTACACACCCCAAGGGACATACATGCCAAATTTAAACTCCTTGTGTCCAATAGTTTTGTCTGTGCGCTGTCTGTCAGTCAGTACCTAACGGAAGAGTTTCATATATATTTATTACTAGATGAGCCCGCGATTACACCGCGTTATTTAATGCTACTGCTCCGCTCCCCTACCGTGGCTCGTAGCGTGATGTTATATAGCCCATATATAACCTTCCTCAATAAATGGGGTATTTAAAACTGTAATGATTATTCAAATCGAACTAGTAGTTCCTGAGATGGGCGCAAGCAAACTAACAAACAAACTTTTTAGCTTTATATATTACATACATACATAGTCACACGCCTATATAGCTCTGCCTACCCCTGGCAGAGGTATATAGCTACACCCACTTTTCGCCAGTTTTATTTTATATATTAGTAATAGATTAATTCAGTGAGGCGGTAAGTTTCTTATTTTATCCTTTGGTTTCTACGTTATTTCATTATCTGCCTGTCTGCCAACTCTGTCGCAATCTCATTACATTATAACCGCCGGTTTCCTCCAACATTGAAGACTGACAGCTCAAATGCATTTGGAATTAATTTGGTGTCTGCACATAGGACATCCGGGTTGTAAGGTTATTTATTTCAAATCGAAGGTGACTCTCTTATTAAGAAGATTGTGAAATATTTTACGTCGAATTTCAATGTCTATTTGTTGTGCAAGCCATAAAGAAAGTTAGGCTGCAACTTGTCTAAATACAGGAAATATATTTTGCCAATAAATACCATACAATTATGAAGCAAATATCAAGTAAAATAACATATTAACTTTGAGTAGGTAGTAGCCTTGCTGATTTCAGCATGAATGGGCCGCCTCGACCGGGGAAGTACTACCCTCTCACAGAAAATCGACGTAAAGTAACAGTACCTAACCTGTTGCGCTTCGTTCGGTGAGTGAGAGTTCCGGAGGCCCTTTCCCATATTCCTTCTCCTTCACCCCACTCCTCATCCTATCCCTTTTCCCAATTTCAAGAGGCGGCAACGCACTTGTGACTCTTGTGGTTTTGCTTGTGTCCATGGGCGGCGGTAATTGCTTACCAACGGGCGATCCGTTTGCTCGTTTGCCGCCTATTAATATAAAAAAAATATATATTAAAAGACGAGTATAGGAAGACGACAGATCGATTTACTTACTCGTAAGATTCACCCACTCGCAATACCGCAATACTTTAGTACATCCTTGTCATCAAATATCTCATACTCGAAACAATGATACTCCAAAAACAGTTTTAAGTGAATGTTAAACACCGAGGAGGTTTAAATTTAAAAAGAGGTAAGGAAGGATAATTATTTGAAGATATATATTTATATTATTTATTCAATCTGTCTGGAGATGGTTTAAATATGAAAGTGAAATACCTTATATTTTGTTAGCCTTTTTGACGGGGACTCCATCATTGATTCTAAATACTTCGATTGTATTAGGTATCGATACCTCAAGTAATTAATTATTTTAACAATTAATAAACAAGACTGCTGATCGGAGGTCCTGGGTTAGATTCCCGGGTCGGGAAAAGTGTTACTGGGTTTTTCCGAATACTCGTCTGGTGTTGTGCCCGGTAACGGCAATAGGCTCGCCCCCTATTACGTGGGACCGAATTCATGGCGAAATGTCGGTGTAATATTAACACCACTGCCTACCCCTTCGGGAATACAGGCGTAAGACTATAAATAAATAAAATAAATTAATAAACAACCCTGCAATGTTTCTAACTATTGTGTAAACTAAGCGTATAAATTAACCGCGAAGTGAACGCACAGTTAATACTTTCCAGTAATTATAACTAAATAAAACACATTATATCTAATTACCTCATAGTCTTATATACCTTATTTAAAATGCTTTTAAAAAAAAGCTGCTGCAGCACATAAAATATTCAGTAAAATGTGCACAGTGTGTAATTTTACAAAATTGTATCCATATAGGTAAAGCCGTCAGTCTAGAGACCGAACATTAGACATATTTTTTTACCATACAAATTGCGTGTTGCATTGAGAAACAAAAAATATTTGCACTGGTGAAGTTGCAAGATAGTTTGCTGTTAAATACTTATACATCTAGCCTTGTTAGAGAATGATATGTAAATCATATGTCTAGGAAACAATAGCCTTTAAAATATCCAATAAATATATTTCTTGGTATACATTAAGGAAAACCCACACGGATATGACAGCATCATTGTAGTTATGATAAACATAAACAACTTCAAACTGCGTAGAAATAAAGTCATCATCTTCAATAGGTACTTAGTTTACTAAAGTGACTAAGAAATGTAATAAAATATATAAATTTATTACTACTCATTAAATTGTTAGTTATCGCTTGCTGAACGGTGAAGGAAAATATCCTTGCACATCTGTGACTTCTCCATAATGCTCTCGGAAGACATGAGAAGTCTAAAACATTGTGAAGGAACCTTGCATGTCTGAGAGTTCTCCATAATGTGTGACATGTCTGCCAATCTGCACTAGGCCAGAATAGTAAATTGTACCTAGAGCCATCTATTGCCATTGCCCATTGTTGGTCACAGCTTTCTTTTCACTTTGTGAACAAGCTGAGAGCTGATGGGCAAATATTGTTTTACCTCTTTTCTAATATCATTTGTAGTTCACAATTATATAATTTATAGTTCGCGATGTATGAAGAGGTAAAGTATCCCCTGCCAGGCAAGAGCAGCATGGCTCTCGCTAAACCCTTCACATAGCCAGAAAAGGCATATGGCCACCAGTGGGACAATTAGTCTACAGGTCTGATACTATTGTAATTTACTAATAAACTACTAATAATGGCAATGAAAAACTAAACTAGTAAAACCATAGCTTGTAAACATATGACGACGCGGACATAGACATTTTAATTAATATTAATTTTACGACCACGTTATTTAGGCTCTAAAACGAACGATGACAGCATAGCCTATGGTGATTAGCATATTATCGTAATTGAATTAAAATAGGTGCGCAAAACATTTTGAATAATTATTTAATGGCGTAATTCTTGGCTTTTTGTTTGCAATTTTAGTGTTGCCAGACGATGTTATAATAAAGTAGTAGTAAAACAATAACTATTGGATCACAAAAAGATTGGGCGCGTTTTTTGTATGTTTGTAATTAAATACAAAAATTGCAATGTTTGTAAGTCATACACAATTATTGAAGGGCGAGCGTCGTTTAAAAAAAAACATATTACAATTTTAACAAACAGAACGATGTCTGTCTTCAAATCTCATTTGCCAAACTTGGGTAGGACTGAACGGGAAGCTCATAACTTATTCTCCTACCATCCATTAATAGGGCTCTATCACCATTTCATTTTATAAGTAGCAGATGGAACACCCGATGATAACCCAAGAAGTTCTTGATGAAGAAATCAATTCTTTTGTAAGCTCAAACAAACTTATATAAGGCTAAAATCGTTTTCATTTAAGTGTTGCTTAATTTGTAAAGTAATGGTTTCATTCGTGAGGCGCCGGCGATCACACGGTCCGTGTTGTATTACTGACGATCTTGTGTGGCCACAGAACAGGCGAACAAGACAATATAAAAAGCAGGCACTTGCAAATAATTCAAACACACGACATATTTTTGAAATCGCTAGCCTAAAATGGCAATATAATCAATTTGACAGTCCAAGGCAGAGGTTTTTACCCAGCGGTGAGTGACATAGGCTGATAAAAACAAATGACATTATTGATAGTTCCACGTTCAAATCTTGCATTGATGCGTTTCTGATTTAGGTATTCCATTGTGTAGGTTATATGCTAGGGTCTATCTGAAGACATATTTCAGTTGCCGGATGGCGTACCTTGAATGAAGATTTGAGCAGAGAATCCATTTCTGAAATACCCCAAGTAATTTGTATTGACTTACTTAAACCGCACCAATTCCAGATTTGGTCAAGGCGCTTAATTAAAAATGTCAAAGACCGTCACGTACGATCAGTAATGAAAATTTCTAGAATGAACAGTCTGTTGTCGTCATCAGCCTTAAACAGTCCACTGCTGAACTTGGCCTCTCCTTTTTGAAAGGATGAATTAGCCTACTATACCACGCTGACCAAACGGGTTGGTATAGGGTTTGTATCAAGTTTTCCTTCTCTTACAGTGCTGTTCTCTGCATAATATGCTCCCTCTGTCGGCTCTTACGACACCCATGGGATGTCTGTTGATGGTCTGTTGTAAAGTTTTTTAATAGTAATTAGCGTTCATGTAGTTCTTAGTTTTCCTTCAATGTTTTGATTATCTGCTTCATTCAGATTCAGATGTTTTATTTTATACCATGCTTATCTACATTAATAAAATATAAATGTTAAATAACACAAATTCCAATAATCTTATTAAAGCTATAAAACCAATAAAATCTATTCGACACTTATGACGTCATAGTCCACGTACGTTAATTGCCCATGCGAGCGCATCGCACCGCTTCTAAAGGTCGGCCGAACAGGTTTTATCCACAACTGATATAAGATTCCATAGATGCTTACATCTCAAATTGCAGATCTAGACGAACTAAATCTTTTTTTTAGGCGATCCTCCATCATCTTCCACGATCACTAGCCTACTTGTTTTCTCTCCTAAATTTATTCTAAAAGTAGTACTTGTTTTATTATTATTCCTTTTTTAATACATTCGGGTCAACAGTATACTGCTTATTTCTTAAACGCACTTACCATAAGACATCACGCGCAAGAGGAAAGCATTCTCTAAGCAGACCAACCGTCCTTTTACAACCCTACTCTTGAAGGGAAGAGACTACCCTTTCAAATTCTGTCATCTTACACGCCACGTGCTATGTCTCGTGATATTCAACATCCCTGACGTCACATTGAACGTTCGCTAGGCTAGTGGCCCGACGTGCATCGCACAAAGGTCGTGTGAACAGGTTTCATCTACAACTAACTCGAAATACCGCAGCGCATCGCACGTACTCACCGCTGAGATGAGATGTTTCCTGATATACGCCATCGTTAGATGTTTGAAAACTTATAAGCCATCTGTACCTATATATAAAATTCTTGCGTTAGGTACTGAAAGACTGATTGATAACGGACTGCCAAAATTCTGGGCGTAGCTCATTTTTTAGCAAGATGTTCCTTGAGGACCAAAGGAGTGCGGATAAGAAGGTATGTCCCAAAATTCCCACGGGATTGGGCAAACGGTTGAAAATCAATTATTTTTAGTACGCATGTTCCTTGGGGACCAAAGGGTTGCACTAAGCAGGGATTTCTCAAAATGCCGACAGGATTAAGAAAACGGCTAAAAATAAAATGTGCGATCGCAACAAGGTTGTGTTTTGTATAGTAGAAACCTCTTAGCGGTGATTGAACTCGATACTACGAACAAAATTTGTTCAGAAACCACGCCGCGTAATACTATCAGCTGTTTTAAAATGATTAGAACTTTGATCTCAACGCTATAACGCTAGTGTGATGATTAAGATGATATACAGAGTTTACTGCTCGGGATAACATATATGTTAAAGGTGACCCAAACATTGAACTCTGATGTCAGGTATCAAATTTAGAAATATTTTGTTTTTATTTTAGAGATTAAGTTTCAATTTATGATTATATCCCGCCATCCTTTTCGTATTTTATTGATGATATTTTCGAAGATTATTGGTATCGATATTTTAGTGATTTTTAGTTTTTACCTGAGAGGCTTAATATAAATTCTGCGATATGAGGTCGTACACCTTAGTTAGATGCAGACAAACAACTATACAATATCGCCAAAAAAAACTTTTAACTAAATTTATTTTAGTGCTAAATATTTTTTTTACCTGAAAACTGTTTTGATACTTAGCTACCCACGGCGCATTTATGGGTTTATATATTATTTTGATCACAAAATTATGTTTTTTATATATCCTTTATGACCTTTTTGACGTTATCACATATTTAGACTCACATCGACGACTTTAAATTTTCAAAGGTTCATATTATTATGTTCAAATACTTACATTATCTTCCACCACTGTTTTTATTTCTCTGGTCTATTACATCCAAAGATTCTGATAGAAATGCTGATTGAAACCCAAAAAATTGCAATATTGCGCCTTATCACTAAGATAAGGCGCAATATTGCAATTTTTTGGGTTCCGTAGTAAACTACAAGGCACCTTTGTAGTTTCGCCATGTCTAATTATAGTGGTTAAAAACTGCTCTCAACCAGTTTTTAACCACGTCAGTGTCAAGGGACACCCGTATGGAACGAAGTTCCTTTCGATTAATTAGTGAAGGTATTGTATTAAAATTTTTTTTTTTTTAAGTTATAATATTTTTTTTTATTATTAACAAATATAATGTAATATAAACTTAATCAGTAGGCTCAATTTTAGTAATAATTGTTATTTTTATAAAAAAATTCCTGTTCGCCATCTTGGATCCCCAAATAAATGTCATTTACGTTATCAAAATGCATGATAGCCCCGAAAATTATACCCATATAAATTTTATTAAAAATGACCCGTCCGCCATCTTGGATTCCCAAATAGATGTCATTTTCGTGAACAGAATCCATAAAAACTACGAAAATTATATCCATATTAATTTTACTAAAAATGTCCCGTCCGCCATCTTGGATTCCCAAATAGATGTCATTTTCGTGATCAGAAAGCATGAATATGATGCTTGCTTTCTATAAGAGAGAGAAAGAGAGACAGACAGAGAAACATGCGTAGCCGCACGGCTTACAATAGCTTACTGTAGCAAAAAGTGTCGTTACAACTTTTCGTCTTGATTTTTTCCGTCTAGCCCTCTTTCGCAACACGCGATAAGGAACTTCGTTCCAATAAGAATTCACTAATTAATTAGTAATAGACAATGAACTTCAAGTGATAAAATTAATATTGTACTTGAGTCCTTTTATCTTTAAATCACTACGTAAAGAGTACTACGGATTCTTACATTGTGCGTGGCCCTTCACAAACTTGACCGGAGTTTTGAATTTTACTTTATATTGTAAGTTGGATCCGGTCAAAGTCAAAGTCGAAATCATATATTCATCTAGATCACAAGGTGACGCTTATTAACGTCAATTTTTAAAGTTAATTACTTAATGAATCTACATTGTCGTTGTATAATAACAGTTTCCTATCTATTTTCTCAACCCCACCCTCACGTTCCAGATGCTGTGCCCCACGCTCCTCTTGGCGACTCTGGCGCTGGCCAGCGCTGATGTGTCCCACATCCTGAACCAGAACCAGCACTACCAGGAGTACGAGAGCACCACTACGCCTGAGCCGCCGCCGAAGCCCTACCTGTTCTCGTACACTGCTGGCCGGTATCCAGGGCACACGGATCGACAGCACACCGAAGTCAGTGATGGCAGTGGGGTTGTTAAAGGTAATTGTGGTTTCTACTGAATAAGTGGTGCTTCATGATAATATTCTACTAAATCGGGTAGACTAGAAAGCAGGTCCTGGGCTCCAGGTTAAAGTCTTGGAAGCGACCGGATAATGCTAGGCCAATGATGATGTTCTGGTTAAGAAATTGGCTAAGATAAATGCGGTATAAAAGACAATATATTTTGTATCCTTCAATCAGCCTATTGCAGACCAATGCTGGACATAGGCCTCTCCCAACATGCGCCACAATGGCCGATCCTCTGCCTTCCGCATCCAGCCCGCCTCAGCCACCTTTTTTAGGTCGTCGGATCACATAGTCGGGGGGCGTCCTACTCTTCGTTTGCCGAAACGTGGTCTCCACTCTAAGACTCGTCTGCTCCATTGGTCGTCGGTCCTTCGGCGGACGTGGCCAGCCCATTGCCACTTCAGCCTGCTTATACGGCGAGCTATTTCCGTAACACCAGTTCTCTTCCGGATGACCTCGTTGCGAATTCTATCCATTAGATTTAGAGAGACTAAAAGCATAGCTCGTTCCATGGCACGCTGGGCGACTTTAAATCTATGGACCAGCCCGACCGTGATTGTCCAGGTTTCGGCACCGTACGTCATTACTGGTAGGACGCATTGGTCTAAGACTTTTGTCTTGAGGATTGGCGGAAAAGGTGACGAGAAGTTTATATGCAGTCACGTAAATAAGATATTAAATGTAATCCATAGTGCACAGCTACTTTAATAGACTTGATAAATTCTTTACAATTGAATCAAAAGTCTCTCTCATTCTTTCAATAAAATTGGTATTCGTTTACAAAGAAAACGTTCCTCTATATTGTACGGGAAAGTGGGCGGTCAGTTTAGTGGATAACTTACCCATCAAATCAAAGTCCGTTTAGCATTTAAAATTCGGACGCTTACTCACACGCACTTTTTATTATGTGTAAAATATATTTTTGTAGTAATAGCGCGTTTTAGTAATTATCTATAGAATGTTGTAAAACCCAATACCTAAGCATCTTATTTGTTTGAATGTCATTTAAAATGCATATAAGGTTTTTGATTGTATAATTAATATTTTTGCTATTGTTGAGACCGGTTATGCATTTAAAATTATATACCTCTAAAGATCAAATACAATAATATAATAATACAAAATTCTTTATAAATCGATACAAATTTTCCTTGAAAAACCATATATGTAGATAGCTATTTCGGACTTAACAGGATAAAATAAACCAATGGAATGTTGTTAATCATTTATCATCATCTTAATATATAAAATCCTTGCGTTACTGACTGAATGACAGACACGCTACAGCCGAAACTATTGGGCGCAGGAAGCTGAAATTTGGCACGTATGTTCCTTGGGGCCCGTAGGGGTGCACTAAGAAGGGATTTCCCGAAATTACCACGGGATCGGTAAAAACGGGTAAATTAAAAAAAATGCAGGCGTAGCTGCTGGCGTCCTCTAGTCGGTCATAAAATTTAACAAAAATCCAAGCGGATTTTTGTTAAATTTTATGACCAATAATGAATTAAATACTTGTGCTGACTGACATCATCGAAGAGCATAAACTACAGCTGAAGTTGGAAACATGCAATTTGGATACTCAGTTCCTTTTATTACTTACTAGAGGATGCTCGCGGTTACGCCCGCGTTATTTAAGGCTACTGCACTGCTCCGATCATAGAGTTATAGCCTCTAGCCTTCCTCGATAAATGGGCTATCTAACACTGAAAGAACTTTTCAAATTGGACCAGTAGTTCCTGAGATTAGCGCGTTCAACCAAACAAACAAACAAACAAACTCTTCAGCTTGCTTGCTAGCTTCGCTTTATATATTAGTAGGTACTAGAGGATGCCCGCGGTTAAACCCGCGTTATTTAAGGCTACAGCTCCGCCCCGTCGCTCATAGCGCGATGTTATATAGCCTTCCTCAATAAATGGGCTAACTAACACTGAAAGAACTTTTCAAATTGGACCAGTAGTTCCTGAGGTTAGCGCGTTCAACCAAACAAACAAACTCTTCAGCTTTATATATTAGTATAAGCACAGAATAGATAGTACTAACGTGTATAAGATTAGATTAAAACGACCACTGTCCCTAATAAATTTGCCTGTTAACCGTAACAGTACCTATGCTATATCTACAAAATCCATATTTCTGCAACGCAACTGACATAATTAGGCAATTTACCTACTTCTAAAGACAGCTAACTAGCCCTCAACTTGCTACAAATTGCACTTTCTAACGCCAACTCCTAGAACAAGGAATTGGCATAGTTTCCTTGCACCACATACCTATCTGATCGAGTCAGGCCATAAGGAAGAGAAAACAACTTAGTTTATGCTCCTTTCTTACAATACAAGATATTCTAAGCACGTATCTTCAAGCTGAGTTAAGTAGACAACTATACTGCTACGCAACAATTAAGTTGATATATTAATTTATTATAGTGTTATAATTCTGTCCACAGAATGTAGGATTTTTGTATTCTTAGACTGAATTTAGGTGTTTTATTTTTATTTATTTATTTATTAAATCTTTATATACACAATAGTATAAAGGCGGACTTAATGCCATGGGCATTATTTACCAGTTAACCTTAGAGTGGTGCAGAGAGAAAAGAAGTAGGTGTTATATAATAAAAATTAATTTGAACTAACATAAATTATAACTAAGTATATTATAGATCTAAATGATACATTCAAATAAATACGTTAAGTTATATAAACATATATACGTTAGGTACATAATATAATATAAACATACATGATATAGATATACTATAAAACTACATAAATACACAAAGGCATATATATATATATATATATAAAACCACATGAAACTTAAACGACTTAAGATACAATCGCCGACTCAGCCAATAGAAGTTCGTTCACCTTGAACTTGAAAGTGTTCTTCGTCTTGGCCATCCTGATTTCAAGAGGGAGGTGTTCTACTATTCGGTTTATAAGATGGGAGCAGACGTCCTTGGCACAGTATAGACGTTAGTGGTTATATGAATTAGAAGATTTTAGCATATCGGCATCTTTGTAACCGGAATGTCTTACTCGACGTAAGAATTCAATAAAAGATCTTTGAAAAAATACGGTAATTGGCAAAGTATTAACCCAAATTGACTAATTCTGATTCACAAACATAGCAAAATCTATATCCTACGTGTATAGTTGTTGTAATATGTGATAATTTCACAGAACCTTAAGTAGATAGATAGATAGATAAATTTATTCGTCTCAACTTGTATACAATCAGGTGTTACAGTATTTTTTCGTTTCAACACTAACTACTATAACTTTTTGGCTTCGAAAATACCCGATCTGGATGTCTTTAATGATTGTGTTTCTAGATTCAGTAATAAAATATTTCAATACCTCACCAATATTATATAAGACTAGAAGAAGAACATTATGTTATACACGTAAACATGTTGTTATTTCTAATTTCCTTTACACTAACTTTTTGTTTGTCTCTAATTTATGTTGTATCCTATAAAATTAAATGGTCTTGTTCTAAACTGTAGTTACTAAGTTTGCAAGTGTTATGGACGCCGTTATAGTGATGCATATCAGAACATGTGTTATAGACATAATTATTTATCTATTGTACTTTTAATATGTATCATGTGGCTGTTCTTTAATAAATAAATAAACATGTTCTGTCTGTCTAGACATGCAAACTTATAGAGATCTATACAATCGTTATAGGGCGTCAGTACCTTCTAAAATAAACTGACACTAGTCTAAACCATGGAATATCGCTATCCCTTCGGGTTGAGGAGGTCAGACAGGCAGTCGCTCCGTGGAAAAGCTAATATTCAACCAAATTCGATTAGACTAGTCAGCGGACTCCAGATTGAAACTGGGATAACGCTAAGAGGATGATGATGACTTTTGTGTCATTTTTGCCTGGCCCACTCGTCGATACCTATAATACATGGATCCCCAGCCATATGTTTTATAAAAAGTCTACATATGCAAATATCTCACAATTAGTACATGTATTTGCCTGCATATTGAATAAATTCCTTTTCAATTAATTCCATGAAGACCTTCATTAATCAACATTGACATTCCTGAGTGATAGCAGTTACACATAGGTCGTGTGAAGTGTACTGGCCCCTTCACCGGGTACCTAGCCTTAATTTTATACATTGCCTTGCTTGCTAAATTGTAATAACTATAAGTTGTAAAATATGTATGCACTATAAGCACTTAAAATGATGTAAATGACTGCACGGTTGGCGTAGTGGTTTAAGCGGCCGCCTCACCGCTTGACACTGCGCCGAGTGATGTGGGTTCCCCACACGAGGCAACACTTTGTGTAATTCACAAATTGTTGTTTCGAGTCTGGGTGTTCATTGTGTCCGTTAGTTGCATGTTTATAAAGTCCCCCGCGACACAGGATTTAGTCCTAATGCGGGAGTTGTATTAAAAAAAAGACAAAGACAAAAAGACTTAAAATTAATTCAAAATTTGGTATACAATTTATCCGAATGAAGGACTCAGTTGTTGGTTAGAAAGCTTTTTGATAAATTTTTAACAGTAAAATAATGCTATCGTATTTAATAGGCGACTTGATAAACTTTGAAACCACCTATTTTTATCATCTTTCATCTATACCTAGTGACTGAGTACATTATTCTTAGAATAGTACCTAGCTGTTGAAAACTAAGTTAGCCAAATTACTGTTATTCAAAGAATTAATGCAAAAATTCACTCAATGCACATTTTTATTTGATTTTGAGACACTTGAAAGCGTCTTAGAATCTTATCTATACCGAAGCTTTATTGGCAATACTTCAATCACAGACTTTCCATTCTCTGTTCAGAAAATCTGATCTTCAGTAAACCAGCTTATCTAAAACCAACTTAATGTATTTTTCCAGGATCATACTCGTACGTAGACCCTGCTCAGAAAGTCCGCACGGTGGACTACATAGCTGACAAGCAGGGCTTCCACCCGGTGCTCAGCGATGTGCCTCCAGCCCACCCGGCGGACTCCGCATCCGTGGCGCAGGCCAAGGACAGGCACTACCAGCTGTACGCCAAGATCGCTGAGGAACACGCACAGCATCCTTATCCAGATGGTAAGCATTACGACTCTTCAAATGGTAGTGGTCTACTAGTGTGGTAGCCCAGGCCACAGGACAGGCACTACCGACTCTACGCCAAGATCGCTAAGGAACACGCACAGCATCCTTATCCTGATGGTAAGCATTACGACTCTTCAAATGGTAGTGGTCTACTAGTGTGGTAGCCCAGGCCACAGGACAGGCACTACCGACTCTACGCCAAGATCGCTAAGGAACACGCACAGCATCCTTATCCTGATGGTAAGCATTACGACTCTTCAAATGGTAGTGGTCTACTAGTGTGGTAGCCCAGGCCACAGGACAGGCACTACCGACTCTACGCCAAGATCGCTAAGGAACACGCTCAGCATCCTTATCCTGATGGTAAGCATTACGACTCTTCAAATGGTAGTGGTCTACTAGTGTGGTAGCCCAGGCCACAGGACAGGCACTACCGACTCTACGCCAAGATCGCTAAGGAACACGCACAGCATCCTTATCCTGATGGTAAGCATTACGACTCTTCAAATGGTAGTGGTCTACTAGTGTGGTAGCCCAGGCCACAGGACAGGCACTACCGACTCTACGCCAAGATCGCTAAGGAACACGCTCAGCATCCTTATCCTGATGGTAAGCATTACGACTCTTCAAATGGTAGTGGTCTACTAGTGTGGTAGCCTAGGCCACAGGACAGGCACTACCAACTCTACGCCAAGATCGGTAAGGAACATGCTCAGCATCCTTATCCTGATGGTAAGCATAAAGAAGACTCTACAACTTCTTCAAATGGTGCTGATCTACCAGCTGTACGCCAAGATCGCTAAAGAACACGCGCACCATCCTTATCCTGATGGTAAGAATTCAGAAGACTCTTCAACTTCTTTTAATGGTAGGTAATCTACTAGTGTGGTGGCCGAGGCCAAGGACAAGCACTACCAGCTGTACGCCAAGATCGCTGAAGAACATGCTCAGCATCCTTATCCTGATGGAAAGAATTCAGAAGACTCTTCAACTTCTTTAAATGGTAGGTAATCTACTAGTGTGGTGGCCGAGGCCAAGGACAAGCACTACCAGCTGTACGCCAAGATCGCTGAAGAACACGCTCAGCATCCTTATCCTGATGGTAAGAATTCAGAAGACTCTTCAACTTCTTTAAATGGTAGGTAATCTACTAGTGTGGTGGCCCAGGCCAAGGACAGGCACCACCAGCTGTACGCCAAGATCACTGAGGAACACTTGCAGCATACCAAGCCTGATGATAAGAATTCAGTGAATATCTACAGATGGGACAGGACATGCCACACTTGCTGTCCTGTCCCTCCTGTCCATCTAAGTGCTCTTTGGTGGAACTGTATGGGGGCAACAGACAACGCCATAGCTGTGGCAGATGATTGGTCGAACATTATTTAAATTGCTATTGAACTGAAAAACTCTGATTAAACCCCAAAATTCAATAACATGTCTTTGAAGCACATAAGCTACACTCATTAGTCACAAAATTAAACACTATCTCATTTTCACAATTTCCAATTTCCAGCGCTCGAAGCGTCAGTCCCCCGCGAATCCGCAGCAGTCGCCGCCGCTCGCCTAAAGCACTCCCAACTGTTCAGAGTGATCGCCGAGCAGCACGCGAGGATTGCGGCTGAAAGAGAAGCCCTCCTCAGAGAGGAAGAAGAGAAGCAACACCTACAGGAACTCTCCCACTAGACCCAAAGACGACCCTCAAATATAGAATAGCAGTGATATGAAGCTTTAATGAAAGTATTGATACTAAGGAACTCTTAGCGAGATGATACTGATTTGAAATTATTGACGATTTCAAGAAGAAATGCAAGGAACTGTTATCAAAGAAATGCATACTTAAAAGAAATTAATCTACTGATAAAATGTATATTATAGCCTAGTAATGCAAGAGCATAACCGACTAGGTTGAATGAAATCATACGATGGATTATAGATTGTGACCTGAAAGTGGCGCCATCTGGTATTCTATTTTGTAAACAGAGAAAAACAATTTATCACACCTTCCGTCGTTGCTTTGCATAATTATGTATTCAGATACTAGATGGCAGCACTTAAAATGTAACATTTGTTTTTAATTTCCGTTTTTACTGATGAGCATTATTTGCCAACTCGGTGCGAAGGATATTTTAACGTCTTGTAAGTTTAACTGCTATTCATATTTGAAAAATAATATCTTAACGACTGCGTGATACTCACAAAAATGCAAAATTATTTTATTTTTATTTTATAGAAAATGATATTTACTAATAGTTCAATTTAATCTGTGACTTCTCTTTTTATTTATAGACATATTTTTATCGACTTTACTAAAAAAAATTGGTTTTGTTATATTGCTGACGAATTTATTTAAAATGTTGTTTTTTTTTAAATGCAGTGAAAAATATCGTGCAATTACCTAATATCGTGAATAATACCCATTGCATGTAAGTTTGTACATATATAATTATTAAATGTAAGTGTATAATTACAATACTCTCTCGATTGCCATATTTAAACCAATTTGACTTTATCTCTAATATGTATTAAGATAAATTTTGTAATTTTTGTAAAGATTTTTTATACGAAAACATCTCATTATTAAAAATATTTAATAGTTACATGTCTCTTTTATTACTTTATAAATAGCATTTTTATTTAAGTGTGATAAGTTAGATAACAATAAACTAGACTTCGACTGCGTCTCCGCTCGCATGATTAATATTTATAACACACTGCTCTCAGGGCCACAGCAAACTCGCTATCAATTGGCAACATTCAACCAACCCGATCCTGCATCGCAGCAGTAAATAAAACCCGCGATTCCGATACCACGTTAAAACGTAGGAAAACGTGATGCAGCATCGCAGTCGTGAAATGGATGATTATAAAAGTAGCTACTCTGCTGTGGCCCTTAGCCCCGGCAAGGATCAAAATGTTGAGGGAATTTGGCTCGCCAATTGAAGCAGACTGCCTGGACCCAACGTTGCTTCCTCGGCTGGTACTGTTTGGGCAGTTAGTTCGTGGCGGGTGGCCAAATAACTCTATGCTCTCCGCGATGCTTGGACATGCTTGTCTGTCTGCCCAGGTCTTTGATGTATAAAGATACCTAAAGAACCTGTCATTGACTACACTACGACTCATAAAATTGTAACTCCTTAAGATGACAGGATATCATTTCAGTAATCTGCTGTGTTGTGGTGCATAAACACCGCAGCAACGTTTTTGTGCAGCATTTTAGAATACTTGATTCTCGTATTTTAATAGTCACCTACTTATATTGAATTTTGAACGAACTGCGATTTGATTTTGAATTGGTCTAATTTAACACACATAGATCCAAGTTTACACTTTGGTCAATTTTCAATCTGTTCTGGATGTCATTCAAGTATCCACACCGTGACTAGAACTACGAGAACTGGCGTTCTCAATGTTAGATACTCTAACAAAATACTCGAGTTAACTCCGTGGATTGTTACTGAACGTTATTGCATGTTACTGTATTTCTAAATGCTGCCCAGTAAAAAGAAACTGTGGTTTGGATGCATCAGTAATTATGTAAAAGGTTAAAACAAAGCAATTGGTAGATATGACACAAAAGCGTCTCGTTTGAACAACTGACACTATTTGTATTACCTATAACCAATGAATACAGATTTATATAGAAGCGCAGTTCTTAAGGATTTCGTATGCCGATTACAAGTGGGCACTGTCTCCAGTTTATAGTTGGCGCCGTTGGCGGCGCTGGCGTCGTTCTCAGTCTCTCTTGCTCTTACAGTTAAGATACACTCAAGGAACGTTCGTCTCTCTTGCTCTCGTAGAGACAGCTGTCACAGCGCGACTGCCACGCCGCCAAGCAGCAATTTGAGTCACAGCAAGTTTGTCTTCAGAGCGCCCATTGGAAATGCGCCTCTTTGTAAATATCTGAGCTCTTTGCTATACTTAACCGACTGTATTACGTGACACCAGATGGCATAGATGTAAATATCCCAGCTCCGCGCTACAGACATATTAGGATCGTTAGGTTGTTCAACCATCAAACCACAGTCTATGACGATCTTCTTGATGAATGGCAATGTCGCTGGAACACATCAACTAAGGGCCGTCACCTCTACCAGTTCTTTTAACTTTCCCCGGGAGTTCATGATTATCAAAACTCGTTGTCATTAATGGTCACTGCTGCTACACAGGGGACACGGTAGTGGGAATGAGGGAGGGGGGACTAGTATCATAAAAAATGGACTCTATATGTATTACGAGTATCAAATAAAACCGAATATTACATGTGCTTAAAGTTTATTAGTGATATTTAAATTACAACATCATTAGCCATTTCGTGGAGCAGGTATGTAGCGTGCGTGGTTTAGCCGGTGAAGTCTGCAAAAAAAAAAAGCAGAAACATATTAAAAATAAAAGTCTTTAAGAAAATAATGTCTATGCTGTACAACCTGACCAAAGTAACCCTGAACAAAGTATAAAGGCATTATGCTTGTTAGAATCGAAAGGAATCTATTGTCATCACTGTCATCAGAATTTCGAGATATTTTTAAACTTTCGCTACTTGTTCACATATTATTAATTACATTATTTTGACACTAGAATATATATTTGTTTTACTTTTTTAAAAGACAACTCCCGCATTAGGACTAAATCCTGTGTCGCGGGGGTCTTTACAAACATACAACTAACGAGGACAATGAACTCCCAGACTCGAAACAACAATTTATAGATCACACAAAGTGTTGTCTCGTGTCGGAATCGAACCCACAACACTCGGCGCAGTGTCAAGCGGCGAGGCGGCCGCTTAAACCACTACGCCAACCGTGCAGTCATGGGCATCTTGGAAGCCACGCCCGCACATTCTTTTTTAATTTAACCTTTCCAGCCCGATCTTAAGTCCAGTAGTCCACCACCACCACGGTCCCTAAGGAACATACATGCCAAATTTCACTTGCGGCCTATAGTTTCCGATGTAACTTGTCTGTCAGCCACTCAGTAACGCAAGAATGTTATATATACAGATACGATAAGTACTTATGTAATTTCTTTTCTCGCGTCTAAGTTCAGTTCTAAACCTTCACATAAATAGTTTAATCACGATGAAAATTAAAGCAAGTGTAAAGTGTAATCTTACTGCTTGGTGGGGGTCCGGGTGGTGGACCGTCTGGGGGCGGTCCACTGGGAGGCCCGTTCTGTCCGGCAGTCCTAGGAAGGGTGCTCATGCCGCTCTGGAAACATCACATGAGCTTACAAATACATTGTTGTAAAGTACAGGTCAATTTCCTATATCACCACTGTCAGCTAACCCGTTGAGGTTTACTAACAGTGTGCTGAGAACGGAAATTCGGGAATTGACAGGTGGATCACATTTTTGGTCCCATGTGTCCCATACATGGGACCAAAAAAGTGGTCTACCATTACTTGTTCCCATTGTAAGAGTTTTTAGAATGGAACAATGAAATCAGAGGACAATCAAAGAACAATGCCATCAATTCGAAGAACCAACCAAATACAAAATTAAACCAACCAAATACAAACTAGACTACTCAAAACACACAGAATAAAAATTGTACAAAAAAAAAAATTTCTTACCACAGCGGCGAAGACGACCGCAAAAATAGCGAATAGAATCGCAAATAACTTCATATTTGAACCCGAAAGTTGAACTGACATCCACCTTGACTTTACGGCCTTATATACTAATCTAGTATGCACTGTCCAATATGTGACAATTTACTCATCCGGTGCAAAACATAATCACAATTATTATATTCAAATAGGTGTCGCAAAAAAGGCGTTTTTAGAGGCGGTCAAGCGGTCAAATTATACATTTTTGTGGTGCTAAGTGCTGACCGGCCAATTATTTCTTGATGCAATGTAGATAAGCGCTTAAATAGCTGGCAAATGAAGCTGTTTGCAACCTAGCTATTGTGCTTATTTTGTTGCATATGACAATCATCTGTCGTGGTGTGGTGCATCGTATATACTTTGAAGCAGCATAATAAAGTATTCTATAAAGGTGACCCTTCTAAAAGAAAATAGCAAAATTGCATACCTACCTATCCATTCTCGTAACTACATGTTGTAAATAATTTCACCTTAGCCTTTATCAATATCATAATTTTATTTTTGTATCTATCAAGTTATTTTTTTTTATAACGTCACGCCTTTTATCCCCGAAGGGGTAAGCAGAGGTGTATTTCTACACCCACTTTTCGCCAGATATACTTTAGTCCCACGTAATAAGGGGCGAGCCTATTGCCGTACCGGGCACATTTCCAGACTCCGTGCTGCTACTGAGAATTTCGTGACAGAAAAACCCAATAACGCTGCCCGACCCAGGAATCGAACCCGGGACCTCCCGATCCCACGCGCACATTTATGCCGTGAGACCAACGAGGCAGTCGTATAGGGTTTGATGTCGAGTTTTCCGTCTCTACGCAAAGATGGTATTTGCATCGTGTTATCCCTTAGTCGCCTCTTACGACACCCACGGGAAGATAGGGGGTGGTGACACTTGTATTCTATGCCGTCAACCACACGGCAAAATAAGTAGTAAGTTCGTAAAGGGAAAGTGGTAAAATAAAATGTGTTAGCATTAGCAGATAATGTTGCAAGCAGTTGTAGGTAAGCTGATGATGGAAGGTGTAATTCCTCAACTCCTAACGTTTAAAAAGTTGTGTCTTTGTACTTACTTGCCCATATTACATACATAAACTCACGCCTGTTTACCGAAGGGGTAGGCAGAGACTACGGAAAGTCATTTGCAACGATCCTGATATATCTGTCTTGCTTCATTCACTCCCATCAAGTTTCTCATGCATGCTGGTCTGCTTACTTCAGAATCTGACCTGTCCTTTTTTTAGGATGTATCCAATCTGGTCAGAGAACGTCCGCCTAGGTCCAGTCCCATTCACACTTGCCTTATATATCTTCTTTGTCAGCCTTTTATCATCCAACCTCTCCATGTGCCCAATCCTTCATAACAGGCCTTTCTCGATGCTTATTTTATTTTATTTATTTATTAAAACCAACAGCGTTACAATCGTATAACTAAACATAAACAATATCCATATTAAAGCTAATAACAGGCTTCAAGTGTAATTATTACAAGTAAATACAATATTGTTGGATTGCGCAGACAGGCAAAGAGGTAGGCAAAATCTTTAGGAATAGTAACAAATGCTTTAAATCAAAGTAAGGCAAGGCTTTAAGCGTAAATGAATATCAACTGAGTGATAACAAATGTATCTCCTGTTATGAATACAATATGTATCCCCTGAATAATAATATTAAAAGTATACACATTAGGTAATATACTCACCTATAAATAAATTATTTATTCAATGTTTCTCTTATTCACGGCTATTCTTCTAACATTTGGTGTTAGAAGAATAACCGTTCCTTTGGGAGGCTTACACGGGGATATGGATCCAACGTGCAGAGGCCCGTAGAGAGTTTTAATCTAAAATGGGATGGGACACATGCCGCGGAGCCTCCACAACTGCACTACTGAGTACAGCTATGGACTAGCCGCATCACGTGTAGGGCTATTGTTTTAGTGGATCTAATGAATACGGGTTATGGGGATGGGTGTTTAGTGAACTGGTAATTAATACTATAGATGAAAAACGGCACCTGCCAGTGATACTCCTATAGCATCCGTCCGCGTGGCAGGTGGTGACTCGCCAACTCACTAGATGGGCCCTCTCTAAACAGCCGCCCAAAGCAAACAAACTCTGCCATAAAGGCAGCCAGAGGGCAACACCGGTGCGAGTGGCTAGGGGTGTCGAGCGGTGCGGCACCGGTTTCGCCATCGCGGGCCTCGTGACAATGGAGGCCCGGAGCGGGTTTCCCCGTAGTTACGCCCTTGAGAATGACACTTCCACCCCCGAGCTAATAGCTCTTGCGGCTTCCCTCTGGCCGGCCGACCAAGGCAAGCCAGAGTTGAGAGTCCTGCGGGCACTCTTGCAAATCTACTCCGGCCAGCCAACAAAGGCAAGCCGGAGACGAGGCCCTGACCGACTCTCTGAAGCATTCGGGACCGCAGTGTCGCCACACACATTCAGCTCGCCACAAAGCTGCCCTGCGGTTGTAAGCTTTCTTTTTATCTTGTAATACATTTTTTGTTTATATTACACGATGAAGGTGATGTTTGAAAGCCGTTACTCTGCCCTCTGAGATTGCGTTAGTCTCATGATGAGATAACGGCTGCCCCAGAGGGGTTATTCAATTATTATTATCATACCTACATGTTTGTGATAATTTGCTTTACATAGGTTTTGAATATCGATTTTGAAGAAAAATATAAGTCCACGTTGTGAAAATCAGAATTGTAAGTACGAGGCATTCTAGTCAGTGGCGAGTTAGCTGCATAATTCGTGGTACGATGAGGTACGTCCAGTAAAGGGGTATGACGTGTGCGTCGCAAGGGAACGCGTAGAGCCACACTTGCCACTAGCTGTTCACAATCAATGTGACCATTTACAATGTCATGTAAAAAGCTAATATCCAATAACTTTCGTCTCTCTTCTAAAGTAAAAGACCATGTCGGCGACAGTCCTGTACAAGGTATTGTCTGATAGTACAGTCGATAGTTAAGATGATCAAGAAACTTTTTCTGTATTCGTTCGATACGATCTTTGTAGACCGCATATTGTGGAGATCAGACTTGACAGGCATATTCCAAAACACTGCGGATATATGCATAATATACGGTTTTGATAGCAGAATTATCATTAAATGGTTTACAAGAACGTATAACAAAGCCCAAGTTCCATTCATTTCAGTTTTTAGTTCCTGACACGCGTCGTGTATCTTTAATAAGTCCTCTTTTACACCAGTCAGGTTGTTAGTGATTTTTATCACTTATGCTTATCACTACATCTTTTTTTACCCCACAGCACTCTCTTATCACACAATTCTTTTCTCTGTCGGTCAAAGATACACCACACATACTTCTCAGTGCTCTCATTTCTACAGCATTTATTCTGCTTTCTAGTCTCTTCTGCCATATCCAACTTACACCACCATACATAAGGGTAGGCACTAATTCCGCTCTATGCACAGCCAAACGTGCCTTTTTGGACACGTTTTGGCTGCTCATAAACGCCTTCAGAGCTCCATTTACCCTATTACTTGCATAAACTCTGCTTTCAATATCTTGTAAACAGCGTGCCCATATTAAATTGTATTTATTCTGGTTTTTTGACTTTGCATAGTTGCTGAGGTCATTTGTACGCGAAAAGGGCGCTTGAAATTTTCTATAGAGAATATTACCTATAACAAATGGTACAACCGAATTAGTTTTAACTGATTTTAAGGAGAAGGATTATTTCATAATCTTTGAAGTATAAATTGATAGGTATGTTTTATATGTGTGTTCAACGATTGAACCGGGATTTCAAATCCGATAGAATTCTGTGAATCATTTTTCACAGGATTTGGTATACTTGACATATTTTGGTCCCAGGAGAAATAAGTACAATTTTGCTAAGTGTTGTTCATTTTATAAACATGTTTGTTTACGATTTTCATTTATGCTACATTTATGTATACTCCATTTGGTTAGGTAGGTACTTAACTAAAGGTAAACAATCTTGATGTGACTTTTTATATTATCACATGTTAAACAAATAAACTACTGCTTAAAATAATGGTTTACTTAATTGATTTAGTAATCATTATTGTTGTATTTACCTTGATCTTTAGCAGCATTGTGATTTTAAACACATTTTAGATAAAAAGACACATCAAGATTGTTTACCTTTAGTTAAGTACCTAACCAAATGGAATATAGTTATCATAGTGTCGTCAGTAATCGAAGTAGTGTGGTTCTGGTGGCTAAATGGTAATGGTAAATAAACATAATATTAAACGAAGTCCCCTTTCTTACTGCCAGTCTATATAAACACGATAAACTCAAAAACCACCAAATATATGTTTGTACGGGTTTCACGAACAGATAGGGTGGTTCCTGAGGAAGGTTTAAATGTACAACAAAAACAAGAGTCTAGAATGATAATAATCAAAGACCTAGTATAGTCCTAGTAATTTGACGCATTACGGACCCCAGAAAATATGGTTTTACTTAAAAACACATATTGACTTCCTCCTTCCCCTGATCAGCCTTTTAACAGTCCACTGCTGGACTAGGCCTCTCCTTTGAAAGGAGGAATTGACCTACTATACCACGCTGGCCAATCGGGTTGGTATAGGGTTTGTATCAAGTTTTCCTTCTCTTACAGTGCTGTTCTCTGCATAATATGTTCCCTCTGTCGGCTCTTACGACACCCATGGGATGATATGGGGTAGTGACATTCCGTATTCTTAATCCTTCACCACACGGACAGTGCACAACATTACATATTGACTTACTAAAGGTTAAATTACCATCATCATTCTCTTAGCGTTATCCCAGTTTCAATCTGGGGTCCGCTTCCTAGTCTAACCGGATTTGGCTGAATATTAGCTTTTCCACAGAGCGACTGCCTGTCTGACCTCTGCAACCCGAAGGGATAGCGATATTCCATGGTTTAGACTAGTGTCAGTTTATTTAGAAGGTACTGACGCCCTGTAACGACTCGACTGTCAAAGATCTTCATGACAACCGAGACCGACGGCTTAACGTGCTCTCCGAGGCACGGGACAAGCGATAATTAACAATTCAATACGCACTTAACTCCGAAAAGTCATTGGTGCGCGCCGTGGATTCGAACTCGATACCCTCTGCATGGCAGTCTGTTGGTATCTCCACTAGGCTATCGCTGCCTTAAAGGTTAAATTACTAACAATATAAAAAAAACCTACTAGAAATACCAGCAGAGTGACAAATTCATCAGGCTTGCTTCCGTAGGCCACCGCTGGATGTAGGCCTGTTCGATGGCTCGCCCCTGAGTTAGATTTCCGCTTTTGGTGCCCAGCCGTTGTCAGCCACTTATATCGTATATCGTCACTCCACCTAGCCTACAATAATGATTAATCATGATTTTTAACGTGGCTATGGAGCCATGCATAAGAGTGAATATTAATGGTTATTATCAGCTGTGCTTAAGCCCATAGGTACATAATTATGCGCTGTTGTTAGGTAGTTATTGATGTTTTATCATATTGTCCCAAACCAGGTAAAGTCTATGGTCTATGCTAGCAACCGGATAACTGATAGTCATACATAAATGATGTTTTTTTTATTTTATTTATAGGCTCACGCCTGTAGGTATCTCCGAAGGGGCATGCAGAGGCGTAATATTAAGCCCGCATTTCGCCATGAATATTTAGGTCCCATGTAATAGGAGGCGAGCCTATAGCCGTTACCGCGCACATCACCAGACTCCGTGCTGCTACTGAGAATTCGGAAAAACCCAGTAACACTTTTGCCCGACCCGGGAATCGAATCCGGGACCTCCGATCAGCAGTCACATAAGCTATCCACTGGACCACGGAGGCAGCATAAATAACATTCATAGTAAAAATAAATTCTATGTTGTGTGTGTTTTGACTGCCTAAACTTTTTTGATCTGAGTATCTTATAGATTTACTAGCTGTTTCCCGCGGTTTCACCGGTGTCCTGAGGGAACTACTTCGCGTACCCGGTTAATTTACAGCCTAAGTTACCTACACCTTGGTACATCAGCTATCCGCCAATGAACGTCCCGTCAAAATCGGTCCAGCCGTTCCAGAGATTATTGAGAACAAACAGACAGAAAGACACAAAGACAAAAATCATTAAAAATGTACCTAATTTCTAGGTATATGTACCGTGTATACACCCATATGCATTTAATAAAAAGCGGTTATTTTAATATTACGAACATACACTCCAATTTTATTTATATGTATGTATAGATGTATAGATACGCGAAGCGATAGCCGTTAGGGCAACAAGGTTCTAGAGTGGCAGCTACGCATCCATACAGGGCGAGGCTTGTTGCGATCGCGGGAAACTATCGGATGCGGACGGCTCAAGATTATAGAAGAAAGAAAATTGCGAATAATACAACGAATAAAAAAGCTATTGCGGCAATATTATGGATTTATCATCAAGTAGTAATTTTATCATAGCATAAAGAAGTAGGGGTAGTGAAAGAAACAATATATAAGCTGTTCTTTAAGTTTATTCAAATTGATCATAAGCCATGTTGTCGATTAGTGTCCGTGGTGCCTGCTGCTTATCCAGTGGAGTCTGGAAAGAATGAATTATACATTATTATAATATATATTATGTATATACAACGTAAATATAATGTAACCTCATATCTCTCTCAGGTTCATAAGATTTACCTAAAGAGCTCGTCAATTCATTAAGAAAATTGTTTTCATGATGATTGCAAAATATAAGTTACTAGAGGACGCCAGCAGCTACGCCTGCATTTTTTTTAATTTACCCGTTTTGGCCGATCCCGTGGGAATTTCGGGAAATCCCTTCTTAGTGCACCCTTACGGTCCCCAAGGAACATACATGCCAAATTTCAGCTTCCTGCGCCCAATAGTTTCGGCTGTAGCGTGTCTGTCAGTCAGTCAGTAACGCAAGGATTTTATATATTAAGATTTTTCTACCTGCTATCTTATTTTACTTTTGAATGCTACATATTTGTCGATGTGAGTATAAAAAATTCACATTAACATAATTATATAAATTAGAACTAGGTCTTGCACGAGATAAAAGGTAACGCCATATCAAAGAACAGTACATAAAAACTCAAAGGACAATGGCAGATCTCCATACATCGAAATGTCTGAAATTAAATTGAAGCGCACCGTAATAAAAAATATATTAAAAAATTCAGCGTAAGTAACAGAGTCTATAAATGATGCTATTTTCACTCGGGAAACCCGGAAAAATAAGATATCGGTGTTTTAGTTTTTAGTTAAGAATGAAAAATGTAGGTACGTTTGAAATATCAAATGAAATTATGTCAGATTGACATCAAAACGCAGAAGTATTTGTAGCATCTACCTGTCACAGCCAAAGACAAAAGCAGAGCTGCACATTTTAAATCGATTTTATGTGAAATCGATACAACATTAAAACGATGCTGTGACGTTTTTATTTGATTTAAAAGTTGTTTTGCTTCAAAAATTATTAGCTTATTGATATAATATCAATTAAAGATTAAATAACTGCATTTTAATAATTATATTTTAACAATCGATACGGATAAATAGCACTCTCGTCTATTCCTGTCACACCATTGTCTATGGCAACAATCAAATAATAAAGTAGTCACCTAGTTCGTAATCAATTGGAATGCTTTTTATCATCATAAAATACGCCAGCTTTAACGAGACAAAGTGAAAATATTAAAAATCGTAGAAAAAAATAACAATTTGTTTTGTTCTTATGAAGTTTAAGGTCGCCACAACAAACCCAGACCGAATTCTGCCATTGTTCTTTGTGTCACTAACTGAAAAAATTGCCTCAACTTTAATTCCTGCATGTCTTATTTTCTCTACAAATTGCCTAACATCTTTGTCAAAGATCTAATCATATTGCATATTAAAATTCATCGGAATCGCTGTAGCCGTTATGATGCGAAGACGGAACATACATACACAAAGTAAGATGACCAACTTAAGTTTTATGAAGGTATAGGATTCGAACTTACTAGTAGGAGGTGGAGGCGGTGGGCTGCCACCGCCGTTGCATCCAGCCGTCTTAGGAACTTCACTCAAGCCGCTCTGAAACATATTATTCCAATGAGGTATCTACTGCATTCCAAGAATTGTGCTTCTTGTTTCAAGGATGGTTGTGGACACTATTTATTAGATGAGCCCGCGGCTCCACCCGCGTGAACAATACTTCTTAACCTTCCTCGAAAATCAAACTATATATTGGTGAAATGAGTGAAATCCATACAAAACTCCGTTCGGTAGTTTATCTATAGATCCACAATGAGTCATCGTTGAAGCCAACAATCATCGATTTTTTTCAGCCGAGTGGCTAAGACTCAGTCCAAAGGATATTAGGTATTCTAAAGAGACCCATGTATCTGGATTTAGGATTCTGAATGTGGACAGTAGTATACTGAAAATAAAATTAAAGATGCCATAATTTTATTTCAACACTTACCACAGCAGCAAAGGCCAAAGCCATAATACCGAAGATCGAACCAAATATTTTCATCTTTCCAAGTCAGGATCTGAACTGCAAACACGTCAGTTCACCAGCCTTATATATGCTCCAGATTAGGATAATAGAAAACCATTGACGATTTGTGAACATCCGGTACTTCAGTAAAATAACAATGATTATTACTAGCTTCGGTTATAAACATGTTTTCTGACGCGTCCATGCAGTGAAATTATATATTTTTGTGACGTTTAATATCATGTTTCATTGTATGTATAAGGTCGCGTTCTCGGTTGTTGTATTTGAAACCAGGGCGGCAGAAGTATTGGATTGGATAAGGAGTTCTCTCTCTTGAGCTGGGAGTCCCAATTCGTACATACGATAATTTTTAAGTTTATTCTAGCACTTGGACTTCACAAATTCACAAGCATCGGATACAAAGTACACCCATGCTTCAAACAACAAATAATGGATCACACAAAGTGTTGTCTTGTATGGAAATCGGACCCGCAACATTCGTCGCAGTATCAAGCGGCGAAGCAGGCACTTACAACATTACACTAACTGTGTACTGAAAGTATATGTCAAATTCCTGAGTTTAGTGACTTTCTCCAATTCTCAAGTTGGTTTTTGCACCTTCGAGGAGGTAGATTTAATTCACATTTGGTGCTATGGCTATGATAAGCCTACTTCAATGTAAAATCGTTGTAGAACTCAGGGCGAGCAAATCGGTGAGTAATACGCCGAAGGTAAGATGGGTTGTTGCTAACTATTCGTCCTGATGATTTGTATCAAATCCGATGACACTATTCAGCAAACAAAGTGTTACAGAAATCTGATATTTCGCTCATATGTAGATGAGAAAGATGTTCGTGTTTGACAACTATCATATCAAATGATCAGCAGTCAGAAGTCACGCATGAGGGGAATAACCGCAATACGGTTGTGACGTGACAGATGAGGCAGCGATGGCCTAGTGGAGATACCAACGGACTGCCATGCAGAGGGTATCGGGTTTGAATCCACGGTACGCACCAATGACTTCTCGAAGTTAAGTGCGTATTAAATTTTTAATTATCGCTTGCCCCGTGCCTCGGAGAGCACGTTAAACCGTCGGTCTCGATCGTCATGAAGATCTTTAACAGTCGTTCGAGGAGTCAGCTCAGTACCCTCAAATAAACTGGTACTGGTCTAAACCATGGAATATCGCTATACCTTTGGGTTGCGGAGATCAGACGGCAGTCGCTCTGTGGAAAAATTTATATTCAGTCATATCTCTGGTAAGACCAGTAAGCGGACCTCGGGCTCCAAGGCTGTAAGTCTTGGATGCAACCGGGATAACGCTAGGGCGACGATGACTGTTGCGATGAGACATGGAGATCGATCCACGAACAGATACTCATGGTTATGTAACATAATTATGTCTATCTGTATCTTGCTGCTGTTACATTCGTGCTAAAAGATTATCAGACCAGGTAAATGTAAGTGCGATTCGCGTGACTTCGCCATCACGGGACGTTGAACATCGAGCAGGTTCCGTTTTATAAGGGATAAACTCACGCGTTCCTCTGACTGCACCAAATAAGAACCATAGACTGAAAGAGGAGACAGCCTGCAATAAGATTTATAACGATAAATTACAAAAAAACAGGGCTGAGATGCAGAGGATATCGAGTGCGATTCCACGGCGCGCACCACTGACTTTTCAGAGTTCCGTGCTTATTGATTTGTTAAATTATCGCGTGCGTCGTGCCTCGGAGAGCACGTTATGCGATCAGTCCCGGCTATCATGAAGATATTTGACAGTCTTTATAGGGAGTTAGTACGTCTGAATAAACTGACGCTAGTCTACACGAAGAAATATTGCCATCCCTTGGGTCAGTCAGGCAGTCGCTCAGTGGAAAATCTAATATTCAGTCAAATCTGGTTAGACTAGTAAGTGGACCCTAGGCTTCAACTGGGATAACGCTAGGAAGATGAGGCAAGTCATCTATAGATCAGCGCGGTAACCAACAAATTGCATCGCAGATAGGTGAAAGATTGATAGTTAAATTATATGTATTATCTAGCGTTCTATAAAGTACAGCTATCTATTTTATTAGGACACAAGGTCTTTTGATGAAAGGTTCAGCTACCAAACATCGGACACCAAAGCAGACATCGGCGATGTTTCGCGACATACGCCATGTTCCTGGTAGCGCGTCTTGGTAATTTGGTGGGTAAAACGCCATATAGCTCGCATTCACTCTTTTTTCTCTATCTGTCTTCCCACCTTTATTATATGCACCTTATCAAAGGTTTAATTCGAGTAAATATCAGTCAATAGTATTGAAATTAAACTACAGTTTACGAATTTTATCGCGATGTATTGGTTTCACTAAGTTATTACATTTGAAACTAATGATCTAGAAACTATATTTTTAATTTATTACTATTAAAAATATAGTTTCTAGATCATTAGTTTCAAATGTAATAACTTAGTGAAACCAATACATCGCGATAAAATCCGTAAACTGTAGTTTAATTTCAATGTGTAACATTCGCGTAACCCCAAGAAGTCAATAGTAGTTTTGATTTCGAAATTCAAAGGTTCATAAAGGAGAAATGAAAATTAAAATCAATGTTAACAATAATCTTAAACATTTATTTAACACACAACGCTTCAATATTAGAAGTAATTTTATTACAGCAATTATTTTCAATTTGCGTAGTATCCATTGGCCCATTTTGCTTCAATCCAATACGAGAGCTGTTTGGTAGTCAACATTGTTCATTGCAAACATTGAAGTAGGTTATCAACAGCGTTTTCCCCTTAGGTACACACTTCCTCCACATCAATTTATTTTCAACACTTTTTCTAATACTTCGCAGGTTATTGTATTTACTTTAAGCGAGATGTATTCAAATGTATTTAAATACTAGGTTCCATAGTTGGCATTTTAGAGCTTCTGCTGTCTGAAATATAAAGCAATCAGGTAAATTTTCATCAACAAAACATCAGATAAAATTGATCCTTTAATAAAACTGTAACTTGGCTGAATGTGGAAGTAAAACAGTTGATTTTTTTTTATATTTATTTATAGACTCACACCTATATCCCCGAAAGGGTAGGCAGAGGTAATTATATTACACCCACATTTCGCCACGAATTTTTAGGTCCCACGTAATAGGGGGCGAGCCTATTGCCGTTACCGGGCACATTACCAGACTCCGTGCTGCTACTGAGAATTCGGAAAAACACAGTAACACTTTTGCCCGATCCGGGAATCGAACCCGGGACCTCCGATCAGCAGTCGCATACGCTATCCACTGGACCACGGCGGCAGTCTATTTTATTAAAATAATCATAATCGTCGTTTTATTTTATCTTACGTATAAGTGTTATCTGATGCATACCTAATGCAAGCGTGCTATAATAGCTGAGTAGGTACGACGCGATATCCTAGTTGACTGACCGCCAGACTGCTACAGAGAGGGTCTTGGGTTCGAATCTACGGAGCAGTTCTCCAACCCGCACTAGGTCAGCGTTGTGGACTATGGCCTTAATTTTCTGGTAGTGAGAAGATTCCCGTGCCTAGCAGTGTTACAATTTATATACAGGGCTAATGTCTAAAACTTAAATATAATGAGACGATTACCAGTACCGGTGGGCCTTTGAAGGTGCACCACGGAGTTGGTGTAGAGTGCGGAGGCAAAACGCCAGCACCCTGTAAGAAAAGTACAACAATTCAACAGAGATGTTTATTGATGCTGATAGTTTTGAGCATTCACTTGTAATAGAATAGCGAGCATTCGCCATGCTTTGACCGTAGTTACAAGAAGTCAGTACCTACCCTCAAATAAACTGATACTAGTCTAAACCATGGAAGACCAGTAAGCGGACCTCGGGCTCCAAGGAGCGTAAGTCTTGAATGCAAAAGGACATTAGGACGATGATGATGTTCTTTACAGGTGAATGCTCTAGTATATGAGGCCATGGTTACACCCGCATTATTTTGGGCTACTGCGTTGCCCCCTTGTTAAATAGCGTAAAGTTATATAGCCTTCCCCAATAAATGGACTATGTAATACAAAAAATATCAAATTGAATCATTTGTGTCTGAGATTAGCGCGTTCAACCAAACGAAACAAAAAAACTAATTTTTCAGCTTTATAATATCTGTTCATTAATATAATTATTATTACTAGATGATGCCCGCGGTTACACCCGCGTTATTTTAGACTACTGCTCCGCTCCCGTGGCTCATAGCGTGATGTTATTTAGCCTATAGCCTTCCTCGATAAATGGGCTATCTAACACTGAAAGAATTTTTCAAATCGGACCAGTAGTTCCTGAGATTAGCGCGTTCAACCAAACGAACAAACAAACATACAAACAAACAAACAAACTCTTCAGCTTTATATATTAGTATAAGATTAGATAATGTAAAATTCTTGCATTACTGACTGTCAGACAATACACAGCCAAAACAATTGCAGGCAGCAATCTGAAATTTGGCATTTAACTTCCTTAGGATCAGTAGGTCTGGCTAATAAGTAAGAAGAAACTGGGTTCGGTTAACAGATAAAGTAAAATAAAATGTGCGGGCATAGCTACGGGCATCCTCTAGTATTAGTATAGATTATGAGCAGTTTAACTGGTAAGTAGTCCGTGTGATGACGGATTAAAAATACGGAATGTCACCACCCCATGGTGACATTCCGTATTTTTAATCCGTCATCACACCGCTTGGCCAGTGTGGTATAGTAGGCCTAGTATCCTCCTTTCACAGGAGAGGCCTAGTCCAGCAGTGGACTGTTAAAGGCTGATGATGAACTGGTAAGTGACTGTGATTGTGAATTCATTCTTAAGGGTTTATGGGAAGGTACAACCCATCGCGTCTCCAACAAAATGACGTTTTCAGGTTCAATGAGGATATTTCACCTGTTATCTTTTTGGATGCACAATCACATAAAGTATTGTCACGTGTGAGAATCGAACCCATAACACTCGACGCAGTGGAGGCCAGTTAAAGCACTACGCTAACCGTCCAATCAAATTGAACTACAGCTACACTATTATAATTATTTAAACTAACCATAACGGCAGCAACACCGATCAAGATCAGCAGTAATCCAATGATATATCGTTGCGTTGCAAACCTCATCTTCGTTTCTTGGACAACATCGCACTGGGCCAGGCGTCTGACAAAATCTCATAATATAGCATCGTTGTGTGCGGTAACCGCAGTCTGGTGCGAAAACTGTCTCATATCAACAATAATATTATCTGTTTATGCCAGTTTTTGGCCTTGCTCATGTGTCTGTAGATATTCTGTTACTTGAGAATGTTGATATTTTTACGTGGTTATAGTTGGTACTGGTTTAAAATATTGATTTAACGTTAAATACGTTATTATGTGTTTATAAGTACACACTCAAAACCGGATAGAACATGAAATTAAGTCCTAGATTTTGACCTTTAAAAGATACTTTTGGGTTTTTCTAATTTTGCCGCAATCTCAGTAAGATCGCCGGACCTCCTTGCGGGAGGCATACCTCTGCTGCGACGTCCTTTGCGCAGAGGTGACATATGTCCAGCAGTTGAAATCTTATATCTGGCGAAAAGTGGATGTAGAAATACACCTCTGCCTACCCCTTCGGGGATAATAGGCGTGACGATATGTATGTATGTGTTGAAATCTTCAGGCTGAGATGATAATTTGTTTGTTTGTTTTTCGTGTGAGTGTGTGGCCAACTCTGATGTCGGAGTTTTCAAACTATAGCCTCCGACATAGCCTAACGATCCTTATCCTTAGACAAGAACCGGGGCTGATAGCTTTACGAGCCCTCCGAAGCACGGTAGCGCTCAGATGTAAATGCACGGTCACCCATCCAAGTGGTGCCCTGTGCAAGCGTTGCTTAACCTAAGTCTCGCTATGAGCGCTACAATACAGATGATAATTTTATAATATTGTGATCATATTCAAATGCAGACATTTATATAAGTCAAGAAGTCCATTACATATACTATACCTGTGATACCAACGTTCAATCATTGGCCTCCCATCGATTTAAAAATAAAACAACACATACATGCGTATCTTTATTTGATTAAATATGTGTTTCGTATACAATGTAACTCAGTGACGTCATCGGGTTCGTAGTCTTAGTCCTTAACCGCTCGTGGCATCTGAAATAAAATTATAATAAATAAATGATTTATTTCAATTAATTACCTACATCGTCCTAGCGTTACCCCGGTTGCATGCTAGGATTTTGTCTTGGTACCCGGGGTCCACTTTCTAGTATAGTCAGATTTGACAGAATATATGCCTTTTTGCAAAGCGACTGTCGTCTGACCACCCTACTAAAGGCATTTTAGCGATGTTCCATGGCTTAATCCATTGTCTTTTTTTTTCAAGAGATTCTCTCGCCTCATTCAGAATCGACAGCTTGCTCTCCAAGGCACGAGGCATGCCCTAATGTTGGGAACTATAGCTATTGACTGCTTACGTGGTCCAGTGGATGGTGTATGCGGCTGCTGAGTAGGAGGTCTTGGGTTCGATCCCGGGTCAGGCAAAAGTGTTACCGGATTTATCCGAATTCTCAGTAGCGGCACGGAATCTGGCAAAGTGCCCGGTAACGATAATAATAATCCCCTATTACGAGAGACCTTCAAATTCATAAGATGGCGAAATTTGGATGTAATTCTACCTACCCCTTCGAGGATAAGGGGGTGAATGTATAAATGAATCTATATAAATTATTGACTGTTTACAGGTTCCTACCAGTTTGGAATTATAGGAGAAGTTGAATGTGAGCTGTCCCAAGCTGTTCAAATTTGTTATCTCTAAAAAATGCATGTGTCCTTACTTGCAGCTGTGGTTGTGGTTGTGGCTTGCGTAGGAGGAGGGCCAGGTCGTCCGCCGCCACCATGACATCCAGCTGACTGATGATCTGGACTCCTGGCGCTCTGGAAAAATCATAAAAATAGAATTCCAGTACTGCCAGTGTGCCAGTATGTTGATTCAGTGTTTGTGAACTCCTCGGCGACACAGGAGAAGACGAAAATATATTATTTTTAACCTATGTTATTCCAATGCTCGGCAAAGGGTGAGCCACATTGTGCCAGTTCCTGGCGAAATTATCTTGATCACCACACCATCGTTTTCGGAGTCTGCCTCTGTTCCACCGTCCATTCTGCGGCACCCATTGCGTGACAATATTTGCTCATCGGCCAGGATGCATCCGAATTACTTGGCCCACCCAATCCCACTTTAGGTTGGCAGTCGTCCATCCCACATCAGCAATAACTGTCAGGGTTTGTAGAACGGTATTTAGCACTCGATCTACCCTGTTACCGAGAGAAACGTGAAGAAGTAATCACACAAAGTATTTAAATGGTGAAAACACGTATGAACAACATTCAACAATTCAGTGAGCTAAATAATACACAGTTAAGACCAGAGAGTCCGAGTGACGTAAATCCGTTTCATATTACTGTAAAGGATTTTGATCGCCATCGTTTTTGAAAATGTGTATGGTTTTTTTTAAGTGTTTGATCCAAATTACTTTACAACTCTATTGCTGTATTTTACTAGTACATATATAATTTATAATATTACAAAATAAAATTTGGAATAAAAAACTTAAATGCACCGACATAAAAATACTGAACGGGGCATTCAATTTGATATGGCCCTAATCTGATATACTACAAATTACTTTATTACTATTTACCAGCTACAAAATTGTATACTACTTAGATAAATAAATAGTTTACCCAGCAATCTCCAAAAATAAAATATTACGCACAAACATTTTAAAAACCTTATGGCCAAAATCAAGGTTAAACCCACAAATTTTGGTCCATAATTTAACTTACCACAACAGCAAAAGCAATTACAGCCATGATGGCAAAGAGAAATCCAAACAACCGCATAGTCTAAACGAAATCAAAGCCTTGAATGACAATGTAACTAACATTGTAGTTTATATATAAAAAAGGAAAATTACTCGTTCATCGGTGATAATTTTTTCATTTCCTGATGTTTGTCATTTGTAACTATGTTTTTTATATTTCAATCCACATTATCAATTATAGCCATATTGACAGTAGGTACGGAAAATGGTGTTTCAAGTAGAGATGTATGGCTTTAATAGATTGTTGTTATAACTCTAAATATGTTATTGTTCACTTATATGTTAGCCTTCGATGCTAGAAGATTGGTGTATGAATTTAATGTCTGTATTTGCTTATCTGTGGCATTGTAGCTCCTAAAAGGATAAACCGATAAAGTTTTAGTTTTTTTGCTAGTAAGATGTGTCAATCGAAAAATGGAAATCGAATCAACTCAGGATGGATGGAATGGCCACAGGTCTCAGGCACAATATGCGATCCTAAAGTGCCTATGTAATTAAAGGGACGCAGGTATAAGGCCTGTCGTATTGTTTGGAGCTGAGTGTTGGGCTACAAAGAAGATGAATGAAAATTACACGTGGCAGAGATGAGAATGTTGCGATGGATATGTGGAGTGACGAGAATGGATACTTATTGGGAATGAATACGTGAGAGGTTGTCTGAAAGTGGCGTCTATGGTTTTAACCACAGACGCCACTTTCAGACAACCTCAAAGCAAAAGGTAAATGCACCTTAGTATAGAAACCATGCCCATGGCGGACACAAACGAAATATAGCAGAGTGTATTCATCTATGGCTCTCATTTACTATGGCATTAGTCGCATTAATGTAAGCTACGGGAATCTCAAAAAAATCAAGTGTTATCTATGTATATATCCATACTCTTTATCTCTGAAACTACTGATCTGATTTGAAAAAAGCTTTTTGTGTGTGATAGCCACATTCATGAGAAAGGTTATAGCCTACTTTTTATCCCGATATTCCCGCGGGATCACTGAATGAGGCCGACGTAGTCGCGAGCGTCCGCTTATTAATTGATATTGGTAAGAAAAATAATTTTTTATTCAATTTGATCCAAAGGAATCATAATATCATTTACAAAGGCAGCGGGTGCGCCAGTTGCTTCCTGGTGTATGGTCCAAGACAGATAATAAACAATGCTAGCGATATGGGCGCAGCTATTAAATGTGCGAAAAAAAAACTGTTCAATGTGCGAAAGAGACAGCGTATCTCTAAACATTAGCTCATTTCGATATTATTTTGATGTCTTTATAAGATGAAATAAAAATCTTTGATACCGTTTGTTTTCTTTTTTAAAGGATCCTGTACATTTTTCTCCAACGATTTTTAATCAAACAATTATATGCAATGAAAGGTCATATTATTCCCCTTTGTTTAAAACTATTTTGGTTAATGTCCGCCACTGTTCGCATAGCGGGTCAGATATGCCCAATGACCTTTAGCCGTTTGGCTTGGTATGGACATATTATGCGAAGAGATGATATGTACAATTGTACATAGGTAAGCAAAGTGATGAATAGGTTCTGCCTAGTCATCACTTGCTTACTGAAGGATGGACCTTACAGAAAGATGGAACGGTAGAAGGAGGCCATGGACAAGACGGATGGACTATGTGAGGATGGATATGAAAGAGAAAGGGGTAAATTATCAAATGATGGTCAACAGAGAAGTATGGATGCGTGAAAACTTACTGCGCCGACCCCAAATAAATTGGGACCAGGGCAAAAAGATGATGATGATGATGATGATGTATGCCAATCGAAAATAATTATAGTAGCCTCTTTTCTATTGGCTAAGTCACTTCTTTGAAGTTTCTAAGTAACTTCTTTGAGTCTTTCGAGAAAAACTAAAAAGAAATACATAAACATTTTAGTTTTATTTATTATCTAAGTACTCGTTGTACTTACATATTGAATGAGTGAACTGTAACGAGGTATTGATTCATTTAGCATTTTAATAGGCTTTTATATAAGCACTACTATCTTAAAATTCATAGAATGACCTACCACATCCAAAATAATAATTGGCAATTTATTCGTCATCGACAGACTGACTTCAATAACTACAGCATAACAACATAACTATGTACTTGACATAATGTCATCGCGTTGTGGTGACTAAGATTTAATTGCTATGTTTGGTACTGATTATTATGGTGGATACACATCTATGACCATTGTGCGAGGCAGTTAAAATGAAATAATCAAAGCATTTTAACACGAATGGTCTAAGGTCGTTAAGAAAAATGCGTTATAGCGAAATATGAAAAGTGATGGTATGGTACATAATTGTGCGTGATTAGTGGGTGAAAACGTAGGAGGTTCAATACCACACTGTACTGAGCAGTGCACTAGTAGGCCAGGCACTAGGAAGCTAACTCAGTTTAATACATAACCCTGAATACTTATTAAACCAACATGGCCATGGTGACCAATCTCAATGAGAATTTTTTTTTGTTATTTTTTTATGGTAATAGGCGGCCAACGAGCAGATGGATCGCCTGATGGTAAGCAATTACCACCGCCCATGGACACAAGCAACACCACAGGAGTCACAAGTGCGTTGCCGCACCTTAGGGGTGGGAAAAGGGATAGGATGAGGAGTGGGATGATAGGGCCTCCGGCACTCTCACTCACCGAACGAAACGCAACAGTACCTAAACCACAGCCTAAACTGTTACTTTGCGACGATTTTCTGTGAGAGGGTAGTACTTCCCCGGTTGAGCTGGCCCATTCATGCTGAAATCAGCAAGGCAGTAATCTCATATTGGCAGGTAGTAGACTACCTGCCAATATGAGATTAAATTGATAGGGACCTGGCAGGAGAGTCTTACGAAGTGCTAGAGAGATTATTTATCCACGCTGCTGTCACCACAAATCTTGGTTGAAAGAAAAATCTGAAAATACCGGATGCTTCATATTCGACATGGATTCTTTTTACACCCGTAAAGATCCAGTTTCAGCTTAATACACAGAGAGGTCGATAACAGGAGAAATAAGTATTCTTCTTCTTGTTGTGTCAATGGTGATTTAATATATGTGAGACCAGAAATCTGCCAAAGATATGGCGTCGTTTGTTCTGCCATAGCTATGGCGTTATTTGTAGCCATGAAAGAGACAAGTAATAAGAAGGACGAAACCAGAAATAGCTTATTCAGATATAAATCCATTAAAGTATAAGCACAGAAATACTTAAGATAGAGCCGTAGTCGCACCTACTGCATAGGTACCTAATGTGAGTACCAGGAAGACTTACCTGCATTAAACAAACGCTGCATTAAATAGGTGCGACCACGGCTCCAGCTTTAGCATTTCTGTACTTATAGGTACTTTTCTGGATTTATATCTGAATGAGCTATTTTTTGTTTCGTCCTTTTACGTAGTCGGATTATAGTTTTTAAACTTATGTTTTTTTATTTAATCTATGTAAGTATGTCTAGTATGTTAACTAACCGTGCAATATTTACATTGTCACATTTTAAGAAAGAAGGAAAAATAGGTATAGTTTTCGCCAAATTTCTTATGCTCTCTGAAATTGCACCACTGAGGTATTTGCGCAGGTACAGTCAAAAAGAAAATCTTTACAAAAACTATAGGTATTTTTAATAGGTAAACCTACGTGATTTTGTTACTACATGGTGTCACAAGACCCTTTACCAAGCCGAAGTCTACTCGTTGTGGACATCATGCCAAGTCATACTAACCTAAAATAATACCTGGGAAACGACCTTTTTTTTAATTTTTCACTTTTTTCAAGCCGCTATAAAAAATGCGCGCGTGCAATTTTGGAAATACCTACTAATCCATGTGTGTATAGGACATCTGTAGAACAGGTTGGCGGGGTACATGCATCGATTTTGTACTTAATAACAAAAATTCCATTGTAACTTTGAGCCTCAATACCTCCTGAACCAGTAACTTCCCAGGTATGATGCCGAAGCAATAAATGTTTCTAATGATTGGTACAATATGGGGTTTCAGTTTTCATTAAGGGTCTTTTTACACCCTGTATAATGAGAAATAAATTAAGTTTTAGTTTATTGTGACAGCAAAATGATGAACCAAGATCTAATATTTAAGCAAAAAGATGTTGAAAACTGTACACATATGTATATTATCTACCTACATACATCCCCATTTTCCTTATCGATTCACGGTAGAGGTGAGGAATATTCTTGGTGGATGACAAACAATTAAACAAAATAGTAAGTAAATATTACAGACGTTTAAGAGTATATATAAGGTACGTATAAAATAACATTAAAAAAATGTAACTAAAACAACAAAAAGTGAATAAAAACACAACATATTATAACAAATAGATAATTTAAAGTTGCGTGGCGCATTTCTTAGTGCCTGTACTTTTACGGAAGATTCGAACAAAAATTCAAATTTAAATGCAACAGAACATATTATCCGAATGCAACCAATCATAGCCAAATGCGTCACGCTACGAATCTTGAAGTCCCCTCCCGCTACCCACCCCTGTCCCGCTGACACCTAATTTTCGATTACGCAGCTATACGCAACAACTTCAGAGGGAACTAGAAATTTGGCGATACCTATACCTATCTCAAAGCATGAATAGTAAGAGTAGGTACAACCGCTTTAAAACTTTTATTTTGACCCAAGCCGTATAATATATGAACATATTTGTATTGTGCTCATACCTTTCTTTTGATACCAAACACGTTAGTAATGGTTATCTCAGTTTAATTTTTTTGAGGTTGGAATCTAAGGTATTAATAAAATTCCGTAATAGAAAATTTATATAAAATGTATATAGCCTATGTTACCCGCGCTATTATTACGAATCTTTTGACAATCCATCCATTAAAATCGTTTCTCATAACTTAGGCGCTACGGTCGAACTTACAAACTACTAGTGTACATGTAGTTACCTGCCATGCCTAAAGCAGGAAAGTGTTCCTGGCACTCACATTAGGTATACAATAGATGCGACCATGGCTCTGGATCTATAGTATATCTGGACGAGGTATTTTCTTGTTTCGTCCGTTTTAGACCTCCTTTTTTACGTAGTCGGGTTATAGTTTTAAAACTTATTCCTCGAAACTAACCGTATGCAGGTTCGATTCTCTTTGATAGGTATGGATAGATCTAGATTCAGTAAAATGCAGAGAAGGCAAGGTGAACAAGAAAAAGACTTTGAGAAAGAGGAAGTGGGCACGTGACTGCCTACGTGGTGGAATTCCTCCCACCTAAAACCTTCCTTTCACCTAACCTTAAATTTAATTCTGACAGCTTTAAGGGATCGTAGGCAATGAATACAGATTTACATAATAGAAGCGCATTTCTTAAGGATTTCGTGTGCCGATTCCGTGATGCCGCCGTTGGCGGCGCTGGGGTCGTTCTCCGTCTCTCTTGCTCTCGTAGTTAAGATACACAGGAGAAACTTTCGTCTCTCTTGCAGTCGTAGAGTCAGCTGTCACAGCGCGACTGCCACGCCGCCAAGCGGCAATATAAGTCACACTGGTCACAGAAAGTTTGTCTACAGAGCGCCCATAAGAAATGAGCCTCTATTTAAATATCTATGCTCTATGTCGTAGGCATGAGTAGGTATTATGATTGTCACAAACAAAGCTACAAAGGCACTGACTACACAAACAGTTGTCACAGATCTTCATGATACAACATAATTTTGAAAAGCCAGTAAGGATAACACAGAAGTTGTAAGTTGTTCAAAATGAAACGCACCAATTAAAGCAAAACATTTATTTCTAGTTCCCTATCCCAATACTTAATCTATATCCAACTTCTTGAAGCTGCCCTGAATGCCGAACTCTGCCTCAGCTGGTGAAGGTTTGCCTCCAGGTCTTAAGGACTCGTTGACTCGACGCTTGTTCTCTTCACGAATGAAGGTTCCATTTGCCTGAAGCCGTTGGATTAGCTCGTCTGAAAGTCGAGAGCATACAGTATTATTGGTTACACTTTGTATTTTAAAATAATGGTCTTATATAAAATATTGGACAACCGTTGTATCTTAAACAATCATGATGTATCTTCGAAGATGCCTACGACTTGCTCTGACCATATGGTACAAAAAGGCTGGTTGTTCCCAAGACTAGAAGGCCTGTATCTAGCACAAAATGTTAGTGGACATATTTTACTGCGATGCGCATTTCATGATGAATAACAGTTGCGGATGTTTGTTGGTTGGAGTTCAGAGTTAGTAGGTTTTAAACTCTAAGAGTCCTCTATTGAAATCGCTCAGAATGTGAAAATACATCGCTATATGGCTTTGAAAAGTACGTACTGCGCTAGTAGAACGACGTAAACTCATTATATTCCTATTTTGGATGTTCGCATGAGGGCATGGAGTCGACCCATCCTATCTTGTTTTTTATAAGGTGCATGGAATAGAAAATAGGTTCCAGATTGCTAACACCTTACAGCTAACTGGCTACTATCACTAGCATCTATGGGCGTTGGATAACTGCACAGACCACCTACGAAGGTGGACTGTGGATAACTGCTATACACCAAGCAGGCTGTACTTATTATATTTATAATATTTTTATTTCTTGGATAAATGAACAAGATAAAGAGGGAGCGGGAGGCCACGGAGATGAGCAAGCTGACCGGCAGAGAATCATCTTGAGAGACACCACTCTCAATGAAACGTATCTTAAATTGCTTGATGATGCAGGCAAAGTTGATGAATCTCTATTCCAAGACTTGGATGACCTCGAAATATCGGATGAAGATGACGAAAGTGATTAGCATTTGGTGAACCGCTCCCTTGAGAAAGTGTGAACATGAAGCAACTAATACCGACTCGCGACTGACCCGCACTACACTAACATATTATGTGATTTACACAGTTAATGAGTTTTTGTTCAATTGTTCAATAAATAATATTGTTACCTCTTAAAGTAATATGGTCCTTATAATTGCCACCCTCTTCCTTAGGCAAGGCCTCTTTCGGCACCGTCTTGTAGATGGTGTCTGCTCCGACCTGGTGGATGTGCAGCATCTCCATGAGCTGCTTCTTGAGGAACGGCTTTATTAACATCAGCAGCTTGTCCATGAAGTACGGCGCGTTCACGAAGTGGACGCCTCTTAATTTCGTCAGCATGCACTCCTGGAAGAGTATTAGTAGCATGATTAGTTACAGCATGTTACGTTAATAACAAGTGTCTTTCCATGCCACCTCCGCCAAGTCCCGGTAAACGGGGAAGGCTTAACAAATGCTGCCTTGACGCCGTAAGGGATGACATATTTGCAACGACAACCCAACCTACTAGACACCTAATGTTTTCATTTCTACAAACAAACAATTCTGTCAAAGCGGTGAGGTATGCGGGGCGAAGGGGGCTACAAAAATACATTCTAATTGGCCGGTTCAAATTTGCGGTACGTCATAATTCATAACTAGTGTTGGGATTGGTCTAATGTAAGACGTATAAGTCTAACGTGTTGTCAGAAAGTGTTCGCCTTACGTCTGCTGTGTAGTAGCATAGTAAAAACAGAATAGTAAGCTAGCTAAGGCCGCTCGGCGAGTTAATTGCCTACTCTTGCGTTGACGCACGGGTTGTCACGTGTTTACACTGCGGCGCCGGCTTTGTCGGCGCGCGCGCTTTTTCGCCGTTTTATTTAAGTGATTGCGCTGAATACTACAGAATTTAAGCTTGCATATATTTTTTTCAAATACCTACTGACTAGCAAAGCGTTATATAACTATCTAAATGCCCTTTATAGCGAGAAAAATGTAACAAGTTTAATTTACTGTCGTTTAACACATTGTATAATATTAATAACGTTTATTACAAAACTGAATGTACATAAACAATTTGAGCGGGCGAGCAGTGTAGTACCGTAGTACCTACATGAATGCGCGCGATCAGACGCGCGGCGCATCCCGTACTGAATCCGCGCCGAGCTTGCCGCGCTCGTGAGATTGTGTGCGTGAAAATTGCGTGCGTACACGGCGCCGGCGACTCACGCATACATTCAAACCAGCGCGGCGGCGGCGGCCGATTTGTATGAAGCTATCCTACTAGTCTGTTTTTACTATGGTAGTAGGCTGGGTTGTCGTTGCATGTTTGCCAATAGACTAACCACCAGAGATGCCGCAGACCGTGCGAAGAGGAGATATAGTAGAAAAGAGTACCCCGGGCTTCGAGGCGATGGCCTTGGATCGCAACCGCGATAGCGTTACGATGATGATGATGATTAGTTAAGCAGCCATTTTCAAAGTGTGCTCCGCGGAGCCCCGGCCTCCCCTAAGTATCTCTAGGGGCTCCACGAAGATGTATGTCAGTAAAATAAATGGGTTTAAATTGCACATAGGACTCAGCTTTGTTTTATTTTTGGGCTCCGCCAAATATTTGGTAACCAAAAACGGTTCCATTCCTAAAAAAGTTTGACAACCACTGAGTTAAAGCAATAAAACCCAAAGATTCTCATCCTATACCGGGCACGCTTACTATTATCATTACCTATGTACCTTCTCACTTGATATTATTACTCAAAATACGGAGCAAAGTGGGTATCGGGTTCAAATAAAAACGGTCCCAACAGAATATCAGCGCGATCTTGTGTCACAAAATGGCATTATGCTGAGTTGGGTACCGATTCTGTTTATATGTTATGTTAGTTTATTATAATTACTTTCGGTTTTATACTTGTATTTACAAATATACATACATAGTACATAGACTCACGCCTGTTTCCCCGGAGGGGTAGGCAGAGGCATATTAAACGCCCACTTTTCGCCAGTGTTTTGATCCCACGTAATAGGTGGCGAGCCTATTGCCGCTTATCGGGATATTTTGTTTGCCAGAGCCTCGTCCGTTGATCGGCAGGTGCACCACTTGCAGGTGAGGTTGGCTTGGGACCCTAAGTTCTTGGTGGGAACCCTATGCACCCAACCCTATTACAAATAAATGGAATAAATGAGTTTTCTTTATTTATTTCAAATCCACGGGGCGCATCACTGGGTTTTCGAAGAGATATCAACCATGAGACACCAACATATTGCCGTGCAGAGGGTATGGAGTTCGAATCCACGGAGCGGACTTTCCGGAGTTATGAGCGTATTGAATTATGACTGCCTCGTTGGTCTCACGGCATAAATGTGCACGTGGGAGGTCTCGGGTTCCATCCCCGGGTCGGGCAAAGTGTTATCCCTTTGGATTCCGGAGGTCAGACAGCAGTCTTTCAATGGAAATGCTGATATTATTTATATGTGGTTACACTAGTAAGGTTGCTGACTGCCTCCGTGGTCCAGTGAATAGCGTATGCGACTGCTGATCGGAGGTCCCGAGTTCCCGGGTCGGGTCAAAGTGTTACTGGGTTTTTCCGAATTCTCAGTAGCAGCACGGAGTCCGGTGATGTGCCCGGTAACGGCAATAGGTTCGCCCCCTATTACGTGGGACCTAAAAATTCATGGCGAAATGTGGGTGTAATATTACACCTCTGCCTACCCCTTCGGGGATACAGGCGTTATTCTATAAAAATAAAAAAGTAAGGTCGTAGGACCCCGGGCTCCAAGGTGAGGCTCCAAGGTAAGTATTGGATGCAATCGGGATAGCGCTATGACGATGCTTAATAAATAATATAAGTTTACCTGTAAGAAGTATAATACTTTCTTGACAGCCATGAGCTCCAGCCTCGTGACGTGAGCCAGAACTGTCGAGTCCATGTCAATGATGATCACAAACCTGGAAGAAATATAACCATTAGTTATTATACGAAGAAAACGATTACAATTATATTCGGTGTCATCACGGTATTAAAAAGGCAGCTTCAGCATTCTAGAGATACCAACAGGCTGTTTGCAAATTGTTGATTTATTATTTATACTCTATAAACGGTGAAAAAAAACATCGCGAGGAAACCTGCATGTCCAAAAGTTGTTAATTATACTTTTGGAAGTAATGTGAAGCCAACCCATGCACTTGTCCAGTATGCAGAACAGTGTAAGTCACAGTTCAGCACACTGGATACTTCTCATAGTGAAATGAGACCTGTGCTCAGAAATGGCACAGTTTATTCAGGAGCTGATTTTATAAAATCACTAGAGGACGCCAGCGGCTACGCCTGCATTTTTTTTTTATTTACCCGTTTTGGCCGATCCCGTGGGAATTTCGGGAATCCCTTCTTAGTGCACCCCTACGGTCCTCAAGGAACATACATGCCAAATTTCAGCTTCCTGCGCCTAATAGTTTTGGCTGTAACGTGTCTGTCAGTCAGTCAGTAACGCAAGGATTTTATATATTAAGATTATAGAATCAATTTGAAAAAGAAACCTCTTAAGGCTTAATTGTTTGTACGATCACTTGCTTAGACGCAACAGCACCTTTGAAATCCAGAAACCCTTAAAGAACTTTAGAATAAAGAGCACCCATCCTGGAAAAGTCCCTTCCTCATACTGCCACAGGTCAAACGCCATTATGTAGGCTCTGGCGGCCTGAACCAGGTGGAAGTTCTTGTTAAAAAGTACCTGCCCTGGAAACGCCCCTTCCTCACACAGCCACAGGTCGAACGCCATCATGAAGGCGCTGACGGCCTCCACCAGGTGAAAGTTCTTGTTAAAAATACCTAACCTGGATACGTCCCTTCCTCATACAGCCACTGGTCGAACGCCATCATGAAGGGTCTGACAGCCTGTGCCAGGTGGAAGTTCTTGTTAAGAAGTACATACCCTGGAAACGTCCCTTCCTCATACTGCCACAGGTCGAACGCCATCATGAAGGCTCTGACGGCCTTCATCAGGTGGAAGTTCTTGTTAAGAAGTACATACCCTGGAAACGTCCCTTCCTCATACTGCCACAGGTCGAACGCCATCATGAAGGCTCTGACGGCCTCCACAAAGTGGAAGTTCTTGGGATCGCTGTCTATGAGTCGGAGGTACACCGCTCGGTCGCCCTGGAGCGTGGGTGTGGGCAGTGGGACACATAATCTGAAACGTAAGTGACAGTTTGTTGAAGTAGGTAAGGTTGAAACATCTCTATGATGGATTTGGCACTATAACAACAAGTCTGTGGAGCTAATGATTGTCAAAATTTGGTGTCTACTATGGCCACTGCTGCTAGATCTGGCACTCAGGTAATACCATAATGGAAAAAAGTGTCTTCAGATCTTGAATTCTTTCCCTCTATTCTCGACGCTGTAAGTGTTTACTGGAACCTTTTATTTGTTCAAACCGACTACAGCCTCCGTGGTCTAGTGGACAGCGTATGCGACTGCTGATCGGAGGTCTCGGGTTCGATTTCCGGGTCGGGCAAAAGTGTTACTGGGTTTTTCCGAATACTCAGTAGCAGCCCGGAGTCTGGTGGGACCTATTACGTGGGACCTAAAAATTCATGGCGAAATGTGGGTGTAATATTTACACCTCTGCCTACCCCTTCGGGGATACAGGCGTGAGACTATAAATAAATAAATAAATAATTTCTTCAAACGTTGAACTATACCATTTACATAAAATAATAGTATAACCAGTCTAAATACTCACACTGTGTTCAACGCAAATTCAGCTTTCTTGTCAAAAACTCGGTCCTTGAAGAACTGAGTGAACAGTGTCCTCAGAGTGAAGTGCAGGTCCAACACCTGCTTGGCGACGGCCTGGCTCTTGTCGCAGCAGTGGTATGTAATCAGCAAGTCTACGTCTGGAAGAGAGAGAATGGTTTTTTAAGTCAAAGTCTGTCGAAGGTTTTATTCCTGTAGATTTCAATGTGTGGTAATATATTTTACTTGTATTAATTAACTTCAATATTCCAGAAACAAAAGGGTCAGATCTCGTCTTGCATCCGGACGGATTAGTGGTCAGTGCTAGATTTATGTGACAGTTTTAAAACTAATTTACTCTACTTTTCTAGTAAAAGTCATCATCATCATCATCTATTGGCACAGACCTTACGAAGACGATTAGCGTGGCAAAGATCTTTTAAAAAATGATTGAAAAATATTACAAACATGCTGTCCGGTTTAAAACATAGTAATCACAAATCACGCATAGAACGGAATTTTTTTTTTTGTTAAAGTCTTACGCCTGTATCCCCGAAAGGGTAGGCAGAGGTGTAATATTACACCCACATTTCGCCATGAATTTTTTAGGTCCCACGTAATAGGTGGCGAGCCTATTGCCGTACCGGGCACATTACCAGACTCCGGGCTGCTACTGAGAATTTCCTAACGGAAAATCCCAATAACGCTTTGCCCGACCCGGGAATCGAACCCGAAACCTCCCAATCCCACGCGCACATTTATGCCGCGAGACCAACGAGGCCAACGAGTAGTATGGAATAACAGGCTGTTATTACGTCCCCCCCGTAGGATCTCCACCTTGTCGTGGTAGGGGGGCTCAGTAACCGTGGATTGGACACTCGCGGTGAAGTTAATCCGTGTTGTGACGGATTAAGAATACGGATTGTCAGAACCCCATATCATCCCATGGGTGTCGTAAAAGCCGACAGAGGGAGCATATTATGCAGAGAATAGCACTGTAAGAGAAGGAAAACTTGATACAAACCCTATGCCAACCCGTTTGGCCAGCGTGGTATAGTAGGCCATTTCCTCCTTTCAAAGGAGAGGCCTAGTCCAGCAGTGGACTGTTCTTTAACAGCCTTTGCTGATGATGGTGAAGCTAAGAGAGATCCCCAGGAGTGGACGCTCCGCGTGGGCTCAGAGAGGCCTGCGCAGGATGCGTCCAACGGTGCGGGTGCGGGGGACGGTTCTGTCTGTCCCTCGCAGTCGGGCGCGGTCGCGGGCGGAGAGGCGTGTCGGTGTTGCGTTGCCGCGCGCCCTATCTACCGCGACCAAATGGGGGCGCACCATTCGATGCGTCGCGGTGGGGCCGCAGAGGAAGAGGAGAGTCGGTGTTGCGTTGCCGTCCTCCCTATCCTCTGCGGCCGCTGGGTGTTTTGGCGGCGGAGCCCAACACCTTATTCCGCCGCCAAGAGGGTTTTGTTCGCGGCCCGCCTGACCATCTGGCGGGCCAATACCCGTCGGGGGTAGCGAGGAATGCTTCGGTGAAACCCTACCCTCCGACACATGGGTACATGAGGAGCACGGGTTGGTTTTTAGTCAGTAAGAGTCTGACAGTCCCCTTCGTCCTTCCCCCCAGGGCGGAGGGACTCCATGAGGATTTTCCAACCCGACACCAAAAAAAAGGCCTGTTATTACGTAATAAGTAGGTACATATTTGGAACTGTTATTTACGTGTAACAGTAGCAAATTAAATAAATACTTATGCGATATTTTTTTGGTGCGCCCTACTAATAATAAATAATCGCCCTAATAGTACCCTCCTGTCAAGGCTCTAACTAGAAGAGTTTGTCCTCCACATTTAGTAGAAGATTATCCCATTGTCCTACTAATCATAGGTATACTCCGTGTATTTACATGTAATAATAGTGCAACTAATTCATGTCTTCTTGTGAATAAAAGCACAATTTACGCAAATTACGATAACAGGCCATCTAAGACAGGCATTAGCGCCACAAAGTACACAATGAAATTGGTACCTACAGTGTTAATGATGGAAAATTATTAGTCATAAACTATTGTGACACTTTTTATATTGATAGATCGTGATGCTAATAGACCAATGAAACGCTCATTAATTATTATACTGGTAACATTGTTTCTTGGAGATCTTGTTGGTTTTTTGTGTTTGGTAGTAATGGGCGGACTGCGTGAAAATTATGTTTTATTTGTTTTCATACATACATACATAGACTCACGCGTGTTTCCCCGAAGGGGTAGGCAGAGTCATATTAAACGCCCACTTTTCGCCAGTGTTTTGATCCCACGTAATAGGTGGCGAGCCTATTGCCGCTTATCGGGATATTTTGTTTGCCAGAGCCTCGTCCGTTGATCGGCAGGTGCACCACTTGCAGGTGAGGTTGGCTTGGGACCCTAAGTTCTTGGTGGGAACCCTATGCACCCATTACCTACCTACCTATTTGTTCTCTAACCCTTTTATTTAAGCCTCGTGGAGAGACTTGTTGGTTTGTTTTTCGTGTGAGTGTGTGGCCAACTCTAGTGTCAGAGTTTTTAGACCGCCCGAAGGCCTCCGACGTGGCCTAACGATTCTTATCCTGAGACAAGAACCGGGACCGACAGCTTTACGTGCCCACCGAAGCACGGTAGCGCTCAGATGTAAATGCCACACTGACAGACAGACTTCTACCACGGATCCTGATGAATCCACGGCACGCACCAACGTTTTCGAAGTTAAGTGCGTATTAAACTTTTAATCAGCACTTGTTTGTTGATTTAAATTGTATGTTTAAAGTTCTAAGTAAGTAAGTCGCCTATGCCTAGTATTAGTATTATATTTAGCCCTTGTCATGTAATGAGGGCTTAAGTATAACTTCAACAAAGGAGTAGCCATCGATTAGACTACATAACTTCGTCCTTGGACTTCGACAGACCCATCCTACTCACAAACACTCCATAATTAGACAACGGCTAATAAATCATGTATAAGAAACGACGTGACTTAATTATAAACTTGCATTAATTACACTACCAACTATTCGCCTTTACTCAGCGATTATAACTCTGTTTGCTGTCCATTGTTAAAACGAACTTAATTTCTAACTAAACTTCTATAAAAAGGTAATGTATATCAAATATGTTATTATTTCATCATGATTGAGCTACTTGTCTGCGGTTTAGTGGGATTCTATCGCCTATGTCATTTTCTATTCTTCCTATAATGCTGCTGATACACTTGAACATTCTCTTGTAATGAGAATTCTTGCGAATGTTACAAAACAGAAAAACAAACGAGAGTGTTTTAGGGGGCATTATTTGGCGAGCATTCTCGCGAATCGAACGTTTACTGATTGGTGCGCTCGCTAGAAAGATGGTGAAAATGTTCGTAGCAATGTTCGCCTCTGTCCGTTGTTTAGATCGACAAAAGAGAAACGGGGAATGCTCGCTGTTCTGTTACAAGTGAATGCTCAAGTGTATCAGAACCATAATACACACGCAAAATAAGACAGCTTTTGCTCGCAACTTCGCTAAATGTCGACCTACAAAATGTGTGCGTGCTAAAATTCATACCAACTTTCATCATCATCATCATCATCATATCAGCCAAACAACGTCCACTGCTGGACATAGGCCTCCCCCAAGGTTCTCCACACAGACCGGTCTTGAGCCGCCCGCATCCAACCTCCTCCCGCGATCTTGACAAGATCGTCGGTCCACCTTGCGGGGGGCCTACCTCTGCTGCGTCGTCCGGTACGTGGCCGCCACTCCAGAACCTTTCTGCCCCAACGGCCATCGGTTCTTCGAGCTATGTGCCCTGCCCACTGCCACTTCAGCTTGGCTATCCGGAGAGCTATGTCGGCGACTTTGGTTCTACTGCGGATCACCTCATTTCTGATTCGATCTCGCAGGGAAACTCTAAGCATAGCTCTCTCCATCGCCCTCTGAGTGACCTTGAGCCTTCTGATAAGGCCCATAGTGAGCGACCACGTCTCTGATCCGTAAGTCATCACTGGCAACACACACTGGTCAAAGACTTTCGTCTTGAGACACTGCGGGATATCGGATGAGAAGATATGTCGTAGCTTCCCGAACGCTGCCCAACCGAGTTGGATTCGACGATTGACCTCCTTCTCGAAGTGGGACCTACCTAATTGGACTACTTGTCCCAGGTAGATATACTTGTCGACAACTTCGAGCGTAGAGTTCCCAACCTGAATAGGAGCAGGTACAACATGGACGTTCGACATGATTTTCGTCTTGTCCATGTTCATCTTAAGACCTACTTGTTGGGAGACTCTACAGAGGCCATCGAGCATTGTGCCTAGGTCTTCCATGGTCTCAGCCATGACTACGATATCGTCTGCGAATCGAAGGTGAGTGATGTACTCGCCGTTGATGTTGATGCCGAGTCCATTCCAGTCCAGAAGCTTGAAAACATCCTCCAGCGCAGTGGTAAACAGTTTCGGGGATATGACATCCCCCTGTCTCACCCCTCGCTGGAGTTGAATAGGTTTCGAACTCTGGTCCTGGAGGCGGACTGACATAGTGGCGTTTTCATACAAACACTTCAGCACTTCGATATATCGCTAGTCAATCCGGCACCGTTGGAGAGACTGTAGCACCGCCCAGGTTTCGATCGAATCGAAGGCTTTCTCATAGTTCACAAACGCCAAGCATAGGGGCTGGTTATACTCTTCGGACTTCTGTATAACCTGCCGCAGCGTATGTATGTGGTCTATGGTACTATAGCCTTTACGGAAACCGGCTTGTTCGGGAGGCTGGATGTCGTCTAGCTTGCTCTCGAGACGATTCGTGATGACCCTCGAAAACAGCTTGTAGACGTGGCTCAGAAGTGTGATGGGTCTGTAGTTCTTCAAGAGGGTTTTATCCCCTTTCTTAAAGAAAAGCACCTCCACACCTCTGTGCCACGCCTGTGGCGTTTTACCCTCGAGAATGACGGAATTAAATAGCTTCCGGAGGGCTTCACTAGCAGGTGCACCGCCGGCCTTCAGAAGCTCACTCGTAATTCCGTCATCACCCGGCGCCTTGTTGTTTTTAAGCTGTTTGAGAGCCACACTAATCTCGTGCATGCTGACGTCCGGGATATCTTCGGTATAGTGTCGGGTCAATCCAGCTCTAGGGTCTGACGCTGGAGTGCTTGCGGGTTGTTGCGTTGTCGTGTATAGCTGTCCATAGAACCTTTCGATCTCCTCCAAGACTCAGGCTTGGACGATACGATTCTGCCATTCTCCGTCTTCAGCTTTGTCAGCTGACTCTGCCCAACAGACAGATCCCTCTGGAACACTTTGGATCCCTTATTCTGCTCGATCGCCTCACGAACACATTTTGTGTTGTATTGGCGGAGATCGCGAGTCAGAGACTTAGAGATCTGTCTGTTGAGGTGCCGATATTTCGGCATGAAGTCGGAAGATCGGAAGAACCATCTTGCGCCTTTCCTCTAACAGCTCGAGGGTCGGATCCGAGATCTTTTTGGTTCTCTGGATTTTCTGGGGCTTAAAAAATTTAGCCCCAGTTGTATGGACAGCATCCACGAACCCGTTACTGTACACGTCCACATCTACGCATTCACCCAGGCATTCGAAACGGTTCTTGAGTTCGAGCTGAAAGCTCTCGGGATTTTGGATATGAACCGGTGCCGGTCGGAGCGTGGACTTTATCAACCTCGACCGTTCGAGACTTGTACAGATATTCAATGTGCCTCTTACCATTCGGTGATCGCTCACCACTTTAAGTGAATTGATCACGGAGACATCATTGAATATCTGCCTCTTCGTCGACATGATAAAGTCGATCTCATTTTTGGTTGCACTGTCTGGACTTACCCAGGTCCACTTGCGGCATTCTTGCTTCTTGCAGAAGGAATTCATCATATAGAGTCCTTCCTTCTCCATAAAGCTAGCCAGCAAGTGACCCCGGGAATTCCGATGCCCATAACCAAATTGCCCCACTCTCAGCTCATCACCGTCGCGTTTGCCCAGTTTCGCGTTAAAATCTCCCATGACCACGGTGTAATGGGTTTTGTAGCCATGTATAGCCCGAGATATGTCCTGGTACATGGCTTACTTACCAACTTTCATCCCCTATTAAATATTCAATTGCCAATTTAAAAAAGTATTTCCAAACCATTGTTTAATAGCAATTCTCATCAAGGTTAGAGCTAGTTACTCCGTGCGAAGTTTGATAAAATCAGTTCAGGTGTGCAGATGGCATAGCTGAACTGTTTTTATGAACATGATATGAACTGACCTTACAGAAAGGCAGACTGACGTGTTGGTAATATTATTAGCATAAATTAGTTGACGTGTAATATTTGTGTATTACAATTTGAATATTATTTAAATAAATTAAGATTATTGTTTTCCGTGATATATTTATAGATGCATTACCAATATTGAGCATTATATGCATCAGATATCGTTGCTAGTAATTTATGCGATACATAGTAGAAGTAGCACAATAATTACTTAATAGGTATTATGATTTATAATATCCAATCTACCTATTGGGATAAATAAATGATGATGGTCGAAGCTGTCCAAATGTATGTAATGCAATTTGAAATACTTATTTACTATAATATTATAAACTGCAAAATACTTGTTTTGCCAATTATATTACGTGAAACAAGAAAGAGAGTTAAATTTCAATAAATCAACCGTACACTTCACAGATGTAATATTGATAATTTCATTAATCTGGGTCTCTTTTAATTGTTAATATGAATGCACCGAGTAAAATGAAACATGGAAATACTTTACAATTTTTTTTTTAAATGGAACCGTACATCTTATCGGGTGTGATGTGTTTCTATAGCTTTGTAAACCATTTATAAATTAATATGCTACCGATAGTTTTAATGAGTAGGCCCTGAAACAATTTGGGGTAGTCTCACACGCTTTGCCGGCTATCAATAGTCTTTATCGTGAGAACATATTAATATAATTTCTTTATTATTTATTTATAGACTCACGCCTGTATCCCCGAAGGGGGAGACAGAGGTGTAATATTACACCCACATTTCGCCATGATTTTTTTAGGTCCCACGTAATAGGGGGCGAGCCTATTGCCGTACCGGGCTCATTACCAGACTCCGACTGAGAATTTCCTAACGGAAAAACCCGAGGAATCGAACCCGAGACCTCCCAATCCCACGCGCACATTTATGCCGCGAGACCAACGAGGCAGTCATATAATTTCTACGATTTATATTTTCACGTAACTGGAGAAACCAACAGACGCTATGCAGAACGTCTCGGCTCCGGTTATTTATGATTCAATTAGATTTCAATAAATGTCTTTGATCTGTAATTCTCATTCTTATATTGTTAACAGCACAATCACTTCATTTATGTAAACGTACTTTAAGCATATCGTGATAAATTGCTACAAATCATTATCATATAAATTATTGTAACTGTGTAATAACTACGTGTCATGAGTACCTATAAAATATTTCAAGTAAATGTTTATTTGATTCGCTTATAATGTAGTCAAGAACAAAGATTTTGTATTTTGCAAGTATAAATATTCCGTCGAGGTTGGCTGGATGCCCGCCTTTATTAGACAAACAGTTGACGAACATGCAATTTTTTATACAAAATTACCCTGGGTAAAAATCGAACTCAGGACCCGTGATGCCCTGGTAATCCTGAGCCAACCACTTAGACCATCTGCATTATGTATTACAGTTAAGAAATGTCAAAAATATAAACAATCGAATTTATCATAAACATAATCGTGTGCGCGCTTCTCTGCTCGTATCAATTTCTTAACATCCTGCAAAACGTGACGAGCTTGCCTAGGCAAATGATTTTAATCATAATACAACCTTATCTACGCCACTGTTATTTGCTTCAAGGTAGTAGCACTATATGTCAAAAGGAGGCTGGCCAGACATGGTTTGATATCGAGTATTACGTCTCTTCACACAATTTTCATCATCATCATCAGCCTGCAAGATTCCACTGCTGATTTTAGGCCTCTCAAATGGCACGCCACCGAGCCTGATTTTAGGCTCTTCGTGTCCAGCCGCTGCCAGCCACTTTGTGTATATCGTCACTCCACCTAGCCGGAGGGCGTCCTACACTACGTTTGAAAAAAAAATAGTTATACAAAATTTTACTTCTTCAAAGTTCTGCCTCAAAGGTATTATTTGCTTCGTTGTTTTTTCATTTCGACAGGTTTAACCACAAGGGCACGCCACGATAGTGGCGGTAAGTCCCGTGGTTGAAGAGTGGTTGGAAAGACGTCACGGCATCCTCACCTTCCGGTTGACTCAAATCCTTACCGGCCATGGTTGCTTTGGGCGGTATTTGTGGAGGATAGGCCGGGAGGAAACGCCCGGATGCCACCATTGTGGCAGCAGCCGCGACCCTGTCGAAGACACGGCGTTGCATACTTTGGCGGAGTGCCCAGCCTAGGCATCGCAGCGCCGTGATCTGGTCGCGGCTCTAAATACGGTTGTCCTCTCGCTCCCGGCCGTAGTTCTGTCAATGGTCCGGAGTGAGAGGTCCTGGAACGCCGTCGCCTCCTTCTGCGAAGCAGTCATGCTGAGCAAGGAGGCGGCGGAGCGGGAGAGGGAAATACACCGCCCTCTCCCCAACCGTAGGTCCGGGCGTCGAGGACGTCGCACAAGAGACGACCTCCGACCACCCTAAATTTAGTGCCTGCGGACGGTGAGCGCTGGGGCTGCTCCCAGTCCGCCAAAAGGCGGGAGGCGGCGCGTGTCCTCGCCGCCTCCCAAGTAGCTTTGTGAGGTGATGGAATGCCAGAAGTTTGATGGATGCAAGAAGTTTGATGGATGATTGCAAGATCATGACGAGACGGGGCCCGCCAACACCAACGGCGGGCCAATCCCAGGCAGGGTCGCGAGAAAGTATGCTAATCGCGATTCGCGTGACCCCTCCAACATACGGGACCCGTAGGGACACCGCGGTGGGTTTTAGTGGGTATGCCCCGAACGACTTTAGGGGAGAGCCGCCACATACCTCCTCTGCCAGTCCCAAGCCTAGCCGTTTTAATGGCTGGGTTGGCGGAGTTGAGATGACTCATAAGGAGAGTTTCTCACCGTAGTGAACAAAAAAAAAAGGTTTAACCACAAAAAAATAAAGATTTATCCACAAAAAGGTAAAGACTCGAAGAAACAGTTGACGACTACCCTATACCAACCCATCTAGCCAGCGGCAGCGTGCAAAAGTATGCCAAATCCTACTATCGCCTTACAATGTAACTATTGTGATTTAAATTAGGTTGAATGATGATAAAACTATCGAATTGTGGGCTGTCATACCACTTTTGCAGCAATGTTGATGGTGGCCTTTTTAACTGACATTTATTGCCTGCCGTTTACAACCAACGCTAATGCCATCCTTTGACAACATACATGATGTACAATTTTCACACAAAACAATCATAGTATTTACGAGAAACACGCTAGAATTTTCACCATTCATAGGTACACTTAGCTCCGTACTGTATTATTATATCGTTATAAATGCAACAAGACGTAGGAACAATGCAACAATGTAAACTTAAGATATGTCTGCAGATATGTGATTATGTATTTAGCGATTGCCATCTCGAGATGAATGGATTTTTGTATTCATCTTTTGTAACATTAGGAATATTATGTAGATCGGCAATAGGCTCGCCACCTATTACGTGGGATCAAAATACTGGCGAAAAGTGGGCGTTTAATATGCCTCTGCCTACCCCTTCGGGGAAACAGGCGTGAGTCTATGTATGTATGTATGTATGTATGTATTATGTAGAATATAATTGGAATATGTGAATATATTTATAATAATGTATCTGCATATTATTATTTAATAATATAAAATTGATAATTTCGTCTACGTACCGATATAGATATATTTTAATTCTAGCTAAGAGCTATCTCGTTTACGTCAGCAAACATAAAAACTCATTATAGTCGGTGCATTCGTTTAGATGATACTGACACATATGCACATTAACATATGTATGTCAAATAACCCACATTTTGCGACGCTAGGTAAAAATAAATGCAAATTCATTTATTTTACATAAATTTAAAGTAAAATAGTAGTGTAGCGCTCATAGCGAAACCTGGCATGCCGATCGTAATAGGTCAGCAAAGTTAACACGTTCACAGTGCATATACCACATGTGGGCCACTATGAAGACATCATCACACGCGCGTGCACCACAAATGGGCCACGAGTCTATATCACTGGAATGCTTTTTTTGAGTTTGCACGTACCAACTGCGCCAGTTTTTGTGATATACACGTATGATGTTCTCTTCACCATCGCTATCCTCCAAACTCGTCTTCCGTCAAAGGCAATGAAAATATCGGCCTCGAACGTTTCATAATGAACCAAGATGAAAAACAAAATAAAAGAAATCGACAACACTTGCTATGACCGGAGCGTCACGAATTCGTAAAAACTTACCTTAGTTTTGAAAACTTTTACACTCATACGCGCGTTATCGTCTAATGGGTCGGCATAAATGTTAGATTCTACCCACATTTTTATGAATGAGAACAAAGTACACGTGAGTGGCACATATATGGGGCACGAAATCTATAGCGTGGCCCACATGTGGCCCACCTGAAAAATACAAAAAAATTATAAGGGGCATTCTATTTTTGCTTTTCGTATATTATATATCATTACCTATGCTTATCTTATCAAATTTCCGCAAAACATATTTGCACGTGAGGGGTATTTTATTAATTTATATCTGCACTGTTAACGTGTTAAACAACGCTAGCACAGGTCGCCTCTTGGATGGGTGACCGTGCGTGGCATTTATATCAGAGCGCTACCGTGCTTCGGAGGGCACGTAAAACCATAGTAAAAACAGAATAGTAGGCTAGCTAAGGCCGCTCGGCGAGTTAATTGCCTACTCTTGCGATGACGCACGGGTTGTCACGTGTTTACACCGCAGCGCCGGCTTTGTCGGCGCGCGCGCTTTTTCGGCGTCTTTTTTAGGTGATTGCGCTGAATACTACAGAATTTAAGCTTGCATATATTTTTTTTCAAATACCTACTGACTAGCTAAGCGTTATATAACTATCTAAATGCCCTTTACTTGATGGCACGGGCTGTTTCCGCAACTCCACGTCTTGGCGTGTATTTTGCGTGCGGGTGGGAATGGTGTCGTCACTCGAGCCACCCCAGCTCTTCGAGGAAGGCCAGCAGACTCTTGATGTGGCCCACGGCCTCCCTCAGGGTGCTGTATCTGCTCAGGTACTGCTGCCTGTACTGTGCAACCTCAGGGCAGTCGAGGAGCAGGTGGGCTGCCGTCTCGTCTGCTGCCATACAGGCCCTGCACAGCGGGCTGTCGGTGATACCTATAGTAAATAGGTGTTTATTAAAGAATCCGTGTCCTGTGTAGGCGGCCGTGACTGTCCGTAGTTGTTGTTTGGACAGCCGGAGGATTTGTTTAGCTATCTTACCGTCTACTGCGGGAAGAGCCTCCTTGGCCTGCCTACATGTTTCAATACCAATCCAGGACTGGTTGTGTTTGGTCCTGGTCCTATTTCTTACCAGGTTGCGATAAAAACCAGAAGGGAGGGGAATAATGGGCTCGGGTCCCACCACCTCTAAAGTGGCCCCTCTTCTGGCAAGTACGTCGGCTGCGTCATTCCTTCTTGAGCCACTGTGGCCCTTAATTAATTGCAGTGTTAATTTGTTTAGTTTATCTACCTCTGTTAGTTTCTGGTGGCATTCAAGCGTGAGCGCCGAGGTGACAGTATGGCTTTTGAGGGCTGAGAGGACAGCCTTACTATCTGAGAGGATCCTAATGGACCGTTCCCTTACCTCACGTGCCATGATTGCTGTGGCAGCTAGGATTATGCCAAAACATTCGGCCTGGTAGACCGTGTTGTAGGCTCCCAGCGGTGCTGCGATGTTGATGTTTAGGTCCTCGGAGAATACTCCTGAACCCGTACCTGTATCTGTTTTAGACCCATTTGTGAAGATCGTGAGCTTGTTGTGGTTAACTGCTCCTTCGTGTATGTCCTCGTACAGTTGGATTTTGTATTTCTTGTCGAAAACAAATTGTTTCGGTATACGGTCGCCAATGGCTTGTGTAATAGGAACTTCTTTAAAGAGTGTATTTAAGTTGTTAGTGTGCGGTGTGTTGGTGTCTTTCCAGAGCTTCAAGGCTCTTAGCCGGACTGCCGACATCGTTGCTTCCTGTTGTATGAACAGGTGCAATGGAGGCAGGTCCAGCAACACTTCAAGTGCCGCTGTTGGCGTTGTTTTCATACAGCCCGTGGCCGCTAGGCATGCAAGTCTTTGAAGCTTCTGAAGCTTGTTGGCGGCCGTTATTAGGTTGGTCCGAGGCCACCACACTACTGCGCCGTAGCTTACCATCGGACGTATTATTGTCTTATAGAGCCATAAGACAATTTTGGGGGATAGGCCCCATCGTTTACCTATCATCTTCTTGCACTGCCAGAAGATGATGCTGGCTTTATTGAGCTTATTTTCCATGTGGCTGTTCCATGTCAATTTGCTGTCGAGAGTGACGCCCAGGTACTTGACCTCGGTAGACAGCTTAAGCTCTGTATCAAATAGCCTGGGCAATCGGTAAGTACCCAGCGCGCGCTTGTGTGTGAACATAACTAGTTCGGTCTTGGTCGGGTTTACAGATAATTCGTACTCATTACACCACCACTCTACTATGCGTAGGGCTTGTTGGGTTAGGTCGTACACTGTACTGGTTACCTTACCTGAGGTGAGTATGGTTAGATCATCTGCATAACCTATTGTAAAGAAGTATCTCGCGTTGAGTTTGTCTATTTTATTTATTTTATTTTATTTTCTTTGAGATAACAAACAATTGCGTAATGTGCTTAATTCTAATACAGTATGAATCCTTAAAATATACTTATGTAATCACGCAACCAACACCGTTATCTAAAACTATGAGTTCATTGATGACTAAGTTCCACAATAGCGGGGAGAGTACACCTCCCTGCGGGCACCCTTTAGTTATCAAGGCTGTCTGAGTGTCGCCTTGCAGGCGCACTACCCTTTTGCTGAGCATGTTTTGGATCCACTGTATGAGCATCTGGTCCACACCATGCCTGGCTAGGGCGTTGCTTATGCTGGAAAAGTTTGTCTTGTCGAAGGCTCCTTCTATGTCGATGAAGGTGCCCAGGCAGATGCTTTTTTTGTTGTATAGCAGCTTCTATCTGGTTCACGACCTGATGTAAGGCCGATTCCGTCGATTTCCCTGAGCTGTATGCATGTTGGTTGGCATGTAAGGGTAGGTGCTTAAGAGCCCCACTTCTTAGTTCCCTCTCGCAAAGCCTTTCCAAGGCTTTAAGCATGAAGGAGGTGAGGCTTATTGATCTAAAGGACTTTGCATGGGTATAGTCTGTTTTGCCTGGTTTTGGTATGAAGATTAGTTTAACTTCCCTCCACCTCTTCGGTATATATCTGAGGGCCAGGCTAGCCCTCATAATTGCCAGGAGTCTTTTAAGGACAGGTTCTCCTCCCCATTGTAATAACCCTGGGAAGATGCCATCCAGTCCGGCTGCTTTGAAGGGGTGGAAGCTATCGATGGCCCATCGGAGTTTTTCTTCTGTGACCACGTTGTTTGCGTGTCTCCATTCGTGTTCGGTCGCCACTGTTGGTGTATCGTGCCACGTTATTACCGGGGTGAGGACGCAGCCTGGGAAGTGTGTTTCGAGTAGGACGCGTCTTGTCTCCTCCTCCGATGTGGTGTATGTGTTATCCGGTTTACGGAGAGTACCTGGTGCAACCGTTGGTTGTTGGGCCAGTAGTTTCCTTACCCGGTTTGCTTGTTGGCAAGATTCAATGCTCCCATAGAATTTGCCCTTATAGCGAGAAAAATGTAACAAGTTTAATTTACTGTCGTTTAACACATTGTATAATATTAATAACGTTTATTCCAAACTGAATGTACATAAACAATTCGAGCGGGCGAGCAGTGTAGTACTTACATGAATGCGCGCGATCAGACGCGCGGCGCATCCCGTACTGAATCCGCGCCGAGCTTGCCGCGCTCGTGAGATTGTGTGCGTGAAAAGTGCGTGCGTACACGCCGCCCCGGCGACTCACGCATACATTCAAACCAGCGCGGCGGCGGCGGCCGATTTGTATGAAGCTATCCTACTATTCTGTTTTTACTATGGTAAAACTGTCGGTCCCGGTTCTTGTTTCAGGATCAGAATCGTTAGGCCATGTCGGAGGCCTTCGGGCGGTCTGAAAACTCCGACACCAGAGTTGGCCACACACTTACACGAGTAAGAAAGAAGTAAAATATATTGTTTCTTAAGAACATTTTGGCCGAACCTAGCCGAATGGTGTCTTTCACGGGTTTGGAATGCAAAATGTGCGTGCGTCAACGTCAAATTTAGAGAATTCTCCAGCTAAAGCACAACCAGTTTATAAGAAAAAGGTGTGTTCCTCCTCCAGGAGGGAGGTGTCGCTATCTCACTTCATTCCGTGGTTATCGTTAGAGACGAATAAGGAAAAAAACACGAAACAAATATCTTACTATCTTTGCAAAGAGGCGAAAATCTAGACATCAAACTTTGTCCCAGACCGTCTGACCAGCGAGGTATAGTAGGCCAGATCCTCCTAATGACTTCCAAAGTTATTATGAGTCAAGTCAGGAGAAGTCTACGTCAAGCTGTTGACTTTGAAAGGCTATTAATTATGAGAAAAGACCAGTGTGACACAGGATCTAAATCTAGTGCGTCGCCTATAAAAATAATAAGAAGAATATCAATTCATTTGCGTATTACATAATCTCGTTCTAAAACAGGTGGGCAGATCAAAACTGGTATTTATAAAACAATGCATTAATTAGTGCTGAATATTAATGAATCGATATTAATATGAGACACTATGTCACTAATAAATATATATGTTTGAAAAAGAAATTGTTGGGTTGTTGGTTGTCTATTGTAATTATATAATAAGTAAATTTTGAGTCTGGTCACACTGTAAGACGACACATCATTCTTTGTTCCTGCCTTGAAAAATTAACACGTTGTCGTCTCGTAAAATCATCGCCTTTTTTGAAAGCACATGGTTAAACCTGCTTCGCTAATTATTGTATTGTGAAATCTTATAAATTGCCGCTAATTGATTTGTCCGGCACCGATCAGTCTGCAATATTGTAAATTGTGATATTGAATTGAACATTGACATCTGCAAAAGTTGTGTAAATCCGCACCTCGTGCAGCCTTGAACACGTCGCGTATGAAACCGGCACTAGGTAGAAGTATCACTCGCTACTATTGGACAATTTTAGTCCTGTGTATTCTCTAGCTTAGTTGCAGGACCGACACCAGAAGATCTCAGGTAACTGTACATTGTATTTTGATTGTCAGCGCCAAGAAACTCGGTATTATGTCAGACACTCTTGCCTTGCTTAGAACAACTGGATGAATCTAATTTGTCCACTGCCCTCTGCAAACAATTCTCAGTCTGTCTAGGCAAGCTCTGAACAATATATAAAAGCTTAAGAGGAAATACTACGGGCGAGAGAATTGAAAATAGGTATTTGTAAATTCTATTGCTGTCGCGCAGCCTCAAGCCTCCCCCCGCAGAGCGCGATAGAGACAACGCTACTGCTGGACCAAAAATACCTATTAAATGTACACAAAATCAACGTTTCGTATTCCCCTGATTGCTTCTCCAAAACTTCATCGATTTAACTAGTTTTTCTTATTAAATTAAAGAAAGGTTTTGGCCGTGTTCCTATGTTTTCCTTTTTTTAAATAATCTAGCCAAATTTGTTTTTTGGATGTTTGAACACAGCGAAAAATCTGGCCAATTTTGGAGATATTTGAAGGTTCATATCTTTTTTAATATTTAATTTATGAGCAAAAGGAAAACATAGGGACATGCCAATCGCGGCAATACATCTTTTGGAAAAAAATTATTGCTCTACTATCATTATCCAGGGAGAAAACAGGAGACTACGTTTGTATGGAAAAACGGCCGAGGTGTTTCCTCTTAATGTCGAAAATCTTAGAAATATTTATTAGGTATTTTAAAAATGAAAACGGTATAGAGAGCGCTTTGATCGCATGCCGTTTTTATGGCAAAATAATAAGATAACCCTCCATACATTACGAATAATTATGGCAATTGGCAATCTACGACAAAGGCATTTAAACTTTCGAGGATTTTTATGAATCTTTAAAAGACTAAGAGCTACTCAACTATTTGACTAAGTAACCCACTTCCCACAAAACTGGTTTTTTTATGAACAACTATTTATTATCCGCCAATAAAGAATATACGTTCTGGCAGCGATCTTGTGGTTGCTACATCATAAAAAAAGGTTTAAAAAGACAACAAGGCTGAAATTTTTATATGTTGTAATTTACATTCATACAAGTGTACAAAAAATTTGCCAACCCATTTTGAAGGTTATAAGGGTCTGCCAGATGATGGCAAAGTTGTCAAAATATGAAGATTCATAACCATCTCCCACAACACAAGGCTCAGATTCAAACCGATGCGATCGATTATTTAAAATGTATAATAATGAAATAAATCATATGATAACATAAATAAATCATGTGCGTCGGATTTGTAGCCGATGGTCACCATGATGTATGAGGCGTATAAAAAGAAAGATATGAAAGTGACAAATCTAAAGTCATGGTCATAGAGAGGGAAGATAGTGTAACTAAATGTAACATACTGATAGGAGATAAAAAAGTGGAACAAGTGAATGAGTTTGTGTATTTCGGGTCTTTGTTTATGACAGATGGGAAATGTGAGGGAGATGTTGAAAGCAGAGTGAAATCAGGAAATTGTGTGAATGGCACCTTACAGTACATTATAAGTAATGGTATGGACATGTCGGCAGGGAACGCCCAAGGCGAAAAAGGACCAAATTAAAAGTACCTACCCATAATAGTTGCGCATGCATGATGAGATTAATGAATGTCGAGGAAGCGAAAGAGGCATGTTCAAACCGAAGCATGTGGCGTTCCATAGTCTTCACTAATGGGAGACAGGCTTGACTTTATAGATAGATAGAAAGACTCATAACTTCACGCCTTTTAACCCTGAAGTGGTAGGCAGAGGTGTATTACACACCCACATTTCACCAGATATGTTTCGGTCTCAATGTAATAGGGGGGCGAGCCTATTGGCATCTATCGGACACATTATTAAGCGAACGATAATAATTAACATTTTAATACACACATAGCCTCAAAAAGACAGAGGTATGTGCCCCGGGTACCTATGGTGGCGATAGATAGAAAGATATTTAAAATACAAATGTCTACCCGTGCGAAGCCGGGGCGGGCTGCTAGTATTTTATATCTTCATAGGTATGGAGATACAGGTGTATCTCCACAAGTGTAATATCACACCCACATTTCACTTTATGGATTTTTTAGGTCGTTGCCCAATTCCGTGCTGGTAGTGATAATTCGGAAAACCTCAGTAACAATTTTGTCCGACCCACCAGCAAACGTATACGCTATCAACTGGACCATGAAGGCAGTCTACGTGGAGGCATGTTTATACAAAACGTTTTTGAAACACGGGCATTTAAAAAGCAGTATAGCCGGGAGAAATAAGTAATCGCGATAAAAGACTATTTCTCAAAAACACAAAACATTTCCTGTAAATGAGCCCTTTGGGCAATTTTCTATGTGTACGCATGCTTTTGCCCTTATGCAAGTGCCATGAACATGCAAACAATCCGTATGCATGTAAAACATCCATGCGGGTTCGCTCGCAACCACAGATCGCAACCGATAAAATCTAATCCGCGAAACACGAATAGTTTAAGAACCTTAACGGTCACCGTCCGGGCGAACAGAACGTATCCCATAGCTCACAAGTGAGAGTAATTTAATTTATTAAATAAAAATAATGTAAGAATTAAACGTCATTATCAGCCCTGTATATATACTGTCCCACTGCTGGGCACGGGCCTCTTCTCACTATGAGAAGGGCAAGGCCATAGTCCACCACGCTGGTCAAGTGCGGGTTGGCAGACTTCACATGTCTTTCGAGAACATTAAGGAGAACTCTCAGACATGCAGGTATCCTCCCGATGTTTTCCTTCACCGTTTAGCGATAATTAACAATTTAATACGCACATAACTCCGAAAAGTAATTGGTGCGCGCCGTAAACTCGAACCCGGACCCTCTGCGTAGCAGTCTGTCGGTCTCTCTACTAGGCTGTCGCTGCTAGGTAGCATAGAGCATAGATATAGATATAGAGGCACATTTCTTATGGGCGCTCTGTAGACAAACTTTCTGTGACCAGTGTGACCCATGTTGCCGCTTGGCGGCGTGGCAGTCGCGCTGTGACAGCTGACTCTACGAGTGCAAGAGAGACGAAAGTTTCTCCTGTGTCAGTTAACTACGAGAGCAAGAAAGACGGAGAACGACACCAGCGCCGCCAACGGCGCCAACTACGTACTACACTGACAACCGTCAATACGCCACCAGTTGGAATCGGCACACGAAATCCTTAACAAATGGGCTTCTATTATGTAAATCTGTATTCATTGTAGGTAGGCTATGTGGGAATTAATGTCAATGTCTATTATAATACCCACTTATATAATCAAAACCTGACTTTTGTATACCTGTCACGTGACTGACGTTAATTAAATTTAAATCTACACTAACTAGAAATACCAGTTTCATTTCGCTTTTTAAGACAAAAGTTATATATGTGAGTCATTGGAAAAGACATGTGTAACACTCAGCTGTATAAATTAATAGTAACGAGCTTCAATGACATTTGTATTTTTTGTGTTTTCAGTGAATGTAAATAGGTATTAGTCGTTTATGTGGCAGCATCGCCAGGTTAATACGCAGTATATTGTACTTAATGATTGAGGATTTATGCTACCCACAACTTTAATCGGCATAAAAATATCGCTTCAAAAATAATTATATATAATTTATCCTGCCTCCGTGGTCCAGTAGATAGCTTTGCGACTGCTGATCGGAGGTACCGGGTTCGATTCCCGGGTCGGGCAAAAGTGTTACTGGGTTTTTCCGAATACTCAGTAGCAGCCCGGAGTCTGGTGATGTGCCCGGTAACGGCCATAGGCTCGCCCCCTATTACGTGGGTCCTAAAAAATCATGGCGAAATGTGGGTGTTATATTTACACCTCTGCCTACCCCTTCGGGGATACAGGCGTGAGACTATAAATAAAAAAAAAAATTATCATATGCCTACATATTATAAAATTAAGTGCCCTTTATTTCCTGACTTTCTGTGTGAAGACGATACACTCAGAAATTGTCAAACGGTTTTCACTTTTTTTTCACATTAGTTAGTGAGATTCATAAAAATAGCTGAGGTGTATCATTCACGTGGATGGAGATGGGACCGAAGTCTAGTATACATACATACATAGTCTCACGCCTATATCCCCGAAGAGGTAGGCAGAGGTATATTGCTACACCCACTTTTCGCCAGATTTATTTTAGTCCCACGTAATAGGGGGCGAGCCTATTGCCGTACCGGGCACATTACCAGACTCCGTGCTGCTACTGAGAATTTCCTAACGGAATCGAACCCGAGACCTCCCAATCCCACGCGCACATTTATGCCGCGAGACCAACGAGGCAGTCGAGTCTAGTATAATAATTAATAACACTTGACAGAAGCTTTTGCGATCACGTGGTGATAAAAAATAACCACAATCTATTCAAGTCGTACCTGTGAGCAGATCTCCGGGCAAATGTGGCTGCGTCTTAAGCCAGTCCCGCAGCTTCTTGATGTCGTCGGGAGAGATGTCCGGGTTCTTCTTGTACTCCTCCTCAATTGATATCGGCTTCACTACACCCGCCATATTAGAACTGAAACAAAATAGTACACAATTTTAGACAGTGACACATGTTTTTCAAGTATCATCCTCTTAGCGTTATCCCAGTTTCAATCTGGGGTCCGCTTTCTAGTCTAACCGGATTTGGCTGAATATTAGCTTTTCCACAGAGCGACTGTCTGTCTGACCTCCGCAACCCGAAGGGATAGCGATATTCCATTGTTTAGACTAGTGTCAGTTTATTTAGAAGGTACTGACGCCCTGTAACGACTGTCAAAGAACTTCATGACAACCGGGACCGACTGCTTAACGTGCTCTCCGAGGCACGGGACAAGCGATAAATAACCATTCAATACACATATAACTCCGAAAAGTCATTGGTGCACGCCGTGGATTCGAACCCGATACCCTCTGCATGGCAGTCTGTTGGTATATCCACTCGTCTATCGCTCGGCTATATATTTTTCAAGTATGCATTTTTTTATTATTTAGAAGTTCCCTGCTCTCTCTACGTAATGAGACCACCAAGTGATGTTAGTTTTTAGATATAGTATCCGTTGTATTTTATAACACAAATTGCTGACCCGGCGATCTTCGTACCGTCATATATATTATGTATAATTAATATAAACCTTCCTTTTGAAACATTATAGGTATCTGTTAAAAAACGCTTTAAAATCCGTTGCGTACTTTTAAAGATTTAAGCATACATAGGGACAGACAGACAGAAGACAGACTTTGTTTTATACTATGTAGTGATTAAGCAGCGATAGTCTACTGGATAGACCTACTGATAGCTACGCACAGGGTGTCGGGTTCGAATCCACGACGCGCACCAATGACTTGCCGAAGTTATGTGCAATTGTGCATATAACATTATTAATAATTATCGTTTAACGGTAAAGGAAAACCCTTCTCGAAGTGAGAAGAGGCCCGTGCTCAGCAGACAGGGGATGATGGGACAGATGATAAACGGGGCTGATGATGATGTTGACATATATATTAGTGAGATCAAGTGCTAAAACCAATACTTCTCAAGACCGGAACTGAGATCACCCCAATCCAACTGGAACCACGACTGTAGGCCTATCAAAATATCGGCAAAACAGTGGTAATTATAACCTAAATATGAATTCGGTAAAACTTTCATAATTTATTATAGGTACATATGCATACATAATTACTATAAAGGCGTAAGGTACTAATTATATATTCTGTGATAAAGGTCCGTTAAAAAATCTTGTACGACACCTTTCCTTTTGAAAACTTCTTTCCTTTCCTCAAATTAAAAAAATTAATGAGTGTAAGTGAACAACCAACTACTTTCAACTTTCTTTCAAAAATAATAAAAGATTTGCTTATCATCATGTGGGCTGTAATGCTTGTTTCAAATAATATAACTTATTTAACAAAGATTTAATTAATTAAAGTTAATTAGCCAAAATTAATTGCACTTTACATTGTGTAGTGTTTTGAATGTGTATCGTGGGAATTTGCCTTGACATTAATTGCCTATGCGTCTATTTACGGTAAAGATCTAAGAAATTCTGGCTTAAAGTGGTAATGGATGATATGGGTGCCAATTTACTAACAACCAGAGATGCTGAAGTCCGTACGAAATGGAGGAGGTACAGCTGAAAAGCTAATCTCGAGCTTCGAGGCGAAAGTCAAAGGCCTTAGATCGCAATAAGATAAGAGAGATAATATTTTCTACTGTAGATAAAAATAAGGCTGAAGTGTCTGCCTGAGTGTGGGATGGGGTATCCGGCACTATCACTCATCGAACAAATCACTACAGCATAAATAGTTAACGTCGATCGTCGATCGAGCAGACCTAATCATGCTGAAATCATTAAGACTCTTCTGCCTATTAAATGCTTGCCCCAATTACCGGTCTTAAAGTCTACATTCTAAAAAACTTCGATCTTGCCTTATCTTATAATACCAAACAAATCTTCATAGATGGACACGCATTTTGCGATGGTTTCAAAAATGTGCATGTCAATTATTAATAGGGAGACAAAACAAGGAGGTCACCAGAGGTACAGGAGAAGAGAAAAGTATTTATTTCTTGCCAGTAAAAAGTTTTACAGCCCTGTTAAAGTGTTTGACCTATTCATTTACATAGTTAATTATTTATTATACATAAAATGTTATAAAAACACCATAGTAACGTGTAACCTCTGACCATCAAGCGTATAAAAACATGGCATTTTTATCATAAAATAAACATTATAATAATGTATTTTAATCGGTGTGTGTACATAGCAAAGTAATATTTGCCACCGTAATTTGACCTAGCTTTGTTTGCTAAGCCTGAAGAATGATATGTCAGCTTATACTAGAACTGTATCGCTTGATGTGGCGATTATGTTTTATAAAATTTGTGAAATAATGAGCATCCCGCCAATTATTTTTATGTGATTGAAACGTGGAATATTTTAGATATTTAATTTGATTTTTATCTTGGTTTTCTATTCATTTCTGTACGGAAATTTTGAGTCACATTATCTTTATGGCGCTGGATTTTTGTTTTTTTACTGCAATAATACAAAATATTAAAGATGTGATAAAATTAATGTATGTAAATGTTACCTTAATATATAAAATCCTTGCGTTACTAACTGACTGACAGACATGCTACAGCCCAAACTATTGGGCGCAGGAAGCTGAAATTTGGCATGTATGTTCCTTGGGGACCGTAGGGATGCACTAAGAAGGGATTTCCCGAAATACCCACGGGATCGGCCAAAACGGGTAAATTTAAAATAAAAAGGCAGGCGTAGCTGCTGGCGTCCTCTAGTCACAATATAAGGTGGACACTTAAGCCTAACGGCGAAATACAGAGCTAATGGTTTAATTCGGGTAGATAATAAAAGTGTCAAAGCGAAGAACGCGACTATTTAATCGTGAAAGATGCATGATAGTAACAATTTATTAAAAACTAGCGGTTACACCCGCGTTATCGCCCTTATAACCCACCTCGGTAACTGGGATCATCATCCTCCTAGCGTTTACCCCAGTTAGAACCCAGGGTCCCCTTTCTAGTCTAACCGGATTTGACTGAATTCGTTTTTTTTTAAAAAGACAACTCCCGCATTAGGACTAAATCCTGTGTCGCGGGGGACTTTACAAACATACAACTAACGGACACAATATTAGCTTTTCCACAGAGCGACTGCCTGTCTGACCTCCGCAACCCAAAGGGCTAGCTATATTCCATGGTTTAGACTAGTCTCAGTTTATTTGTAGGTACTGACTCCCTATAACGACTGTCAAAGATCTTCATGACAGCTGGGACCGACGGCTTAACGTGTTCTCCGAGGCACGCGGCAAGCGATAAATAATTTACAATTCAATACGCATATTACTCCGAAAAGTCAGTGGTGCGCGCCGTGGATTCGAACCCGATATCCTCTGCATGACGGTCCGTTGGTATCTCAACTAGGATAACTGGGATGTCCAACACAAAATGAGTTAACCAATAGTTACTGAGATTAGCACGTTCAACAAACACTTCAGCTTTATAATATAAGTATAAAAGTCAAAAGATATGATGGGACTGCCTCGTTGGTCTCGCGGCATAAATGTGCGCGTGGGATTGGGAGGTCTCGGGTTCGATTCCCGGGTCGGGCAAAGTGTTATTGGGTTTTTTCGTTAGGAAATTTTCAGTAGCAGTGCGGCGTCTGGTAATGTGCCCAGTACGGCAACAGGCTCGCCCCCTATTACGTGGGACCTAAAAATTCATGGCGAAATGTGGGTGTAATATTACACCTCTGCCTGCCCTTTCGGGTATACAGGCGTGAGTCTACAAATAAAAAAATCTGATGGTGGAAAACTAATAGTCAGTAGCCGTCCCCAGAGATTTTTTATATTTCGGGTTGGCGGCAGACGGATAAGGTGTGTACGACTCATCAAAACCACCACGGTGTCTTGCAACATACTGTAAAACAGGGTCACATGAACCGTGTTTATTTTGCACCCTCTGAGGTATGTGAGGTTCGTATTACAAGGAGATACTACTAACATAATAATATTACGAAAACAGAATTTAACAACAAATATTATTTTAGTCAAAAAAAGACATTCACACGGCAATTATTCTTAAATAAGCAATGTTCACGATTAAGGTCACATAGGGCCTTGTTACAAAACATGGCTTAAAAATAATACCAGGTTTAGACCGTGATGGAGAATTTTTAAAAGGACTTTTTGAGGCAAATAATTACATATTTTTGTTCGAGATTTCTTCTAAAGAATTTTAATGACAATAGTTTTAGAAAAATGTGTTTATAGTGCACGTAAAATCAATTTTACGCAGGTAAGCTAAGGGCTAAACCTCGATTTATATTTAGTCCATGTTTTGTAATAAGGCGGTTCGAGTTTACATTTTTTTTTTAAACATAGCTTAACATTATTAAAAAAAAAACTTTTGAGAGGTTATGGCCTCGCTAGGAGTCAGTACTGTAAGGGACGAATCAAATTTAGCAAAGCGCAGCGCTGGACATGCGAGCTTGCCTAAGCTTATCATTCATCGTCCCCCACGCTGGCCAAGTGCGTGTTGGCAGACTTAACATGTCTTTCGAGAACACGATGGAGAACTGTCAGACATGCAGGTTTCCTCTCGATGTTTCCTTGTTAATATGCACTTAACTCCGAAAAGTCATTGGTGCGTGCCGTGGATTCGAACCCGAGACCCTCTGCATAGCAGTCTGTCGGTCTCTCCACTCGGCTATCGCTGCTTAAATAGTTTAACACTGTAATTCAATTTATTTTAGCAAATACTCGTAGTTGTTTCTTTCAATTTCCGATAAAAAATCTTAAAAAAGGCAACACGTGACTTTGGATATCATATTGAATAATCAGCACAACTATGTGTGTAAAAATAATAAAATTTTATATTTATATAACGTTACTTAAAACCGTACTATAAAAACAATACATTGTTATTTTATCTCTGTTTTGTCTATTCTTCATGTTACGGAAGACATAAAAAAATTAATAAAATTGCAATTACCGTTCGTACTATTTTTTAACAGATTTATAACAGAACAGGTTTCGTGACTCATGATAATTTTTGTTTAAAAATGCTTAACAAATAAACACAAATAATTGTCTACTATTCCACATACAGAGACAATTAATTTGACAAAACCACCAGAAGACTTCAACACGCCGTGAGCTAATTCTGCGTAAATAGTAACACCAATAGTTGAAAAAATATCGGGTAGTTTCAGATAACTCCTACATTCAACACACGAATTAGTTGATACATTTTTGTTACTTATCATTGTAAGCAAAGTGCTAATATTGTAAACCTTTGTTTACGCAAATTTTAATTTCGCCGCCCACTTTCCTCAACGCTTGTACTAAAAATTAAAATAGATTTGAATCTACACTGTGACTTCTTTTCTTCAATATAATCTTATAATATGCCAAGGCAAACAAGTCTAAGTCGTAAATTTATCACTTTGAGATAAATCTGTCAACAACGTAAACGCGCTAAATAGTTCATTGTTTCTGTATTCACATTGCTGTTAAGTACATACATACATACATAGTCTCACGCCTATAACCCCGAAGAGGTAGGCAGAGGTGTATATCTACACCCACTTTTCGCCAGATATACTTTAGTCCCACGTAATAAGGGGCGAGCCTATTGCCGTACCGGGCACATTTCCAGACTCCTTGCTGCTACTGAGAATTTCGTGACAGAAAAACCCAATAACACTGCCCGACCCAGGAATCGAACCCGGGCCCTCCCGATCCCACGCGCACATTTATGCCGCGAGACCAACGAGGCAGTCGTATAGGGTTCGATGTCGAGTTTTCCGTCTCTACGCAAAGATGGTATTTGCATCGTGTTATCCCTTAGTCGCCTCTTACGACACCCACGGGAAGATAGGGGGTGGTGACACTTGTATTCTATGCCGTCAACCACATGGCTTGCTGTTAAGCTATGCTGTTAAGTATGTTACCAATATTTCTATTAATCTCACCAGTAGTACTTAGAGCAGTGTCTTAATTGGAAGTAATGCTTTGTCACACAGAGTATGTTTTTTATATAAAGGAGTGCAAGTAAATTAAATTCCTAATTGTCATTTGCTAAACGGTGAACGAAAACATCGTGAGGAAACCTGCATGTCTGGGAGTTCTCCATAATGTTCTAGAAAGACATGTGAAGTCTGCCAACCCGCACTAGGCCAGCGTGGTAGACTATGGCCTTACGCTTCTTATAGTGAGAAAAGGCCCGTGCCCAGCAGTGGGACAGAATAAAGAGCTGATGATGAAAGGAGTGCAGCAAATGAAAGAAGATTCGCCTACCAGCTGATTTCTACCAGGCATTAGCCGCACTTTTCCAAGGCCAATAACAAAGAGCAAGGTTAAACTATCTTCTCGCACCTCTCTTATTCTTATTGTTCTCTTCCTACATTAACTTATATAAGAAAACCAAAGGATTTTAGGATCTTGGGTTGGGTTTAAACACTCGAAATCACAAAACGAAAGTACTTATCTCTTGGAAATGTGACAGTTCACTGTTAAACTGTTTTGAGTCACACAGATCATACGCTTTTTTCACTAACTTGCGAACTATTCTATGTAGGTACCTTAGACTTATTGTTACACTTTCTCGACGTAAAATGACAGTGAGAGATAATGGTACCCTGGGACACAATGTAAGTAGAAAACGACATATTGACAGGTATCTCAAATCTCAACGTCATACTTACATCATCACCTGTGACACTTAGTGCTATGTATGGGCGTGTGGGCACAGTGAGGGTGTATATTGAGATAAATATTTCACTTGCATTTATTGGCATACAACCATAGAGTACAAAGGTTAGGTGCCGACTGGCGTGTCGCATATCTTATGTTAGCAATTACATAATAGGATACCTGTGTGTCCCTACACTTAGAACCCATAATGACCAACGTATTTAAGGAAACCCTCTGCCCTGTCAGTTTCTCTTAAGACGTAAAAGCTCATATTCCCACGACAATAATTCAGAGTTCAGACTCTATAATATGTGTGTCACCCTTTACGGAGAATAAATAACAATCATGCTATTTATTCTCAAAATACTTATGTTTGTTTATATCTTTTTAATCTTTTGATAATACATGTAAATCCTGTTTTTAATGACATACATTTGCATAATGTGCAACATTTCCTTGTTATTACGAATACCTGGAAAACTTTGTTGTTGCAAGGATTTTCAAAATGTGAGACCAATATTTTTTCTTACTTGTTTTTTAAATTGTCTTGGCCTTGTCTCGAAACACTTTTTAGGGTTCCGTAGCCAAAAATCGCAAAAACCGGAACCCAAAAAGATTCGTTATGCCTGTCTGTCCGTCCGTATGTCACAGGCACTTTATTCTTATTATGGGTTTGATAATTCAAGATCAGCGGCGATAGCCCAGTTGTGTACGTAACAGACTGCCGAGATGATGCAATGATCTCGGGTTCGATTCCCAGTTACCCCAGGCAAACCCCTCTGACTTTTCGATGTTATATGTGTATTAAAAATGTTAATTATCGCTCGCTTAGCAATGTGACCGGTAGATGGCAATAGGCTCGCCCCCTATTACATTGGCACCGAAATATAACTGACGAAGTGGAGTGTGTAATACACTTCTGCCTACCTGATATTATGTTCTGTTATGTTATGTTAATTCATATATGTTATATGGTGTTTATATGTATAATATGTATGTATTTATGTTTATCCATTATCTAGTACCCATAGTACAAGCTCTACTTAGTTTGGGACTAGATGGTGATGTGTGTATGTGGTAGAATATTATTATTATTGTTATTATTCAAGACTTCAAGAACCTTACCTTAAACCAAATATCGACTTCATACCCTACTACAACCCGTCTGTCAAGCATGGTATAGTAGACCAAAAATCCTCCTGTTGACTGCCAAGGCTCTTGTGATGCAAATTATCAGAGGCCTAGGTCCAGCAGTGGACCTCCAAAGGCTGTTTCATGAACTCCTACATTACCTTATGATTTGTTTTTTTAAGTGAGTCCATATACAATCTTGTTATAATAGGTGACCTTAAATAAAACCAGATCACCTACATGACTATTTACGATGGCGAAATGAAACCAGATTTCTTAAAGGCACTTTATAAAAATGTCTTATTATTCCAAAAACCTGTCAGATCCTATCTACTGGTACGTATACTTTATTTTCTTTAAATACAGTTACATAATATGATATTTTGAATTGATAAAGTTTGTAAGAGAACAAAATATTGAAAAATACTTTGAAATTACGTATAAACTTTAGGTTGAAAACTCTTTTCGCAATTATTTATGTAATTAAAATATTGATAATGGAAAGATTCTAAATATTATTTTCTTACTTTCGTGTGAGTGTATGACCAATTCAGGTCATGGCCTAACTACTTTTGTTCTGAGACGAACACCAGGACCGGCGGCTTTACGCGCACTCCGAAGCACGCAAGCGCTCTGGTGTTCATTTCGGACAAGCCTTGCCCACCGAAGTCAAGTGGTAAACGTTGGTTAACTTTGTCAATCTACTACGATTGGCACCCTGTACCTAAATGCTCCAATATTATGATTCTACAAGTGATAAAGGAGATGAATCATTCTCAGTTGAATTATATAATTCTAGGATTTACTAGGATCTGTTCACGCTATAGTCATGAAACCCTAATCACATCAAAAACCATCCGCCCATACAATAATAAGTTATAACGCAAGAACGCAAATAAACTTCAAATCACAGTCATATATATATGCATTTAGGTACAATAATTAAAGATACATAAAAGTGCACCGGCTTTATGTATTTTGAAGTAAAATAATTAATTTGACTTATTTTTAAAACAGGTTTCATAGAATCATTCTTATTTGCGACTGGTATATGACATTAAGTAAATCGTCACAAAATGTTCATTATTAGTTCTAAGTTTCATATGAAGAATGATATTTTCTGTTTTTCCAATAGTACACGATCGCGATGGGAGGAACGGTCCTCTTGTCCGATATTTTAAAATGTCAACATGTCGTACTCGTATCAAGTAGTTACATACTTCGATCACAAGTAGTATGTACTTATATTACTTGAATTAATTCAGAGAATGAATAAGTGAACAATTTTGCACAATTTGTGTGTGCTTTGCACTTATTATACACATTCGAGATCGCTATCATACTAAATGAGGTAACGAATCAGAAATAGCTCGGACCATCGATATATAATTATATATCTACTAAAGTACTCGGACTTGGAAGGCGAAAACGCGCCAATCATCTCTACCTATCTAGTACTAACTACTTAGCTTGAGGATTTTGTCGGCATGAGATTAGTTTTATGGTTTATTCCTGCACTAGAGGACATCTACAGCTACGCCTGCACATTTTTTTTATAATTCTATTTCTGACCGTTCCCGTGGGTGACAAGTTCGGGAAATCTCTTCTTAGTGCACCCCTACAGGCCCTAAGGAACATACATGCCAAATTTCAGCTTTCTGCACCCAATAGTTCTGGCTGTGTTGTCTGTCAGTCAGTCAGTAAGACAAGAATTTTATAAACCTATGTATATTCCTACTGAGCGGCGATAGCCCAGTGGTGTACGTAACGGACTGCCGAGGCGATGGTCTCGGGTTCGACCCCCCGTTAACCCGGACACACACCTCTGACTTTTGGAAGTTATGTGTGTATAAATATGTTAATTATCGCTCGCTTAACAATGTGCCCGGTAGATGGCAATAGGCTCGCCCCCTATTACATTGGGACCGAAACATAACTGGCAAAGGGTGTGTAATACACCTCTGCCTACCCCTTTGTGGATAAAGGCGTGAAGTTATGTTATGTTATTCCTACATAAATTGTATTCCTGCATGCGAGAGAAATAAACAAGATGCGGTTTTTACTATAGTAAATTATTATTAATTTTAAACCGTGATTTAAATGTAATTTTTAAAACTTGTTTTAAACTTGTGCATATTATAGCAATATAAGTAACAATTCATTATTTTGATTGATAATATGTAATGACAATAAGAGAAATATAACCTGCATATATAAACATAAATAACACACAAATAAGCGTAGGTACATTTTATAGAATTATGGAGTCATTTTCTTCTACCGCATAACGTAGTTATATGTTATTATTTCTAATTATATTCAATTTGTAAATTGTTTTGATGCACGAAAATATTATAGAGATGTCAACTAAGTACCTACTAGTATCAAAATAATTACGTAATTTTTGGACATAGTAATTATATTAACCATAAATTTACTATTGTATAGTTACTATAGTTGGTGCCACGAGAAGATAGACTTTTTGTAAACAAACATTCAGGGCTTCACAACCTATCTTCTAACAGTTGTATTTTAGATTTTATACTTTTTGAACAATCTTTTCTTTTTCAATGCCTAATTATGCCACTACGTTTTTAAATTTATATTGTTAAATTTTACTGAAATAAAAATATTTTTAAATTTTTTTTGAATGGTCGAATGTTCATAAATTTGCCGATATTTTTATCGTTTTACAGGTAATTTATTTTGTAAAGTAAGGAAAAATTGAGTACCATGTATGTAAATGATAGAGTACATACATGTTACTCTATTATTGACATGATTTGTTTAAAATCATTGACAATCAATCATTTGCAAAATAGCCTACCTCTTCTTCTTTCTCTTAGCGTTATCCCAGTTTCAACCTGGGGTCCACTTACTAGTCTAACCGGATTTGACTGAATATTAGCTTTTCCACAGAGCGACTGCCTGTCTGATTTCCACAACCCGAAAGGATAGCGATATTCCGTGTTTTGGCTTTTGTCAGTTTAGTAAGATGGTACTGACGCCTTGTAATGACTGTCAAAGATCTTCATGACAACCGGGACCAACGGCTTAACGGCTTTTCGAGGCACGGGACAAGCGATGATTAACAATTCAATACGCACATAACGAAAAGAAAAATAAAAGTCATTGGTGTCCGCCGTGGATTCGAATCCGATACCCACTGCGTGGCAATCTGTTGGTATATCCACTCGGCTATCGCTGCAAAGTAGCCTACTTATCCTAAAATATTAAGTTATTGACCAAAAATGAATAATATTACAGAAAACTAGCTAGTACATTGCATAAAAAAATCTAGGCATGGAGATTTTACGTTGTCTGTGATTGATATCGTCAGAATGAACTTAAACAAGATGCATTAAAAGTTATGGGTAGTCTGAAAACGCAATTTCTTTTTCAGGTACTTACAAATAATTTTCTTTAACTTTTATTTAACTTTACATTTACCCCTTCCAGATAAGTAAAAAAAATCATTTTGTCCTCTGATAAATGCATGTTAAGCCCAAGAATGTAACATTTCAATGAACTAACGCCAAATGTTGACATTCTAGGCATCAGTATCTCAAAACATCAAAAAATCCTGTTGACAGCGCATAATATCGATAAAAACCGATCCATTGACATATTAGTTTCCAATGACACGCATCTATGTACCGTTGCGCTCATTGGATTTGACATTATTTGTTTTTGACAGAACTATCGCTAAGTCACTTAGTAGAAATTCTTTGTTTACAAAAAGTCTATGTTCTCGTGGCACGGACTATAGCTATCTATCTGTACACATAAATAAAATTGGAGTGTCTGTTTGTAATATTAAAATAACCGCTTCTTACTTAATGCATATTGATGTATACCGAAATGACATTTTTTACAATTTTTGTTTGTCTGTCTGTCTATCTGTCTGTCTGTCTGTTTGTTCTCGCTAATCTCTGGAACGGCTGGACCGATTTTGACGGGACTTTCACTGGCGATGGATAGCTGATTTATCAAAGAGTAACTTAGGCTATAAATTAACCGGGTACGCGAAGTAGTTCCCTCAGGACGCGGGTGAAACCGCGGGACACAGCTAGTATAATAGTAAAATTATGGTAAGCAGCAGATATTGTTTTCCCATATAATATGTAATAGACGTATTTTTTTATCTCCATCCTTAAAAAAAATTATCTTGATTATCCAGAAAATAAAAAAAATATTTTATATTTATTTTCGCGTCATCTACTACTATTTTATTTTAATATTAAACCATATAACCTCTATCAACTGCTTATCAATTTTAATTACAAAGCACGTATTTTATTGACAATTTAATGACACAAAAAAAAACAATTACTCTTTGTCCAACGAGGATGTTGGACCCCAGAGAGTAAAGTTACGTAACTACGGACGTCACTACAGTAGCGCAGTGGAATATTAATTGTTTATTAGAAAGACTTGTTTGTAATTATATCTTTGACACCAGCCGGTGTCCCACAAAGTCTTACGTTAGCGCCACTTATGGTCTACTTACGTGTCCTTAATTATATCTTCAAACCATCCAGAAACCCATTAAACTTTACATACTAAATTTTATCAAAAAAGGTCTAGCCGTTTAGGAGGAGTTCAATGACAAATATACGTCATCATCCTCATAGTGTTATCCCAGTTGCGATCCGGAGTCCGCTTCTTAGTCTAACCGGATTTGACTGAATATTAGCTTTTCCACAGAACGACTGCCTGTCTGACCTCTGGAACCCAAAGTGATAGCGATATTCCATGGTATAGAATATTGTCAGTGTATTCAGAGATACTGACTCCCTATAAAGACTTTCACAGATTTTCGTGACAGCTGGGATTGACGGCGTAACGTGCTAAAGGTACGGGGCAAGCGATAATTAACAATTTAATACACACATAATTCCAAAAAGTCTGTGGTACGCGCTATGGATTCGAACCCTATACCTTTTGCATGGCAGTATGTTGATATAGGTAAATTCACGAAAGTTGACCACAAAATGGCGGCCGTCGCGCATATGTATACATTCGTGTACCAATGGCGTTGCTCCATTCTTGACGCATTTAGGGAATGCGTCAAGAACGGAGCCACGCCATTGGCACTCCACCCGCGCCTCACCCCGCACCTCCACGGGGACCTAAAAAATTATTTCTGCGCAGTGGTCATCTTTCGTTAACCGACCTATATCTATACTATATCGCTACACACTCACGTGTAGCAGAATTATTAATACGAAGATAACCGCAACATATATTATGTTGTTATGTTTTTATGTCATATTCAATCATATAATAACAACTCTGTTTTGTTTTTTATATTTTATTCAAATAAATCATATTCATTATGCAGGTATATAAATATGCAGTTATTTATTAGGTTATTAGCCTCCAATAAATTATAGTTTACTAACCAACAAAGGTGAAATGAAACCGCAGGATAAATGTCTAAAATCGTAAATAAAAATATTATACGTTTAATGAGATATATGGCAGGAGCAAAAAATAACCTGGTAAACAAATTAAGGGTGAATTAAGGTGAGTAGAATCACCAGTTCATTGGCATTAAATCCTTAAAAGTATTGACGTGTGGCATTTTTTTATTAAAAATACTAGCAACCTGTTCTGGTTTCGCACCGGTAGTATAATATATAAATTCAGAGAAAAACACAATAATGTTACATGGGTGTCACCGTATTAGAAAAAGGTGGCAAAGTTAAAAAAAATGTCCCACGTACTTGGGCTGTAATGAATTTCGGATCAAAGGTCAACGCCACCCTGGTGTTGACCTTTGATCTTTCACTGATTAGTCTAATCAAATTCGGACTATATTTGGTCAGTTTATCCCTACTTATTAATTAATTAATCTATACTAATATAATAAAGCGGAAGAGTTTGTTTGTTTGTTTGTTTGAACGCGCTAATCTAAGGAACTACCGGTCGGATCTGAAACATTCTTTTTGTGTACGATAGCCCAGTTATTCCGGAAGGCTATAGGCTATATAACATAACGCTTCGACCCTTTGGGCCGGGCAAAAGGCTAAAAAGGATAAAAGATAATGTCGGCTAATCTCAGGAACTAGCAGTCTGATTTTGAAAATTGTTATTGCCTATGATAGCCCAATCATTTCGAAAGGCTATAGGCTATATAAAATTACGCCACAACTTTTAGGGGCCAGACAAAAATAATAAAATGGTCAAACGAGAAGGGGGAGGGTTGGGTCAAAGGCAAAAAAAGGCTAAACGAATAGGATACAATCTACATGGGTATCGTTTTCGAAATTTTCGGGACGCTGATTAATAATATGAAATTTATTTAGTGATCCAAGATGGCGGACGTGAAATCAAAGATGGCGGATGAGAAAATTTTAAAAATCAATATGGGTATCGCCTTCGATATTTTAAGGGGTGGGGAATCGAAATACAACATCTATTTCGTGATCAAAGATGGCGGATGGGAAATCAAAGATGGCGGATAGGAAAATTTTAAAAATCAATATTGGTATCATCTGCGATGTTATAAGGGATGGGGAATCCAAATACAACATCTGTTTTGTCATTCAAGATGGTGGATGGGAAATCAAAGATGGCGGATGGGAAAAATTTTAAAAACCAACATGGGTATCGTCTCTGATGATTTATGGGATGGTGAATCCAAATACAACATCTATTTCGTGATCAAAGAGTGCGGATAGGAAATCAAAGATGGCGAACGGGATTTTTTTTAAAGTCGATATGGGTATCGTCTCCTATATTTTAAGGAATGGGGAATTCAAAAACACCATCTATTTCGTGATCAAAGATGGCGGACGGGATTTTTTAAGGTCGATATGGGTAATGTCTCCAATATTTAAAGGGATGGGGAATACAAATCCAACATCTATTTCGTGATCAAAGATGGCGGATGGGAAATCAAAGATGGCGGATGGGAAAGTTTTAAAAAATCAATATGGTTATCGTCTCCGGTGTTTTAAGGGATGGCGAATCCAAATACAACATCTATTTCGTGAGCAAAGACGGCGGATGGGAAATCAGAGATGGCGGATAAAAAAAAATTTAAAGTCAATATGGGTATTCTCTCCGATGTTTTAAGCTATGAGGAATGCACATACAACATCTATTTCGTGATCAAAGATGGCGGATGGGAAATCAAAGATGGCGGATGGTAAAGTTTTAAAAAATCAATATGGTTATCGTCTCCAGTGTTTTAAGGGATGGCGAATCCAAATACAACATCTATTTCGTGATCAAAGATGGCGGATGGGAAATCAGAGATGACCGATAAAAAAATTTAAAGTCAATATGGGTATCCTCTCCGATGTTTTAAACTATGAGGAATGCACATACAACATCTATTTTGTAATCAAAGATGGCAAATGGGAAATCGAAGATGGCGGATGGAAAATCAAAGGTGGCGGATGGGAAAATTCTATTGAATCAATAAGCGTATCGGCTCCGCCGTTATAACGGATGTGGCATTTGTATATAACATCTGTTTCATGATCAAATATGACAGATGGAAAATCAATATATTATTATTTTATTGAAATTATTATTATTAGGGATTTGATGTTCGATGCAGATAATGGCTATGTTCAGTGGATACGTCTACTACGGATCCCTTCATGGGCGAGTCGGACTTGCACTTGATTTAACTATTTAATAACCAAATGAGTAATTTTATCATATCACTAGATCAGTTATCTGCCCCTATCACTTATATACCACGTCTGCATCTTCTTACAATAAGTTAGTTTTTCTACCCTAGAAATATTTTTTACGGCAAAACAACTTTGCCTGGCAATTAATAGATTAAACACTGATCTTCGTGGTAACTTTGTTCTGAATTCTTTGGAGAAGAGTTAAAAAAGAAAATGAAAAAGAAAAATACTTTAAAAAAGCGAAACGGAGTTCGCCGGGACAGCTAGTACTATTATAAATTCGAAAGTGTGTATGTATGTACCTATGTTTCGTTTTCACGCTAAAACGGCTGAAACGATTTTGTTGAAATTGAATATTGAAATATATTGGACCATGGAGACGGACGTAGGGTACTATAAATTGCAAAAATTAAACTGGGAGGGATTGTAGGGAGGGTAAAGTTTGTACGGGACAAATTTACCTCTTGGAAGTAAGAACGCATGCGCTGTAATAATGAGTGCTGCGCATGTGCTAGATAGCACTGTACTGTCACATCATACATACTGTCATATTGTGCAGGGTCATTACCCCGAATTTAACGTGCGCGAAGCCGCGGGCAAAAGCTAGTCGTAGTAATAGTAGTAGTTATATAACCGAGATATTAGTAATCATATCTACACTCATATTATTATAAGGCTAAAAAATTTGTTTGTTTGTTTTGGTTAAAAGCGCTAATCTTTGGAACTACTGGACCGATTTAAATACTTTTTTAATGGATAGCTCATATACCGAGGAAGCTTAAATGACATCATGCTATGAGCCATGGGAGCGGAGCAGCCCTAAATAACACGGATATAACTGCGGGCTCATCTAGTGTGCCATAAAGTTGGATTTAAAATATGAAGTAGTATTCCGACCGTGATCTACATCAACACCAAATGTCAACGAACTACGTTTTGCGATGTATATTACGAATCCTTGAAATGTTATGCTGTTTGCCGTTGGTCCATGAATACCAGTACAAAACAGATTATAATCTTAGATGTTAACCATAGACAGGAGGACTCGTTCGCCAGGCTAATAATTGTCCTTGCCTATGAACCGGTTTAACGTTTTGCGAGGTAGGCCTCTGCTGAATGCGTCCATATATTTTTTTCTTTAGCATGGAATAAAGAAAAAAAGATATAGCTGATCGCGTATATAAAGTGAAAATATAGAATGGGTTTCGTGTGTGAGTGTTTTGGAATGCAAGGTGTATCAACACCCTCGCGCCATCTCATCTTTCTAGCACAGTGGGTTGTGCGCTGCTGCTGCTACAGTGGAGTCAAACGTCAGTCAAACGCCAATACATAAACCTAGTAGAGGATTACGCATCTGAGCTGTTTGGAATGAAACGTTAGGGTCAAGTGTTAGATCTCTTTATAGAGAGCTTGCGAGGAGACTAGTCGAGGCCTCGCGTGACCAGAAGTCTTGTATATATCTAGCACAAAAATGTTCGTTGCTATACAGCGTAGCAATGCTGCCAGTCTTCTGGGCGCGCTCCTAATCGACAGCGATGTGGAGGGATTTCATGTTGCTCTTTATATTATATTGTTTATATGTATATATTTATTTATTTAATTATAGTTTCGGCAAACGAAGATTGGGTCTCCCTCCGACTAGGTGGTCCAATGACCTAAAAGGGAGTGGGGCGTTCTGGATGTGGAAGGCAGAGGATCGGTCATTGTGACGCATGTTGGGAGGGGTATATGTCCAGCAATAGAGTGCAATAGGCTGATTGATGCGTTGTAGATTCGCTCGATGCCTACAAAAGACAACATTTTGTGTGATCCATTTTGTTGTTTCATGACTACGGGTATACTTCGTATCCGATGAATTTGTGATCTCGCAAAAATGTTGTTTACCGACTTTACTAATAACGTAAAAAAATTTACTTTACTAATCTAATATATAAAATTCTCGTGTCACAGTTTTCGTTCCCATACTCCTCAGAAACGGCTTGACCGATTTTGATGAAATTTTTTGTGCTTATCCGGTATCTATGAGAATCGGCCAACATCTATTTTTCAAACAAAAAAAGAAAAAAAGTTTGCAAAACAACGTTTGCCGGGTCAGCTAGTAACGTATAAAAAAGTAATAACGTCACGGTTGGGTGTATAAATTTAATTGATTTGTATTTTTTGGTGCCGCGGTTGAAAATCCGCATCTATTAGCCGACCAGCCGATCTTCCATCACCGGGATTCAAGCCCAACAAATTGAGTTTGGAGAGCCCGGTGGAGAGTATGACTGTGTTCTATTATTATTACAAGTCTTTAAATGGTATATCACTTATAATGATAATGATGAAACAAAATATGATGAAATTCCGATTGAAAACATATATATGAACTTGAATGGGTAGTTAAATTCTGTATAGAAGAATCATCACTTCTAATTATTTGGAACTGTTTTTATTTGAAGGCCAGAAATAAGAATCTTGCCGTCTACGACCATACAAAATTGATATTGCCATGATGACCAAACTAAATGAAAGTAGGTAATAATAATACCTATAGACCGAAAACTAGTGACTCCGCACATGCCTAGAGCCTGTTTTCCATCATCTAGTTTTCGGTGATGTAATAAGTTGCTGACTATGAAATAGAAAGAATTTGTAATTGATTAGTATTTTTTTTTAATCAACAATGGGACTTTAAAGGACCGATCGGAGTGTTTTTGATCATTAAAAGCATAGGTTCAAAAATCTGGTAAATTAGTGATTGGTATTGGTCTTACTGGGGAGGCCTATGTCCAACAGTGGAGTGCAATAAGCTGATTGATTGATAAAAAGATTAGTTGTATAATAATAGGGTTGTTTCCAACTAGCCAAATCAAGCACTTTTAATGAAATGTCAAAAAGGACCTTTGCTGCGGCGTTTGTATGAAATAAGACCTAGTGACGTCATAGTTTTTTGCTGTCAAATAGAATACTTATTATCAATAAATTGTCAATAAAAATTTTTAAATAAAGTTTTAACAGTAATTGATGAATGAAACTACCATTATTTTGACATATTTCACTAGATAAAATACTTGTATAATTTATTTCACTTGCAGGAAACTTCCCTATTATTTAATTGACATAAACAGATTCTTGTTAAATATTATCATACGAAATTACTATTTAAATATTTTTCGAGGAGAAATGGGGTAAAACTATATTTTGTAACTTATTACAAGCATGAGTCTAGCTTGAATGAAATTAATTCATTGCATTCTTAGATGCTGAGAGACCCGCCATCAGCGTAAAGATCGTTTAATATTCAATTACTTTGTTTTTTAAATAGCTTGTTATCTTGTTAATTATACGAACACGCAACGTGAACTATGCAGTTCCATCAATTATGCAATAAGCGTTTAACATCCCTCAGATGCTTTGAGAATGAGAGAGAAATTAATTTTACGTTAACGCTCATTACTTCTAGAGTGAGTGAATCACGATTCATATTTAATCAAGCAAAGTATCAACATCTGGCTGCTGTAATCCACTGCTGGATAATAAGACCCGCCGATGACACGTCACTGAGCACGATTTTCGGCTCTTCGTGTCCAGCCGCTGCCAGCCACTTTGCGTATACCATCACTCCACCTAACCGGATGGTATCCTTCACTACGTTTGCCCTGTCAATCCCTGCCAATTTTGGACCGCTAGTTGTCGGAGGCAAATTTGTTGCTAATAACCTCAAATATAAGCTCCTTCAAGGAATAGGTCGCATTTCATGTCACCATGTATAATTATCCACCAGCTGACATAAGTTCAATATTCACCAGATACATATAAGGTCAAGATAGAAAGTAATTATAAGGAAAGTACAATAAGCGGCCTTCTCACTGAAAGCGGTTTTTTTTAGCTTAATAAATTGTAGTGGTTTAAGCGGTCACCTTCCTGCTATACAGTGAAAGGTTCGATTCCCACACGAGCCAACACTTTGTGCCATAAAATGTTGTTCCAAATCTGTATGTGCTTTGCATACATCGTCTGTATGTATGTACCTACCTATGTTTGTAAAGTCCCATTTGACACAGGATTTATTCCACAAGTGCGGGAGTTGTCTTTAAAAAAGAGAATATTACTACTTGTATGATTCTATACCTACTGATGAAGGCTGTACATACATGGGGAAATGCTTCTCACACTTGACTGGTCATCAAAAGTTGCGTAAGTGACAATTGCGATGTTATTAGACTTACTAGGTTGGCTAGTTGGTCTAATTGCATATTACCTACGGGTAACCATAGTATGGCATGGGAAATGTTGCAAGAAGCATGTGTAGTATTCATGATTTAAGTACTGAGGTTTACTAGACCGTGTAATACTTACCTATTCATGCACTTTAATACAAAGATTCGTAAGGTAAAATTTATGAGCTTTGTAAAACCAAGTACCGAAGTATGATAGAAATTCGCGTAAAAAAGAATATTTAGAAGCACAACCAAAACTTTTACGTCTAAAATAGCAATTGAGCTTCTTTCCGTTTTAATAACTCCAATATAAAAGAAAAAAAGAAAAGAAAAGGAAATATTGATGTTTGCCACAAATGGCACACACTAAAAAAACTTTGGCAAAAAATATGTACAAAATAAAAAACACAAAGTTGTAGTTGTAGTTGAATGAGAAACAAAAATAAAACACAAAGAAAAATAAAAAATAAAATAAAAATGAAATAGAGAAGCTAAATAACAAAATAATTATTTATACAATGGCAGATTGTTATGTCTGCTCACTGGCAACACAACGCTTCCCGGCTGACCAATTGGGAGCCGTCTGCCACCATTAGCCAAATAAAATAACAACAAAGCTATTCTAGGTGTCAGCATAGGTGTCAGTGAGCAGCGATAACAATCTGAAAATTCATAAACTTTAAATATCGATCCCTTTCTCACATAACTTTAGTCCTATACTTTTAATATTGAATACACTCACACGATCGATCCTTTACAAACTCTCATGGTTGAATGAAAACAAATGCTAATGAATTCCAAATTATTTTCTATTTCAAGGTCGTCAATTTGTTACATCACCAAAATCTAGATTTTGGAGGACAGGCTTTAGGAATGTGTGTCATCTCAAGTCACAAGTTTTCGGCCTATAATTATTACCTTCAATGTCTTTGGTCATCATGGCAATATCAATTTTGTATGGTCTAAAACTTGACGGTAAGATTCTTATTTATGGCCTTCATATAAAAACAGTTTCAAATAATTCTTCTTTTTCTTCTATCCGGAATTTAACTACCCGTCCAAGTTCATACGTTTTCGATCGGAATTGCATTTAATAATTTAAGCAAATTTGATAAAAATTGACAGGTTCCCGTTTAGTGTTCGGGTTATCTCGCTGAGAACACAATACATACTCTCCAACAGGCTCTATACTCAATTTGTTGGGTTTGAAACCCGGTGGCGGAAGGCCGGCTACTAGATACGGGTTTCCTACCGCGGCAACAAAAAATTTAAATAAATAAAATGTAGATACCCAATCGTGATATAATTACTAATTAAAATAATTTAATTCCACATTGAAATGTCATCATATTCATTAATGTACCTACGGAAAAAAATCTTGGATGTCAATAAAGAAAAATGTTGCATAATCTCTTTGCTATGTGATAGGAAGCCTATAAATAAAAACAAACAAGTAAATAGTTCTCCGAACTGAGACATTAAACCAGTTATTTCACGCCCGCACTTACATAGCTTCTAAGATGTCATTACTAACGAACTATTTTGCATAGGTCACCTGCAAGTGGTGCACCTGCCGATCAACGGACGAGGCTCTGGCAAACAAAATATCCCGATAAGCGGCAATAGGCCCGCCACCTATTACGTGGGATCAAAACACTGGCGAAAAGTGGGCGTTTAATATGCCTGCGCCTACCCCTTCGGGGAAACAGGCGTGAATCTATGTATGTATTTTACAAAAAGTAGCAGTTTTTATAAGTACGCCTGGTACTTATAAAAACGGCTACTTAAAAATCTGGATTTAAAAATCAAGATGTATTCAAAGAAGTTACAAAACACAACTCAATGCGTATTCATTCGTACCCATACGCATAAGTGTGAACAATTTAAATTAATTTAACAATCATCAATGAATCTGTATCTAATACTTATATATAAAGCTGAAGAGGTTGATTGTTTGTTTGATTGAACGCGCTAATCTCAGGAACCACTGGTCCAATTAAAAAAAATATTTCATTGTTGGATAGCCCATTTATCGAGGCAGGCTATAGCCTTCCTCGATAAATGGTAGATGATGTGCCACGGTAGCGGAGCAGTAGCCTTAAATGACGCGGGTGTAACCGCGGGCTCATCTAGTATTATGTAAAACTGACTGACTCGTAGCCAAAACTATTCGGCGCAAGAAGCTAAAATTTGGTATGTTTATTCCTTGAGAAAATAAAAGTTTGTCAGAGTTTGTATTAAACTTTTATTTAAAAGACATTCACGCGGGTGAGTACCGGGAAAATACTAGTCAAAATCAAAATCAAATAATTTATTTGCCGAAATACTGTGACAAGTGGTGTTACAAATAATGGCATTAAAGGTACAAGTATTTGGACCAGAATAGTGGCATGCAAACATTGATGAAAGTATAATACATTATGTCAAGTCGAAAAATAAGTCGTTATTAAATCTAAATTCAGAATAATGAAATAAAATGTCATACAGTTAAAATATAGTCAAACGTAGAATAAAAATAGCAATTAATGGATGAATAATTAATAGATGTCCAGCTATTATAACTATATATATAATTATATAATTGTACCTACGTGCTTTTCACAACTTAAATTTACTCTCATTTATAAATTTGTTGATTCTTTACCAAGCAAGGTAATTTGACGGCATACATGAAACTTAATGCGAAATAAATACTCTCAAGAATTTCATTTCTGCTTAGACCAGCTCATAGATGGCAGATATGGTCAAAAGACTAATAGTTTACTTTAATAAATTTAACCTCTTCCTACAGAGCTTGTATAATCTTCGTCCTACGTATTTACATATAGTCAAGAAGTCACACGATCATAAAGATCTCTGATAGCCATTACAAGAACTCCATGATTCAGTAACTATTTTTTATTTGCCCCTAATGGACGACAGGTTATTCTTGTCTTAAATCTGTATATATAAAATCCTTGTGTTACTGACTGACTGACAGACACGCTACAGCCGAAACTACTGGGCGCAAGTAGGTGAAATTTGGCATGACTGTTCCTTGAGGAGTGTAGGGGTCCACTAAGAAAGGATTTCCCGAAATTCCCACGGGATTAGGGAGAAACAGATAAATTAGGAATATTGCGCGGGCGTAGCTGCGGAGAACCTCTAGTATAGAATAAGTTTTGCTAACTATTAGCTATGGCGATCGGACATTAGTAGGTGTACTAAATAGCTAATCTTCTGTAAAATTTGACATGCACTGGACGCAAATCCTAAACTCCTAGCGAAAGTCTGGACGCCGACGATTGCTGGCCATTGATCGACCAGGACAACGTTAGGGCGATGATTCTATAGATGATTAAGCGCTCTAGAGAATGCAGAAACTGAAGTAAGTAGATGACAATCTAAGAACAATGGATATAAAACAATAGCCAAACGTTGTAGATGTTTAAATACACTTCTATTGACTGTCATGTCTCTAGCCTAATATCAAACAACACTAACAAACCTCGTAAACAAATCAAAGATCATATTTACAAAAGATGCTTCATAATACAAATATCACTTTGGAATAAAAATAAGTAATCTACCTATTTTCCAATGTCAGGCTCACAAAAAGATACTGTCCAAACAAATTGAAGTAAAACGAGAAGTATTCATAAAACTGAATATTTGGATGAGTGGAAAATTTATCAAGATTTTATAAAGAATCATTTTGCATAGTAAATTTTCTCTATAATCGAGTATGTTTCATATAAGTTTGGGCTTAATAATATTTTCCCTCAGGGTAAGTCGACTATGTTTATGGGATGTGATCTATGTTTTATAATTTGTATGTTCTATGGATTTTAATGCAGCGATAGCCTAGTGGAGAGACCGACAGACTGCAACGCAGAGGGTCCGAGTTCGAATCCACGGCGAGCACCAATGACTTTTCGGAGTTATGTGCGTATTAAATTGTTAATTATCGCTTGCTAAACGGTGAAGTAAAACATCGTGAGGAAACCTGCAGTTCTCCATAATGTTCTCGAAAGACGTGTAAAGTCTGCCAACCCGCACTTGGCCAGCGTGGTGGACTATGGCCTTACCCTTCTCATAATGGGAAGAGGTCCGTGCCCAGCAGTGGGACAGTATAAAGGGCTGATGATGAGATTAAGGTCTACATTAATAAGACCTTCGATACTTGTGTTCTGAGAAGCGTTTTTTACGAGACACCTAATTATTAAAAAACAGCGGCGATAGCCCAGTGGTGTACGTAACGGACTGCCGAGACGATGGTCTCGGGTTCGATCCGCAGGTACTCCGGGCACACACCTCCGATTTTTCGAAGTTATATGTGCAATGTGTGTGTTATTGCACCCATACCCACATGTGTATTAAAATGTTAATTATCGCTCGCTTAACAATGTGCCCGGTAGATGGCAATGGGCCCGCCCCCTATTACATTTGGACCGAAACATAACTGGCGAAGTGTGGGTGTGTAATACACCTCTGCCTACCCTTTCGGGGATAAAAGGCGTGAAGTTATGTCATGTTATGTTATGTACCTAATTATTAACAGTCGCGCGTCATCACGTCAATCTCCATTACATAATAAGAACCTTCAATAAGAGGATACCTTACTGAAGGTTAATATTATAATCTGACCTCCTACTCTTGACCTTGCATCATGACAATACAGTTGAAGAGATTTACTCCAATTCCCCACGCGAGGTAACAGGAAACATAGTTTGTAAGATCAATCAAAAAGAATATTGCATTTCTTATATCGCGGGATATTATTATCATTCATCATTATCACTTTTTCTTGTAACATTTTTTTACCTGCCTCCGTGGTCCAGTGGATAGCGTATGCGACTGCTGATCGGAGGTCCCGGGTTCGATTCCCGGGTCGGGCAAAAGTGTTACTTACTGGGTTTTTCCGAATTCTCAGTAGCAGCCCGGAGTCTGATGATGTGCCCGGTAACGTCAATAGGCTCGCCCCCTATTACGTGGGATCTAAACATTCATGGCGAAATGTGGGTGTAATATTTACAACTCTGCCTATCCCTTCGGGGATACAGGCGTGAGACTATATTTTTTTTTTTGTTTATAACCATATTTTTGGTGAAACGGTTTGACCCAGCTATCGCTTCTCCCGTTACCTGACGTGGCTTAACTAAATGTGGTGATCCAAAGCGAATTATTTTCAATTCGGGCGAGTAGTTTCAGAGACCGGCGCGTTCAGGAAAACAAGGAAACAACCTCATAACTGTTACTCGATTAGTACAGATGTAGGTACCGCAATTATAATTAATTAACAATGAATAAGTAGGAAAACACCTTCAACTTATAAATGAGGATAAGTTTTGTAAATCGCGCTGCCGTTTAAGGAAACTTAACAATATAGCCTTAAGATTCTTGTTTTTAATTGGCCCTTTCTCCATCAAAAGGTTTAGGCCATAGTCCACCACACTGACCATGGGCGGATTGGCAGACGTCACATGTTTTTTTTTATAGTAATAGGCGGCAAACGAGCAGACGGATCGCCTGATGGTAAGCAATTACCGCCACCCATGGACACTAGCACAGGAGTCACAAGTGCGTTGCCGCCCCTTGGGGTTGGGAAACGAGATAGGATAAGGAGTGGGATTAGGGAGAAGGAATAGGGGATAGGGCCTCCGGCGCTCTCACTCACCGAACGAAACGCAACAGTTTAGGTACTGTTACTTTACGTCGATTTTCTCTGAGAGGGTAGTACTTCCCCGGTCGAGCCGGCCCATTCATGCTGAAATCAGCAAGGCTCTACTACCGTATAAATCTTCGTCTGTCGAGAACATTTTGGAGAATTCTCAGACATGCAGGATACCTCACGATATAAGCATATAAGGCTGTGTGTTTAGGTAGGTAATGTAAACGTCCGTAGTAACGTATTGATCGGAATATAATTAATATTGCTCGATTTCATGATTATTTAGTACACTATAAGCATAGTATTATGTTCTTATATTCTACCACATACACACAACACCAACTAGTGCTAAAATGAGCTGAGCTTGTCCTGCAGAGGATACTAGACTATGGATAAACATACATACTATTATATACTTTTTTATTTATATTATAAATAGACAACCAAGACACACATCCATGTTCACGCACACAAATGTTTGTCTTGAGCGGGAAGCGAACCCGCGACCTTCAGCGTAGCATAGTTTACACGATTTATATCAAACACTGGGTGCATAGGGTTCCTACCAAGAACTTAGGGTCCCAAGCCAACCTCACCTGCAAGTAAGGTTGCGTTGGTTTAAGGTGCACCTGCCGATAAACGGACGAGGCTCTGGCAAACAAAATGTCCCAATAAGCGGCAATAGGCTCGCCACCTATTACTTGGGATCAAAACACTGGCGAAAAGTGGGCGTTTAATATGCCTCTGCCTACCCCTTCGGGGAAACAGGCGTGAGTCTATGTATGTGTATGTGTACTGGGTACAGATAAAAATACGCAATCTTTCCGAAAAGTAAGCGGCGCGCCTAGTGGGTTTGAATCCAACACACTCTGCGTATCAAGGTACAATTCCGAGTTACAGACTGCAACCGCAGGCGACACTGCGGCTAGTGGATGCGGTCGACCGCAGTGCTGCCTGCGGTCGCAGTCGCTTCTATTCCAAGCGCGGCGGCATGCCGCGACTGCACGAGCTATAGAACCATTACTTTTCACCAAATTATTCATATATTTTGGATTTGGTGTGTCATAAATGACTGGATGACCAGCAACAAAGTTAATTAATTTTTCTTCATCATCCTCTGAAAAAGTGGATTTTTTTTGTACGTGTGAACTGTCGGCGGATTGCAGTCCGCGACATTACTATACCTGTAGCGTGCGGTCGCTGCGCGCCGCGAACGCACGCGGCGCGCCGCGACTGCAGGCCGCATTGTTGCCGCGCTCGGAATTAATTTCATAGAGATTCATAGGAACTATTGGTGTCGCTTGCAGTCTGCGGTTGCAGTTTGCGGTCTGCAGCCCATCTCGGACTTGCACCTTTAGTCTAATTAGTCTGTCCACTAGGCCATAATTATCACTGCTTCTTAAAAGTAATTAAGTATATCTTCTTAATTTGCTTCGGATTGTCCTTATCTCCTTTAGAATCAAGGGATTAATTACTTAAAAAGGTTTACTTCAGGTACCGAAGATTAATTCAGTCAATAAAATTTTGTTAAAGCTACTGACATAAAAATAAATATGGATTCAATCATTAAAACGTTTTTTTTCACGAACGTAAAGGACTGCTGTACAATGTCGTAAAATAAAAAAGGCTGACCCTATCAAGGGCGTTTGCCAATACGACGTATATAGTATAAGTTAATCTTAATATATAAAAACCTTGCGTTACTGACTGACTGACAGACACGCTACAGCCGAAACTATTGGGCGCAGGAAGCTGAAATTTGGCATGTATGTTCCTTGGGGACCGTAGGGGTGCACTAAGAAGGGATTTCCCCAAATTCCCAAGATATCGCCCAAAACGGGTAAATTTAAAAAAAATGTAGGCGTAGCTGCTGGCGTCCTCTAGTGTCAATATATGTAACTTTTTTTAAATATTTATCTCAGCATCAAGACGTTCACTGTAGGACATAAGAATCCCCTAAGGTTCTCCAGACAGACCGATTTTGAGGCCACATCCAGCCGCTTTCCGTGATCTTTACCAAATCGTCAGTCCACCATCGGAATGCCTAACCTTGTTGCGTTTACTCCCCTCCAATCCTCGGTATTTCACCGGGGAGTGTATAGCTTATACTAATATATCAAGCTGAAGAGTTTGTTTGTTTGGTTGAACGCGCTAATCTCAGGAACTACTGATCCGATGTGAAAATTTCTTGCAGTGTTAGATAGCCCATTTATCCAGGCATCACGCTATGAGCGACGGGAGCGGGGCAGTAGCCTTAAATAACGCGGGTGTAACCGCGGGCATTCTCTAGTGTATTATCAAAGGAACAAACTGTCTAAGTTTCATGTTCCTAGTTTTAGTAGTGTAGGCTCAGCGATGTTTGCGATTTTATCCATGTGAATGATCATGAAGGGTAGGTAGTATGACGTAAAACAGTGAAACAACTTCATTCGCTACAGTACATTATTATGATCCAAAGTATAAAAGATTGTCTTCCAGTCAAAGGTGACCTCTTTAACTAAAATGGTAAATACGTATTTTGTTATGTAAAACGTCATGCCGTAACAACTCCATTCAACAATATTCATTTTAAATTACAATGCATTTGAACACAAAGCAATCATGATCTGATAAAAAATGTTTTCTGAGAATTCTCACATGCATGAGTCTATATTAGGCACCTAAATCTCGCCTGACGCATTAGTCTTACGGCATCGGGTGTTGATATTTGTCAGTGATGATTTGTAGTAAATTGAGAAACAATGGTTTCGTGGTGGCGAAAACAGCAACTTCAACAATAACCAAGGAATTCAACAAAATATCTTTTAGACGATTTTGGTCCACACAGGCGTCTCAATCATTTGACTTGGAGAAAGAAAAGAAGGAGTTTATAGCAGAGCTACCGAGAGTTATAGAAGATCTGGCAAAGCACCCCAAATATGAGGAGGTACCAGCCGCCAAGCAATGGATGCAGAAGGTTATAAACGGCACTGTAACCGGGGGTAAATATGCAAGAGGACTCACAACAGTACTGACATACAAAACAATTGCGAAACCTGAGACTGTTACAGAAGAGACTATTCGACTTGCTCGGGCGTTGGGATGGTGCACGGAATTGTTTCAAGCATACTGTGTAGTGCTAGATGATATAATAGACGGATCTTCGATGCGTCGCGGCCAGCCCTGCTGGTACCGAAGACAAGACGTTGGTCTATCCAACGCACTCTACGATTCCAGCCTCATCTATGCCTGCATGTACAACATACTTAAAGAGAAATTCGGTAAACTGCCAATTTATGTGAAACTAATCGACGGGTTCAACGACACTTTGTTATATTCAACTATCGGCCAGTTTCTCGAAGTTCGAGGATCACAAGTTCCAAATAAGTACGACACGTTCACTAAAGAAGCCTACGACGCTATCGTGAAGCACAAATCCTCTTATTACACGTACAGGTTGCCTATCAGCAATGGTTTGCTGCTGGCAAACTGCTTGGATGAAGAAAGTCACAAAAACTGTGAGGAGATCTCTTATCTACTGGGCAGATTATTTCAAATGCAAGACGATTACATCGATGCTTTTGGCGATGAGACGTTGACTGGGAAGGTAGGCAGTGATATAAAAGAAGGCAAGTGTACCTGGTTGGCGGTGAACGCGTTGGCGAGAGGCAGTGCTAAGGACCGGATAGTGTTCCGTGCATGTTATGGGAGTAATGAGACGGCGCATATTGAACGAGTCAAACAGCTGTACACCCAGCTCCGTATGCCTGAACTTTACAAGGAAGAAGAGCGGGAACGGTACAACAGCCTTATACAAATAATTGAAACGTTACCTTCGGTAGCAGAACGTGAGTTATATCGGAAGGTTCTGGATATGACTTATGATAGAAAGAAATAATTCTTGCGTAATATACCTAGTAAATTAGATAGTTATCATTATCATCTTAGCTTCGTCCTGGCTACGATGTAAGACCTTCGGCTCTTGGATCTCTTGGAGCCCAGCGTCCGCTTTCCTACTGCAACGTTTTTACACACATCACCTATAGTATAGTACGTTCGATAAATGTCTCAATATTTGAAACGCATTTATAACAACTAATTAGTACATACATAGTAATTACACGATATTATAGACTTGTTAAACAAAAATTATTCTGTGTTCAAATCATGAAGTTTTTTCGTTTTGGCTGCTCTGTATAGCCGTGTAAACAACGCGTTACACCTTTCGCGATGTGAAGACAGAAGCCTGTGTACCTACAATAACCTACATACTCATAATTATATATTCTATGTGAAATATAATTATTGAGTAAAGCACACTGTGGTAAGTAGAAGACCGCAGACTTATTACAACCATGGTATCTTTCTATTATAAATAAGATAGTTGGTACTCTTTCACACACAAACTACTGCACAGATCTTGATAAAACTTTGCAGTGATGTAGCTAATACATCGGAATGACACCTAGCTACTTTTTTTCATGACAGCTGACACGGTTTTAAGTACTGCGTGCCTTGGTTATCGTGGAAGCAGTGAATCAATCTTAGTATTTGTTTAATTCCTGATTTGAGTTAAAAGTAAGTATAATTTCAATTTTAATGTTTATAGTAAGAAAGGCAAAGTATACAATTTATCTACAACATAATAGGAATATCTTGATCTGCGGCCACCATGGAGGACCATAAGCTAACGTGATATTTCAGTGTGGCTATTTTAGATGTTGTCTTAACAAACCGGCGTTAAATGCGTGGAAATAACTGCGTTTCTTTATCGGGAAATGTATCTTAATTTGTTATTTTATCCACACGAGCGGATCGTGAGATAAAAACTAGTCTAGCGCTACTCATCCTGGTAGAATCTGCCATGCGTGGCAAGTGACCGAGCAACACCACTTCTATTGTTATGTATGTGTATAATTGTAAGTATATATTTAGATATGAATTATATAGCGTAGAAGCTTAAAAATAAATAAGAATATATAATATTCTATCACATACACAACACCATCTAGTTCCAAACCAAGCAGAGCTTGTACTATCTGTACTAGGTTATGGAAAAGCAAAAAATATATGTACTTCTTTTTGTAAATTATACACATATTATACATGTAAAAAGGTCGCATTGTCACTGCCAGTGACCTGGGTTCGATTTCCAAAGTGAACAAATATTTTTGTGATCCATAAATTCTTATGCCTAAAAGTTCTACATGATCCGTTATCTGAAAGACAACGAAATGTCTCGAGGACTTTTCAATGTCAAGAACCGGCGACACAGGCCATCAATGTGTTGAACTTGAAAAGAACTATGGCATTACTTATGGCCGTTTAAGTATTTGAGTTTAGCTATATGCTGATGTCCGAAGCATAATCTCTCTTTGCCAGTAACACTAATGTATAGGATTATTTTCTTTATCCGAAGATATGCTGCGCAGCTTGGCCCTTACCATGATATCTCTGAGGATCACTTTTATTTTGACATCAATGAAACCGATCTGAATCTGACTTGAAAGTATGCGCCATTTTAATATGAAGTGCGGGAGCTATAAAATACACCTCTTTATTAAATATATTATTATTATTTACACTACATTTTTATAAAATAAATATAACGCTGTTATATTTATTTTATAAAATGTAGTGCATAATTTATTTTCACTAGCAGGTTATCAGGGAGACAAACAAAAATAAAATCGATTCTTCCAAACCATGTTTGAAAGAATATTTAGGTAGGTATCTGCTACACCTAGCTAGCCAGTCGATGTCAACCAATCATGTTGCCAGTTCAATCCCTAGCCGCGAAAATATATATTTTTTATAAAGCTCTTCCACTTGTTTTTGCAAAACTTTTTTCATTCAAAAGGCGAAGGCCAATTTTATAAAAATAAGTTAAATTCAACATGTGACATACGTACAGTGACAGTATAATTGCGCATTTCGACTTAACGCGGGAATTTTTCGTGTATTATCTTGCTCGATAAGTAGGTAGGTACCTGTTTATGGTACGTACTTGGTTCAAGTTTGGCAAAAGAAATCGCAATGTTGTGAAAGTAAATCATTCTGTGCTTTTAATTACGTGTCATGTAAAAATTATATTGTACAATACAATATGTACCAAAAACCTACATTTAAATCCGGAAATAGTGTACTTTCGTTTTACCGCGGCTAATTTTATTACTGTATCGTATAGGTACAGTATGAAAATTGCAAATACATACAACGCTGATATCACGTACCTAATAATGTTTTATAAAATGTGTATGAAATACGATAAAAATACCAACACACTTATACTTAATTTATCAAAAAAAACACTCACCGCAAAAAAAATTATTCACACACCAAAATCAATAATATGAGTCCAAAAATATTTAAATCACAATAATAATTTATGCACGATAAAAAAAAAGTATTTTGAATTTTAAATATCGATCGCGGAATGTATTCTGGCGCGAAACGGCGAGTGCTAGACCGGCTCGCGTAATGGCGGAACGTGGAATGAAGTGAAACCGTATTACCGTGTATTACCGTACGCGGTACGTGGTTGTGGACTATATCTATTATTATATTTCCTTTTTTAATTTGATGAATGCAGCTTATTAAGTCACATCAATTAATAAGGACTTATTGGGTGCCTATTTGAGGTGACACAGGCATTCTTAGCTGTCTTATTCTCTACATAGAATATGATATTGTCTTAGAAAATTGGCATGTTTTAAAAAAATATGACCATTATCTACTGTCGATATCCAAAGTAGGTTGATTAAGTGTGAAATTAAACCAAAAATGACCAAGATATAGCTCATTAAAGTTACGTATAACGTCACGCCGTGCTGCATTTTTTCGCACGGGGTGACGTCACACGTAACTTTAATGAGCTATATCTTTGTTATTTTTTATTTAATCGAAAAAAGAAAAAATATGTGTCCAATATTTTTATAATCTAAAATATGGACTAAATAAAATGTAATTATTTTGACCCTGGAAACTACCCTATTGGCCTACTATACCACGCTGGCCAAACGGGTTGGTATAGCGGTTGTATCAAGTTTTCCTTCTCTTACAGTGCTGTTCTCTGCATAATATGCTCCCTCTGTCAGCTCTTACGACACCCATGGGATGATATGGGGTGGTGACATTCCGTATTCTTAATCTGTCACCACACGGACGGTGAAAATTCTTCTATACGGATAAAAAGTTTAATGGCACGTTAAGTTTTGCAAATTGACGAGTAATATTCGATTAAAGTTTTATTTTTGTTGTTAGTTACTGTTTTAGTTTCCTTATACTTTTATCCTTTAGATATTGAATTTGTATCATCAATAATAAGTTCATTTTAGAACAGACTGCCATGCAGAGGGTATCGGGTTGGAATCCACGGCGCGCACCAATGACTTTTCGGAGACTTTTAAACTTTCACGACTAATACACATAGTCTATGTAATCGGTCTATGTCGCGTAATTATTTAAAAATATAGGTAAAATACCTTATACCTATGACCTCTGAGTTTGTTTCGGATGTTTCTTCTCAGAGTACATAGTCAGGTAGGAAACACTGGCTTCATATAGCTTTAAAAAATGACTTTGTTTAAATGGCTTTGTAAAACCTATGAACAAATAAATATATTGACTTTGACTTGACTTTGACTACACCAGCCCTGCTCACGAGATAACTGGCAGCGCCTACTCCGTGAACCGCGGGTTTCGGCACCTACCCTCACTTGGTCTCCACAATTATTTTTATCATCGGATTTGTAGGTACTTCTACACACAACACTAACGACGTCTTCACACGAGTGTATTTTATCTTTTTGTATATGTAATTAAATTTCGACTAAACGCCTTATAATACGGCTTATTTTTGGTAGACTTACTGCGCTTTGAGTCGCTCGCCGTCGTTATATTTCTTTATACCAAAAATAGACCGTAATATAAGGCATTTTAGTCGACATTCAATTGTTTCTGAAGTATTCTTCTCGCCACCACTCCGTTGGTGGGCGCTGACCCTTAGTCGTTTTCTACATTTGTTGATGATTGGTCCAAGATGTTGATAAGCGGTACCCATCCTCGCTGTTGAAATTTGCTAGTTCTGGAGAAATGTCTGTGTTCTGACCGGTAGAGAGAACCTTAAACTGATGTTGTTTAAACCAGTAATTGGATCTTGACTCCCGCAAATGCTTGGCTATGGCCGACTTGGTGATTTGTCGATTTTTCACGGCTGCTATATGTTCCTTTACTCGCTCGGCAATTGTCCTTTTTGTTTGTCCGCTGTAGGAACTATCACAACTGCAGTATACCTTGTATACACCCGGTGTTTCGTTATCTTTTGCAAACTATATATAATATAATAGGTATATCGTTTGCCAAACATTTTTAAAAATTACGTGCTCGTACGCCCGATCGTAAGTCAAATTGATTCTCCTACTTATGATCTAGCGAAACACATTGCTGTCGTACTGCAAGATTCCCGCCATTTTGTAGACATCATCAAAAGCATGAAGGCTATCGCTTACCCCGTGCCTCGGACAGCACGTTAACCGTTGGTTCCGGCTGTCATGAAGATCTTTGGCAGTCGTATAGGGAGTTAGTATATAGCTATGAATAAACTGACACTAGCCTAAACCATAAAATATAGCTAGCCCTTTGGGTTGCGTAGCTCAAGCAGGCAGTCGCTCTGTGGAAAAGCTAATATTAAGTCAAATCCAAAGACTATAAAACGGATCCCGGGTTTTAACTGGGAAAAGCTTGGAGGATGATGAGTCGATTAACTTAAACTTACATTTGTACATACATACATACATACATAGACTCACGCCTGTTTCCCCGAAGGGGTAGGCAGAGGCATATTAAACGCCCACTTTTCGCCAGTGTTTTGATCCCACGTAATAGGTGGCGCGCCTATTGCCGCTTTTCGGGATTTTTTGTTTGCCAGAGCCTAGTCCGTTGATCGGCAGGTGCACCACTTGCAGGTGAGGTTGGCTTGGGACCCTAAGATCTTGGTGGGAACCCTATGCACCACCTAAACACTTACATTTGTAAGTGATAAAATGTATAATGTGATCGAGTATTTTTATTATCTTTCGAAAATAAGGTAAGGTCTACTACAGAAACCTACATTATGCATGTCCCGACATGCATTTGACTGGTGTGTAAGCAGGCTGCGGTTATATTTTGATTCTCACTACTCTTTTTGAAATAGGAATATTCATGGACAGTTGTTTGCAAGATCTAAAACATAGTGACTGCGGATTAAAGATTAATGGATTACTTGTCAAATGCCTTCTTTATGCTGATGATCAGGTAATACTTGCGTCTTCAGCGGAGGAATTGCAGGAGATGGTAACAATCATGCATGGTGCGTTACAGAGGAAAGGAATGAAAGTGAATGTAAGTAAAACGAAAGTTATGGTTTTTGAAAAGGAGGAATGCGTTACGGCTTGTAATGTTTTGATCGATGAACAACGAGTGAGGCAAGTGAATGAGTTTGTATACTTAGGTACGTTGTTTACAAGAGATGGTAAGAATGAAGAAGATATTGAAAGAAGAGTTAATGCAGGTAATAAAGTGAATGGAGCTCTGAAGGCATTGATGAATAGCCAAAACGTGTCCAAAAAGGCACGTTTGGCTGTGCACGCAGTGGGGTTTTAGTGCCTACCCTTAGGTACGGTAGTGAAAGTTGGGTATGGCAGAAGAGATTTGAAAGTAGAATAAATGCTGTAGAAATGAGAGCATTGAGAAGTATGTGTTGTGTATCTTTGACCGACAAAGTAAAGAATTATGTGATAAGAAAGTGTTGAGGGGTAAAAGAAGATGTAGTGACAAGCATTGAGAAAGGCATGTTAAGATGCTTTGGGCACAAGGAGAGGATGGATGACGATAGACTGACAAAGAAGATATATGTATAAGGCAAGTGTGAATGGCACAGGACAAAGGGGAAGACCTAGGCGGACGTTCTCTGACCAAAAGGTCAGAAGTACCCTAAACAGAAGAGCATGCATGAGAAACTTGATGGGAGTGAATGAAGCAAGAGAGGTATGTCAGGATCATTGCAAATGGCCTTCCGTAGTTTCTGCCTACCCCTCCGGGAAACAGGCTTGAGTCTATGTATGTATGTATAGATTATTTATCAGTGACAAATGGGTTATTTTTGTAAAAATTTGACTGCTTCCGTGTTCCAGTGGATAGCGTATGTCTACTGATTTGGTCTCGGGTTCAATTCCCGGGTCGGGCAAAAAGAGTAGTAGCAGCACGTAGTCTGGCATTGAGCCCGGTAACGGCAATAGGCTCAGCCCCTTTTACGTGGGACCTAAAATTCATAAGGCGTAATGTGAGCGTAATATTATTACACCTCTGCCTACCCCTTCGGGGATACAGGCATGAAGATATAAATAATAAAAAAGTTAACTTAATTTTGTAAATGCTCTATACTCGACGTCAGAGTAAGTACAATCACTTGCATCCAGGTACAAATACGAACGTTACCGAACCGAGGTTATGTAAACTGCATTCTTGACATTTATACAAAATATTTCTACTAAAACTTGTTAAGTATATAAATAACACGCAATCGAGTCGTTTTCTACAAGAAATGTGTGCAATACCGATGATTGCTGAAAAGCCGAAATATTGGAGAGTTTGAGATAAAATGTTGTAAAAGTAGATAATATTTTGTAAAGTATAATTTGCTAACGTTTAAATAAACCCAGTGGCCATACATTTGTCATAAAATATCACAGGCAGGCAACCGGGATAACGTTATGATGATGAGGCTTCTGATGCCATAAAAACAGCACTTACATAGTTTTCTTGAACCTACGCTGATACTACAATAATTCTCATCGTCATCATACAGCCATTTGCAGTCCACTGTTGGACTTAGGCTTCTCCGGATTTGGACTATCTTGGCCAGATGGGTTGGGAAAGGATTTGATGTCTAATTTTGTCTCCTTGCAAAGATACCGACTATTAGCTACATACAGGATGTAAAAAGACCCCTAACGAAAACTGAAATCCCTTGTACCAATCACTACGAACATTTTTTACTTCGGCACCATAGCTGGGAAATTACTGGTTCAGGAGATATTGAGGCTCAAAGTTAGTTTAGATTTTTTGTAATTAGGTACATAATTTATGCATTTACCCCGCCAATATGTTCTTTAGATGACCCCATGGATAAGTAGGTATTACGAGCATTACACGCGCGCGATTTTAATTGCGGTTTAAAAAATGTGAAAACTTAAATAAAAGTCGTTTCCCTGGTTTTATATTTGGTTAGTAGGTATGACTTGGCATGATGTCCACAACGAGTAGACTTCGGCTTGGTGATGGGTCTTGTGACAGCCTGTATCTCAAGTTGCCCTTTGCTACACCCGCGGAATAAAATGGGGTAATGACTTTGGCCTAACCCTTCTCATAGTGAGAATAAGCCAGTGCCCAGCAATGGAACAGTTTATAGGCCTGATGATGATGTTGAAAATGATGAGTGACACTTTGTATTCATAACCTGTCACCGCACGAATTACAATATTCATCATCATCAGCCTTTAACAGTCCACTGCTGGACTAGGCCTCTCCTTTGAAAGGAGGTATTGGCCTACTTTACCGCTTGCCCAAACGGTTGGTATAGGGTTCGTATCAAGTTTTCCTTCTCTTACAGTGCTGTTCTCTGCATAATATGCTCCCTCTGTCGGTTCTTACGACACCCATGGGATGATATGGGGTGGTGACATTCTGTTATTCTTAATCCCTCACAACACGGAATTACAATATTATACAATATTATTTAGCGGGTCTTAGTCGCGATAATTTATTTATTTCAAGGCATAAATACCTCTGTTATTCTCCTACGTTTCTACCGGCTTGCAACGGTTGTGGTCGCGGAGGGACTGATGTCAGCTCAGCGCCGTCCTTGTGAAGCGCGGGTTTCGGCAGCTACGCTCACTTGTTTTGTATTTTTGATATTTTGAGTTCTATCCGCACTGTCAGTACTTTGACACACTACACTTATGACGTTGTGTTACTGCGGCGTTGCTTGCATTTGTTGATAACTGGGTTCCAAGTGGTCGATAGTCTGTATCCATCCTCCCGGTTGAAATTTATATGTTTTTTTATTTCAACCGCTTCACGTACTATCCTGGAGTAATAGTGGCGATCGGTGGATAAGACTTGTGGTTGACGTAATTCTATCCAGTGGTTTGGTCCAGATTCCAGCAAATGCTCAGCTATGGCAGATTTATTAATTTGTCGATTTTTGACAGCTGTGATATGTTCTTTGACCCTTACAGCAATCGTTCGTTTGGTCTGTCCGATATAGGAACTACCACAACTGCAATCAACCTTGTAGACGCCTGGTGTTTGTAGAGGAATTACGTCCTTTGGGGTACGCAGATTGTGTGCTACCTTGGAGAGGGGACTATATACAGTCTTGAAGGAGTATTTCTGTAGTACTGTTCCAACTTTGTCCGTCACTGCCTTGATATAAGGCATGTTAGCCGGCACTCTGCTTACTTCAGATTTGCGGTCCTTCCTCTTCCGACGGGGTATCTCCTTTTTGTATCCGTTGCGCCTTAGTACCTCCTTAACATGTGACAATTCACTGTTTAAGTGTTCAGGGTCACAGAGGTCATAGGCTCTGTTCACTAACGAGGTCGCTACGGATTCCAAATGTCCCGGGTGATGATGCGAGCAGGCATTGAGATGCCTGTCGGTGTGTGTCAGTTTTCTGTATACAGTATGTCCAAGTGTACCATTAGCTCTCACCGTCACTTTGATGTCGAGAAAGGGTAGCGATCCGTCTTCCTCCATTTCAAATGTAAACCGGATGTTCGGATGTATGGAGTTCAATTTGTCTGCGAATCGATCTATGTCTTGCTTGTTGCCCTTCATGATGCAGAATACATCGTCGACATACCTCTTCCATAGCTTTACATTTGAAGCCTGCATGTCTATGGATTCTTCGAAATGTTCCATCCAGATATTGGCCATCACCGGTGCTACTGGGCTACCCATTGCCACTCCGTCGATCTGGAGGTAATGTTGTCCACGATATATGAAGTAGTTACCCTCCAAGCAATTCTTCTATAGAACGGCGTATTCGTTAGACAGACCGCTATCCCTTAATTTTCTCTCAACGACCTCAAGGCAATCCTGAACTGGAACATTGGTGAATAGTGACTCCACGTCAAAACTTACCATCACTTCGTCTGGTTCCTTTGTCACGCTCTTGATGATGTCGATAAAATGGCGAGAGTCCTTCACGAAAGATGCCGTCTTACCTACTAACGGTTGCAGTACCTTGCTGATGTGTTTCGCCAAACCATAATATGTCGGTGAATTTATTTGTCTCACTATCGGCCGCAATGGTACATTTGTCTTGTGGACTTTAGGCAAACCGTAAATCTTGGGCGGCGGCACGATTTGGGGTTTGTGAAGACGTTCAAAGTCATCTTCCGCGAACACGTTTCTATGGTCCTTTATCAAAGCTCGAATTCATTTCGTTACTCTGGCTGTCGGGTTATAAGATACAGGTTTATATATTAGTGTGTCACTTAACAAATTCCGTATTTTGCTGTCATAGTCACAAGAATTCATCACCACAGTGGCGTTCCCCTTGTCGGCCTTCAGCACTAAAATATTCGTGTTATCACGCAGCGTTGACGCTGACGAATGCCTGACGCTCTTCTGTGTAGACATTGGGTTTCGGCGGCTTTGACTTACGTAAAATAACGGCAACATCCTGTCTAAGTGTATCCGCATCGTTAGACTCTAACTTGTTGCGCGTTATGCGCTGAGCTGACATCAGTTCCTTCCGCGACCACAACCGTTGCAAGCCGGTAGAAACGTAGGAGAATAACAGAGGTATTTATGCCTTGAAATAAATAAATTATCGTGACTAAGACCCGCTAAATAATATTGTATGATGTATACAAATCGCGAAAGTTTAAAATCGATTATTAAATTTATACTGTCAGTTCGAATAGAGACGCTTCTGTGAAAGCACAAATGGACGACTACGATGAATTGATTGCTATTGCACTTTTACTGGCGCTAGACAAAACGTCGTTACTGGGTACATTCGTGCTATGATTTTGGCGCTCTTCGGAATGGAAATTTCTTAAGATACGAAATGTATGACAAGCACTGCGTTCGGGGTGACATCATTAGGGTTTTTCCGTTCTTACGACCCGAACGCACAGAATTAATTCCGAAACGAACCACGGGTTTTTTTCCGTTCGGAAGTAGTAAGGACGTGTGCGCCTTGTTTAACATCTTGGAAGTAAATGAAGCATTCAGGTTTCCGAATCTGAATTCCTGATCAGGAAATCTAATCAGGAAACCGAGCGTATGCGCCCAGCCTAAAATGGAAACTTTCAGGAGAAAGTTCGTCTCGCACTTGAGTTAATTATTTGCCTTAATTTATAATCCAGGATCTATCTAGGTTTGGTATATAAATTTTATTCCCAGTGCAACAATTTTACCATATAAGTTAAAACTTATGAGTTGGATTTATTCTTTTTGACAAATCAAACACTCGGGAACACCCGAGTGTATGCCAAATGTTCTGTAAGTACCAATCTAAAATATCCGATTAGCTGAATGAATTTACTTTAACAACAGATATAAGAAGACTAAAAACACCGTAGAATAATGTGGTAACAACTAAAAAGCAAAACAATATCACAAAAAGATCTTATTTAATTACTAAGTAACAACTTTAGGTAGAAAAAATGACGTCACATTACACTACATTGTGTTTTTTGTCGTGGGAATAACGCATGCCCATTGTAGACAAGGTTTCAAGCAGAAAAAAGTTTTGAGTAAAACTGCCTGTATTTTGAGGTCACTCGGTGTAGACTAGCGTTTAATTTACAAGTTTTGAGTGTTTTATAAAATTCAAGTGGCAAATTAATGTACACATCAACTTCTAAGTATGTTCTATATTGAAATTTTTTGTTGGAAGTGCGGAGTGATGATGTAATGAAAAAAAAAATTGTAACCAAAAAATAAACTTCTTGAAAGTGGAACAGTGAAAAGTAATGGCAATTTTTCTCATAATCAATCCCAGTCCTGTCATCATCATCAGCCCATTGCTGGGCACGGGCCTCTTCTCATCATAAGAAGGGTAAGGCCATAGTCCACCACGTTGGCCTAGTGCGGATTGGCAGACTTCACATGTCTTTCGAGAACATTATAGATAACTCTCAGACATGCAGGTTTCCTCACGATGTTTTCCTTCACTGATTAGCAAGCGATAGGTAAATTAACAATTTAATACGCACTTGACTCCGAAAAGTCATTGGTGCGTGCCGTGGATTCGAACCCGACACCCTCGGCGTAGCAGTCTGTCAGTCTCTCCACTCAGCTATCGCTGCTTTTTTTCAATCCTTTAGATGTCTATAGACAACTACTATATGCATCTTCTATACATTCATATAAATAAAATTGGAGTGTCCGTTTGTAATCTTATTTTTTTAATAGAATTTATAAACGGTACATATACCGAAATGACAATTTTTACAATGTTTGGCTGTCTGTCTGTCTGTCTGTTTGTTCTCGCTAATCTCTCTGGAACGGCTGGACCGATTTGACGTGACGTTCACTGGCGGATAGCTGATGTACCAAGGCGTAACTTAGGCTATAAATTAACCGGGTGCGCGAAGTAGTTCCCTCAGGACGCCGGTGAAACCGCAGGAAACAGCTAGTCGTAATTAAATTTATTGCCAAAAATTGAAAGAAGCCCGCTGCTACGCCCGCACATTTATTTTTATTTACCTGTTTTGTCTAATCCCGTGGGAATTTTGGGAAATATTCTCTTAGTGCAACCCTACGGTGCCCAAAGAACATATATACCTACATGCAAAATTTCACAATCTAGCGCCTAATAGTTTAGGCTGCAACTTGTCAGTCAGTCAGTCAGTAACGCAAGGACTTTATAATTATGTATTCACAGAAGATAACTTCTAGGCTTATTTCTTTCCGTTTTGGTTAACTTAGTTTGTGATTCAATTATTTTTATCCGTTTTGGCTTAATAGTTTATGATTTACGGCCATTTTCAATATTCGATCCATACATGGATTTTGAGATTCGAGATTCGTGTTTGACATATTTTGTATGGAGCTTATGTCAAAATTGAATCTAAAATCTACAGATCTATCTATAGATCGAATATTGAATTCCGTAGTTAGTCAAATCCATGCATAAATGAAATATTGGGACCGGACGTACCTATGTGGTCACTTGTAATCTCGCTTGCCCTGATAAATTGTTGTCTAGAATTAATTTTAATTAATAATGAACCTTGATAATCTTAATATATAAAATCCTTGCGTTACTTACTGACTGACAGACACGCTACAGCTGAAACTACTCGGCGCAAAAAGCTGAAATTTAAAATGTATGTTCCTTGGGGACCGTAGGGGTGCACTAAGAAGGGATTTCTTGAAATTCCCACGGGATCGGGCAAAACGGGTAAATTAAAAAAAAAAATTCAGGCGTAGCTGCTGGCGTCCTCTAGTTAAATTACCTATATTTAACTCATAGCCATACTCAAATGAAAATAATCATCATTCAAGAAAAGGGAAGGTTTGTAAAGCATACCTATAGAAACCCAAATACTTACTACACAATGATAGTGAACTTTTAGGATTTGTATAAATCATACAAAATTATTTAAGGTATGAATATCTGTATTGTTCCGACGTTTCGGCCAACTTGGAACCTTCGTGGTCACGGAGACATTGGTGAGAGCTCAGCGCCGACCTGTGGAAGTGATTACTTCACAGTATTAATATTCTACCACATTATTTAATTTTAACACCGATAATAATATAATAAGTACAGTTGTAGTAATTATTTAAAAACACATAGGGGAAGTCAGCTCAAAGCGGTCACAGGAGGCAAAGCGGCCACGCTTTATTTTTCACTTATTTCTAATTAAGTATAGCGTGGCGTTGTCGTTCTATCCGAGGGTTGAGCTACATCTGTCAGCACGGCATCCCATTTGTTCCGCCTGTGCTTCAGCACGCTATAGCGTGCTGACGCGTGCTGCAGCACTCTATAGCGTGCGATCGTGTTTGTGTGCTGCACTCTATAGCGTACTGAAGCATTCCGCCGCGTTCTTTTGACATTTGTTTTGGTCACAGTACAGTTTCAAGTTCGAAATGAATAGCACAGCTGAAGAGAGACCAGTAGTAATAGCGTGCATTTTGCAAGAAATGCAAAATAACAAGAGTAAAAAGAAAAGAATTCGAAAAATCTATACGAATCGGCACCAGCACTCGGCAGCACACCGCCGCGCGCGCCAGCGTGCGTTCGCACGCGATCGGCGGCGAAATGATGCAAAGATGTAAGCATTCCGACGCGCGCGTCAGCATTCCGTCGCCTCTCAGCATGCTATAGCATTTTTTCCGTGTTGCCGATCGCCTTTTCGATTCCGCGGCATGCTGGCGCGTTCCCTCTCTCTTTCTCGCTCTAGTAAATGACGGTCCTAAGTGACAGAAAAGGATAGAAGCATAGCAAAATGCGATGCGGTGCTGATAGATGTAGCTCAACCCTTACCAATCTTCCGCCCTACACCGATCAGCCGCATTCGGTAGCGTAAGGACCGAGCAGGGCCCGATCTAAGGGGGGGCAAGCCAGGCATTAGCCCAGAGCGGCAAAAATCAGGGGCGGCAAAATTGACTTACTATTATCCTACCTTCCAACCTAGCCATTTAGTCATCCACAACCCAAGTTTGAGAATTTTATACGCCATCTTCCAACCTACTTCAGGTTGGATAGTGGAAATAAATAAGTATTTTACTTATGTAACTGAATTATTTTAGTTCGAAAGAAAGAAAGAAAGAGTAGGGATCCGCAAAAAGTACCGATACCTGCATAGTACCTAGATATTGTTGGAATAAACACAACCTCTGTTGTGTTTTGACAGATTTTATTTATAAAAAAGTGTATGATTTTGTCATCTGTCTGTGACTCAGTGTGTCTGAAATTTACATTCTAATAAACCGAGTTCAATATAAACAATCTGCTTTATTCCGGGTATTTTCTTCAGTTTATGGGCCTACAACCTCTTTTCTACAAGACAGTATCGATGACCTCCGTGGTGGTGGTTTTCATGGGCTCGCCACTCCGAGGTCCCGGGTTCGATGCCCGGCCGAGTCACAGATTATTCTTAAGGCTTGCGATGTTTTATTTTATGTGTAATTTTTTTTCTCTGTTCTGTTACAAATAAATAGTTTTCTTTCTTTCTTTCTTTCTTTAGCTACTTACATTGGGATCAGAGTAATGTATGCGATGTAGTCCAATATTTATTATATACCTACTTATCATAGATTTATATTTTATGTACTAACGCATACTTATTTATTTTTTAGGATTCCGTACCTCAAGGTAAAAAAGGAACCCTTATAAGATCACTTTCTTGTCCGTCTGTCTGTCTGTCTGTCTGTCTGTCTGTCCGTGTGTCACCACCGATTTACTCAGGAACGGGTGGACCTAGCAAATTGAAATTTATACCAGATACTGAGGTCTATGGTTGCTATTAGGTGTATGAAAATCAGATATGGTCAAAATTAGAGTTTTGCGAAAACTTGTAAGGACCAAAATTAACCTTAATTTTCAACTTTTTTTAATTTTCGGAATTTTTCCCTTACTTGTGCTGTAAGACCTTGGCTTTGACCAAAATTGACAATTCTAGGTCAACCGTAAGTACCCTATAGGTTTTGGGTCGAAAACCTATATGGTAGTTCCCTTAGAACTAGAATCACGAAATTTGGCCAAAAGCAGGGTCTTACAGCACAAATAAAGAAAAAAATACAAAAAATAAAAAAAGTGGAAAATTTAAGGGTGTCCCCATACATACATAATAGACTCCATTTAAGATAGTCCTCTAAGTTGTATGGGCGCTCATACAGATTTAGAGGACTAGCGTAATTCAACCTCAAATAAGGTAAAATGCGTACGGAACCCTCGGTGTGCGAGTCAGACTCGCACTTGCCCGATTTTTTTATTTATCGATACTTTCATATCGATACTAAGTATATTTACACACGACTTTTGTGAGGAGTTGTCAGTCCTTTGTATATTTTTAAATACCTAGTAATTTATCTCCTCAAGATGTTTTGAAAGGACAATGGCAGATCTCCATACATCAAAATGTCTGAAATTAAATTGAAGCGTACAGTAATAAAAAATATATCAAAAAATTTGGCGTAAGTAACAGAGTCTATAATGATTCTATTTTCACTCAGGAAAGGTGGAAAAAGAAGATATCGGTGTTAGAATTTTTAGTTAAGAATGAACAATGTAGGTAAAAGGAAAGTTATAGTATGAAAGTTAAACAATGTAGATAGGTACGTTTGAATTGGTTTGAATTATCAAATGACATATGTCAGATTGGCATATGTCATTTGATAATTCAAACCAATTGAAAACGCGGAAGTATTTTGTAGCATCTAACTGTCACTGCCAAAGACAAAAGCAGAGCTGCACATTTTAAATCGATTTTACCTATGTGAAATCGATACAACATTAAAACGATGCTGTGACGTTTTTATTTGATTTAAACGTTGTTTTGCTTCAAAAATATTAGCTTATTGATATAATAATGTTGATTAAATATTAAATAACTGCATTTTAAACCAAACCAACTCTATAAAGGTCGATCGTATTGATTACTTATTTAATAATCGATACGGATATAATACTCACGTCTATTCCTGTCACACCATTGTCTATGGCAACAATGAAATAACAAAGTATTCGTAATCAATTGGAATGCTTTTTATCATCATAAAATACTCCAGCTTTAACGTGACAAAGTGAAAATATTAAAAATCGTAGCAAAAAAACATTTTTTTTTGTTCATATGAAGTTTAAGGTCGCCACAACAAACCCAGACCGAATTCTGCCATTGTTCTTTGTGACCGCTTTAAGATTTGGCCCAAATATCGGTATTGCGCTCGGGACCCTTTTTACTCTACCAGTAAGTACTCTTTCAGAGTGGAGGCTGGCGCGGGTGCTAGCGCGGGCGCGTGTAATTCAAATGTATGCAGACGCCCTTTGCGTTCACAGTGCGCGCGCAAGCCGCGCGTCTTCATGTGGCGGGCGCGCGCGCGGCTGGTGCGGGTGTTTCTAATGGCTCAGTCCGCCCGTATCGTTCACAGTGATATAGCGTCTGTTAGGTGACTACGCGTGTGGTTCTAAACCATTTTGATTTACCCGTCGAAGCATCGTCAATCATGGACATCAATACTGAAGAATTTATATCTGCAGTACAACATCGCACAGCTATTTGGCAAAGTAAACATCTGCAACATTTAAATAGGGCAGCCCACAGATATGAGAAGTATCAGATGTAACGCACGGCACAGTTGCGTGCGGCCACTAAAGCAAATACAAAATTGAAAAGCGAATACAAACTCGTCTCAGTGCGCTACGAAGCATCGTACAGTTCACGCGTCACGATCACGTCAACTTTTAAATTCTCAAAATGCCGTCTTGTGTTCTTTAAACACTGTAAAAGTTGTTCCTAAAAACAAAAACAGGAAAATGGAATATCTTTTCACAGGTAACTATTGATAATTTGACTGTTTCCTAATTTAATTTCGATAAAATTCGTATTTGTGCAAGAAATATGTAAGTGTTGCCAGTTTTTGTCGACGCCGTTCTGCCTGAATTAGGGAAAATGCACTTGTCAATTGATTATGTGATAATGATTGTCATGTTAATGAAAAATACATTACCGTATTATAAAAGTATACTGTAGATATATCTTCTTTCTCATAAATATAGTAATAGAATTTCAATTTCCATTAGTATATACCTTACATAATATTGTTTTGAGTTCGATCCCCAAACGATCCAAATATTCGTGTACACCCTGCTACTCGTCAAGCTTATAAACTTTGACCTTTGCACCGTTCTTATGGCGTAAAGAATAAGTATCAAAATCGTACAGCAAATGTTTAGCTTGACTTGGCGCCGTGTGTACATACATACTTATGGCGTAGGGAATAAGTATCAAAATCGTACAGCAACTGTTTAGCTTGACTTGGCGCCCTGTGTACATACATACTAATGGCGTAGGGAATAAGTATCAAAATCGTACAGCAACTGTTTAGCTTGACTTGGTGCCGTGTGTACATACATACTTATGGCGTAGGGAATAAGTATCAAAATCGTACAGCAACTGTTTAGCTTGACTTGGTGCCGTGTGTACATACATACTATTTATTTCTCAACTAATCGACGCCAGCGGCTTCGCACGCACATATTTTCTTATTTCTCGTTTTGCCCGATCTCGTGGGAATTTCGAGAAATCCCGTCTTGGTGCACCCCTACGGTTCCCAAGAAACATACATGCTAAATTTCAGCTTCATGCGCCGAGTAGTTTCGGCTGTAGCTTGTCTGTCAGTCAGTCAGTAACGCAAGGATTTTATATATACAGATTTACGAAGTAGTTAAAACTTAACTCGGTACCTACATTTAAGAAATGTATTTATAAAAGCATTAATTAAATCCATGGTAAATTCTTCAAAACCGCAAATGAATATAAGAATATTACATAACTATATGCAAAATACTGGGAGATTATTCATAATCTGGCAACTTTTCACACACATAGACGCGCGTGTCCGTACAGTGCCAGTCGCCAAAGGTCACGCACACATAGCTGTCAACGTGCCACGCTTAGTTGGACGAATGTGCTCTATCTGATAATTCTCATATCTGTGGGGCAGCCATAAACAAATTATGGCAAGAAATAAAACATTGTTTCGTCCGTAAATCAGCGTAAATTCTCCAAACCTTTCTCTTCCTTTATTCAAATCATGTGTGCCAAACTTCATAAATAGCAATTTCCATTTTAAGTATGAATTTTCCATTAATAAAAACAAATCTTCATCCATGTCTTCTAAATAAATACGTAGCAGCTCAAAGTTTGAGAACGACCAAACACATGTGCAATGACGCTCGAAGCTCGCTCGGCACTGTGAATGCAGACGCCAAGACCCGAGCGCCCGCGCCCGCGCCCGCGCCCGCACCCGGTAGTTCAGTCTGATTGAGCACTTACAGTCGCAGCAAGTGATGAAAGAAGCTTTTCTATATTGAAAATAATAAAAAAATGTCTGCGATCCACCATCACACAAAATAGATTATCTGGATTAGCTATGATTTCAGTATTGATGATCGAAGATTTCAACAGAACACAAGGTTTTTGCGACAGTATACCTAGTGGTATAAACTTATCTGTTATTATTAAAGATTTTGCAGAACAAAAAGTGCGAAGGAAATTACTAAGTATAAACTATAATTATTACGAGGTAGGATTTAATATTCTCCGAAAAACTGTTTAATTTACACAATTTCATTATTTTCAAAAGTACTTAACTGTTTTGTTTTGTTGTAACATAAGTACCTAATTGTTTTTTTATCAGTATTTAAATTTTAAAATTTTGGGAGTGAATGAAGCAAGAGAGATAAATAGGTCAGGACCGTTGCAAATGGCGTTCCGTAGTCTCTGCCTACCCCTCCGGGAAACAGGCGTGAGTCTATATGTAGTATCTAATATTTGTCAAAATTTTAAAACAAATCTTTTGTTGTGTCCTTTTTTGTACGTACGTACCGTATGAACATTAACAAATACATAGGGACAGTTGGGGTACAGTGGAACGAAAAAATCCTTTTTATTTAAAAAAAAATCTGTGTTTAATATTTAAACAATTTTTGTTTTTAAATATCAACAATGGTCCTTTACCTACATACTGATTAGAAAATTGAGATCAAAAATCAAACTTAAGACTAAGAAACAAGCGTTTTCCCCATACTCCTCTCTTGTTCCATTGAACTCCAGGTCTGGGGTTCAATGAAACTGTGTCTGGGGTACAATGGAAAACGAACAATAAATCTTGATAAGAAGAAATATAACATTTATATTTTAACTTATTATTTATGTTACTTATTATAAACCCAATGTACATATTTGTTTAAAATCTTTTCCGGAAAAGAATAAATGTGACTGTCGTTTTGTCTTGCCTGACAAGTTGGGACTTGGTAGCACAATTTCAATGCCGAATTTGACACCACAGCCATGTCTGGTTCCAATGGAAAATAAAAACTGTGGTCTGTTTTAGCACTACGCTACGGCGCATGCAATTAATGTCATATTCGTTGTTATTGTCCATATCTGTCAGTAACTGACTGAATGAAACACTGTTCCATTGAACCCCGTTCCATTGTGCCCCGTAGAGTACCTATCAATTAAAAAAAAATATCAAAACATTTAGATTATGTTTGCACCAACACACTTGATTGCATTTAATAGGGAAATCCTTTAATATTTACACAAAAAATATCAAATACCTGTTATTACAACTTTAGTCGCAAAAACGATACTTCTCCTCAACAAAATGACAACTTTAGACTGCCAAAAACAATATTTTTTTAATAAAAACTCCTTGTGTGTCTGTTCGCCATATTGCACTACGTTATCACGTAACACATGAGTTGCTGCAATTGCCCAAAGCAAAAGCGCGCGATTATCGTTTAAATTTAATTCATTAGAGCCGTTGTTTTATTGTGCCCCGTGTTCCACTGTTCCCCACTTGTCCTACCTACTAGGTATGAGTCGATTGAACATAATAACCAATTAGGTAAACAGCTTGGTCCTAATCTTTTAAACTTCTGAAACGATTTTGATGGAAAATGTTTATTGTTCTAGCAAGAATAGGCCTATACGCAACAGTGAGTCGCAATAGGTTGTTGATGATGATGATGATAAAGTTGAAAGGTACATAACTATATCGATAAAGAAATATATCAATCCATCCATTCAGAAGTTCTGTGAAAATCATTAAAAGACATACATTGTACTATACTTATACTACATAGGCTGCACTAAAAGTATCGGGAACGGAATATTTCCACTGTTCCTGTCATATTAAAATCTTCTTAATTGAAAACTCCTTGGTTTTAAAAATCGAATACCATTTATTTATTTAACCCTTAAACAAACGCGAGCTCCTGTACAAGTTATTAAAAAAGTTAGGGTGGTTTTAGGGTAAAGAACACTTGCAGATTCTATATTTGGCATCAAAAATATTAAAAAAGTAGGGGATGGGGTAGTTTTTGTGGTGGTAAATAATTTACCATTGTCCGTTCATGACTCCCAAATTTTTCAATTTGGTGGTAAAATAGTTACCATTGTCCGTTTCGTATCTTAATTTTTGTATCTAGACTAGTGACTTCCTCTTGGTTCTACTTGTGTGTAGGTACTTGTTTTATCAAAGTAGATAGTAAAGCACAAAAAATGCATGTAATAAAAGTAATAATATTTTATTAGACATATTGTATTTCTGAAATAAACAAAATACCAATTGAACGTATAAACATAAAAAATAAGTAGATTCTGATGTCTTGAGTTTAACGTTAACAAACGATTTACGCTTTACATAAGAACAAATTTGCACGTTTCAAAATATTATAATACTTATTATATTTAGCATTTCGTAATTATACAGACAGATAACGTATTTTTGTATATAATAAACTGATTTTTATCAAAGCGAGATCGGACAGTGGTAAATTATTTACCACTTTTTTAAAACATCTAAATTATATGAATAAGTCAATTGCGCATACTGCTTAAAAGGGAGATTACAGACAAAATGTTATAGTTTTGATATTTGAATCGAAAAAGCAAATACCAGATTTTTTTTTAACAAAAAGTCAAATTTATTGAACACACTCGCTAAAAACTCGATTTTTTTCACCCGAAAACCGTTTGGTCAACTTTGACATCACCTTATAGTGACAAATGACGTTGATGAGTTGTAGGATGACTTATAATATGTAAAGAAAACAATAAAGATTAAAAATATGTAACATCGATACCTTTTATGTTACCATAGGAAATATTAGGATGCTTTATTTAAAAAAAGTCGAAGTGGTAATATATATACCTTTGTTTGAATAAGGGTTAAAAAAAGATTCTCAGTCTTGTCACAAGGTTTTGTCAAACTTGTTTAGACGTTGAGAAAATGGAATTGACTCGAGAAAATTCAAGAGCGATGATTTATTATGCCTTTCGAAGTGGTTTAACACAAAAACAGTGTGTTGACCGGATGATTTCTGCATTTGGTGATGAAGCCCCATCCAAAACCACAATTTATCGCTGGTTTGCTGAATTTCAACGTGGACGTGTCAAGCTCAGTGATGATCCCCGTCAAGGTCGTCCAAAAACTGCAGTCACCCAAGAAAACGTTGATGCTGTGCGTAAGCTGATTGAGGAAGATCGACATGTGACATACCGCGAAATTCAGACAACTTTAGACATTGGCATGAGTCAAATACAAATAATCTTGCATGAACAATTAGGTGTAAAAAAGTTGTTTTCCCGATGGATTGACCGCATTCGCTCTGTGAAGAGCAAAAATGGGCTCGCGTTACTTGGTGCGTCAGAACTCTCGAAAGATTCCACGCAGGATCCTCAAATGCTGTATACAACATCCTATCAGGTGACGAATCCTGGATATACGCGTACGAACCCGAAACAAAAAACCAGTCACGAGTTTGTGTGTTCGAAAATGAATTAAAGCCAACAAAACGTTCACGGAGTGTTGCAAAAAAAAAATGGTGGCCACGTTTGTCTCCAAAACCAGCCATGTTACGACTATTCCTCTTGAGGGACAAAGAACGGTTAATGCAGAATGGTAGGTATGCTAGCATATGTTTGCCACAGGCCGTTTCTGAACTCCGTAAAGAGAACTGCAACCGCCGCATCATCCTCCATCACGACAATGCGAGTTCTCACACCGCGCACAGAACAAAACAGTTTTTAGAGCACGAAAACATAGAATTATTAGACCAACCGCCGTACAGCCCCGACCGAAGCCCTAATGATTTCTATACTTTCCCTAAAATAAAGAATAAATTGCGTGGACAGAGATTTTCATCACGTGAAGAAGCTGTGGACGCCTACAAAACGGCCATTTTGGAGACCCCGACTTCCGAATGGAATGGTTGCTTCAATGATTGGTTCCATCGTATGGAAAAATGTCAAATTTCGCGAAAAAATACTTTGAAAAGCAATAAATACATTTTTAAATAGTAATGTTGTGTCACTTCCTTGATTCCCGAAATTTTCAGTGCCGCCCTCGTAACATAAAAACACTCGCGTGGTAACCTACTTCTTCAGAAGGCCCGATAGACTGACGTAGGTAGGTAGTAGAGCCTTGCCTTGATTTCAGCATGAACGGGCCGGCTCGACCGGGGAAGTACTATACCCTCTCACAGAAAATCGACGTAAAGTAACAGTAGATACCTAAACTGTTGCGTTTCGTTCGGTGAGTGAGAGTGCCGGAGGCTCTATCCCTTATTCCTTCTCCCTCATCCCACTCCTTATCCTATCCCTTTTCCCAAATCAAGGGGCGGCAACGCACTTGTGACTCCTGTGGTGTTGCGGGTGTCCATGGGTGGCGGTAATTGCTTACCATCAGGCGATCCGTCTGCTCGTTTTCCGCCTATTATTACATAAAAAAAACGTGAATGTATGTAAAGGGCGGCAAAAATTATCTTTGCCCGGAGCGGCTAAATAGCTAGACCGGGCCCTGGGACCGAGCGCGTGGTTGCAGTGACGAAATATAATATTTTGGGTGTTTTGTTAAAAAAATGCAAGGTAAGTTGTACCTGCTTTGGTCAAAGTTCGTTATATTTCAATGAGTTTATTACATGTTTACTGTTGCTTATCTATTTAGCCATGTTTGTGTTCTATTCTCTTTGAAGGATAATAAATAATGCGATAATAGTTAGTAATTGAAACAAAATGGCCGAAAAAGGCAAAGCGGCTCGGGTAAAGCGGCCAACTGACCGCTTTGCCCTAAGATAAATCATTATAATTTGATAGATAATGGTAAATTATTTTGATTAGGTGGTTAACAATTACTAGAAAAACTACTCAGGTGTCATGGGAAGAAAATGTGAGGGCTCGGGCAATTAAAGAGGTAAATGAAAAACGCGGCTCGATTAAATGTATCGCAATTAAATATGTACGGTATCCCTCGCACAAATCTCTCTCTTTACAACAGTATTTACTTTATAGCAGGAAGAAGAACTCTTAGAGTACTTACTTGTTTAATATGGACAAATAACCTCTTTTTTGGCCTCACGAAGGAAGATTTCGCGCAGCTCGTGTTTCAATATGCCGAAGCAAATAATTTTCCATTCTCAAGACTGATTGTAATTGAAATATGTTATAAGAAAGCACAAAAAGTTGATTATTTTATAAAAAAAAAAACATTGCTTATATTTTTGTCATTTTTACGATACTTTTCGAATACTTTCATGTGTACTTTGGGGTGGCCACATTGCCCTTACCCCCATGGTCGCTTTGGGCGACCACTCGGGCCAAGCGGTTTTTGGGCAAGTTTTCGTAATTCACATATCACATAGTAATTTTTAAATTTCTACGAATTTGAGTTTCGCTTAATAAAACTTTACCTAATAGATTTTCTGGCTATTAAGTAGTATTAAATTATCTTCAAATGTATATCGTTTGATAGATTTTTTCAAATTTTAAATTTAAGGTGGCCGCTTTCAGCTGACCTCCTAGACATGTAGATACTGAATTCTGATCAGGGAGCTGTCAGCTGTCGATCTTTATTCCGTTCTACACCGATTTCACAGACGCCTAACAAAAAACACATAGCAATCCCTTGATGAGTGAAATCATACTACTGGGTCTTTTGAATCCTTATTACTGTGGTATTAAAATAAATGTAAGAATTAAATCTTGGCCACTAATGTCATTGCGGCAGGCAACACGGGGCACATGCCTCAGGCTCTCTTCCTTACATGGTCCCGAAAGGCTCCAATATTAAAATACTACTCAATCTTATGATCATAAAGTATAATTTTATGTGCCAATGAAATTTACTTAATAATCATAAAAATCAGGAAAACTACTTTCATCCCTCACTTTCGCGTCTTTTTAAGTTCAAGTCAAAAGTTAAAGGTCTCAATCATTTTTATTTGCTTAAGAGCCCTCAGACGGTCGTGATGGCAGCTAGTATTAAATCTGGCCTTGCGGACTACGAATAGGAGCCTGGGCTAAATGGCTGAAAATACTTATTTAAGATAAAATATATTTATTATCATCGATTTGTTAAACGAAATAAAACACTTACTAATAAATGTTGAGAAATTGGCGACAAAAAGAGTCACGTGTTTCCGCCCGGGATCGAACCGGGGACCTTGTGCGTGTGAAGCACACGTGATAACCGCTACACTACGGAAACTTGTTATCATATCACGAAATTATGGATGAGTCTCTAATTCTCAAATTGTCCGTATATTTTTACAGTAGGTATCACTTATAAATAATTTATTAAGTATTATCCGAACATTATTGAGTGGTTCACACATTTTTATTATGGTAAAACGTAATAAAGCTTCGCAGAAACTGATAAATACCTACCTAACATTGTAGCTTTAGTTCAAAAAGCAGACATAAAATTGTACGTACTTACCTATAGTTGGTGCCACGAGAAGATAGACTTTTTGTAAACAAACATTCAGGGCTTCACAACCTTTATTTCAAACAACGTTGTGTTTTACATTTTATGCTTTAGTGAAGTTTGATGCTTTTTAAGGGTATTTTTTAAATGCATTTGAGTTTATATATGTTAATATTATTATCTATGACTTCCAGTCATATCCAGAAAAATGTAAATTTGAATGAAAATAAACATATTTGATTTTGTGTAAGAGTGGTCGAATTTTCCAGGAATAATTTTCATTAATTTGGCGACAATTTTGTAGCTTTTTAACATGTAAGTACATTCAAGTCAATAATAAAATACCATGTATGTCAATGATAGAGTACAAACAGGGTACTCTATTATGGACTTTGATTTTTTTAATCATAGGCAATAAATAATTTGCTCCTAGCCTAGCTATCCTAAAATATTAAATAATTGTCCACAAATGTGATATATTACAGACAACTAGCTATTACATCGCATGCAAATTTTTTGGCATGGAGATTTTACGTTGTGTATGAATGAAAACGTCAGAATGTACTTAAACAAAATCCATTAAAATGTTACGGTAAATTTGCATTCGGGGTAACATGCGTAAATTGACGCAATTTATTTTTATTAGGTGTACAGAATCTTATGTGCGAATAATAGTTTATCATCTGCAATTTGCACCCGCATTGCCGCAATCGGCCGCGGGATGCGCATTGCGATCCTATAAACATGCATTTAACTTTACACTTACCCATTCTTGACATCTAAAAAATTTTTTTTTTTCTTAAGATAAATGCAAGCTAAGCCCAAGAATATTACATTTCAATGAAGTAAAACCAAATGTTGGCATTCCAGGTTCCAGTACCACAAAATATTAAAAGATCCCGTTGACAGCGCATAATATCGATAAAAATCCGATCCATTGAAATATTAGTTTTCAAGACACGTACCTGTGTACCGTTGCGCTTATTCGATTTGACATTATTTGTGTTTGACAGAACTGTCGTTAAGTCACTTAGTAGAATTTCTTTGTTTACAAAAAGTCTATGTTCTAATGGCACGGACTATACCTACTTGACTGCCTCGTTGGTCTCGCGGCATAAATGTGCGCGTGGGATTGGGAGGTCTCGGGTTAGATTACCGGATCGGGCAAAGTGTTATTGGGTTTTCCCGTTAGGAAATTCTCAGTAGCAGCACGGAGTCTGGTAAAGTGCCCAGTACGGCAATAGGCTCGCCCCTTATTACGTGGGACCTAAAGAAAAAATCATGGCGAAATGTGGGTGTAATATTACACCTCTGTGCTTCGGGGATACAGGCGAGAGTCTATAAATAAAAAAATTAAAAAAATCCTACTTGTCTACTTCAAGTAAAACCAGATTCACTAATTATGTCATTAGTCGTAGCAGATAATAATCAATCAATTTAATAAAAGTAGTATAACATTCTAGTGTTACGTATGTGTCACAAATAGTACATGACTTGACAAATGACATGACATGACATGTGACATTGAAGCAGATACGGTAGGTGACATTTTTGCAATTATTACGACATTAAAATAAACCAAACGTGAAATAGATATAATAAAGTGACTATATTTTGTTACAAAATTGGCAAATTCACAACTTGATATGCCGACTTATTGAATTTTATAAATTAATTACGCTGCCATCTTTTATCTATCATTGGAAGCTGACTTGTTATAGGTTTTCTTATACGTCCCTATAGATGTCACTACATTATCAAGAAGTAAAGCTTATTTTTTAATAATTTTAAATCCAACCAGTTCACAACAGTGTTCTTAATTGTTAAAACTGTATGTAAGTTTGCCTTTATAAGTAGACCGTATGTATTATTTTATAACCCAATATTGTAAGATAGCTCATAGCGATAGCCTAGTAGAGGATACACTAACAGACTGCATATCGGCATTAATCGCAATGCATACAGATTTACATAGAAGTGCAGATCTTAAGGATTTCGTGTGCCGATTCCAAGTGGGGACTGGGACTGTCTCCAGTTTAGTTCGTAGTTGGCGCCGTTGGCGGCGCTGGCATCGTTCTCTGTCTCTCTTGCTCTCGTAGTTAAGATACACAGGACTACAGGAGGCACATTCATCTCTCTTGCTCTCGTAGAGACAGCTGTCACAGCGCGACTGCCACGCCGCCAAGCGGCAATTTGGGTCACAGAAAGTTTGTCTTCAGAGCGCCCATAGGAAATGCGCCTCTTTGTATATATCTGAGCTCTTTGATATCGGGTTGGAATCCATGGCTCGCACCAATGACTTTACGGAGTTATGTGCGTATTGAATTGCAAATAATCGCTTGCCCCATGCCTCGGAGAGCACGCTAAAAGCCGTCGGTTCCGGCTGTCATGAAGATCTTTGACAGTCAGTACCTATGAATAAACTGAAGCTAGCCTAAACCATGGAATATAGCTATCCCTTTGCGTTGCCGGCGGTTAGACAGGCAGACGTTCTGTGGAAAAGCTAATATTCAGTCAAATCCGATTAGACTAGAAAGCGGAGCCCGGGTTCTAACTGGGATAACACTAGGAAGATTATGAGTTTCAGACAACCCCGTTGAGATAAGAGCAGAGTGCAGACTGTAGATATGCAGATAATAGGTATCGGGTTCAAAAGCACGGCACGCTCCACTGACTTAGGGCATTTTCAGATTAGCTTGTTTTTCTGCGCGTATACGGTCGTTTCAGCATACGCGCTTACACGCGCGCTACATTACGCGCTTCAAAAAACCGGACTCGCGTAAACGGGCATATTTCGGCGTGTCCGTTCGAAACGGTAGTGACATCTTGTCAATGTCAACATGAATTCTGACTGCTCACGCCTATACGAGCTTAGAAGCGCGTCAACGCTCGTACGAGTTGCGCTTGTGCCAAAAGGCGCGCCTATACGCGCCTACATGCGCTTATAAAAACGAGCTTATACGCGCGTATAAAACGCTAATCTGAAATCGCCCTTATCAAAGTTATTTGCCTTTTTAATTGTTAATTTGTGGTGCATAGGGTTCCCACCAAGAACTTAGGGTCCCAAGCCAACCTCACCTGCAAGTGGTGCACCTGCCGATCAACGGACGAGGCTCTGGCAAACAAAATATCCCGATAAGCGGCAATAGGCTCGCCACCTAATATGTGGGATCAAAACACTGGCGAAAAGTGGGCGTTTAATATGCCTCTGCCTACCCCTTCGGGGAAACAGGCGTGAGTCTATGTATGTATGTATGTTAATTGTTAATTTTCGCTTGTCCCGTGCATATAGGGCACTCGAGCTGTCGATTCCGGCTGCCAGGAAAATCTTTGACAGTCCTTATGGGGAGTCAGTACTTGATTCTAGTCTTAGCTATCCAATGTCAGTATACTTATTCAAGGCTATTGACAGTAATATCACCATCATATCTTAATCTTTATATATAAAATGCTTGCGTTACTGACTGACTGACAGACACGCTGCAGCCGAAACTATTGGGCGCTCCCGAAATTCCCACGGGATCGGCCAAAACGGGTAAATTAAAAAAAAATGCAGGCGTATAGCTGCTGGCGTCCTCTAGTATCAATATATAAAATCCTTGCGTTACTGACTGACTGACAGACACGCTACAGCCGAAACTATTGGGCGCAGAAAGCTGAAATTTAGCATGTATGTTCCTTGGGGACCGTAGGGGTGCACTAAGAAGGGATTTCCCGAAATTCCCACGGGATCGGCCAAAACGGGTAAATTAAAAAAAAATCAGGAGTAGCTGCTGGCGTCCTCTAGTATCATATAAGTAGGTTTATAGAATATCGCTATCCTTATGAGTTGCGGTGGTGAAGCAGTAGTCATTCTGTGAAAAAGTTGATATTCAGTTAAATCAGGTAACACTAGTAAGCGGACCTGGGGTTAACTGGGATAACGCTAAGAGGATGATGAATACTAACAAAACTTCAAGTCGGTAATTATAAACTATGCTTACCCTTAATACATGTACTGCAATAACACACTATGCTTAAGCTCTAGATAGTCATCAGGTATAAGAAGAAACGCCTCCTTTAAATCATACTCTTCCTTTCATTCATAATCTATGTACTTATATCCCATTTTTCTCAGGCATTCGATTATAAGCTTCACACCCACTATGAAAAAGAATTGTCTGATTCAATCCGATACAGCAAAAAACATATACACAGGTACAAAACTTTTTGCACAATCTTTTTGTTCCGTAACCAAATGTCTATTTAGCGTAATTTGAGAGTTACAACTGGTTTACTGCACAAATTGATAGGTCTAAATATAGTTAGTTCATTGGTCTATCAATGAACTCACGGAGTTAGTGATGTGAAATTTCTTGTCGATAAATTTTATCGATAGGATTTAGTCGCTGAATCATTTGTAGCTTATGGGAGTTATACATACATACAAACAAACATACATAGACTCACACCTGTTTCCCGGAGGGGTGGGCAGAGACTACGGAACGCCATTTGCAACGAAGTTACGGATGGGAGTAATATTAAAATGTATATTCAACGTAGTAAGTTTAAGTGCTCTTGAGAGTGCGCAATAGGCGTTTACGAAATTAAGACGCCGCCAGTCGTGGTCGCAGAAATTCCGGCCAAGTGAACTAGGGGCCTGGTCCGAATTGGTACACGAATGACTTGCACTCCGGTCGTTTTTTGAAGTGATCATTTTTCCATACATTTTATCTACAAGCGTCCCTATTGCCTTTAAGAAAATGATTAGTCGCTAGGTCGGAGAAGCCTCGAGCATATGGCTATATACGTCGAGCATCTTGCTGATATTTCACTTGTAAATAACTTTTCATTGCACCTTTCTTGTTATAAGATACATTCGATTTTTCACTCATGTATTAATGTTCAATGCTTACGGTAATTTTTGTTCTGACAGACTTTTGTTTGGTACAATTTTGGTTCCATTGGATTTTCGTTTCGTCGGTTTCGCCAGTTTGTATTTCGTCAGTAAAAATACAATAACGGACTATTTTTATACAATGCCTCAAATATTTTATCCAAATAACATCATCGATACGTCGGTATCGACAGTGTCTCCTCTCTACGGTCGTGATTGTACGTCTGGCAGAAACTGAAAGTGATGCGTCGTGGGAACAGGGTCATGTGCCACACTGCGCCTCGCAATGGTTTCAAAAGCTTACTTCGATTATTTATAACTAGGTACGTTTTGGGTTTGTGGGTTTTAGAGTACTTAGCTATTCGGCAGTCTGTAGCCAATGGACTGCTTCATCTTAGAAACTGGTTTGGTGGCTGAATCAGACGACGAATAACCATTGTCAGAAAAAGTAAGGTGACAGTCATTTTTTATAGACTCACGCCTGTTACCCGAAGGGGTAGGAAAGGTGTAATATAACACCCACATTTCGCCATGAATTTTTAGGTCCCACGTAATAGAGGGCGAGCCTATAGCCGTTACCGGGCACATCACCAGACTCCGTGCTGCTACTGAGAATTTGGGAAAACCTAGTAACACTTTGCCCGACCCGGGAATCGAACCCGGGACCTCCGATCAGCAGTCGCATACGCTATCCACTGGACACTTTTCTGAATTGCGAAATAGCGGGCAAAAGATAAAAGATAGATTAGCCTAGGAGCAGCGATAACCTAACGGAGAGACTATCCAACTGCTGATATATCGACATGTGAAACCACCAGCGTGCACCACTGACTTTTCAAGGTCAAGTGCGTTTTAAATTGTAAATATTGCTTGCTAAATAGAGAAGGAAAACATCATGAGTAACAGAACTGCTAGCTGCACATCTCAGGGCATTCCATAGGATTTTCGAAAAAAAAAGACAAATTCTGCCAAGTTGCACCTGGTGGACTATGACCTAATCCTTTTCATATTGCGAAGAAATTCTCTGCCTAGCAGCAGGGCAGCTTTTATATGCAGGACTCGCTCTCTTCCCCTCAGTCACTTAAATATATCCATATTTGAGTGGCTAATGTTACGACCACACTACCTTACCGTCTACCGGGCTGTTACCGCAATAATTATGGCATTAAATTACCGTTTAAATTACTGCGTAAAGTCGTGTGGTTACACTAGAGTTTACTAGGCGGTGAAAATAGCATTTTTCAAGATGGCGGTTGAAGCTGCAGTTGTGTGGTATTTTATGAGTACCAATTATTTTTACATGACTCTTTTAAATGTTTGGCTTTCTGTTGGGTATCCCAAAGAGAAATTCGAGCGCTTTTTCATTTGACCACTCCATATCGGTAGATACATGCGTCGTCGTCGATCTCATGTTGCACACTGGACAAACGGTAGTGTGGCCACAAACGCATTAATTACTGCGGTAATCTTCTTTGATGTGCGAAAAAAGACCGCCGCCGGAGCTATTGTCTACCGCCATTTGCCATATTGAATCGCATTGTAAAATAGTGCCCATAAATCGTGGTTACACCTAGGCGTTGTTGAAGTTATGGCAATAATTATTGACATATCACGGTAGTGTGGCCGTAGCATTAGGGGCATGCCACCTAAAAAAACGTAGCTGTCAAAGTCGGGAGCGGTTGCTCAGTTTATAACTAACAACTTTTTGGGTGCGTAGGTTTTAGAGTAGCCAGCCAGAAGTTCTCAATTTAATGGCACACGATTAGCGATATTCTAGCCTAGGAGCAGGTCATAAGCGACTCCTCAGTGCGCCATATGAACGGACTTTCGCAAATGGTACCTGATGACCAGACATTTGGCATTTAATTTCTCTAAGATTAATCCAAGCAATTATTCATTGATATGGGTGTCGGACCCACGGCCGTTCGTCCGTCTGTGTAAATGTCATGGTGAACATCAAACATTATGTTCGCTCCAGTTTCAGCGTGTCGTCTGTCCGTCACGCGTAATGCAGGCAGTCGCTGCACTTATAAATGTTAGCTACTCGTTGGATAACGTAGATTATGTGGGATGTAGATACGACGGCTTTGGTTTAGTGCCTATTGAGGAATTTGTCGTAAAGAAATCATGCAACCACATCATACATTCACAAATTTTAGTTCTGTCCTTTACAGTGTAAAAATTATTATGACTAGACCGATGCAATAGTCTTGTCTGCAAATGTCTAATTGGAAAACGTCATAATAAAATAAGTTCTAATCTTCCTTTGTTGATGCTGTAAAGAAGTATAAAAATAGGACTAAGTCTGCAGTTTGCTAACTGCAGACTTCCAAGGCTGTAAAGTTGTTTTGTTACTAGTGATGTTCCGGATATCCGTATCCGTATCCGCGGATATCCGAGGAGGAAGCAAGATCCGTATCCGAATCCGTATCCGTTACTTTTGACGCGGATCTTTTACGGATCTTTCACCTAATTAATTTTCAGTTGATAGGATAGAATGCCATAGGTGGTTAGGTAGAATTAAAAAACTTTTAATTTACATTCAGAGTATTTTAAATAAAATTTCAATACAAATTGAAAATTGATCTGTCTATTGTTCCGCCGAGCGTGCGTGACGTCACCTATCGTTTCAAGGTCGCGCGCACCGACATCGATTCAGTAAGAAAATAAAGATCCATATCCGTATCCACGGATCTTAACACCAGATATCCGTATTCCGACCAGCATCCGCGGATATACATTTAACGATCCGGCACATCACTAGTTGTTACGTGCATCGGCGGTAAGTATAACTCGGGAACTATGTGTATCAAATATGGGATAACAAATTTCATCATCATCATCATCATCATCAGCCTGACATAGTCCAATGCTGGATATAGGCCTCTCCAATGGCACGCCACTGAGCCAAATTCGAGATTTGATATTTAAGCGGAAACTACTTAATAATGTTACAAAATTAATTCATCAGAGCAATCGTGTAGTCTTGAAAAGGTGACCGGAAACAGAATTACTTTCACATTTACCTATAAAATTCCTAAATTTCTAAGAAATAGTGATTTTTTGCCTCATTAAAATCAGACAATTGTAGACATAATTAAAATCACACGTAAGTATTTTATACACATTAATTATTCGGACCATCTGTTATAAGTTGCGTGCAAAAAATCGCTGTAATTTCTGCGTCCCAAATAAGCATCGACACATTTTCAGCGCGAGGTAAATTCCTCTTTTTATTAAATGTCCCATCTGCACAAGTTCCTTAGTCTTTACTACATCTTTCTTAGTAATCCAAACCAGCCGGCGACCAGGTAAATCAACGTCTAAATGTGGTCAACAACACTTTCCACCCTGCCAACCCAATACAGACCTTATTACGACACAGTAGAGTCCATATGTAGAGTTCCACTTATTCATGCGAAAATAGTCCTTATCACGATGGTATAAGGACCATGTGTTAAAGTGAAGTAATAGTGAAAAAGTGCAACTATATTAATCAAACACATACGGTTCCGTTTATATGAATTAGATTTGGTACAGTTGTGGCGATAAATCAACAAAGTTATAATTTTTGTTGTGAAATTATAATTTGAAGTGCTGTATGTTAATTACAGGTGTGGAGGGTATATGCAGAGAGCAAAGCTGATGAGAAAGGCGGAACGAGTGAACCTTGACGGGATTTAAGCGTCTCAACATGTATATTGATATAAAACTAAATGACGAGAAGAAATAAAATTAAATGACAGAATTTATTTTCTTTTACTATTTGTTTTTGAAGACAACTCCCACACTAGCAATAGATCCTGTCTCGCGGGGGACTTTACAAACATATAACCACCGGACACAAAGTAAGACTCGAAACAACAATTTGTGGATCACACAAAGTGGGCCCAATTCTCGTATTTTTATATAATACTTATTGTTATTATATTTTGAATGGACTCAGAAGCGGTATTCTGATAACCTAATGTCATTATCGTATAATTTGGAATAAACAGTTCGTCGTTGACATCGATATATATGTACTAAAGTACTAGATGTAGCATTCAGAACATTTACTTTGTTCAAATGCTTTGCATGAACATACCGGCAAAGCAATCTAGTGTCACTTTGACTTTCCTGAGGTGTGGGTCCGCTTCGTTTATTGACTCTGTGGCGACGATATATCGATTAATTTGAATCAGAACTTGTATCTGTAGTAGCGTTAGTCAATATTTTTAATTATTTATGTACATAAAAGAGTTAAATGTATCATAATACCACATTAAAATGTATTTCTTTATTTTTATGTGACGTCATTTACGATCATAGACTAACTACTATGCAGAAATACATTGCAAGTGATTGTAGGTAAAATATATGACCAAGACCAGACTTCGTGAAGGTATTGGTTTTAAGAATTTTTTAGTTTGATCAATGTTATAAAACCAATTCGACGTTGTATAACACTAATTCTGTGTTCTTTTTATTTTTTGGTAAGTTGATCGTAATGACCGTATTAACGAATATTTCAACACTTCATCTTAGTAGGTACACATTTGCAGTTATAGAAAAATACGCAAAAATAATATTGAACCATGAGACTAAAACAGATCCTTATTTCCATTATCCGACCAATAGACAAAAAACCACAAAATTAATTGTGTTTAATTGAATAGTTATTAAAATATATTTTTGAGCATTTCTTGCTAGAGTAAATTTAACTGCAATTCAAAATATTTTTTTTAGGCAGGAATTCAACCCGCGGCCACGACGAACCGTGTCGATACCGTACCGACTAAGCTACTCAGGCCACTTCGTCATAGATTTTTTTTTAACAGTTGGTTTCCTTATGGTAGCACATAGTGTACTCTGTGGTCAGCAAGGGCATCTTTACAAAATGACAAACAATCCTGCCTTATATATTAGGTAAATATGCTTAAGCAATTCTCGTAGTAAGATAAATATAAAGTTTTAAAATTAGAATTATTCGTGAAGCAACTAAGGCAAGTCTTGAACTTACGCCCACGATACATACATTTTTCTATTTTGTAATAAAAACATCTGAATATGTTTATAGATTCTATTTTTTTACTTAAATAAACCCCTAGCAATTAATTCCTTTTATTTTCATAAATCAACTGTTCTTATTATGTTGATGAAATACTGTAGGCAGAAAACATCTCTTCTGTGAAGTAAATAATCTTTGCAAATGGCAATAAGCAGCCAGTAGCGTTAGAGAACTATTGGATACTCATTGGTAAGATGCCAGGACTTGTTGTTGTTGATTGGCTATAATAATAACTAGACACTGTAAGTTATTGGCGCTGCTTGCGCCTGCGTGTTGCGCTAGTACGATTAGACGTCATACATTAGACAATTTGAACAAAATATTTATAGGGAATGCTCCGTCTATCGTTGGAGTATATGTCAATGGTCGTTGACACATATTTTGACACTTGTTTCAATTTACGATCTCGTTACGATTTCATTCAATTAAAGAAGAATACAATTTTTGTGACGTAAGTGTGATACTGACATTATATCGAAACTGTATTTATTTAGGAGAATTGGGCCCAGTGTTGTCTCGTGTGGGGATCGAACCCACAGCACTCGGCAGAGAGGCGAGGCGGCCGGCGGCCGCTTAATCCACTACGCAAACCGTGCAGTAAGAAAAAGGAGCAATGATTTTGAGTTCGTTTTGGCTTTTCTTCTCAAGAAGTCGTTTAGCTAGGAAAAGCCGGCATCATCTAGAATAGGGTTTTGACTTATATAAGTGTTGTAAGCAACTGAAATGCAGAGATACCTTAGAGGTCTTTAGACCGTATTCTTACTATTAATAGTGCCACAAAAATCAAACGTCCCATACTAAATTAAATTCCGACCAAGACAAATTGTATGGAACTCACAGCAAATTTCTTTTTTGAATTTATTAACCACAAAATTTTAATCATACTCGTAGGTACAGTGTCATCGGGTATGAGATCAAACTCGCTGAACTCTAAACGGCAAAGCGGCCACTCCAACCCCTAGGCCCTCCGTGTAGTACAATTTTATCTTTATTTCTTGTTAAGGCAGCCATAGCCTAGTGGAGATACCAACAGACTGCTGTATCGGGTTTGCATCATGAGCGCGCACCACTGATATTAAATTGTGAAACCTACCCCGGCAAGAGTCAGGTTTCAGAGGTACTGAGTCCTCGTAACGGCTGTCAAAGACCTTCATGGCTGCCGGAACCGACAGCTTTACGTGCCCTCCGAACATATTATTATGTGGTCACCCACTAAAGAGGTGACCCATGTAAACGTCGCTTAATGTTGCTGACCAATTACGAACGGAACGGCAAGCTAAGTCATGCTGTGAGCGCTACAATATAATACCAAAGCAGATACACCCAATACACGTATATATAATATGACACTGTTATCTTGTTTTTTAAAAAGACAACTTCCGCACTAGGAATACATCCTGTTTCGCGGGGGATTTTACAAATATACAACCAACGGACACAATGAACACCCAGACTCGAAAGAACAATTTATGGATCACACAAAGTGTTGCCTCGTGTGGGAATCGAACCTACGACACTCGAAACGGCGCCCGCTTAAACCACTACGCCAACCGTGCAGTCAAACATAATAATATCTTAATGTATAAAATCCTTGCGTTACTGACTGACTGACAGACACGCTACAGCCGAAACTATTGGGCGCAGGAAGCTGAAATTTGGCATGTATGTTCCTTGGGGACCGTAGGGGAGCACTAAGAAGGGATTTCCCGAAATTCCCACGGGATCGGCCAAAACGGGTAAATTTAAAAAAATGCAGGCGGAGCTGCTGGCGTCCTCTAGTACGTAATATGATCGCTTTACATAAACTGTTTCCGGAAGGGGTAGGCAGAGACTACTGAACGCCATTTGCAACGATCCTTAAGGTAAAAGCTAACATGTTTCATCGATATAGCTAAAACCTAGGTACCCTATCTTCAAACTAGACATATGTGTTCTAGAGTGTACCATATGGTGTCGGGTCACATGTGACGCAAGGTGGAAAGTTGCCGCGCCTCCGACTCACACCTGCGCTCTTATCACTCGATACACTCATAATCGTGTACCTATACAAAGATATTGAGCAACCCTTTTAACAAGTAAGCCTTATACTACACCAGATATAGGTAGGTGTCAGTTATCAGAACTCATGGAGGTTTATGGGCTATTCTGGTGTATATAAATAATATTATTGCAAGGGCTCATTGTCCGTGTGGTGACGGATTGAGAATACGGATTGTCACCAACCCATATCATCTCATGGGTGTCGTAAGAGCCGACAGAGGGAGCGTAATATATTATGCAGAGAACAGCACTTTAGAGAAGGAAAACTTGATACAAACCCTATTCCAACCCGTTTGGCCAGCGTGGTATAGTAGGCCAATTACTCCTTTCAAAGGAGAGGCCTAGTGCAGCAGTGGACTGTTAAAGGCTGATGATGATGAAGTGCTCATGAAAATCTTAAAAAGTAAAAATATTCGACGTCCTGGTGGCGTAGCGAGAGTGTAAATGACTGCCTCGTCGAAAGTTAATTGTTCTATTCCTGCTCAAGTCAAAAATTTGGGTGCGTGAAAATGGATGTTTGTCTTAGTCTGGGTGTTTTTATGTATAATATGTATGTATTTACGACGGCTGCGGTTGACGGCATAAAATACAAGTGTCACCACCCCCTATCTTCCCGTGGGTGTCGTAAGAGGCGACTAAGGGATAACACGATGCAAATACCATCTTTGCGTAGAGACGGAAAACTCGACATCAAACCCTATACGACTGCCTCGTTAGTCTCGCGGCATAAATGTGCGCGTGGGATCGGTCGGATCGGGGAGGTCCTGGGTTCGATTTCTGGGTCGGGCAGTGTTATTGGGTTTTTCTGTCACGAAATTCTCAGTAGCAGCAAGGAGTCTGGAAATGTGCCCGGTACGGCAATAGGCTCGCCCCTTATTACGTGGGACTAAAGTATATCTGGCGAAAAGTGGGTGTAGAAATACACCTCTGCCTACCCCTTCGGGAATAAAAGGCGTGACGATATGTATGTATTTACGAACAAAAGTAAACACCTATGTATGCTTATCCATTGTCTTGTACCCATGGTACAAGCTCTGCTTAGTTTGGGGCTAGGTTCTGTTGTGTGTATGTAGAAGAATATTATTACTGTTATACAGTATAGGTACTGTTACTTTAAGTCGATTTTCCTGTTAGGAGGTAGTACTGCCCCGGTCGATCCAGCCCATTCATGTTGTAATCAGCAAGGCTCTACTACCTAATAGGTACCTAAGAAGATTTTCTCCGGTGAGCGCTGATCACGACGTAATTAATGAATTAAAATTAGTTATTCAAAATCGATATAAGTAATATAACACTAATAGTACAGTGGTTTACATAATATCAATTATCAGATCTATTCATATTAGCTTTTAATATTATAATTATCATACTATATAATAACATCACTTTTATTGAAATAATTTAATTTATAATACTTAATTAATCGCAGATGCATGTTAATTAATTAAGTATAATATCATATGAATTTTATTAATCTCTTCATAATAATTAAACAACTCACTGTTGGCGTTCGTTGTCTTTAACACAACTTCTAATCTAGGTATTGTATTTTCACTAGACACAAAACAAAAAAAATATTACTTAATACAAAAAAAAAACAGTGTAAAAGCAATAGTATTAGTAAATAAATTTCTCTTTTGTGTGATTTAATTTTTTTCATTTTATGACTTTTAATATTATTAGGTATAAATATATTTAATCACAGTTAAGACAATTATTTACAGTTACCTTCAATTACATGACCTATATATCCAATTAGTAAGTGCCACTGAAATGCTAACCTAATGGCAAGTATAAACCATTCTATTATTTTCTATTTCTCTTGAATATGCTTTCGTAACAGCGAGGTTAAATAACTAATCAACATTAGTCATTAAATTGTATGTGTGGTTCGTAAACAACTAACGAGTCTAACCACAGACAAAAATGAGTTAAATCTAGAAAAATCATGTCAATGGTCATCTTACATAACTATGACGACTTAGAGTACCAGACTTTTAAAAGTGATGTGCGTATTACATAGTTTAGGGCGGTTTCAGATTAGCGTTTTATACGCGCGTATAAGCTCGTTATCGGAAGCGCATGTAGGCGCGTATACGCGCGCCTTTTGGCACACGCGCAACTCGTACGAGAGTTGACGCGCTCCTAAGCTCGTATAAGCGCGAGCTGTGATGCCCGATCCAGACTCTCCACGAGGCGACACGAGAGAGCGCGAGTACGAGAGTGTGGACGGTGCGCTCGTGTCCTCTCGTCTTCCCTTGCCTCGCCCTCGATTTTGTGTCGGTTTTTCGGACGCGAGTCAAAGGATGCGAGGGGTGAGGCGAGAGAATCATCCACACTCTCGCGCTCACTCACTTTGTTGTAACTTGTAACTGCTGCAGAGTAAGGACGCGCGCGTTTTTTTATAATGACGGAGTGGAGTAACGATTTGTGTTACACTTTTATGGAACTTTATCAAATGGAACCAATCATTATATTCATATATCAGAAGTTAACGCAGTCACTTCAATCACATCCATCTTGTAGTAGACGTAGCGGGTAAGTGAATAAATCGAGAGTATGGATTGCTAGCACTCGTGCAGCCTCCACTCGCCAAGACTCGTGCCGTAGCCTCTAGGAGGCGCCTCGCGAGAGTCTGGTTCGGGCATCAGAAATGTCAGAATCCATGTTGTCACTGACACTACTGTTTCGAGCGAACACGCCGAAATATGCCCGTTTACGCGAGTTCGGGTTTTTGAAGCGCGTACTGTAAAGCGCGTATAAGCGTGTATGCTGAAACGACCGTATACGCGCTGAAAATACGCTAATCTGAAACCGCCCTTATTATCGCTGGCTGAAATCTATATGTTTGAAAGTTCTACAAGTTTTTTAGAGACATGTGAAGTTTACCTACTTGTACATGGGCAGCGTGACTGTCCTAACCCTTCTCAAAATGAGAGGAGGCCTGTGCCCAGCATTGATACAGATTATAAAACTAGGCTGATGAGAATGATGATCGAAATATTTATTGTCACAAGACCACATAAACGCGCATTCTAGAAGCGCAGAGCCAAAAAGGTATAGGGTATGGGGAAGACTGAAAAGAGGTTTCATTATTTATTTTCCTTTTCTCCTAGAGTTGCCGACGCACAAGGCATACCTATTGGCATTACTGGCATCGTAAGTGACACTATTCAGTAACTTAGTTCTAAATTTAAAAAAAGATATTGGTAAATTCTATGACACACAATTTGAGTTACAAACCGATCATAGACAATAACATTTCGAAGCTTTTACGAGCGTCAATTAATAAGTCAAATAATTGAACGAACATCAATATAACATAATAATTAACCAATTGACTCAATAATAATCGTTTAAGATTTAGTTCCTTTTGCTGACACTAATCTGTACCTAATATAACAAAGCTAAAGAGTTTGTTTGTTTGTTGGGTTGAACGCACTTATGTCAGGCACTATGAGTTCGATTTGCATAACAGTTTTAGTGATGGAAAGTCCATTTATCGAGGATGTTATGCTATATAATATCACGTTATGAGCGACAGGGTGAGAAGCGGTAGTCTGAAATAACGCGGACTCAGCTAGTTCATCTAATTAACCATTTGTTGAATACTGCACTTTTAGACTAATCTATGCATTTCATTTATATTATTTTATTATATACATAAACTACCTGACCCGGCGAACTTCGTACCGCCTACAGTCGATTTATTTTTTATTTTATTTTTTTCTCTCCGTAAGAACCATCCTCGCACTTCAAGGAATATTATAAAGAAAGAATTTGCGAAATCCGTTTAGCTGCTCTCGAGATTTGCGCTTAGCAACACATTCAGCGATTCATTTCTGTATTATAGATAAAATTGAATTGTCTGTCTGTGATTTCAGAATGACTATTTTTCTTGTCAAACAATATTTTTAAAATATTTTTCTGTCCGTCTGTCCTTCTGCTTGACCGGGGTAATCTCTGGAATGGCTAAACTGATGTAATGGGACTTTCACGCAGGTGAAACCACGGGGAACAGTTAGTTCATAATATAACTATTGATTTCAATTAATATAACTGTTCACGAAATAATATAATTATTTATGTCAATTGCGAATCAACTCATAAATTATGTATATATCTAATAATTTTCATACGTAACATACCTATAAAATAACAATACATGTTATGGCACTGATGATCTTTATTATTATTGTTAAAATCATAAAATTTTAATTAAATTTCGTTTTCCATAACTGAAACCCAATCAATATTAAACCTTAATGAATCCGTTTAAAATAATTATTGCTTTCTAGTATTTCGACCACTTCCTAGTGATGGGAAGCTCATTTTGATACAGTTGCGGTTTTGGAGTGGCGTTAATATTTTAATACATTGCCCTTCTTTTTTTGGAGACTCACGTCTCTTTCCCCGAAGGAGTAGGCAGAGGTGTAATATTACACCCACATTTCACCATGAAATTTTTAGGTCGCACGTTATAGAGCACATCACCAGACTCCATGCTGCTACTGAGAAATCGGAAAAAATTAGTAACACTTTTGCCAAAAGGCAGCGATAGCCGAGTGGATATACCAACAGACTGATATGCAGAGGGCATCAGGTTCGAATCCACGGCGCGCACCAATGACTTTTCGGAGTTATGTGCGTATTGATTTGTTAATTATCGCTTGTCCCGTGCCTCGGAGTGCACGTTAAGCCGTCGGTCCCGGTTGTCATGAAGATCTTTGACAGTCGTTACAGGGCGTCAGTAACTCAGTACCTTCTAAAATAAACTGACACTAGTCTAAACCATGGAATATCGCTATCCCTTCGGGTTGCGGAGGTCAGACAGGCAGTCGCTCTGTGGAAAAGCTAATATTCAGCCAAATCCGGTTAGACTAGTAAGCGGACTCCAGATTGAAACTGAGATAACGCTAAGAGTAAAAAGACTTTTGCCAAATAGTTAAAGTTTTAATACTGCAATCAAATCAAAGTTGATGTACCGTGAGGTGTTTCCTCTGAGATTGCGTTAACACTGCCAAAATAAGATACCTAATAGACTTAGAAGAGTTGTTAATATTATTATCAACGCTGTCGTTGTCGTAACGTCTCGAGTCCAAACCTACAGTGCGCACCGCCGATTTTTTAAGTTATGTGTGTGTATTAAAATGTACAATGATAATTTTATTATCGTTTATCAAACAGTGCAGACAAATGTTTTGACAAAAAATGACAAATTTCTATAATGTTCGCCAAAGAAGTGTGAAGTCTGCCAATCCGCCCTTGACCGGCGAGGTAGACTATGACCTTACCCTTCTCAAGTCAAGTCAAAATCATTTATTCATCTAGGTCATAAGGTGACGCTTATGAACGTCAACTTTTAAAGTTAATTAGTTAATGAATCTACATTTACTGCCTCGTTCGCAAAGCAATAGGTATAACCACGAGAAAGAACGGGCAATAAAACTCGTGGCCACTCTTTTTAATCGCCAATATACTGTACATAAATTTCATTTTTGTAAGGAGTGGCAACTGTTTCATACTGTACTTAATTACTACTCATATTGAGAAAAGGCTCTTGCTGAACAATAAGATGGTATTTACAGGGCTGATGGATTAAACAATCGCCACCAAAAGCTATCTACTCATTCAAATACAAATAAGATCCTTGAAAGCGCACCTAACCGCGCACTCTAAAGATAATACCGTTAATAATTCCATACAATAACTACAATAGTTAAAGGTCAGTGAAGGTTCGAAGCCTTCACCTTGGCTAGTACCGACTGTTGGACCGTATCGCCGCGTTTTTCTCCGCAACACGGTATTGCACCTGTGGTCTATCGTAAAAAGTTGCAACCAAAAAGAAACTGCGTTTGGTGCGGATGTAATAATATGTAATTGAGTTTAGTTTCTTTATTTTTATAATGGAACAGGGAACTATGTTTTACTAGGAATATTTCACTTTTGAAGGCCAAGGGTCTTTACAGACAACAAGCAGGTCGTTGAAAGTTAGCCTTTCATTTCGATATGTATTCACCATACAATTTTATTCAGCGGGTCTTACCTACTCGCGACAATAAAGAATAACAGAGATATTTACACCTCAATGCCGTGTGGTTGACGGCATAAAATACAAGTGTCACCACCCCCTATCTTCCCGTGGGTGTCGTAAGAGACGACTAAGGGATAACACGATGCAAATACCATCTATGGGTAGAGACGGAAAACTCGACATCAAACCCTATACGACTGCCTCGTTGGTCTCGCGGCATAAATGTGCGCGTGGGATCGGGTGGTCCCGGGTTCGATTCCTGAGTCGGGCAGTGTTATTGGGTTTTTCTGTCACGAAATTCTCAGTAGCCGCACGGAGTCTGGAAATGTGTCCGGTACGGCAATAGGCTCGCCTCTTATTACGTGGGACTAAAGTATATCTGGCGAAAAGTGGGTGTAGAAATACACCTCTGCCTATTCCTTCGGGGATAAAAGGCGTGACGTTGTGTATGTGTATTTACACCTCAAAAAATGAGGTAATAATCGCGAGTAAGAACCGTTTTATTACCTACTAGCTAACCCGGCAAACTTCGTACCGCCTAACATTCGATTCTTTATATATTTTTTAAATTTTTCGCCCGTTAGAACCATCCTCGTACTTCAAGAAACGTTATAAAAAATAATCAGCAAAATCGGTTCAGCTGCTCTCGAGGTTTGCGCTTAGCAACACATTTAGCGATTTATTTTTATAATATAGATTTCACCCCATCAAGTTCTATTTTCGCTACAAAAGGTGAGGACTGATGGCTGTCTCTAGGGAGTCTGTCTCCAAAGTTAATATATTTACATGCCAAAATTAATAAAATTTGAAGCACGTGGCTCTTTTCAGAACAAGAAAGGTTAAGCAATCGGATTCAGGAACATTCAGACATGCAGGTTTTCTCACGATTTTTTACCGTTTAGCAAGCGATAATAGGTACTTAATTAACAAACTGTTACGCAAGAAACTTCGAAAAATCTGTATCTACCATATACTCGCTACTGACATGAACATGCTTCTGGCACGATCCAGTTTCCGTTAACCAAATCGCTAGTAGGTAGGTGTCTATGTATTCCATCAAATATATTATGTTATCCATCAAATATATGTATTTCTTTTTAAAAATGCATTATCAAAAACGGCTTATAACTCATATCCCATATAGTTTTCAAATTTTAGTACGTACTAATGCGCAGAATTAACTTTTACAAAAGACAAGATAATTGTCGGCACTTATTCCATTTGTGCAAGCACTACCTCGCCGGAAGGTGAATTAATTTTTATTTGCTGTTCAATAAACTACAATCTAAATTTCAATTGACCTGAGTCTTTAGGTCACCCTGTCTTAATTAAAAATGTATCTTACTAATACATACTCTGTGGTTTGAGAAAAAGAAGGTTTTATGCGCATACGCATCGCTCAGTTTCAAATATCGAACGCGCAGTAAGACAGTTCGCGCCGAGTTTGAAACACGCGCGCACGCGCTTTCAGTCCAGTGTTTGAGTGACGAAATTACGCGCGAAAATATCATTTGCATTTTAATTTTTATTTAATTTGTGGTGTATTGGAGTGAGTGCCTGAGGTTTCCAAGGTAATGTCATTTTGATTTTTTGGTTGAATTGTGTTTTAGTTTACAAAAAAAAGCGTGGTTAATTTTTTACAATTAAAAATAAGTCAAATAAACTAAAAAGGCTTTTTTAAATAATTTAATTCAGAAAATCCTTTTTTTAATTTTATTGAAATAAATTATTTGTACCATAATTTACTCATAGTGATGTACCGAATAACAATACTAATTAATTATCTGCAAAATTAAGGATGAATTTTTAAAAATACATATTATCAGACACTTTTTTTTATAAAATTTAAATAGTACATAGTAACATACAATTTTAAAATTTACCTGTCTTAAATTACTTATCAACAAATAAAAAATCGGTAAAACTACAACCAAACTAAGAACCTTGTTTTACGAAAACAATCCTTGGCTGTTAATAACCATATGCGAGCCATTCTTATTCAGATAAATTCAAATTTTAGACAATATTTAGACGAAGTAAGCTGCAATTTTTTTTTTATCTGCTCTTATAAGACAGTGATACTGTTTTAATACCCAGACGTTCATTAACTATTGCTATTTGCTGCGTAACGTAATAGCTAAATCGGTCTTTTCAGATTTATAAACAGTGATTTATATGTTTCATCCGCCGATTCTTCTGCCCGAGAGTTGTATTAATTCTTATCTATACACATAAATAAAATATAAGTGTCTGTTTGTAATATTAAAATAACCGCTTTTTACTAAATTCATATGGATGTAGGTATACATATACCGAAATGACATTTTTTTATTGTTTGTCTGTTTGTTGTTGCTAATCTCTGGAACGGCTGGACCAATTTTGACGGAACTTTCACTGGCGGATAGCTTACGTACCAAGGAGTAACTTAGGCTATAAATTAACCGGGTACGCGAAGTAGTTCCCTCAGGACGCGGGTGCAACCGCGGGAAACAGCTAGCATAATAATAAAAGGGGCCAAAGCGTGAAGTTACATCCTACAAGATAGTATTATCACATTTTTTTTTAAAGACAACTCCCGCACAACAAATGCTTTGTTTCTTCCAGGCTCTTCTCTTAGCCCTACAATCCCGAATCCGGTTGTAAAAAAAAATTACGTTCATAAGCGTTGCTTTTGTAACCTATATGAATAAATGAGTTTGAATTTGAATGCCAATGTTTGTGAGGTTGGACGGATGCTTGTGAGCCATTAGTGCAAAATCTACTAAACGGATTTTGTTGAAACTTTGCAGTAATATTACGTATACAACAGATTCTTATATGGGCTACTTATTACCTAATAACCGACCCAACGCGAGTGCAGCCATCGGCAAGAGTAGTAGGCTATAACTTATCTTAATTAGTATTTGAGCTGTAAACTTACATAACATAACTTCACGCCTTTTTATCCCTGAAGGGGTAGGCAGAGGTGTATTACACGTAGGTACACATTTCGCCAGTTATGTTTAGGTCCCAATGTAATAGGGGGCGAGCGAATTTTTTTTAGCTGTAAACTTCAGAAGTTATTAATGAGTCTAGCGTTATCAAACAAACTCTTTAGCTTTATTATATTAGTTTGTTTCATTGGTTGGTTGAACGCGCTAATCTCAGGAACTACTGGTCCGATTTGATAATTGTTTCTGTGTTGGATAGCCCATTCATCGAGGAAGGTTATAGGCATCACGCCATGAGCCACGGGAGCAGAGCAGCAGCCTCAAATAGCGCGGGCGTAACCGCGAGCTCATCTAGTCCAATATAAAGCACTGACGGCCAGTTGGCGTAGCAGGAATGTAAGCGACTGCTACGTCGAAGGTCGAGGGTTCGATTCCCGCTCAAGTCAAACATTTGTGTGCATGAACATGTATGTTTGTCTTGGTCTGGGTGTTTCCATGTATAATATGTAGGTATGTATTTACAAAAAAAAGTATATATGTATGTTTATCCATTATCTAGTACCCATAGTACAAGCTCTGCTTAGTTTGGGACTAAATGGTGTTGTGTGAATGTGGTAAAAGAAAAGAAAAAAAACTATTATAAAAATCGTTAAAGTAGCTAATAAAGATAATTATTTTATTAGAGGTCATAATATTTTGACTCCGTGATTTGTGCTATTGCCTAAGATCGGATATTATATTTATAATAACATAACCGCTTGCTTGCTCCGCGCCGCAACCCACGCCGGCCCCACTGCCCGGCCACTTGAAAGCGATAACAATCAAATGCCCGCGCGTTTTTATCGCCTCGGCGCGCGGGTCGGGTTCCACACAATCGGTCCTTGTGACTTAATTTGTTTTGAAAGGTTGTCAAGTGTTATATTACTTATGTTTGTTATGAAACTAACTATACAATGTTATCTTTGTTTATTTAGATTACGATTCTGGTGTCGAGTGATGCTCGTTTGAAATTGAGATAGCGCGTTTTAGAGTTCGCTTTGTATTTATAAGTTCATACCTCAAAACTTAAAGCGGTGACATATCGTTTTTAATATTTAATTACGTTACTTGTGTATTAGATAATAAGATAAAAATAAAAAAGTACACTTGTATATACATATTTATTAATTACAGGCCTCTGATTCCAAACCATTATCTGGCGCCGCGCGGCGTAATTTATGTTTAATTTGATAAGGACATGTAATGCACAAATAACAGTTTTAAACATACAAATAAATAAACACTAAATAAGTAGTCTCATATTCTTTTAAAACAAAAAGAAATCATACGGATAGCATTCACCACTTTTGAGTAATATGAACATTTCTGAAACAGTTCCCATACTCTCAGTAAAATCACTGTCGCCCGCCAAAATCTACTTAAGGTCTCGAAAAAAGTCAAATCTTATATTTCATGCTGGAATTATTATATATACGTGTTAGTTATTTACATACCTTGATAAACACAATAGATCTTAAAGAATAAAACTAAATTTAACAGAAAAAACAGCCCAAATACACTCACACATTCCGCACATTCCGCACCGACTCAACACTCAATGACAACATTGACAACGAACGTTTTTTTTTTTAATTTCTCTATGGAGTCGAAACTCGACTGGGATTAGTATGACGGGAAATTTAACGTAGAAACGAGATACATAATACAAACTATGCCATAGAGCGACAGAGACGAGTATATTTCACTCTTTCGACCGCGGGAGCCATGTCATATACAGTATGACACGGGCAAAGTAGACTGAGATGCGATGTTATATGCCATATAACACGGGCAATTTAGTGTTTGAATTTTGTTATATGCCATATAACACGGGCAAGCAAGCGGATAATTGTGCCTGTGTCATTAGGAAGAGCTTGCGCAGACCTTACGAGATACCTTTCGTTTTCAAAACAACTTGAATGAACAGACCATGGGTTGAGTAACACTCATCTGAACTATAGCACTGCACGGATTTAGATTGCATCTAAAATAATAACCTAGCGCTGAAGCGATTAGGTCAATGTTTCACCTTTTGATAATATATACAGGTAGTAGAGCCTTGCTGGTTTCAGCATGAATGGGCCGGCTCGACCGGGGAAGTACTACCCTCACACAGATAATCGACGTAAAGTAACAGTACCTAAACTGTCGCGTTTCATTCGGTGAGTGAGAGTGCCGGAGGCCCTATCCCCTATTCCTTCTCCCTCATCCCACTCCTCATCCTATCCCTTTTCCTATCCCAAAGGGGCGGCAACGCACTTGTGACTCCTGTGGTGTTGCTTGTGTCCATGGGCGGCGGTAACTGCTTACCATCAGGTGAACCGTCTGCTCGTTTGCCGCCTATTACTATAACAAAAAAAAACTGCGTTTTATTGTAGCTTAGTACTCTTCGATTGAAGTTTATTTGCTTGTTAAACAACATGATAGACTTCTTGGCTGACCGTACCTATATAAAGTACTTAATAGATAACATTCTTAGAAAATCCCCAAAATGACATCTGATCAAAAATTAGACCTAGTCTGTGAGATGACTATCGGACAAAGGATAAACATACAAATATGAAATTAAATACTAATGAACATCATCATCGCCCTAGCGTTATCCCGGTTGCATCCAAGACTGGCACGCCTTGGAGCTCGAGGTCCACTTACTGGTCTACCCAGATATGACAGAATATCAACTTTTCCCCAGAGCCACTGCCGTCTGACCTCCGCAACCCAAAGGGATAACGATATGCCATGGTTTAGACCAGTATCATTTTATTTGAGGGTACTGATTCCCCGTTACGACTGACAAAGATCTTCATGACAGCCGGGACGGTTTAACGTGCTCTCCGAGGCACGGGGCAAGCAATAATTAACAATTTAATGCACACTTAACTTCGAAATGTCATTGGTGTGTGGATTCGAACCCGATACCCTCTACATGGCAGTCTGTTGATATCTCGACTAGGCTATCGCTGCTAAATACTAATAAACATAGTAGGTAATTATTTTGTCCTTAGTGGGTGTCGTAGTTTTAAGAATAAGCAGTTTATCTGTATGCGACATATAGACAGAGAGATTTTATTTTTTTTACGGGTCAGTAGCTGATCCATTTTAGCGGGCTTTCTTTTTCACAAGGCCACTATCGCACTGCATCCATACTTTAAAAACTTAAAAATACTCACTTTACCGAGTTTGTACATCCTAGAGGTTTACACATTTAAACAAGCAAAAGACGTTACTAAGAGAAATAACATCAGAAATCCAAATAGATTAGTATTGGGCTTAATACCTAGAACAAGCCGGCTACAGAAAAATAGTCTTTCGATGTGCGTTAAAGTTTTTAACAAAATTCCCGGAATGTTTCAAAACATTGCCGTTATATAAACTTAATCAAGTGCTGAAAAAATGGCTGATAGAAAATGCGTTTAACTCGGTTCAAGAGTTTTTAAATCAGTAGAAACATTTATACACAGAATACCGATTATAAATATTGTGGTGATGTACTAATAATATGCTTTTCCTCTCTAACGTTTGTTAATATTTGCATGCTGTTTTGATAGCTAAATGCGCTTGTTCTCCTGAATTGTTTTACAGCACATTAGGTATGTATCAACCTGTTTAAAGCAAATAAATAATTTAAATTGAATCTAAATTTGAATACATAATTGTATATTTCTGCATTCACTATTGCATTAGGTTAAGATATCTACCTGTAATAATAGTTGTAAGTGATGATTATAAATAAATAAAAAAGTAATGTTGCGTATAAACTATCTCGACAGTCTTCTGCCCTGAAACTGAAAATGATAAACGCCTTACTTGATACTTGATGGCACGGGCTGTTTCCACAACTCCACGTCTTGGCGTGTATTTTGCGTGCGGGTGGGAATGGTCTTGTCACACGAGCCACCCCAGCTCTTCGAGGAAGGCCAGCATGCTCTCTGATAAACGGCTTATAAAAACAAGAATATATCAATATATCTATTATTCAATCAGCCGTCGCTGTCCTTCACACCAACAACAATCTTCACAATCTTCGTTATCTATGATGTGAGACGCATCAAATCCGCCTATTGTAGCCGCGCACAGTTCGCCGCGTATTGTTTGTACACAATGGCTACGATCGGCGCTATCTCCTGGGTAAATCTCATAGCCTCGATGATTGGGTAACAAACGCGCTGATCCCTATAGAGGTTATTTAATATAGTTGCTTCATTACTTAGTTCTTGTTTTGTTGCGTAGGTACGCTAGAGCCTCTCCTGATGGTAAGTATGAAAGTCCACCGTATACGTATTCTTATAGAAATACAGAATATGCAAATAATATTAATTAAAAATAATTGTTTAAAAAATGATGCAACACGTAGGATCTGTTCTTAGTCAAGTCAATATGAGTGGACTATAGGTATTACTCGGCCGGCCACAGGGAAGCCAGAAAACCATTTGCAAAGATAAATATAGGCAATCCTACTCCCGGTTTCCTTGTCATGAGTGTAATTACGTTATAGTGAAAATTGTCTCTCAGCTAACAATTCATTATCTAAAGGTCTTTTAACTATACAGCTTTTTTAGTGAACTATATTTTTTTTCACCACAGCAGCTCAAACATGCCGCTTTTGCTGCGAGACAACAGTGAACAAAACGCGATTTTGATTCGAGCGTGAGGCAAAGTAGCTTTTTAATTTTTCAGTCTTCAGTGCCACGAATTGACATTGTTCAGCCAAAAATTTGAAACATTCGAATTTTACTGTGCTCTGTCTCTTTCACATGCATATAAAAAGTGAGTGAAAAAACAAACCCCTTCGAATTCGAAATTCGATTTTGGAATTCGACCTTAAAGAAAACACCTACTGCAACGCAAAAAAAAAGATATTTGTAATAAAGAAATTACTTTTTTTTATATGTTATTGTTTACATGTTTAATTTATTATTAGATTTTAATAAAAATAAGTATAATTAATAGTATAAAATTGGTATTTAACCAATGCATTTTTATTTAGAATTACAACAATGATAGATTTAAAAAATAAACATCAGGGACGCGGTATTAAAACGCGATTTAAAAAAGTAGCGGGAATAAAAAATTCGCTGATGCTGATACAGTAGGTATAGTGTAACGTGTTAAATTATATTAATATATAAAATGATATAAAAAGATGAGTGAAACTAGCGGTGATGACTGTACTTTAACACCAGAAGAGTTAAATCAACAAGTGATTATGCAGAATTCAATCTATTCCTGTTCATTTCTATGTCTCCTAAGTAATATGTGTTCTCACTGCTGAGGTGAAAAGTTATGTGTGCTACACGAGAGCAAAGTTTTTTTTATCTCGTGCTGTTGAGGTTGAGTCCCTCACCACGCTCAGGATTCTAACTTTGATTCACTCGCTACGCTCGTGAATCAATCATAGAATCATTAGAATCCTTCGCTTGCTCGGGACTCTAAATCAGCACTCGAAACAAAAAACAACTTTGCTCTCTTGTTGCGCAAATAACTATTATTCAATCTTATTGTCGTACTGTATAACTAGTCTGTCTTATCTCTGGGTAACTAATTCATAACCTTTAAAAGAAATGCAAGTAATTTATATAAGACATACAAGTTACATTCAGCGGTAAATTACATCTTCTTCGTTCAACTTTCACTCAAATGTAATACCACCAAAGTGCCCATTTGGGGTATGAAACTATTTGTTTAGCATAACTAATACTAGAGTGCAGATGAAAACTACCAACATTTTGATATCTCACCATCTTAATTCTCACTTACATTTTTGGTAAAAGATTTTATTGGTCGTACTGCGGTCGAAAGTGTTTTTAAACCAATATTACTCGAACTACTATATAATAATTATTGTATGACGTCTGACACTACTCTTATACCTACTAAGACTAGATTATACGAGAATGTAATTTGGGATTAGATGACGACACATGAGTTGTGCAGTAATTAACTACAAATATGTAGGTCTAATGGTAGCTTAACGGAGTCCTTACAAACTTGAAGCATCTCTCAAGGCTAGATCCTCAATAAAGATGAAAAGCGCAAGAGCATTTTTCATCTTTATTGAGCACTCATCTTCTGGGATTTTCAGAGTGTAGGGACCGCTATTTTCAATCGTCCACCACGGTTGAAAATAGCGGTCTCCAAGGCGTAGCTTTTGCTTTTTTTAGCTTATTTTCATTATTACTAATTGTCAAATGTTATTATACAATTGAAGACTTTTTAAATGATAATTTAATACCAAAGAAGATTTAAAGTATTGTAATTTAATTTAAACTAATTATTTAATTCAGTTCCAATATGTTAATAATTTCTTATAATATAATATATGTTAATAAGTTCAAAACTACGGCTGCATGTATTTTTTTCTATAAATATTTGTATTTCAAAATTGACAAGACATAGCGCATTATCTAGTTCATAAGATCCATCTAAAATTTTACCTAAGACCTATGTTTCACAAATAAATTGTTTTGATTTGATGATGATGACCAAGAGTGAAAATTTAACACAAAGTCAAATAGGCAGTCAGGCATGGATAACAAGATAAGTAACTTAAATCAAGCGCATTCAGAAAAAATTACATCCAATTAGCTAAAGAAAGGCCATATAATATCGTATGTGAAGTGTACTTAAAGCATTTGTTCAAGACATTTATTACAAAAAATACTGCTTTCAGTATCATGAAATACTCATCATTGTCTTGAATATCGATGTCAACTTAATTAAGATTTGTTAATGTTTTTATAGAGATAAACAATAGGGCAACGCTTTAAATCACTCAAATCGGTCATGGTTCATTAGTGTTTTTATTCTGTTTATTGTATAACTTTCACGATGTTTTGAGATATAATTTCGTGGGAAGTTGTTTATGAATGGAGTGAAAAATATGACATCTATATCTATTGAAACGAATAGTCGGTATTTCTTATTTTTTTTACCTTATTTACAACTTACTTGTACTTACCTTACCTTCTCTTTAAAGCCGATCAGATCTAGCATTATTTCTGCTACAGTGAAGTTCCATTTTTGAACTATGTACAATGCGGACATTATTACATAACATTTTACGGGTTTGTTAAGATTAGAGAAAGCAGAAATCATATCACATAGTTTTCACATGGTGTTCATATCACGAAGTTCGAGACCCTTATGGGACAAATAGTAAAATATTGCAAATGAAAATATTTCTTACGTAAAATATAGTAAAACCCGCAAATTCATTTTACTCTACAAACTACGCTTGCCTTTGTACATAGGTATTTGTATTTACCTACTAACTCATAATAAATAATTTATCATCTTTAAACGTAGGTATGTCCGAGTTGCACCAGCAGCTCTCTCCAGCGGCCAAAGACTGGCTAATAAATCTAAAAATAGTCATATAGGATGCAGCGCAAAAATGCCATACGAAATGATCTTTAACGTCATTGTAAGTCAATAAAATTACATCACATTACGAGTAACGTTTAGTAAGCTGACGCTAATCCGCCGAGTCACCGGAGAAGAGGTAAGTGTTATTGATAAAGTCGAGCATTCATGCGAGACGGAGCGCGCGGTTACTTCATCACTGTAATCTATCAATTGTACACTCTCTTTGTTAGAATCTGTGCAATGCTTAAGACTTTTTATTTGGCTTGTCAGCTTGTGTTTTTTTAACCGTAGCTGAGACTCCCCCGCAAAGTATAAATACTTAGTTATATATAATAAAGGTAGATTAACAAAAAAAGGGTTTTTTTTATTTCTCTTTTATTAACATTTTAATTTCTTGTGAATAATCACTAAGCACTCGTTAGTCCGTGTGGTGAAGGATTAAGAATACGGAATGTCACCACCCCATATCATCCCATCGTAAGAGCCGACAGAGGGAGCATACTATGCAGAGAACAGCACTGTAAGAGAAGGACAACTTGATACAAACCCTATACCAACCCGTTTGGCAGCGTGGTATAGTAGGCCAATTCCTCCTTTCAAAGGAGAGGCCTATTCCAGCAGTGGACTGTTAAAGGCTGATGATGATGATGATGATGACTCGTTAGTCAAACAGTAATTCTACGCTATATTTTAATCGATGATTCACAAATATGGCGTTCCGAAAACTTAATTCAAATGTTAAAAAATATATTTGACAAAATACAATTTCATTTAGTGTGATCAAAAATAATGTACGTTTTACTGATCAATTATGACTTGAGCTGGAACCACAGTATTTTATTTCGTTTTGATAGTGATATTTACAATAGTAACGTCGCACGTTTTGCAAAATACAAATTTACATTCAGATGTACAATTTCCTTGTCAACTTGATTCAGGCAATCTTAATCTTAATATATAAAATCCTTGCGTTACTGACTGACAGACACGCCGCAGCTGAAACTATTAGGCGCAGGAAATTTATAATTTTGCATGTATGTTCCTTGGGGACCGTAGGGGTGCACTAAGAAGGGATTTCCCGAAATTCCCACGGGATCGGCCAAAACGGGTAAATTAAAATTAAAAAATGCCGGCGTAGCTGCTGGCGTCCTCTAGTATATAATAATTCTTCTCTTTGTATAACCTTTGATGTCTAATTGACTTGACCATGCAGAAGAACTTAAATACTCGGAGTTATTCGTGGTCTCTTTCCAAAATTCCATTCCTATTTGTTCTTACTTATTATTAAGTAAATTGTTTTACACAGACTCTTACACGATGACGATGATGATGGCGATATTTATTATTATTATTTATTTAAAAAGACAACCCGCACTAGGAATAAATCCTTTGTTGCGAGGGACTTTACAAACATACAACCAATGGACACATTTAACACCCAGACTCGAAACAACAATTTATGAATCATAACACAAAGTGTTGTCTCGTGTGGGAATCGAACCCACAAAACTCTGCGCAGTGTCAGGCGGGCGAGGCAGCCGCTTGAACGACTATACCAAACGTGTAGTCAATAAACTACAAGTAATAAAATCTGCAAAACTACAAGAACACAGTGAGCACACCATATACTAAACGATATGTGTTGGCGAGAATTACTCCTATTTATATGTATATTTCACAATTTTACATCGGACTATAGTAATCTCTAAACTTTGGCTCATAGAGTTTAGAATTCAATGTAGTTCGTAAAACGACTTGTCTAAGCATTCATGAAACTATCTTTCCAAATATTTTAAGAAAGTAAAATTGAAATTTTACTGTTTGAAATTAAACTATTAATTTGAGTGTGTAAACTAGATTAATTGGTACAATAGTTTGACAGTTAAATATTGCAATAATTGGTGGCGTAGTCATCGTTTAGCACATAGCCGAGTGTCGTGGGTTAGATTAAACACTTTGTGCGATCCAAAAAATATTTTTTTATAGACTCACGCCTGTATCGCCGAAGGGGTAGGCAGAGGTGTGATATATGTAACACCCACATTTCGCCATGAATTTTTTGGTCCCACGTAATAGGGGGCGAGCCTATTGCCGTACCGGGCACATTACCAGACTCCGAGCCGCTACTGAGAATTTCCTAACGGAAAAACCCAATAACACTTTGCCCGACCCGGGAATCGAACCCGAGACCTCCCAATCCCACGCGCACATTTATGCCGCGAGACCAACGAATATAATAAATATAATATTTTCCTATACTCATTATTCATTTCTGTTCACTCGATTGTTAATTCTATGCAATTAAGAAAAGGTATTACACGTTCACTAAATTATTCGAATTGCTTTAATTACAAGTTAATATGACTTTCTATCGCTGTTATTATGTAGTAACTATTAGTTGAATATGGAATCGCGCTACGTTTTTGGAATAAAACGTAAAGAACAATGCCCATTTTTTTTAAAGCCCAGGTGTGGCCGTCAAAAATCGTAGTAGTTGTTAATGTATTCGATAAAAGAGTGTTAAACTAGAATTTTGAGATTGATTAAAGGTCAGCCACATTTATAGTTTTATTACAAGAAGTACTTTTTTATCCTCAAAAAACTATGTGTGTACGTACTTTTATTAGGATACTTACAGTATTTCGTAGTTTTGAGTAGAAAGGAATGAGTTAATCGTTTGGTAAGGGTAGAAATCTGAAACAAAAAGCTAGAAGTCGTAAAAGATCCACAAACATTCACAATGCGCACGAGCAAAACAAATAACAAGCAAAAAAACAAAATAAATTGAATATGACATTATTGACATTTACTAAGAGTCAATAAAGGGTTGCCATTTTACAGTCTTAAATGATATTTATTAATCGATATAGATTTGGGTCATCATAGGTTATATATTTATATATTTGATTCAAAACAGAAATCATTTGTAGTTAATCGCATATATTCCTTAAAAATACACATAATAAAAATGTTTAAGGACCAAATAAAGATTTGCTAGTCACTAAAATCATTTTGAGCAGTGAAAAATGTGTAATCGATTAAGATAATCGATTTAATATTATGAATTCTTTACTGGCAATTTCTGATCTATTACGTGTTGGCTATTTAAACGTTAACACATCTTTTTAAACCTATTTATTGATTATGTTCCTCGGCACACCTTTAGTAACGCCTATAAATTAAGTAATAAATAAAAAGGATTATTCAACAACAAATTGAAACTCTATTGTGCTGTTCATGAGTTCCAACTTCCAAACTTGGCCAGAAATGGGCATTGTTCTTTTCACTAAAATGTTGTAGACATTTAAAAATACTGCACCATATTTAATGATTAATATAAATACACATTTTAAAATGAATCGTCCGCAAATCGTCTGCCTGTATAACATAACATAACTTCACACCTTTTATCCCCGAAGGGGTAGACAGAGGTGTATTACACACCCACACTTCGCCAGCTATGTTTCGGTCCTAATGTATTGTGATAGGGGGCGAGCCTGCCATCTACCGTAATATATGTATGTTTACCTTTACTTAGCAAGGAACTTTATTACTACACCATTATATAATTCTATTTCCCTTATCTATTTCTTTCCATCCAAAGGTTGCCTGGAAGAAATCGCTTTTAGCGATAAGGCCGCCCATTGTGCATTGTATTTGTAAACTTCTTCTTGTTCTCTTTTAACTCTGTAATGTGACTTGTGGTGTACAATAAAGAATTATCTATCTATCTATCTACCGGGCACATCATTAAGCGAGTGATAATTAATTTACAGTCCACACATAACTTCGAAAAGTCAGAGATGTGTGCCGGGGATACCTATTTTTTTTTGTTTTGTTGTCGGGTTGGAAAATCCTCATGGAGTCGCTTCGCCCTGGGGGGGAAAGACGAAGGGGACTGTCAGACTCTTACTGACTTAAAACCAACCCGTGCTCCTTATGTACCCATGTGTTGGAGGGTAGAGTTTCACAGAAGCATTCCTCGCTACCCACCGACGAGTATTGGCCCGCCAGATGGTCAGCAACTCTCACGCATCTCCTCTTCCTCTGCGGCCCCACCGTGACGCAACGATGGTGCGCCCCCATTTGGTTGCGGGAGATAGGGCGCGCGGCAACGCAACACCGACACGCCTCTCCTCCCGCGACCGCACCCGACTGCGAGGGACAGACAGAACTGTCCCCTGGACCCGCACTTAGAGACGCATCCTACGCAGGCCTCACGCAAGCCCACGTGGAGCGTCCCCTCCCGGGATCCCGCTTAGCTTCACCGTGGGTGTACCTCAAACCCACGGTTACTGAGCCCCCCCACCACAACAAGGTGGAGATCCCACGGTGGAGGTGCCGGGGGTACCTGGGGATCGAACCCGAGACCATCGTCTCGGCAGTCTGTTACGCACACCGCTGTTCTGCCTGTATTTTTTTTTTATAGAATCACGCCTGTATCCCCGAAGGGTTAAGCAGAGGTGTAATATTACACCCACATTTCGCCATGAATTTTTAGGTCCCACGTAATAGGGGGCGAGCCTATTGCCGTTACCGGGCACATCACCAGACTCCGTGCTGCTACTGAGAATTCGGAAAAACCCAGTAACACTTTTGTCCGACGCGGGAATCGAACCCAGGAGTCGCATACGCTATCCACTGGACCACGGAGGCAATAAACTCAAAAAGGTCCAAGTGGATTTTTATACAGTTTTCACAATAGACAGTGTGTTTATGAGGAAGGTCTAAGTGCATAATTCATCCAGGAGGCGTGCGCGAACTCTATTACTAATAATTTATTAACTGGACGTTGAAACCCAGTGGAACTTCTAACAGACTATGATTTACCACGACAAACTAACACGCTGATAAACTATCAAAATAAGCTATCGCGATGAACACATAATTCAATATAATCCCAAAGAATAAAATAAAAATCCAGCATGAAATAACCACTAACCGTCGACGGTCACGGTGGTTGCGACAACCACCGCAAGTGTTCACAACCGCACGTAACCGTTGCTATGGTTACCAACCATCTAACAACAACACCACTGACTGACATTGGTAGGTATTCGGTATGTATTAGACTTTACTGTCAGAGTTAGGGTGCATAGGGTTCCCACCAAGATCTTAGGGTCCCGCGCCAACCTCACCTGCAAGTGGTGCACCTGCTGATCAACGGACGAGGCTCTGGCAAACAAAATATCCCGATAAGCGGCAATAGACTCGCCAACTATTACGTAGGATCAAAACCCTGGCGAAAAGGGGGCGTTTAATATGCCTCTGCCTACCCCTTCGGGGAAACAGGCGTGAGTCTATGTATGTAGACTTTACTAGAATATGGCCGCAGCACAGCCTTCAGCTCAGCGCGGCTTTTTTTTATTTGACCGATTGTGCCCGTTCCGGTAGGAATTTTGGAAAAGCCTTCGTAGTGCACTCAGGACTCAGGAACTCACATTCCACATTTTAGCTTCTTGTGCCTATTAGTGGGGGCTGTGAGTAGTCTATCAGTCAGTCAGTAACAGAAGAATTTTAAATATTTATGTTGATATGGAATAATAATAATAATATCATTATCATCGTCATATAAACTGTTTCAGTGCTGTCCAACTCCTCACGGTGAAAAGGGAAAAGCCTTAATACACCACGCTGGCTAAGTGTAGGTTGGCAGACTTCAAATTTCTTTCGAGAACATTCTGGAGGACTCACAGACATGCAGGTTTCCTTACGGTGTTTTCCTTCACCGTTTAGCCAGCAATAATTGCAATATTTACGCACTTAATTTTGCAAAACCAGTGGAGCTCGCCGCGGGTTTGAACCTGAGATTCTCTGCGTAGCAATCTGTTAGTTTATCCAGTACGCTATCGCTGAGAATTACTTTACAATAATAAATTAAAACAAATTACCCAACGTTTGTACATGGAGACTGCAGTTTGACAGGATAATTGACTCTCTTGTTTATTATATGTGAACATATGTTACTTTCAGACAACATCACATATCTACTTTATAGAGCGGTTGTCTGAATGTAACACATTCTTACTGTTGAAAGTGTTACCGAAATGTCACTTATTCGTAACTTTACGATCTTAATATAGTCATAAAGATTATTTTTTATATGTAATAAACTAGACTGTTATAAAAACTACCTCACCAAATTCGGAAGAATTGAGTAGCGTAGTGGTTTAAACAGTTGTTCGTCGTTTATAATAATTGCATCGAGTGGACTTAATCCTAACGTGAATAAGATTTTTGATAAATCCTCCAGTCGTGTTTTGATTCTGAGTAGGTACCCTTGGTGTCCTTTGGTATTTTTTATTTAATTTTTTTTTATTTATAGTCTCACGCCTATATCCCCGAAGGGGTAGGCAGAGGTGTAAATATTACACCCACATTTCGCCATGATTTTTTAGGTCCCACGTAATAGGGGGCGAGCCTATTGCCGTTACCGGGCACATCACCAGACTCCGGGCTGCTACTGAGTATTCGGAAAAACCCAGTTACACTTTTGCCCGACCCGGGAATCGAACCCGGGACCTACTATCAGCAGTTGCATACGCTATCAACTGGACCACGGAGGCAGTCCTTTGGTTTTTATATTTTGTAAAGTTAGCGTAACAGGCGTAGAACCCTTACTAAGATAGAGGCCTGTATCACTAACTTCATCGCGTTTGTGTCGCTTTTTAAAAAAAATAAACTTTCTAACACCATGACATTTTACGGCAGTAGAGCTTTGCTAATTTCAGCATGAATGGGCCGGCTCGTCCGGGGAAGTACCTACTACCCTCTCACAGAAAATCGACGTAAAGTAACAGTACCTTAACTGTTGCGTTACGTTCGGAGAGTCAGTGGCGTAGCGTGGGTTTCTGCCGCCCGGGGCCGTTCGGCAATTCGCCGCCCCCTTTTTACCCCAATGTTTCTGCAGAAGTGTAACGTTTTTTCGGGTTTTGGTATGTTTGTATGTTTATCAGTATGTCCTTTAGTTTGGCTTTACACGCTGAACGGCTTAAAGGATTAAAAAATAAATGTTGTCATTTGATTCGTCTCACTTGCTCGAATATCATAATAGAGCATACAGTATAATCATTTTACGACAAAACGTGGCAGCTCTCAGCGGTGTTAATGGGTCGCGCACGGCAGCGGCCGTTTCTCTGCTGCAATATATGTATAGCTTAGTCTAGGCCTAGACGGCTTAAAGGATTTTAATAAGTTAAATGTCGATGAATTTCCGTCATCACTTTGTTGTTTTTAAAAGCCGACCACACCTCACTCTGTTCGACATTCGGAACGGCTTCGGTGTAGTGGTGCGTCAGTAGGGCACTGTGATCGTCGGTCTGCCCGCGAGGTAAACAAGTGTCGATAAAACCTTTCAACGTCTTCGAGAATCTCGAACTTTGAGTTCACGATGCGGCCATCCGCGATTGTAGTGTCGTTTAATTGTGTCGCCTCAACTGCAGAGCGAAGACTTTTGATCCGAGGGGTTTTCTCGATCGCAGCCTCGATGGCCCAAGTGTTAATGCGTCGTAGATCTCGTTGCGTAAGATTTCATACTTATTTGTCGAAGACAGCTGACAGGATGGCATCTCGCGTCTTTTCCTCATCAGTTCGAGAGTCTCGGCTGGCAGTTTAGACTAGTTGTTTTTTTGTCTATGCGGAGCAGATCTTTGGAGACGAATCTCCTAATACCATGACCACTGTGGCCGTCCTCTGCTTAATGCTGTCGGTGGGAGGAGCAATGTAAGTCTGAGAGAAGGCTTCATTGACTGGGCCCTTTCAGTTCTGAGGTTTATATTAAGACAGCCTCGTACTCGTCGGTGATCGTTATCGTATTGATCACAGTCTTTTAATAATTATGTGGTTTTAGTCCGTCTTGATATAGTCTTTCACCTTGCTTGTTACATTAGCGTGGTTTGGCCATCCCTGGCGTCTTGGCGTCCACTGCCTGTGAGGCTTCTTCTTACAAAAGGAGTTCATTAAGGAAAGGACCTCTGCTACGAGGTAGTTAACTAGCATTCGGCCATATGATTCACGTGCCCCACGCCGCGCGCGTGGCCTCCGATCTTCGTTTCGTTGCGTTCTTGTACTTCCACTTTCGCGTTGAAGTACTGAGCTTTGGTCTTACTAGGTATTGCCTTAACAGTGTCCTGGTACCTACATGGCCTCAGCCATCTCGTAATGCTACTGCTACACCTGCGTTAGCGTTAACGTTAATGGCAATAGCCAACTACGCGTTAGTTGACGCGTTAACAAATTCGCGTCGGAATTTAGTATTTTAACGCGTTAAAACGTTGGCCACATCTATGTAGCGCCTAAATTAACGCGCTAATTGACGCGTTAAGACGCAGGTGTAGCAGGAGCATAAGGGTGAGTTGAGTTGCGCGCACATACTTGAATCATCACCTTTAGACCGCCCCTATTATTGGTGAGTTTAAGTAGAGGTACGCTACCCGGGTCGACACACTACCGACTTCCACAAACTCTTTCTCCTGATCAGTAAACCGACGCCACACCAAGAGTAGGTCGCCTTCTCGATGGTAGCAAAAGTCACCAGACTCTAGAGTTACCATGTCCTCCTCCTGTCATGGGACTTCTGATAACTGCAGTATGTGCTACGTTATGTGACTTAATTCTACCTTGAGCTCGACGAGGTGTTCTTTTGCCGTAGATTATGTTCGTTATAAGACGCAAGGTATAATGTATAATTTATTTTGGTAGCCTGCCGTAGCCCTATAGTCTTACAGAACACATGCACCGCCGTACCCGCCACCGCGTTCTTTTCCGGGGAATAACAAAGCTGCCGGGAATTGGGGTGGTGCGTCCAAAAATTAGCAGAAGGCGTTTGTAGTATGTGAAATAATCGGCTTTGATTTTAACGCAAATATCATAAATATTGGAGTCAAAGTTCAAATAGCGTATAGTTAAACCGCAGATGTGACTATTGCCTTAGGAGACCTGTACCTGCTTTCTTCCCTATTCAACTATAAAGATTATGTTGTATTATTTTATCTGGCGGCCCGGCCCTGATATATGGATTTATTAATAAAATTACTCATAACAGGCTCGCAGATCACCGGAATATTGCAAACTATTCAAGAATTAATAAACGGACACAAGTAAGTCTTCAAGTAAAGAAAATCATGATGATTTTGTTTTCGATTGTTGTTCTTTCTATTGCGCCCGCGCCGCCGCATGATCCTACTGGGATCCTTTCAGTGCGCGCGCCAAGTAAAAATATTTTTTTTTCACGGCCTCTTTTGCCGCCCCCTTAAATGTGCCGCCCGGGGCCATGGCCCCCCCGGCCCCCCCACGCTACGCCACTGCGGTGAGTGAGAGTGCCGGAGGCGCTATCCCCTATTCCTTCTCCCCCATCCCACTCCTTATCCTATCCCTGTTCCCAACACCAAGGGGCGACAACGCACTTGTGACTCCTGTGGTGTTACTTGTGTCCATGGGCGGCGGTAATTGCTTACAATCAGGCGATCCGTCTGCTCGTTTGCCGCCTATTATAGGTCGGTTCACGAAAGTTGACCAGAAATGGCGGCCGTCGCGCATATGTACATTCGAGCACCAATGGCGTGGCTCCATTCTTGACGCATTTAGGGAATGCGTCAAGAACGGAGCCACACCATTGACATTCCACCCGCGCCCCACCCCGCACCTCAACGGAGACCTAAAAAATGATTTCTGCGCAGTGCTCATCTTTCGTGAACCAACCTATACTATAAAAAAATATATATTGTTACGAGCTGGGGTTCGTGATAAATTATATACACTATGCCAGAAAAACTGCACTTTATTCACTAACACAATAACACTAGATACACACACTTATTTTCACAACACTAATAAAACACACTATTCACACCACTAGAACAACTCTAAACACTTCCGACTTATTTCTTTTCGCTTCTTGATCGCTGTCGATTCTTCCAATTGTAACTGTCCCGGTCCGTTCGCTCCCGCTCTATTTATACTGGCCGGATAACATCACTAGCGCATTCTAGATGTTTCCACAAAACTGTCGAAATATTCGCGAACAGTCCATACTCGATACAGCAACGCCATCTAGTACAGAGTAGCTGAATTACCTTTAAACCACCTATACATTCAATCTCTTCTAGTACCCTCTATTCACCGATAGATGGCGTAACACTGCCCCCCTCTTAAACGTGTTCGTCTCGAACATCGTTGGACCCATGGTGACGAGCCAACCGGTCCACATGAACTATCTTCGGTGCACCTCGCGACCCCTTCTGGATTCGATAGGTGACGTCGTTCATCCTGGTAATTATGCGATATGGCCCGTCCCATCTGGCTTGTAACTTAGGCGATTTGCCTTTGCTTCGTACTGGGTTATGAAGCCATACCAATGATCCCTCGCCGAAGCCTTTGTTGTTTGCCTTCCGGTCGTAGCGAGTCTTCATCTTTTCAGACATCTGTTGTCCTGACTCCCTGATGTGCTCGTATACGTCGTTCATCTTGTTGCGTAGCTCGGTCGCGTAATTCGTTACATTGCGTGGAGATTCTGGCGGCATACCGGTGATTAAGTCTGCTGGTAAACGTAATTCTCTGCCGAAATTGGCAAAAGCTGGTGTTACTCCTGTGGTTTCGTGGACCGCACTGCGATATGACAGAAGGAATGGTTGGATGTGCTTGTCCCAATCTCTTTGTTTGCTCTCCACGACCTTCGCCAGGTACCTTTCCAGTGATTGGTTAAATCGTTCAACCATGCCATCTGATTGCGGGTGATAAGCCGTGGTCCTGGTTTTATGTGCACCCATCACGCGACAAGTCTCCTTGAACACCTCGGATTCGAAGTTCCGGCCTTGATCGCTGTGGATTTCCAAGGGTACCCCGAATCGACAAAAGACTTCATGCACCAGCTTGTCGGCCACTGTGGTAGCTTCTTGATTTGGGATTGCAAACACTTCAGGCCACTTCGTGAAGTAATCCATCACAACCAAGAAGTATTTGTTTCCACCCTGGCTCTCGGGAAACGGCCCAGCGACATCCAAGGCTATGCGCTCCCATGGGGCTCCCACATTGTACACCTTTAATGCACCTCTGCTTCGAGTATGTGGCCCCTTGACAGCCGCACAACTTGTGCATTTGCGGCACCAATCCTCGACGTCATCCCGATAGTGGAGCCAATAAAACCGCTCCCGGATCTTAGTAAGGGTCTTCTTAACTCCCATGTGACCTCCCGAAGCACCATTGTGATAGAGCTGCAAGACTTCCGGCACCTTAGTTTTGGGCACTACCATTTGCAAATGGCACTGGTTACCGCGAGCGTTTTCCCATTTGCGGCACAGAACTCCATCCTGGACGACCAAGCTTTCCCACTGTACCCAATAACTCTTGGTGATAGGGCTCATTGCTGCGATATCACTCCATTTGGGCCTAGGAGCGCCTGATTTCTTCTATTCGAGAATCGGCTGTACGTCCTTGTCTTCTTGCTGAGCACTCTGCAAAGCTTCTTTCCATCCGTCGCTCAGATCCGTCTTCAACATTCTCACTAGCGCTGCCGGCTTCGCTTCCTGTCTTGCACAGTGTTTGCGTTGGTCGGGGTAAGCCCTACCTGTCAGAGCATCTGCGCTACGTTGCTCTTGCCGCCAGACAGGTACGTCAGGTGACCCCTTTGGTGGAGACAGGGTACCAACGTGCCGCTTACGCTTTGGGCAGCTCAAGCGGATATGGCCTCTTTCTCCGCAGTTGTAGCACCGTGGTGAAGAAACAACTTCCCTGATACGGTAAGGTCGATCCTCGTGACGCGCTGCTTCCACCTCCAGAGCGTAGGCCAAGGCTGCCTTCAGGGACTTGAAGTGCCCAAGTCTTACCGCTGGTCTAACTTCCAGGTCCCGGATCCCATCCGTAAACGCTTGTACGAGGTTCCCGTCAATAAGCGCAGGCGACGACTGGTATGCCTTCCTGACCAGCCTTTCCACATCTAGAGCCCACTGCTGCAGAGTTTCTCCGGTTCGTTGTGTCCTGTCATTCAGCTGAGCACGATACACATGTTCGAGGTGCGCGTCTCCGTACCTCGCCTCCAGCGCCTCAAGAAGCTTCTCGTAGGTGACGTCTTGTCCGAGTGCCTCCAACACTGTCAAGGCCCGGTCGCGAAGGCCCAAGGTTAGGGCGGTTAAGGCCTGTTCTTTGGTCCACCCATTCGATCGCATCACAGCCTCAAACTGGATCTTGTATGCAGACCATGATGACGAGCCATCAAATGGTGGAACCTTAAACCCACGAGGTGAGGGCACTACAGTCGCAGATGTCACTTCGTTGGATCCGAGCCCACGCAATCTCCTCTCCACTTCAGCGACACAGGTCTCGTGATGGTCGTGTACACGCTTCTCTATAGAGGCGACGCGAGTCTCAAGCTGGTCGTGTACGAGCTTCTCCACGTCGCTGATACGAGCCTCGTGCTGCTGGAGCTCCTCCTTTACCACCTTCAGGTCCTTCCCTACAGCGGCGCTGAGGTCTTTCATCACCACCAGCTGTTCCTCCAAACGGCGGGCCTGCTCCTCCTTGTCGCGCTGTAGTTGTTCCTCCAGGCGGCGCGCGTGCTCCTCTTGACGGCGAGCCTGCTCCTCCTTGTCGCGCTGTAGCTGTTCCTCCAGGCGGCGGGCCTGCTCCTCCTTGTCGCGCTGTAGTTGTTCCTCCAGGTGGCGCGCGTGCTCCTCTTGACGGCGAGCCTGCTCCTCCTTGTCGCGCTGTAGCTGTTCCTCCAGGCGGCGCGCATGCTCCTGCATGAACGTCATCAGAGCCGCGATGTCGGGCACCGCCACGGAGTGTGCGCTTGTAGGCTCCACTGCATCCGCGGATTCGCCTGGTCCACCAGACGATGGAGAAGGAACGTCTCCGAAGCGTCTCTGGTCCAGGTCTTGCTGGCGCTGGTTCCTGGTACGCACACCTTCCGTTTCTTCCTTCGGCATAACCGGCATAATTTATCCCTTTCTTCTGACACCAATTTGTTACGAGCTGGGGTTCGTGATAAATTATATACACTATGCCAGAAAAACTGCACTTTATTCACTAACACAATAACACTAGATACACACACTTATTTTCACAACACTAATAAAACACACTATTCACACCACTAGAACAACTCTAAACACTTCCGACTTATTTCTTTTCGCTTCTTGATCGCTGTCGATTCTTCCAATTGTAAATGTCCCGGTCCGTTCGCTCCCGCTCTATTTATACTGGCCGGATAACATCACTAGCGCATTCTAGATGTTTCCACAAAACTGTCGAAATATTCGCGAACAGTCCATACTCGATACAGCAACGCCATCTAGTACAGAGTAGCTGAATTACCTTTAAACCACCTATACATTCAATATCTTCTAGTATATAATAGGGGGTCTATTCACCGATAGATGGCGTAACATTTTTTTTTTTTAAAGACAACTCCCGCATTAGGAATAAATCCTGTGTCACGGGGGACTTTACAAACATACATCTAACGAGGACAATTAACACCCATTATTATCTCTTACTAACACTTCACTTTATTTATCTAAACTTATTTGGCTAGTATACTCACAAGATGGATAAATCTTACTTAGTACGACAATTTTCGCATGCCATTCATGCGATCGGGAATGGAAAACATGCCCTTTTGCCTCATCATCATCATCATCATCAGCCTTTAACAGTCCACTGCTGGACTAGGCCTCTCCTTTGAAAGGAGGAATTGGCCTACTATACCACGCTGGCCAAACGGGTTGGTATAGGGTTTGTATCAAGTTTTCCTTATCTTACAGTGTTGTTCTCTGCATAATATGCTCCCTCTGTCGGCTCTTAGGACACCCATGGGATGATTTGGGTGGTGACATTCCGGATTCTTAATCCGTCAACACACGGACGGACACCCTATTGCCTCATACTTATAAAAATAGTTTTCTCATACAACTTACTGTAATAATGCGATAACTACATAGTTAGAGATAACCTTTGGCCCTCTAAATCCATCATCAGATAACCAAATAACGCATAATGGATTAAGTTAATAATAAAAACTGAGACCCAACTCCCAGAATTTTACCACAGATCTAATCACACAATGGGACCTTAAAATAGCAACAGTCCCACGGTCGTGGGACTCCAAAACAATTAGACCTTATTTAATTAAAATACCTTTGCATTAAGTAATCTTAACACTCAAAATAAATCTTAACTCATTGTGATGAAACTTTTCAACAACAAATGATGCGTAAACATCTGGGTTATTTCAAAGTTTCGCACATTTTTGTTGCTAAATGATATTTATTGAGTTTAATAGTGTAATTATCTCGAGTAAATAATTCTTAGCCTAAAAATAACTGCGTAAAAGTGTTTTCATTAAGTAATTTATTATTGCCGTGTGGTTGACGGCATAGAATACAAGTGTCACCACCCCCTATCTTCCTGTGGGTGTCGTAAGAGGCGACTAAGGGATAACACGATGCAAATACCATCTTTGCGTAGAGACGGAAAACTCGACATCAAACCCTATACGACTGCCTCGTTGGTCTCGCGGCATAAATGTGCGCGTGGGATCGGGAGGTCCCGGGTTCGATTCCTGGGTCGGGGAGTGTTATTGGGTTTTTCTGTCACGAAATTCTCAGTAGCAGCACGGAGTCTGAAAATGTGCCCGGTACGGCAATAGGCTCGCCCCTTATTACGAGGGACTAAAGTATATCTGGCGAAAAGTGGGTGTAGAAATACACCTCTGCCTACCCCTTCAGGGATAAAAGGCGTGACGTTATGTATGTATGTAATTTATTATTGCAGGTTTATATCCTATTGAGCAGTTTACATCTAAAACTATCAGTGTCACAATCAGATACATATCTGTGACCCGGCTTTATCCGCGTGTAATTCCTTTACTTGATGATATTTCAGAGTTCCACATACTCCACACATCAAATTCCACGTAATAAACAAACTCACATTTAATGTATTTTATTAATAAGGGTGCAAATTAAATTACTGCATTACATGCAAGTAGGTGACGATATATGTATATAGAAAAGAGAGATATGTATATCGTGAAAGACAAATCGCAACATCGCAACTTAAGTTTATTTTAGTGGTACAATTTTGTATATAACCTGAAGGCAGCGATAGCCTAGTGGAGATACCAACAGACTGCCATGCAGAGGGTATAGGGTTCGAATCCACGGCGCGCACCAATTACTTTTCGGAGTTATGTGC